>OX411738.1:18293862-18938029 GCA_948252095.1 Dicycla oo
AATCCGAGAAGTCGAGTTTTGGCTGCACCCCCCCACACGGTTATGCAGTACTGGATAATGGACTGGCATAGAGCCATGTAAACTAGTATCAGCTTTTCTAGCGTTGCAGAATCTCTAAGGGTTTTTATGACAGAAATTAACCGCCTAGTTCTGAAAATAATTGTGTCAATCTGCTTGTCCCATCTCAGTCCACCATCCATCTGCACTCCCAGATACCTAACACTATCCCGTGAAATTACCTGGCAATTACATCCATCATGCCAACCGCAAATATGTGCTTTTAAAGAGAAATCTAGAGGGGGTTTAGTATTGGGTCTTAGAGCGAAGGGTAGGAAATTGGTTTTGTTTAGGTTTAGTGTGAGCAAATTTTGTCTTAGCCATAACAAAATTTTGGAAAGGGAAAATTCTGCACTCTCCTTGACCGCTTCCCAGTTTGGTCCCCATACAAGGACAGCGGTATCATCTGCATATGTGAACAATGCAGTGTTTGGTAAAGACAATGTGCAGAGGTCATTTATGTAAACCTGGAATAAAGGAGGGCCCAGAATGCTCCCTTGTGGGACTCCAAAGAAGATTGAGCGTTCATCGCTGAGATACTCACCTATCCTCACACATTGTTTACGCTGGGAGAGATAGTCTCTAAATAAGTTATGCGTAATACCTCGAACGCCTATCCTTTCCAGCTTAGACAGGAGAATGGGAACAGAAACCGCGTCAAAGGCTTTAGAGATATCCAAAAATATACAAAGACATCTATTCTTCTCATCTAAATTTTTCACTATCAGCTTCGTCAGGTCCAACACGGCGTCCTCGGTAGAGATACCTGACCTAAATCCATATTGATTGTCGGCTATGATTTTAAAGCGGTTTAGGAAGTTTTTAAGCGATTTGTAGAGTACCTTTTCCAGGATCTTTGACAACGCTGGTAAAACTGATATGGGCCTGTAATTGTTAACGCAGTCTCTGTCCCCAGTCTTGTATATAGGGTGTACGATAGCTTTTTTTAAAGCGTCAGGAAACACACCCGTGGTAATAGCCCCATTACAGATGTGAGTGATAGGAGGAATCAGGGCACGTCGACACTC
The DNA here is from genome assembly GCA_948252095.1 of Dicycla oo. NCBI lineage: Eukaryota > Metazoa > Arthropoda > Insecta > Lepidoptera > Noctuidae > Dicycla > Dicycla oo. Next base: position 18,294,948 of record OX411738.1, read on the forward strand.
TCTGAGAAGGGAGGACGGGATTCCGTCCCATCCAGTGGCACTGTCCGGGCGCAGTTGTAAGATGGATGACTCAATATCAGCTTCGTCCACTTCCAGGATAACAAGCGAGTTGGGTAGATAATTGGGATGGCAGAAGGGGGCAGAGGGTTGAAAGGGAGGAGAATCGTCGGAAGATGAGGCCTGAGAAAGAAGGATCCTCTCGGCTAGGTTTTTCCCGACGTCTGTGAAAAAATCACAGACTTGGTTAGCTGAAGCTTTGGGGTTGTTTGATATTTTGAGTAGTTCCAATGGGGTATTGTTGACTTTTTGAGTGTTGGTTATTTCCTTGATGACTTTCCATAAAGCTTTAGGGTCATTCCCTGCTTCATCCAATTGACTTTTTTCATACGCCATTCTAAGCTTTTGGAGCAGCTGGTTTAAAAAGTTTCTGTAGCGTGAGTATGTTACCCTAATCGTCATGTTGTCTGGGGATTTTTTTAGCCTTAATATGTAACCTATCACGGTTCCTAATGCAACGCAGGAGACCCGGTGTAACCCATGGCTTCAAAATTTTATGTTTTTTAGGCACGGATATCATTTGCGTATGTTTATTAACGATTGATGAGATTGTTGACACTAAGTAGTTAGTCGCGGAGTTCGCGTTTTCCATTTTCAGGATAGGTGTAAAATTTGTGTTATCTATCTCCGATATAATTGACGAATAATTGATGCGGGGTCTGCTAGTATTGTGTTGACGTTTAGAGTGCACATTTTCAATTAATAAAACAAGAGGCATGTGATCAGTTATATGTGATTCTAGTACTAATGTTGTAGAAGGCAATTTAGATTTAAGCAAAATATGGTCTAGACACGTTTTAATTCTAGTAGGAAGAGTATGAGTCGGAAAAAAACCATGGGATGCCTGAAACGTTAAATATTCCTCGGAATTTGGATCTCTATTCTCGCTACAAATGTCAATATTGATATCGCCAATAAGAGCAGAATTACCGGTTTTCAGTTCGGTGTAGACAGCATTTAAGCTGTCTATAAAGTTATCAAAGTTACTTCTTGTCTTAAGTGAGGGGGAACGATAGATAGTGACAATGTCTAAGTCTCTACCTACTTGACATATAAGACAGTTTGCGTCCTTGAAAGCCGGTTCACGAACCGAGCAATTAAGTTTTATGCTAGTGAAAATTATTATACCGTCATTTTGATTTTTTGTGTTCTTGGTGAAATGGGACATATAGCCATCAAGCACAGGTAAATTTTTAACTTTGTTGAGCCAGCACTCAGTTAAAATGATGACGTCAAAATTAACCTTCGTCAGTGATAGCAGTATGCGGAATTGATCGAAGATTTTATTCACGCTTCTAATATTCATGTGAAATATTTTAATTGCTTGGATTGAATTGCCGCCGTATTTGTCGCAGTCCTCGGGGCAACAAATGTATGAGTTTTCGCAGTTACAAGAGTCAAGGTCACTGTTAATATTATTAATATGGTTAAGATTAGCCATTTGGAAGGAAGACAACACGAATAAGTGTGCGCTCAGTGCAATATGTGTACATTGTATGAAAGTAAACATAGATGTGTCGAATATTTTTATGTGGTGTAGGGATTACATAGGGCGCAAAGTGAGCATACGGGTGGCTGTGTGGTTGTAATAGTATTATGTGGGAGAGTGTGTGGGTGTGTGAACGAATTGCAAAGCAGTTTTGTGTGAGAGGGTGAGTCATTGTTGTGATGTTTGTATTACAACGTTTAATTGGAGCTGTTACGATTAAAACATTACACAAAAAATAAATGATAAGTGAAACTACCCTTATAATATAAAACAGAAGGTCGTACAATAAAAGTCACATACTTCCGCGCAGATCTAATAAAGATTGTTCTGATGAGATCAGGAGTTGTTTTTCTCCTTGAGCTTTGCGCAAAAATATGTTTCCATTGGACGACCAACAAAATTTAAAACCGTTTAGCTTTGCAAATTCCTTGGGTAGATGAAATAACTTCTTAGAACTTGCTGGCAAGTGATCGCCTACATAAACCGCTTGCCGTTTACCAGGGATGCCAATAATTTCGCTGTTAAGCTTATCTTCGGATGACCTTTTGCTATTGTTGAAAGCTCGCACGGCTGCGAGAGTATTTCGTTTCAGCTGCACTGAATGGAACTCAGCAACAATCGGCCGAATAGAGTCGGGCTTACCAGGTATACGATATATATCACGAAGATCCGAGGCATTCATCACTGATCCAATAGCCTGACCAATCTTGAGGAACACATTTGTAAGGTCAGTACTTTTCTCATTTTCGACAAGAGGGACGTTCCTTATTTCTATGCTGGAAGACCTGGATTTTTAATGGAGATCGTGAACTTTCCTTTCCAGGGCCTCTATGCATTTTCGCTGAGCCGACCGTTCATTATGCAGGCCTTCGACCCCCGACTTGATGTCCTCGTACTGGTTATTGATAAATTCTAAGGCTGTATCTGTTTCACCCAGTTTTTTTTGAATATTCAAATTTTGTATTTTTAGTTCAGATATGTCCGTAGAAAGTTGAGTTATTAGCTGATTTTGATTCTTGAACATTTCGTTTAATTTTGAGTCAAATTCAACTTTCCAGTCATTTAATAAGGCCATTATTTCCTGCTTAAGATCTTGCTCTGACTCATCACCGGATGTCCGAGAGTCGCCGGGACGCGAACATCTATTGCCACGCTTATTGTTTACATAAGAAACATCACTTACTTGACCTGCGTTGTCTAAGTCTGATTCCGATTGAGAAATCCTTTTAGTTGATGGAGGCGTGCGACGCATATTTAATAGTTGTTTCTGTTAAGTTACTAGTAATATAAATATAAAAGCGCGCAGAAACAACAAAAAAATAACTGCTTATAAGTTATTTTAAAAGCCTGGTAGCAAAGCAAAGCAATGTTTTAGGTATATATTGCCATACAACTGTCCAAAGCGTTATACAAAAAGCTAATAATATACAAAAAGATTCACAGTATTCCGGGATCGAACTCAGGGCGCCTTACTTGCGATGTTCACTGGCTTTACAACCGGCTATTTGGACTTAGAATAATATCGTGAAATTACTGATGTATTTCTCACCAGTAGCGTCGACAGCGAAGATTGAAGTTGAGGTCTGTGACCATATAAGGTAGCGTTTCTCGTCGTGCGGCGTGCTCTGACTCACCGGCTATAGGCGAATTGGAGCGCTGCGCGCTTCGTGAGTCACTGCTAACTGCTTCTTTGTTTCACTCGTTGGTATTTTTGATGTTTACTAATTATTTTGTTAACTTCTTTAATAGGTATGCTTGATTTGGAATATATATATATATATATATATATATATATATATATATATATATATATATATATATATATATATATATTATTTTTTTATTTTTTTTATTTACTGGTATGGTTTCGGATTCGAATTTAGCGAAATAAATAAATTACGGAGCGACTTGCAACACGTCTAGCTCTGTGCGCGCGCGGTGGCGAATCTTTTAGTATACTTGTAAATTTAGCGCAAATATCGTAAGTTTGGCGAATGTGTCGAATAACTTAATTGTCGTTTGTTACTTGATAACAAAGTAAAACGTAGTTTTATGAATAAATAAGGAACAAATATGTTTTTAAAGTTTTGTAACAGCAAAAAATTCATTACCAAAACCACGACGAGTTTTCGATTTTACGCGACAAAAACCTTTGATCACGCCGCCATGTAGCGAGCGGCAGCCCCCCCCGTTCTTCAGTCGACCGGCAAACGTAACAAGGGAAGGAAGTGCGCAAGATTTCGCGCCAAAAATTGCGATCGATGTGAGTATTACAGTGTTTAGTCCATTTTGTGTTTCATTACAAGTCCACTTACATCTTGATACGTAAATAAACTTGGTATTCAGTTGTTACATCAATTCATTAAGTTCTGTGTCAATTTCATTTATGAATGTGTAGATGTTAAGTAAAGTTTATAGAAAAATATATAATAACCTAAAAGTCCATATTATTCATTACCGTGTCCTTCATTACAGTCGTTTACCGTAACCTTTTTGAGGTTACGGTAATGAATCAACTTCTGTTTATTTATTTTTTAAGTACATTTTAGGATATAGGCTATTGACATTGTTGCTTAATAAATGCTTTCTATTTCAGCTAAAAAATGGCACGCCCTAAGAAGACGAAAGAGGAAATTTTAGCGAGAAGAAGACTGGCTAAGCGGAAACGCTACGCTGCTTTAAAAAATAATGAAGAATTATATAATATTGAAAAAGAAAAGGAAAAAGCAAGGTACTTAAAAAGAAAATCTGAAAAAAAAAATACTTGACATTAAAGATTTAACACCACGTGCTCAAAGAGAAAGACGTAAAAGATGGAGAGTTAACAGCAAGAAATATATACAAAAAAAAAGAAAAGAAAAAGAAATTGAAAATGTTGAACTTCTGGACATTGAAACATCACAAGACGAGCCTCTTGATGATAATAATCCGCTTGAAGAATCAATTCCATCAAATTCTGTAAAAGAAACTGGGATCAACGAAACTGATAAAACTTTTAAGTTAAAAGCAACAATAAGACATATACGTTATCAAAGAGATAGGGATATGAAAAAAATGAAAAATGAGCTCTGCAACATAAAAAAAGAAAACAAGAAATTGAAGAGACTTTTAAACATATATATAAAGAGAAGATAAAAGACAATACAATGAATACAAGGAATAATGAAAAACTACCGACTAGAAAAATAGGCAAAAAAAAGATCCAATATAATTTTAACAAAAAAAAAAGAAAAAGATGTTGTTAAAAAAGTTAAGTGCTTTTATAATGAAGACGAGAACACAAGAGTAGCACCAGGCAAAAAAGAATACATCACGAGAAAGAAAAACAGAAAACAAAAAAGGTACTTAAATGATACTCTTATAAATTTGTACAAAAAGTTTTGCCTTGAGAATCCAAATACATCTGTGTCTTACACGTTTCTGCAAATTAAGGCCATTTTGGGTGTTATTTCCCAAACCAAACAGAAACACATGCGAATGTATTTATCACTGCAATTCAGAGTTACTAATAAAGGCTCTAAATAAGGCAGAAATCATAAATATTAAAACAAATCATGATCTTTTAAACATCCTTTGTTGTAATAGATATAACGAGGCATGCTTGGATCGTAAATGTTCTAATTGTGAACCAAAGGTTGTTGAATATTTAGAATTTAGTAACGATATACACATCAAATATTTCGAATGGCGTAAGACTTCTAACACCTATGAAAAGGATGGAAAAGTAAAACATAACATTCTTTGGGCTAAAACTGAAAATTATGCACCACCTTTAGATGTTATTCATAAATTTGAAAATCATATTAAAAAAATTTTGCCGCATTGCGCTACTGTTGTTGTGCAAAATAAAACTCTAAAAGAACTAAAAAATAGTATTCAGATAAACGAAGCTGTGGTACATTTAGATTTTAGCGAAAACTACGCTCTTAAACATCACACGGAGATTCAGTCTTTTCATTTTGGCGGCAGTAGAAAGGAAGTGTCTATTCACACTGTAGTAATATATATCAAAGACTTCGAAACGTCCCAGTTAAAAACTCACTCAGTTTGCACCGTATCCGACAATTTGAAACACACAGCCGTTGCAATTTGGGCACACTTGGGCCCGATTTTGAGCCAAATTTCCGAAATATCACCTTTTATTGATACCCTACACTTTTATAGCGATAGCTCCAGCAGTCAATACAGGAACCGAAACATGTTTTATATTTTGACTCAATTGGAAAAACAGTTTTTAGCACTTCGTAAGTTAACCTGGAATTACATGGAAATGGGTCACGGAAAAGGTGCTCCAGATGGCCTAGGAGCGGCAGTCAAAAGGACCGCCGATAGAATTGTCAACACAGGGACAGACGTCGGGACATTTTACAAATTTGTTGAAATTACAAGAGCAAACCTGCCAAATATCAAAATTGTGGAGATCACAAATGCAGACATAGATGAAAAGCAAGCCATGATGCCTAATTGCATTCCATCTTTTAAAGGAACTATGGCCGTTCACCAGGTCATTTGGAGGTGTGGCACAAGAGATCATTTAGAGATGCGTAGCCGAAGCTGTTTCAGATGTCAGGAGGAAATGTGTCAACATTACAGTCTCGGTATTCACAGCCTCGAAAAAGTGATTTCCCAATTTTGCAAAGAACCAACCCTTGAAGATAATTTACCCATACCGGTTCCCATTCCGGAAACCTATGAAGCACCAACTTTTGATGAACCTAAAATCTATGATGTACAATCAGGCAGTTATAGTCCAGAACTCATACGAACCACATACCCGCGTAAACGCAGTAAGAAGTTGCATTCAAACATAATAAAACAGGAAGGACTAGCTAGTGACATAATAATATTTCCTGCTATGCCTTCCACATCAAAAGAATTTAAATCACCAGAAAAGGTGCACTTTTTATCTAACATTAGAAAACTTGGCGATTGGCAGAACTCAACTTTTGTTGGTTCTGAAAGTAAGACATATTGTGATAAATTTGAGGAATTTATATCTGATTTCGGTAAATTTGAGGACTATCCAGACACTGATATAGAAAAGAGAGAAAATAAAGAAAATATTATTGAGAATCAACATCAAGACAAAAGCAATTATAGAGGAAAAGGAGTAGGAAAAAAAACCGGCAAAAAAATGTAGCAGGAATAAAGTAAAAAGTTGTCTTGTAAATTCGCATATATAAAAAATAAATACAAAAAAAAACAAAACAACAAAAACAAATAAAAAAAAAACAACAAAAAAATAAAAAACAACGAAAATAAATAAAAGAGAAATATAAACAAAAAAATAAACACTTAAAATAAAAACAATATAAAAAAGTACTTTATGATTACATATATTATTATGTTTAAAATAATTTATCTTGTTGATTTTTTATATATTTTATTTGCATTGGTTGTACTCATTGAGAAAGTCTGATTCATATTTTCTAATTTAAAATTTTTAGGAATCTGAATTTATTTGTTATTTAGTGACACCTTTTTATATTACTTGTGTATTTTGCAGTCCGAATATCAAAATCGGATTAGTTTACTAAGACATTGGAAGGCTGATTGTTACCAAAACTTCAATTATGGAAGAACTATTAATTAGGTACCTATTTTGTTAAGTTGATTTTTAAATAAATTATAATCTACAACATCTTTGTTTTTTTTTAAATATCACATCATTTTGTATCATTACCTTGCCTCTATATTTCATCACCGTATACCTAAAATTTCATTACCAAGGGTGGCGTTCATTACCGTAGCTTTTCACGTATTTTAAGTGGCAATAACTCTTTCAATGTTTGATGTATAAGCGTGCCTTTCACTTATTTAATAAATAAAATAATGCCAAATATCATAAACCTATCAAATTAAAAAAAAATTAAATTGAGATATTCTTACCAAAATTGCGCAAATTATGTCGAAACTGAAGAAATACCCAAATATTATTATTATTATTACTTTATGGACCATTAACTCAACGGCACAACATTCTATAACGCTGGAAATACAAAATTCTTTGAGATCTATAATTTTGTACTCATGACTAGGGTTTATCAGTATACAAGAACCTCCGTTCCTGTTGTTTCTTGATGAATACGTGGCAAGTTTATAATTAAGTAATAATGTAATTGTGTGATATCGTCTTCTTTCATGTTTCATGAGGCCTGTGTCCCAGCAGGCGGAATATTACAGACTGATTGAGCTATTATTGTAATCTAAAATACATTATGTAACGCAGCCTATCGTAGTTCACAGCTGGACATAGACCTTTCCCAGACTGCGGCACAATTCCCTGTCCTCCGTCTTAGGCATCCACTCTGTCCCAGCCACGTTTTTAAGGTCGTCGGTCCATCTAGCTGGGGGGCGTCCCACAATATACATGCCGATACGCAGTCTTCACTCTAGGACTTGTCTGCTCTACTGGCCATCGGTCCTTCAACAAACATGGCCAGCCCACTGCCACTTCAGCTTGCTTACTCTGCAGGCTAGGTCGGAAACTGCGGTTCTCTTCCAGATAACTTAATTTCTGATCTTAAATAAACTTTGAACATAGCCCGCTGCATAGCGTGCTGAGCGAGCTTGAATTTGTGGACCAGCCTGACTGTCAATATTCACGTCACGTAGTCATAGTTCCAGCGTTTCTGCCATTATGACGAAGTCATCGGCAAAACGAAGGTGTAAGATGTACTAAATATCACCCGTCTCTTCACAATTCCATTGCCTACTTTAGGGTGCATATCCGGTACGGCTCTAATAATCCATCAATATCCTAAGGGCAAGTCTTCCCCACCACTATCTCGTCCCCCGCTCTACTCCTTGACACATGAGACTACAGGCACTAATGTGAATCTTTGAATTCATTCGAGTAATTGAGTTTGGTCAAACCACGCTGGGGTTGGTGCATTTCATTCATTCATAAATTCTAGCTAATATTGTCGAGTGAATTGTAGCCAATTTTACGCATAATCGCTCCACTGTGTCCTGAAACTGTTCCTGGGCAATAATTACTATAAAAAATAACTTACACTGCTTACACATATTTAGACGATTTTAATTGATACCACAGTTTTTAGCCGCTCCAATCCGAATCCGTTCCATAATATTAAAACTTTCCTTTTTCCCTAGGTCTTACGTCCACGTGTCTACAGCCTACTCGCATGCCTGTGAGAACCTCATCAATGCCGGGGTGCTGGAGGATTTCTACCGGAGTCCCATGGACCCCGAGACCCTCATCAGACTGGTAGAGTCTGTTGATGAGGAGAGGCTGAATAATATGACTCCTAGGTAAGCTATCAACACAATTTGTTGAGGTGTTGGAGGACTTCTACCGGAGTCCCGTGGATCCTGAGACCCTCATCCAACTGGCAGAGACTGTCGTTGAGGAGAGGCTGAATGTACTCGGTAGGTAGGTAAGTTGTCTTAGAATCTACGACCTGGATGAAACTCGCACAAACCAGAGAAAAATTCAGTAAGAACACTGGATTAGTTATATCTAACAGTTTTAGGTGTAAAAAAGCATTTGTAGGTTTCCAACTGTTTCATAAACAACTAAAACTAAATTTACTACTTTTAGTTCAGCACAGAGTTATACTTCATAATCACAATTTTCTTAGTATTGAGGATTAATTAATCATAACAGCGAAATATTTGATAGCTATTTGCTATGTTGCCAACTTACATTTCTCGTGCAACCAAGAACGTCATTTAGTCGACTGGTAAGCCATGTACAACCAAGGCACGTTTTGTGGTCTCCGTCACTATTAGACTAGATAGTAGTACAAATTATATTCCGCGATTTGCCTTCACACTGTGAGATATGTCTTTTAACCAGTTTGAGTTCGTCATTGGATCATGCCGCACGCGTCGTTCACAAAAAAAATGGGTATTGTTTTGCTAGATGTCCTCCACAGTTCATCAGAAGATGATGATGCAGAATTCGATTTACGTATAAACAGGGATATTTCCTATTTGCAAGAACGAACTATAGACGAATACAATAGGTATTATGTAAGCGAATGAGTACACGCACGAGATCACTCAGGTTATTACCTAAGAGATCTTGTGCGTGTGTGTGTAGAGAAAATTTTAACTTAATCGGTCCATTAGATTCGGAGCAAATTGGCTGTGACAGACGAACATACAGACACGAGTGATCCTATAAGGATTCCGTTTTTTCCTTTTGAGGTCCGGTATCCTAAACAGAGAGTGTGCCACGAACATCGCGGTCACTTGTTTTTGTTTCTTGTTGAACAAGTGGTATTTTTAAATCTTGTTGAATGTTAAAATGTTTGTATGGTTAGTAATAAATGATTAATTAAAACCTTATTGTCAATTTCAGTTTGATAAAGAACTGGCCGAACACGTATTCGTTCGCGAAGGCAGTCGCCGAAGAGATGGTCAGGTCTATGTGTGATGACCTGCCTCTATGCGTTGTTAGACCTGCTATCGGTAAGTAACCTAATACGAGTAGCCTATTTTTTCCGTTAACACCAACTCGTTGAATCCTATCACTAAAGTATGAAGTAAGAAGATCCAGAGAGGCGTTCCGGATTCCGTAGTGGCGGAATCCTGATTTCTGATTTATAACACACATTTTGGATATTCGCAAAAGATGCCCAAGGATTTGAATTTATCCTCCCATGCATTATATATATGTCCTAAAAGTTCAACACCGGTTCCAGTAGTTTAATATAGGCTTATGGTTAACTTACCACCAGCTAAAGTAAAATATACCATAAAAAAACACTTCTTACTGCCAAAAATAGTAAATGATCACCAAAGTTAAAACTCCATTTTATTGTGAAATTATAAACAAAATGTTTAACATCTTGCTATCCTAGACTACAAACTAATCATTATTAACCTAACCTAACCTAACCTAGAAAGAACATTAAAAGCAAATCAAACAAATATTAAAAAAAAAAAACCTAACCTAACCTAACGCAATAATTCGCTCGTTAAGATTTGGTGATCATTTACTACATTTGGTGTTTGAATACAATTTGAAGTGCGAAAAGCTTAGGGTATCAAAGTATTTTATGGTGATCATTATATTATTTTAATCCCTTAAATATATTATGACACCTTGTAAAACCGAACTGTTGGATATCAATAGTTTCCTATCTTATGGTCTCTCCGGAGGTATTGCCTCTTATCTTCAGAGGCTTCAGCAGTCTGTTTGTGCTGGAGATTCTTCGTCGAGTTGATTTGATCTTGCAGCTGGCGTCCCTCAAGGCGGTATATTATCTCCTCTTTTGTTCTCCATTTTTAGGATTCCATACCTCAAGAGGAAAAACGGAACCCTTATAGGATCACTTCGTTGTCCGTCTGTCTGTCAGTCTATGTGTCTGTCTGTCTGTCAGTCAGTATGTTAAGATCATTTTTCGCAGGAACGCGTGGAGGTACCAAGTTTAAATTAATACCAAATACTTTACGGTGCCTTGGAGTTCATAAAAAATTACGGTCATTTATGACTTGTCTTATATCTCTATGTGGAAAATGTCTTGGGTTTACTCATTTTATAGCTATATTTTTTTTAAATCTTCGTGTCTGCGCACCAATTGCTTTTAAACTGGTTACCAATACGTCAGCGCAGAGTGAGTGATGGGTGTGTCTATATTGTGTTGAATACAACATGAGGACAAGTCAAGTCAACGTAAGGACACTTTTCCTTCTTACCTAATTTCCCATGTTAAATACCTATGCTCTGCCCGTAGGAAGTCTTTTTTCCACCAACAATCGTCTTCTACGATGTCCTTCTCGCTGCTCTGGTTTATTCACTCTTCTTTCTTTGTCCAGGCGATATTTCTTTGGAATGCGCTCCCTCTGAACATCAAGGTGGCAACCAGTCGGTCATCTGTCAAAAAGAAGGCACGTGAACATATTCGCAAGAATTTGGCAGAATCATCCCAGCGCTGATTTGCTGGATTTGTTTTCTCCTCTATCTATCGTTATTTCTCCTGACAAAGTTTATTCTGTTTATTCTGTGTATACGTATGTATCTCTGAATAAATATTTATTATTTTTGCAGTTATCTACCCTTTAGTTGCATTTGCCATGTTTTGTCTCTGCATCTTTATGTATGCGGTTGACTGGTAGAAAATGCCTACAGTTTGTTTTATTATTTATGTATAAAGTTTTAAAATAAGCAATAGTTTCTGCTTATTAAAACGTCCGTTTCTGTAATTACATAATACAATTTTCTGTTCCAGTAACCTGCGCTCACAAGGAACCTAATCCTGGCTGGCTCGATATGTCAAACGTGTACGGAGCTAGTGGTGTAAGTAACTATAGCGCTACGTCCACAAGGTTATTTTGGCACGTGGCAACGTCGAATCTAACGGCGCCATCTTGTTTTTGAATACATTTCAAGTGACATTTCACAAATGTTTACCAACTGCTCCCCCTGCCAACATTCGAGAACCAAAAGATCCCTGTAGCAGTACTGCCTGCAGCCTGCAGCCTGTAGTGTACTATGTCATACTGTAGCAGTGCAGCCTGCAGCCTGTAGTGTACTATGTCATACTGTAGCAGTGCAGCCTGCAGCCTGTAGTGTACTATGTCATACTATGTCAGTGCAGCTTGCACCCTGTAGTGTACTATGTCATACTGTAGCAGTGCAGCCTGCAGCCTGTAGTGTACTATGTCATACTATGTCAGTGCAGCTTGCAGCCTGTAGTGTACTATGTCATACTGTAGCAGTGCAGCCTGCAGCCTGTAGTGTACTATGTCATACTATGTCAGTGCAGCTTGCAGCGTGTAGTGTACTATGTCATACTGTAGCAGTGCAGCCTGCAGCCTGTAGTGTAGTATGTCATACTGTAGCAGTGCAGCCTGCAGCCTGTAGTGTAGTATGTCATACTGTAGCAGTGCAGCCTGCAGCCTGTAGTGTACTATGTCATACTGTAGCAGTGCAGCCTGCAGCCTGTAGTGTACTATGTCATACTGTAGCAGTGCAGCCTGCAGCCTGTAGTGTACTATGTCATACTGTAGCAGTGCAGCCTGCAGCCTGTAGTGTACTATGTCATACTGTAGCAGTGCAGCCTGCAGCCTGTAGTGTACTATGTCATACTGTAGCAGTGCAGCCTGCAGCCTGTAGTGTACTATGTCATACTGTAGCAGTGCAGCCTGCAGCCTGTTGTGTACTATGTCATACTATGTCAGTGCAGCTTGCACCCTGTAGTGTACTATGTCATACTGTAGCAGTGCAGCCTGCAGCCTGTAGTGTACTATGTCCTACTGTAGCAGTGCAGCCTGCAGCCTGTAGTGTACTATGTCCTACTGTAGCAGTGCAGCCTGCAGCCTGTAGTGTACTATGTCCTATTGTAGCAGTGCAGCCTGCAGCCTGTAGTGTACTATGTCATACGTTATCGCCATCATCTAGCCGCAAGCAGTCCGCTGCTGGACATTGACCCCATACGTACATAGTCACCACAACCAGTCCTGTGCTGCCCATATCTCGTAGATTCTAGAGATAGTTTGGGTAACTTGGCAAGCGCATGCGCTACTGTTGAGTGCGAGGTCTTGAGTCTGACAAAGTGTTTTATGGGTTTTTGCATTTGGGATTTCTCAGTAGCAACCCGAAGTCTGCATTTGTTTCTGGTAGAACTTAAAGTTATCTGGCCAAATGTAGCTGTACTATTCTTCCTATCTCTATGGCGAAATGTGGCTGTACTATTCTACCTATCTCTATGGCGAAATGTGGCTGTACTATTCTACGTATCTCTATGGCGAAATGTGGCTGTACTATTCTACCTATCTCTATGGCGAAATGTGGCTGTACTATTCTACGTATCTCTATGGCGAAATGTGGCTGTACTATTCTACCTATCTCTATGGCGAAATGTGGCTGTACTATTCTACGTATCTCTATGGCGAAATGTGGCTGTACTATTCTACCTATCTCTATGGCGAAATGTGGCTGTACTATTCTACCTATCTCTATGGCGAAATGTGGCTGTACTATTCTTCCCATCTCTATGGCGAAATGTGGCTGTACTATTCTACCTATCTCTATGGCGAAATGTGGCTGTACTATTCTTCCCATCTCTATGGCGAAATGTGGCTGTACTATTCTACCTATCTCTATGGCGAAATGTGGCTGTACTATTCTTCCCATCTCTATGGCGAAATGTGGCTGTACTATTCTACCTATCTCTATGGCGAAATGTGGCTGTACTATTCTTCTTATCTCTATGGCGAAATGTAGCTGTACTATTCTTCCTATCTCTATGGCGAAATGTGGCTGTACTATTCTTCCTATCTCTATGGCGAAATGTGGCTGTACTATTCTACCTATCTCTATGGCGAAATGTGGCTGTACTATTCTACCTATCTCTATGGCGAAATGTGGCTGTACTATTCTACCTATCTCTATGGCGAAATGTGGCTGTACTATTCTACCTATCTCTATGGCGAAATGTGGCTGTACTATTCTTCCCATCTCTATGGCGAAATGTGGCTGTACTATTCTACCTATCTCTATGGCGAAATGTGGCTGTACTATTCTACCTATCTCTATGGCGAAATGTGGCTGTACTATTCTTCCTATCTCTATGGCGAAATGTGGCTGTACTATTCTACGTATCTCTATGGCGAAATGTGGCTGTACTATTCTACCTATCTCTATGGCGAAATGTGGCTGTACTATTCTTCCCATCTCTATGGCGAAATGTGGCTGTACTATTCTACCTATCTCTATGGCGAAATGTGGCTGTACTATTCTACGTATCTCTATGGCGAAATGTGGCTGTACTATTCTACCTATCTCTATGGCGAAATGTGGCTGTACTATTCTTCCCATCTCTATGGCGAAATGTGGCTGTACTATTCTACGTATCTCTATGGCGAAATGTGGCTGTACTATTCTTCCCATCTCTATGGCGAAATGTGGCTGTACTATTCTACCTATCTCTATGGCGAAATGTGGCTGTACTATTCTTCCTATCTCTATGGCGAAATGTGGCTGTACTATTCTTCCCATCTCTATGGCGAAATGTGGCTGTACTATTCTTCCCATCTCTATGGCGAAATGTGGCTGTACTATTCTACCTATCTCTATGGCGAAATGTGGCTGTACTATTCTTCCTATCTCTATGGCGAAATGTAGCTGTACTATTCTTCCTATCTCTATGGCGAAATGTGGCTGTACTATTCTTCCTATCTCTGTGGCGAAATTCGGCGTGACGTTACATTTTGTCAGCATCAAAAGTCCATTAACACTGTCAGTCTTATATATTAACAAATTTGGCACAAAATGATTTGAACAATGATTTTTAGCTTTTTATATACCTTAGGTAGGTTACAAGTAAGTATTATAGTAGGTTGGGGTAAAAGTTTCTTCGCATTTTTTAAGAAAATTTAAAACATTTTTTAATATAGTTTATTTACATTTAAATAAAGTATGTAGGTACCATTTTGCTCGATAACTTTTTGCCATCTTGTAGGTAGGGACATGATCCCATTGCTATAGAAATTTTGGGACATCTGGTCAAAATACCGCGACAAGTGGTTTTAGCAGCCCTCTCGTGATGTTAACCTGACACTGCCTAAAGAATTCTGAAAAGACCGAAGCAGGTGGAAATCTGAAGGTGCAAGGTCAGGACTATACGGCGGATGCATTAACACCTCCCAGCCAAACTCTCTTAATTTTTGCTGAGTGGCTAAAGATGTGTGAGGTCTAGCGTTATCATGATGAAAAACCACACCCCTTCTGTTGATTAATTCCGGTCGCTTTCTCTCAACTTCTTGCTTTAATCTCATCAGTTGTTCGCAGTAGAGTTCAGAATCGATGGTCCTGGCTGGTGGTAACAGCTCATAATGAATAATGCCCTTCCAATCGCACCACACACACAGCATCACCTTGTTGTGAGTTAACCCGGGTTTCGCCACAGTCTGTGAAGCCTGACCGGCCTTTGACCACGACCTTTTTCGCACGTTCTTGTCATACGTGATCCACTTTTCATCACCAGTTATCAGCTTCTTCAAATGGTTCGGTTTCATTACGTCGTAATAAAGAATCACAAATGAGTACACGGTTCATTAGGTTTCTTTCAGTGAGCTCGTGAGGTACCCAAATGTCGAGCTTTTTTGTGTACCCAGTTTTTTTCAAATGCGCCAAAACTGTTTTGTGGTCAATTGCCAGTTCTTCAGCTACGTCGTAACTACTGAAATGCCGATCTTGCTCCACTTTTTCAAAAATAGCATCCATTTTATCCGTAATAGGGCGACCAGAGCGACGTGCATCTTTGACATCAAAATTTCCGGATTGAAAACGCTTAAACCAAATTTGTGCTACTCTCACAGACACTACACTAGGTCCATAAACATCGCAAATTTTTTTCGCGGCTTGCGTTGCATTTTTACCTTTTTTGTAGTAAAATTTTAAAACTTATCGAATTTCTTCATTAGATTCACTCATCTTGACGGTACGAAAAACAAATGAAAATCACACATTTTCCTAATTTGAATTTGGAATTATGTTCTTTAAAATTTAAACTTTCAATGATACCAAAACCAGCCAGATACAAATAGTATAGCCAAAGAGATTTTATTACAAGTTCATACATACTATAATGCGAAAAGACTTTTTCCCCAACCTAATAGATAAGAATTACCATTTCAGGCCAATAATAAATAAATAAATAAAAATAAAATTAGTTTAATTCGAGTAACAAGACTCATATACAAACACATATAGCAGAAGATACAGACAGGATAACAAGCACAGACAAAAAAAAAAAGAACACTCACAAGGTAACAATATGTCTGCTGCAGCATTGCCGTATGTAAGGGCAATCCAGTCTGTTGGCGAACATCGCCAGGACGGTGTTGGCGCTGCCCCGCACTCTGCGCACCAGAGACGCGCACCACTTGCGCATCGTCGCGTGAAAGCAATCGGTGCGCGCCTCCGCGAACATGCCCGAGGCGCTGCAGCGCGCTGTAGTGGCGGGGCAGCCCCAATAGCGCCCTGAACGCATTATTGAACTGGACGCGGAGGGCGCTATATGCCGCACGAGTATACTTTGCCCACAGGCTGCACGTGTAGAGGGATGTACAATAAGCTCTAAAGGGCGTTATTTTTACCTCCCTCGAACAATGCGCAAACCTACGCGCTATCATATTACCTCTGACAACGCCCTCCGCTCCCGCTCAATGTCCGCATCGTCTTTTAGATCAGCTTTAACAATGTGACCTAAGTATTTAAATTGTTCCACTTTTTCAAGCGGCTCATAATTTATACACACAGGGGGTACACTATCCATACTTCTTTGACTAGACCCAAACACCATGAGTTTACTCTTCCCTGCATTATATTTCAACCCATGGTTCAAGGAATACTCTTCACAAGTCCCCATCAGTTTCCTAAGACCACAGACCGATGCACTCAACAGCACCATGTCGTCAGTGTAGCTCAAATTATTGACGCATACTCCATCCACATGGCACCCAACATGCAGGCTGCTGAGCCCAACGATAAGGGCATTCACATAGAGGTTGAAGAGCGCAGGAGAGGTCAACCCCCTGTCTCACCCCGCACTCCAACCTAAGGTTCCGAAATTACACCCGCCCATCTGACACTATTGATCTGATAATGATCCATTTACTTCTGTTCCGATTTTTGCTAAATGTTTTGCTCAATAATTAAGCTTTAAAACAAAACTGAAGTGTAAAGCCATGCGCACGTAACAGCCGCGACGGCGGGCCGCGGTGAGGTTTCAACAGAATATCATTACCGTTTTCACCGCAATTATATTACTTTTACCGACGCCTTCTAAAGTTCTCTTGATCTTTGACCTTCCAGATCATCTTGGGTCCCGGCTTAGGCCTGATGCACATACTATTTTCCAATAACGACATCCGTATCGGCCTGGTGCCAGTGGACTACGTGAACAACGCCGTCATAGCTGCGGCCTGGGAGACGGCTAACAGAACTCCTGCTGTAGGGGGGCAACCGAGGATTTATACTGTGACCACGACCAGGAATCCTGTCCTATGGGGTAAGTAGGGTTGAAAGACAAGAAGCGTCTATATAAGAATATGAACATTATTTGTAAGAGTTCATATCCATACAGCACGCTTGTTCAGATTTGCTTATGTTATTTCAGACATTATCTGCGTAGGATATAATATTATCTATTTTGTACATCATACTCATATAAGATCTAAACAATGTAAATCTGGATGTACGACATTAAATTAAGACAAGCACAGTACTAGCCCATCAAAACATTTTAAAACACGAAGATTAGTAGTAAAAGGAAAATTTAAAAATTGCAGTTTTCAAACAAAATAGCAAATAGCAGAATCAACTGCATAAAATGTAAACACGCTTTATCTACGGAAAGTCACTGACCTGTTGCGCGGTGCGGTGTGGGGCGCGGCGGTAGCGGGGCGTCGGGCAATGCAGTGGCACAAACTCACTAAGTTGCTCCTCGATTACTAAATTTCAAGACACGCCTTCTCCTTGAGGAATCAAAGGCCGATTCTCTCGTAACCTCTGAATGGCCAGGGTAAAAACACGGCTGTTGGTGGGGCACGTTTGTGTATCACCATATCTCTCCCGATAAGTACGCTACGCTAAAGCCGCATTTTGGTTACATTCTCCGTACGTGAGTGCCATGTCGGTGTACTCGGCCGCTGTGTAGCTTATTTGAGACATAATTAGACTACAAAACTAAACTAAATCACTAAACTAACTTCCTAGTAAATGCCTAACTAATTAACTAATATTACACTAACACAACAATAAGTCACTTATCTATGCAGAAATCCAATTATGATAAATCGTCTTTACTCACAATAACTACCTACTAAAACAATAACAACTAAAATTTTTCGTAAAATCACGACAATGTGCGCGCGGTGCGTCTCGTAATAAAAAAATAGGCGTGTGCTCTCGGCGTGTCTCTCAAGGGCGCAAAGCACTGACTGACCTAATTACCGAGAGCCTGAGACTTTGCCGAAAAATTCCACTCACACACAGTCACAATGTCTATGCACCACTAATGCATAATTTGCGAAAGTAATTGTAGGATTTAGTGGAACTGGGCGGGGCGCGTCCGAGTGGAATCGTATGACACCTTTTCTCTGACTTTAGACCGCCTTATGTCATAAATGCAAAAATATCATCATCAATTACCCCCACTTTAATTACTTATAACGATTTACCGATAAACAAGCAAAAAATATAAATATGTACCTCCGAAGTGAACATATCATTACCTCCCCCCCCCCCCACCTACATGGAGGAAGCCCAGCAGATGACGTCCAGCGACAGAGTTACGGACTCGACGTTCCTACAGATAGGGTGTATGGCCCCCCTCCCCTCTAACCTAACCTAACCCGGTAGTGGCTGTCCGCCGAGTTTACGTTGAAGCAAGCGGCGTTGGGCATCAACGTCGTGGCGTGACTACAGACACAAATTCCAGAAACCTCTCTACATGGGCGTGTATGCCGCACGCCCAACCATCCGCTCGCCAGTGGCGACCACGAGGAGGGACCCGTAGTTACGGGCCACCGTATAGCCTCCGCGGTCGGGGGGCTAAGCCCCGACACCGCACGCCACGCCCCCTTACGGGGGCGTAGCGACATCCTGCAACACATCATTACGTTAGCGCTCGCCTTATCAGTAACTCATTAGCACATATTGTTTGTGTAACGGTGAATTCTCAGAATTGCATTGTTTTTGAGTGGAGTTTGTGACATGGATTTCCAAGATCAAGGTATGTTCTTAATATTTAGTTATAGTTTTTAAGTTTTATTTAACTTATTATGACGTGTTTTTACGTGATACACCACACAGGATTTCTACCAAATATTGAACTTATTGTTGACTTCACATAGACTTACAATTAATTTCAACCATAGTCGAATACTCTCACATAAATTAAAGATAGAACTGTCTATTTTGAAAATATAATAATAATTATAATTATATAACATTGGTCAGGCCGGGGACATAGTTCTTCCATAGTTTAAGTTACCCAATTCACTTTAGCCACCCAAACCCATAGCCCAATATGTTTTGTTTCCACGTACAGCAATAGACCTGCACCAACCTGGGTTATCCTTGGGTGCATTTGCATAGCGCATATAGGGATAATCGTCGGTTGGTGCCTCCTCATAATTTAAAATTGTGTAAGGGGCCTCTGCGAGTTGGCTTCAGCTCCTCGTACGCCTTCCAAAGGTCCAGGACTCCAGGGTCCCGAGAAATTTAAAAAATAAATAATAATATCTTAAGACATTCTTCACACACGGTCATCTGATTCCAAACTAAGCAGAGCTTGTACTGAGGAAACCAGATAACTGATAAACTACATACACTACTTTTTTTTTGTAAATACTTACTTAAAATAAAAGGTTTTTGCGTTCTTTTGCGACTTTAGTTGCTATAATATATAGCCTCTACGACTGCGTAGGCTCAGGCGTAGCACGGTATACGAAACATACGTAATTTTTTTTCAGGTACTTTGTTTAAATGTACTTTCTCAAGGATGCATTTCTTTAAGATTTGGTCTGCCGTAACTGGAAGTGTTCCTCAGAAACATCAAGACGTGTTGGAATCTATTCTAGCTTCACTGGATCAGGTGGCGAATCTAGACATTAGGAACTTAGATAGTAAGATACTCAGTTTATGTAAAAGTCTTGATAGATTTTGGAAAATTGTCTCTAGAAATAAATTAAAATTTTTGCATAAGCACTCAAATTGGTTAAATGAAATTGAATCTGTCGAATTAGTAAGAAGTAATGAGCAGTGCATTCAAGAAAATGCGAACCAGCCCTGGCCAGCTAACGCGGACGCCCGAGGAAAGATTTTTCAAAATTGTCTAAGTGCTCGAAGAAACATAGAAGATTGGCAGAATTATCTCAAGTAGATGACTCTTCTGTGAATGCACCACTCAGTACTTCTGATACGTCTAATACTAGCTTAAGACTGAATATACGGACGAGGTCCTATCCCTTTTTGTTGAGGATAAGTTGACAAAGCATCAATATTTATTACTTAATTAAGAATTTCAGTCATTTTATTTTATTTAAATTATGCTATAATTAATAAGGAAATACACCTTTAAAACACTTGTTATTAATTAATTGTTATTCAATTACGAATATTGAATATTGCTCAGTACCTATTTGTTTATCTGAAAAGACAGCTGACATCTCAGTTCGTGTGATATCTAAATCAACATTACTCTCAGATTATATTCAAGGCACTATAATTTAAAGCAGTCCCCTGAACCGCAATAGAGACATCAGTAGACTCAAACCAAATCGGAGCGCACCAAACAGATCAGTAAAACGAAAAAAAAAATTGCTTAATACGTTGAACCACAACAACATGATGAAGACGCGACGCCAGTCCGCCTGTCACCCGGCATTGGCTGCCAGGGCGACGTCGAAATGAATCGGCGGCGCGGCGCCCTAGGCCGCCAGCGCGACTGCGTCCAACCCGTCAGTTGTCATCGGCAGTCATCAGTGTCAAATAGACGTTTTGGTGTTTTTTAGTGAATTAGTTTATATTGTTATTATTTTTATTGAATTTAATATATAAGTTTACATGCTTAGTGGCAGCAGCGATGTGGTGGATAATAGTGTTAGTGCTAGTCAACCTTCGACATCACTGAGCATCCTGGAGAGATGTCCGTTATATACCCAGGCACGGTTTTTTAAAGGTAAGCGGGGTCTGAATGTGCATATTGGAAAGGTGCACAGACCGCCAAATGCACTCACTTCAGACCCTGTCTCAACAGCTACACCTACAACACCAGCTACATCCACTTTGGACCCATTTTGGAAAACCCTTTCAAAATTCAAAAACTCTACTCCTGTTTTGAAACGAGTTCCCCGCGGCGCTAGACCTCTAGTGGTACAAAACCTAGCAGGTTGTGTTCGTCTTGCCGCCCGAAAGAACTCGCAACGTGCTTGGGAACAGTTGCTCACCTTCCCTTACAGAATTTTACACGTACACAAGAATTTGGCTAACAAAAAAACTCTAACTGCACAAATTAAAGAAAACTGTAATACTTTGGCGCATAATTTAGATTCCAAATTACCGACACAGAGGTATACCTCTTCAGGAGATATATCCCAACTTGTAAATCTAAGTTAGGGGAAGGTGACATTAGCGGTGCAGCCAGGATTCTTTTTAGTAGTGATGTGGTGGCACCGTGTTCTCCAGAAACACTCGCTGCTCTGGAGAGCAAACACCCTGCCCAAGCAGATGGTCTTTCTTTTCCCGACCCCCCTGATCCAGAAAATCACTCCCTCACCATTAAAGGTCGAGAGTTGGTCACAGCCGTTTGCTCCTTCCGGAGCGGCTCCGCTGGTGGCCTCGATGGCCTATGTCCTCAGCACCTTAAGGACCTTATCTGTTCAGGCGCCGAGGCAGCTGGTGAGTTACTCTTGAAGGAGCTTACGGCTCTGATTAAACTTATGCTCTCCGGCAAGGTGAACGAGGCTGTCATCGATGTTCTGTACGGGGCCAATCTATGCGCCCTACGTAAGAGGGATGGCGGCATTCGTCCCATTGCCGTGGGAACTACTTACCGTCGTATGGCAGCCAAGATTTGCTGTAAATTTTATGGTGAGGTTGTTTTGGAAAAATTTCAGCCCCTACAGCTAGGCTACGGCTCCAAAGGGGGCTGTGAGGCTGCCGTACACGTCTTATCGACCTACCTAAGTTCTGGGAAAAGAGAGATCATCCTGACATAAGGAATGCCTTTAATTCAGTTGATTGGGACACCTTGCTGGCAAAAACTAAAAAAGAAATACCCCAAATTTATAGTTTTCTTTGGCAATGTTACAGACACCCTTCTAAATTATTGTATCGGGACAACCTTCTGGAATCTGCTGTCGGCTGTCAACAAGGTGACCCTCTCGGGCCAGTGATTTTTAGTTTAGGCATTCACCCGATTATTCGACAGCTAAATTCCAAATTTAACGTTTGGTATCTTGATGACGGAACCTTGGGAGGCGATGTAGAAACTTAAATGACCTTCAATTCTTAAAAAAATGAACTTCATTCCATTGGCCTTGATCTCAACCTTTCGAAATGTGAAATATATTTAGCAGATAGTACCGACAGACATATGACACTTCCCAAATTTAACGCAATAGCCCCAGAAATCAAAATTATTGAAAAAACCTCTCTTCGTCTCCGATCTTCGAGAATTCCTTTCCTGTTTTTATTGAGGAAAAAATACAAAATTTTAACGAAGTTTCGGAAAGATTTTCAAAATTAATATGCATTCGGCCATAACCATAATCCGTTACTACTGTTTCGGCCCTAAATTAACATATATCCTTCGCGCTTCCCACTTATGGAAGCACACTCACCTTTTAGACCAATTGGACAAAATTATCCGGCATACTTTAACTTCGATCTTAAATGTGACCATGGACGACCAAGCTTGGGCACAAGCTACTCTTCCCATCCGTATGGGTGGCCTCGGCGTCCGCAAAATTTCTAGTATTAGTTTACCGGTTTTCATACCCCCGGTCCACGGCACTGAGAAATTAATCGGGAAAATCCTAGCCTCCACACTGGTTAATTTTGATGTGCCTTGTTTTACCAAGGCTATTGATGCCTGGAGACTCGCTTGCCCGAATTCTGACCTACCCGACAATCCATCTTCCCAGAGACGGTGGGATGAGCCGCTCTGCAGAGTAGTACATAACAATTTACTTGACACGTCTGCTACTACTGCGGAGCGTACGCGCCTACTGGCTGTGGGTAAGTGAGAATCGGGTTTGTGGCTCCATGCACTACCATCGTCGAACATAGGCACTTTGTTCGACGACACTACTTTCCGCCTCGGCACTTCCCTGCGACTAGGAGCTCCCTGTTGTTCTCCTCATCGCTGTCACTGTGGTGAAGTTGTCAACAGACTCGGACACCACGGCCTGTCTTACAGCCGGAATGCGGGTCGCTTACTTAGCTCGGCACGCAAACATTAATGACGTCATCCGACGTGCCCTTGTCACCGTCGGCGTTCTAGCGGTATTAGAACCCAATGGCTTGGCACGCGACGATGGCAAGAGAAAGGAGGGCATGTCTTTATTTCCATGGAAGGTGGGTAGGCCTTTGGTGTGGGACGTGGACAACGTGTGTCGATATTCTTGCGCCTTCCCATCTTCCTGGCACAGCGTTCTGTGCTGGCGCTGCTGCTGCGGCTGCGGAAAACTTCAAGCGGCGGAAGTATAAAAACCTGATCGGTAACTATATTTTCGAGCCGTTTGGGGTTGAAACCCTCGGGCCGTGGTGTCCGTGTGCTCACGGTTTGTTCAAGGAATTCTCCAAACGGCTGGTTGACACTTCCTGTGACCCAAGGGCAGGCTTTTACCTTGGCCAGAGGCTAAGCATTGCCATACAACGTGGCAATGCCGCCAGTCTCTTGGGTACATTACCAGACGACAGCGATGCGGATGAATTTTTCGACGCCATATTTTAGTTTTTTTTTTAATAGTTTTAGTTGGTTAGGATATTATTTTTGTAACTTTATTTTAGTGTTAGATTGTTTGTTAGAGTGTAATTAATTTGTAAAGTTATCTAAAATTAGTTAAATAAATGCCCCAGAAAAGAATTTCATTAACAGTAAAACTGCATGTGACATTTTACCATCTTACCAAAGTGTACTGACTGCTAACAAGAAATGCTATCCCGAAAACTTATCCGTTTCAGAATTTAAAGCAGAAGTTGAATTGCAAAGTTGATTAAATCATACAACTTCTAGAATACTCGAGTCGCAAAAAGAAATTTTAGATAGAGTGCCAACAGATTCCATCATAATTTGACTTTGAATGGAAAGTGGGGATTTGATGGTAGTACAAGCCAAAGTGAATACAAATAGACTTTTTCCTCTTGTACAGATGACAGTAGTTTATTTGTGAAGTCTTATGTCCCACTTAAGTTAGTAGTAAATTGCCCTTCAGATAGTATTAAAGTTTGGAAAAATACATATTTAATTATATCCCCTTTATTTTTTTATTTTTTTTAAACTAGATGAGGTCGGCGTTTCCTATCTAACTACTCTGAGAAGAAAGGCCGAAACAAACTCAGAGGTCACAGTCTCTTATAAAGTCCAGACATCACCTTGGTCATTTCATGTGAAGACCTTGTAGATTGGTGTCTGAAATGGTCTTTTGAGGAAAGAACCACACAGATTGAGAGGACTTGTCCAGCACGCATTTGTCAGTAATCGCGCAGCTCAACTCAGAACTTAAGGAGCTCAACGATTCGACGAACAATACCAAAGAAAGGACATTGGGGTAGGCCGCATAAATTACTCAAACTGCCAGACCATGATTAAAAATAACTGAGAGAAAAAATAAAACAAACAAAAAAAGCAATCACCTACATAGTCTTCACATTCACAATAAATTAAAATAATATAATACTTTACAAAGTAAATATTCATGTCAACATTCAGTGTGCAAAAATAAAAAATTTGGAGCGGTTCAATCCCAAGCCTTTTGTCCTCAATATAATCTTTAACGGTATAAAAAGCTTTCTGACACAACTTGCGTTTAATGAAGGATTTGAATTTATTGTGGTAATTTATAGTGTCTTGGAAGTTTATTATAAAAGCGTATACATTGACACCTGAATGAGCCACCTATTTTCTTGAGCCTTGTTGGAGGTACAACAAATTTGTGTTTGTTCCTAGTATTTATATTGAGGATTTCACTGTCTTTTTTAAACAATTTAATGTTTTTATGGGCATATAAAAGATTTTCAAAAATGTACTGAGAAGGCAGTCATTAATCTCCTTAAATTTCTCTCTGAGAGATTGTCTCGGACTTATTTTATAAATGCATCGAACAGCTCTTTTCTGCAAAACAAAGATAGTTTGAATGTCGGCTGCATTTCCCCACAACAGAATACCGTAAGACATTACACTATGAAAATAGCTAAAGTACACTAAACGGGCTGTCTCTATGTTGGTTAAATTACGAATTTTCCTAACAGCGTATGCTGCGGAGCTTAGCTTTTTTGACAATTTATCTATATGTGGGCCCCACTGAAGCTTAGCATCCAAAGTTAAGCCCAAGAATACTGTGCTATCTTCAGGATTCAATTCTTCGCCCTTTATCAACACGTTAGTTTTCACCTGCCTAACGTGAGGTAGCGTAAACTTAATGCATTTGGTTTTTTTTCATTAAGGAGTAAATTATTAACATTGAACCAGTGAACTACTTTTGAGATCGCTCTGTTTAAATCGTCAGTAACCAGCTGCTGACGTTTAAGTTTAAACAAAAGTGAAGTATCATCCGCAAACAAAACTATATCATGATTATCCTTTATGAGGTAGGGCAAATCGTTAATATAAATAAGAAACAAGAAAGAACCAAGAATCGAGCCCTGTGGGACCCCCATTGTTACTATAGATCCGGCCGATCTTTTTCCATTAACGTCAACGCTCTGAATCCTATTACTCAAGTATGAAGTGAGAAGATCCAGAGCGGTGTTCCGGATCCCGTAATGGCGGAGTTTCCTGATTAACGTTTCATGGAGAACGCAATCGCAAAGTATATATTGTACAGTTTATTGTATATTATGTATTAAATTATGTAAATAAAGCATTGATGTACATTTGTGAAGTATTTTTTATTATTTATGACCGCGCTTGTAGGGCGCCTGGACCACCGTGCAATGTTTGCCAATTATTAAGGCCTATTCAAACCTAAGCGGTAATCGCTACCGTCTGCGGTAGAGAAAACCGAGTGGGTATGCGGTAATATTACTGTTCATTCATCTGTACCGCTCTTGCCGCGAAACATAATACTAAATACCTAAGCGAAACCCGCGCGGTATGTACCTCTACCCATAGCGGCAGCGAATACCGCTTAGGTTTGAATAGGCCTTTACGTACTCAGATCTACATCGTGTTGAAAAATAAGAAAATGAAAAATAATTTCCTGTTGCTAAAGAATTCATTTTATTTGATTGATTTTTTGTGTACGGGTAGAGATCATGATATACTTTAAGTGGTTTAAAGGAATGTCAATCATCCTGTTCCACCTTGTATTTGTATATAATTTCGAAACGATAGGTAGTGAAGTAGGTATTAATAATGTATTTATAATAATCACACCAACAGCACAGTCACTTACAATTCAAATTAAATAACATAAAAATGTTGGCATTTTACTAAAATATCAACATGACTTTCACGTATGAAATATTAGAGACAACGAGAACAACAAAGTGTCTAGTAGACCTAAATCTAGAACACAACAAAACATACCAATTAGAGCTATATTGACGTGCACAATTCGCACTGTTTACATAGGGAACGTCTGTATGAAGCAAAACTCATGAAGAAAATATCAATAGGGTAATCCGTCGAGTTGGACCTTTCGTTATATTGGCTTGCCATACGTGTGAGTGGGCTAGTAGATGTGGTATTTAGAGTGGATGTAGGCAATGCGAAAATACGATGATGACGCGTACTACGTTATAATAATAATAATATGTATTTATAAACTAGTGTTAACTGTATCTTAGATCAAAAATATGTCAGAACAAAAAATACATAGTTTCGGTTTTACTAGACTAAAATCTAAATTAAAAAAAAAAACAAAAAACATTTTGTGAGGTGTGAATGTTTGTGTTATGTTAGGGTGGGAGTGTAGCGTGTTGTGTGTGAGAGTGTTGTTTTGTGTGTGTGTGTTGTGTCTTTGAGTGAGCGCTTGTAGTGTTGGTAGCTTGTAGCGGAGTAGCGTTGGTAGTTGTCTGATTTATACGTTGACTAGACCTAAAGTTAAAATAGTTTACCAATTGTGCATCCTCTCCCCCCCGGACCTTTGAGGAGCTCAGACGTTTTTAAAGAGACTCGCTGCGTTAGTTAAATTCAATATCTAAATAAAATTTTCTGCAATTAAATCGAGCTAAAAAAATAGGAGTTCATCACTTTCGAGGAGATCTTATCTTATCAAACGCCGTGGTTGTCATTGAGGTGACGCCCCTCCTGTGCTGCCCCACCTACTGCTGCCATCAGCCCGCCTCCTTGGGGCGTGACGAAGTCCAGTCAACTAGCGACGCACGCGCAAGACCACGGCTCCGCATCACTACTGACTACAGCTGGGAGGTACGTACCGGTGCTCCTGGTATTTCGCTATCACTTTCTCGCACGGATCATCGCCACCACTATACAGCGCTTCTATCCTAGTACTCCCATTAAATTGAGGACAAAGTGATGCCACTTAGACGCACCCCACCGAAGCAACAGATACTCTCGGAGACGGACTCTGAGAGTGTTGAGGGAAAAGTGACAAATATGCAAAGTACTAATGACCAGGGTAACATAAATGTGAAGCGTATGGTGAAACGTAAACAACAAGAAGAGCTTAGTAATTTTATGCAAGAGGTACGAGACTCTTTCACAAAGTTCTCTGAGGAACATAATCTGAACTTACAAAGTTTAGAATCATCTTTAGCTGAAATAAAAAACCAGAACGACAGTATTAATACGTCCATGCAGTCCTTGTCCTCCAATTATGACGTCATACTTAAGGAATTAGAAAGTCTCAAGCGTGAACGTAAGGAACACTTGATTTATATTAATTCCCTAGAAAATAAGTTAGAAAACCTTGAACGGCAGTCCTGTTCGGCTAAGATAGAATTGAGAAACATTCCGAAATTACAAAACGAGTCGAAAGTGGAGCTGTGTAGTGTGGTGAAGAAAATAGGAAATGTTCTCAATCTTCAATTACAAACCACGGACATTAAAAATATCTTTCGTCCTTTTGCTAAACCGAACGTACTGAAACCGATTGTAGTTGAATTCACGTCAGTGCTTACAAAAGAAAGTGTCCTAAACAGTGTCAAAAACCTAACACTGACAGAGAAGACCGAAAAGTTAAATACTAGCTTAATCGGCCTTGATAGCCCCCCTAAGCCGATCTTTATATCAGAATGTTTAACGCCAAAGTGCAGGTGACTATTCTTTCTAGCGCGAGATTTTGCTACTACGTATAAATACACTTACTGCTGGACATCCTATGGAAAAATGTATTTGCGAAAAAAGAAGGTATGCCGCATATCCGTATTAACGAAGAGCAAGACCTGATTAAGATTAAGGATGAACAGAAGGCCACAGAATGACTATGTCTATACTATTATGTTCTATCTGATCAATCTCCATCCACTTGTACACATTTGTTATACCTGAGTTTTTTAATATTGCATGTTATTTTTAGGAAAAATACTTTATATTTTAAGAACACTGTAATACACCAAACACTTGAACACTCCACACTTAGCTACTTAAAATACAGCCAAATCAACATAATACGTACATTTATGTTTGTTCATAATTCTATATCGATTTTAATCATACATGCATCGCAAATGCTTACATCCTGTAGGAAATATTATAGCAAAAACGTCGTAACATGTCTTGCTCGACTACTGAATAACATTAGTAAATTTTTAATCTACAAATACTCCAAATCACATTTAACTGATCCTGTGCCTAAATATTTTTTCAAAAATGCTTGATATTTCTGCTGAAATTGATGAAATATCAGTATCTAATTCTGTTGCATGCGATGTCGAAGACTGCAGAGGTTTCATTCCTTGTCCGAATGACTGTTTGACTGTTGTTACCCAAAATATACGCAGTTTATCTCGAAATTTTGATGCATTTGAGGTATTTCTATCTAGGTTGGGTATCGGCTGTGACATTATTATTCTGACAGAGTGCTGGTTATCATGTAACCCTGTATTGCCTAAACTCGATGGATATAATCGATTCTCTTCAAATAACTATGCTAATCAAAATGACGGAGTAACAGTGTTTCATAAAATAAATCTGCATGCTACTTGTGAAGAGCCGCAATGCCACGACTGCAATTGTCTTGTCATCAAAATCGGCACTGAAACTGCGATAGTAGCAATTTATAGATCTTCGTCAAATCGAAACACTGATGCCTTTCTCTTATCTCTCAATAACATTTTAACCAGTCTCAGTACTTATAAAAATATCTCTGTCATTGGAGATATTAACATAAACATTTTTTCGGAAGGCCAAGGCCCTAAATCTTTAGAGTACTTAAATCTATGCGCTTATCACGGCATCTTACCTGCCCACACCCTGCCCACGAGAAGTGGCAAGGCGTGCCTTGATCACGTGATGCTTAAAACTCAATCTCAGGCGCTCACTGCTGTATTGCAATCAACAATCACTGATTATCAGGCTGTTTTGTTATGTCTTCATCGTGGGCAGGCTAGAACTTTTGCCCACGTGTCCGTCACCAAAGTAAATATTGAAAAATTAAACTACAATTTATCACAAATTGATTGGCAGCCGCTTTACTCCATATCTCATGCAAATATTGCGATGGAATTCTACGTAACAACCATTCAACATGAAATTGCTGCAAACACTACCATGCGAAAATTAACGAAACGAAATAAAATTATTAAACCATGGATAACTCCAGGACTGATACGTTGCATGAGACACAGGGATAATTTACATACAAAGTTAAGAAAGTCACATAAAAACAATACAAAAACTATATACACAAGGTACCGTAATTTCTGCAACCATCTACTAAAGAAAGTTAAAACATCGTACGAAAAGAACCTATTGAAAACTGCAGGCACAAATAACAAAAAAATATGGGATGCAATAATATATAATATATAATATAATATCCTGGGACATTTTCACACACGGTCATCTGGTCCCAAACTAAGCAGAGCTTGTACTATGGAAACCAGATAACTGATATACTACATATACTACTTTTTTTTTGTAAATACATACTTATATAGATAATTACACCCAGACTCAGGACAAACAGACATGTTCATGCACACAAATGTTTGTCCTGGATGGGAATCGAACCCACGACCTGCGGCGTGATAGGTAGTATCTTAACCAACCACGCCAACTGGCCTGTCTATAAATATAATAAAAATTATAACAAACACTAAAAAGAGTAAAAATACCGCGACAGAATTAATAAATGCATGTAACGCGAGAGAGTCGGTAGGAAAAGTAAATGATTTCTTTGTCAGGGTAGGCAAAGACCTGGCGGATAATATTATAAACTGTGCAAATCCGGAGCACTTAAATTACGCAACTGAAAATTCTAAGCACTGCCGAAAGTCACTTGCTTTATTGGTCACAGATGAAGCGG
This sequence comes from Dicycla oo, assembly GCA_948252095.1. NCBI lineage: Eukaryota > Metazoa > Arthropoda > Insecta > Lepidoptera > Noctuidae > Dicycla > Dicycla oo. The sequence continues at coordinate 18,325,636 of OX411738.1, forward strand.
AGGTAGAGAGTTTGATTATGGGTCTCAAAAACATCTGCTCTGTTGGTTGGGACTCTATAGCCAACAGTCTTCTTAAAGAAAATAAACACATACTTGTGCCCCTTTTAACACATCTTTTTAATATTTGTCTATCACAAGGTCAAGGTCAAATCAGTGGTGCATCCAATACACAAATCCGGAGATAAAGACCGCGTCACCAACTATAGGCCCATTTCTATTTTGCCCTCTGTCTCCAAGCTCCTGGAACGCATCCTCAATAAAAGACTCACAAGCTACCTAGAAACAAATAACCATCTTTCTAACAAACAATTTCGTTTCCGAGCTGGCAAGTCGACAAGTGATGCAGCCCATGAGCTTGTAGATTTTGTAGTGGGAAATCTAGATGCCGGCAGAAAGACTATAGGCTTATTCTTAGATTTGGCCAAGGCCTTTGATTCTGTCTCAGTGCCACTGCTTTTGCAAAAACTGGAACGTTTAGGCGTTAGAGGAGACCAACTCAAAATATTTAAAGACTATCTTTCTGGTCGCACACAATGTGTGAAAATAAATGATTACTTAAGCAGTGACTTACCAGTCTCCTTTGGTGTTCCTCAGGGTAGTATTGTGGGTCCAACTCTATTTCTGGTCTATTTAAATGACTTCTGTGAGCTAAATCTTGCTGGAGGTAAAATAATATCGTACGCAGATGATACGGTGCTACTATTTTCTGCTGACACTTGGAAGGATGTGTTTAGGAGTGCTCAGCATGGTTTTAATATAGTAAGTCACTGGCTACAGAAAAATACTCTTACTCTTAATGCAGGTAAAACTCAATATCTTATCTTTTCTATGCGAAACTGTAATCGCCTTCCCCCAAATCTCTCCATAATAGCACACAATTGCTGCAATGATGTTACATGCTCTTGCCCTGCACTAACTAATGTAAACAAAGTTAAATATTTAGGAATAATTATTGACAATAATCTATCTTTTCGACCTCACATAGACATGGTTACTTCTAGGGTAAGAAAACTGATTTTCATTTTCAGAAATCTGCGAAATGCAGCTGAACCTAAATTAGTTAAACAAGTATACCTAGCACTTGGTCAGTCTCTGCTGCAGTATTGTATTTCTGTTTGGGGAGGCACGTCAAAAACTATACTCAAACCGTTAGAAGTTGCACAAAGAGCAATACTCAAAGTCAGCACTTTCCGACCCTATCTGTTCCCTACATACCTGTCGTACCAGTCTTGTGAAGTCCTTACTGTCCGGCAGTTGTTTGTCCTTCACGCAGTCTTGAGACACTATCCTAATACAAACTATGACAAATCCTCATATTTATCTACACGCAGACGAAAGGTTCAGTTCAGTTCAGGCACACAATGATCTACCGACCTTTAAACACTCATACGCTCGCAAGTACGAGTACTATGGTTTCTTGGGCTCTTTTCTGTATGAAAGACTAAATAAACTTGTAGATATGTACCCCCTAAATAGAAACAAATGTAGATCTACGGTAATAAACTACATTCGCAATCTAAACTACGATGAGACCGAAAACCTGTTGGCTGTAGTTAAGTAGCTTATAATAATACTCACCCTCCTACACTCATCCACACATTTACACTCTACTCACCGGAGGCCATCACTGTACAACTAACCTAAAAATGTGCTCCTGTTTATTGTAATTTCCATATTATTATTATTGTTTTTTTTTTCTCTTTATTTTGTGTTTGATCGAATGTGTTTGTTTGTAAATGTGTATAGAGGTCATGCTAAACTAATCTGTAAATGTCACCCACAACCGGGGAAGAGCGCTGATGTCTGAAATACAGATATTCTATATCTAGTTCAGCCACAGATGTTCAATATCGGATCATAGAATTTAAGATTTCCAGTATGTCAACAAATTATTTAATTGTCTGTATACTTTTGGAAAATAAATTATTATTATTATTTATAGAACCGTTTATTATTTTATTGAGTATTAGTAAGTCAGAATGATTACGACTTTCTTATAAGCTAATCATTATAATATATGTATATATTATTATATAACTACGTACATTTTATTCTTCTTAGTGCCGTGCTCTCCTCTGATTTCTATAGCTATATATGCGAGATCTATAATAAATGAATTATTATTATTATGTCCTTTATTTATTTTCTAAAGTTATTGAATACATTTTTAAATATTTTTTTATAAAAAAGCATTAAAATAAAATTTAAAATATAAAAAATATTATCCGCCGGTAGCGGGAGCAAATTCAAAGCTACCGGTGGTTAGGGCTGCAGAGACAGGAACCTCCTCACAATGCAAGCCGAATCGAGAAGCACTGCCTTCTGAATCTGGCCCTTGATCCAACCGCCTAACGAGAGCCTCGAGAGATGGTGGTCGAGGCTTTCGGCCATCAGGCCATTGGCCGTTACTACAATCGGCACAATGATAGCCGAGCTCACATTCCACATGTCAACAACCTCATGTGCTAAGTCGCGATACTTCATTTGTTTCTCTTTTTCAGCTTTCACGTTTCTCGTCATTATTATAATTATAATTATGACAAAGATTTTGTATTCGAAGTTGGCAAGCCTTTGTAAATAAGAATATGTTTATATTTGTATGCAACGCGTATGTTATTAGCAAAGTAAACTATTTCAGTCTGTGAATTTTGCCCTTAAATATAATAAATATAACTAGAAAAATATGTGAGCAAATGTGTGTACAATATGTGTGTATACTCTACCGCTCCATCCGAGCAATACAAGCGTAATACTATCATTTCAATTCTTATCAAACAGGAGGCCTTGTCACGACGTCAGATTTCATAAGAAGTCACTACCCATCGCCAGCGGCAATAGGGTACAATTTCGTTTGGCACACCAAGAACGCTACTTTGTTCTGGATATACTCTTGGCTTCTACATCTGATTCCTGGGCATATTATTGATGGAATATGCTTAATTCTTAGAAAGGAGAGAAGGTAAGATTTTATCTATTTTTATACCACGGGTAGTCAGAAGCCCGAAAATCTGACTACCAGTCTTAACAAAAGGGTATCGTATTACCTAGTAACTGGATTGTGAAGGTCAGATAGGCAGTCGCGCCATGTAAAATACTGGTATTCAGTTGCATCTGGTTAGACTGGAAGCCGAGCCCGGCATAGTTGGGAAAGCAGATTGATTATGAGACAAGCCGACGCGCGACGGCACTCCTGATGGAATGTGGTCTCCGCCACCTGGACATCTGCTATACCAGAGACATCGCAGCTTATGTGCCGCCATCCCAGAGACGAAGCTCATGTCTCATACACCCTTCAAACGAAATCACTGCTTGGCGGCAGAAATATCTAGATATGGTAGTAGAAATTCCTGGACGAGCTCTTTCACAAACACCAGCGGGGTAACTGCGTAACACACGAATGGTTTTCATTTTGACAGTTCAACAATATTCATTGCGTTATTCGAGTTGTTAAGCAGATTTTTCGAACATATAAAGAAAGTGATTGATATAGCCGGTATCGGAATCAAAACAAAAATTAGTTAAACACTTATTATGTGCTGTGATTGGTGGACTGAATTATCAATAGCCAATCAGCTCACGGGCTTAACTTTGACACGTCGTTGATTTTTGTTCAAGAAAAAGGGGGTACGAGCTGCTTACCTACCTATTACTTTTAATTTTATTGGTATTCGGGTGATTTGCAGTGGTAGTCCAATGGTAACGGCCCCAATTTACTTACTAGGTCGTGGGTTCGAACTCAGACAGGCAATATATGGAATTTATATTTCATCGCCATTGCTCTCAAAACGGCGAAGGAAATTGACATGTCCTAGAAAAGAAAATTCGCAGACATCTAGATCTAAGCCTTAACACATTCAAATCATTCATTAAACGCAAGTTGTGTCAGAATGCTTTTTATACCGTTAAAAATTATATTGAGGACAAAAAGGCTTGGGAATGAACTGCTCCAAATTTTCTTTTTTTTCTCTATTTTATTTTTAAATACTGAATGTGGAATATGATCTTTACTTGGTAAAGTATTATATTATTTTAATTATTGTGAATGTGAAGACTATGTGGGTCATTGCTTTTTTATATGACATCCAACAACCCGCACTATGCCCGCGTGGTGAATGTCGGCCCACTCCCTCTCACAGAGAGGAGGTCTGTATCCCAGCAGTGAGGAGACGATATAGGCTATTTAGGTGTCCGAGCCTTTGCTTGACCCACTGGTGAGAGAACATCCTAGATTTTACGTGTGGCAACACTGTTTTGTACCAATGAGCGCCCTCTATGTCACGTGGAGGGAGGCTACTGTCGCCTTCCCCTCCCTAGCCGCGCGTACTTCGCAGTGCCAGGCTCTTGCGCTCCTCAGTACGTTTTGGATTGTTTACGTGTGAACACTGTAACGAAATGAAAAAATGCTTTGGATATTTTATACAAGGTATGTTTATTATAATATTGAAACTATTTGAAACAAAACAGGAAAGGCCTGTTTACTTGTTTCTCGTGCTTCACTTAATCAGGAAAGCCCCGATTTGCTTTATACCTATAGGTATTCATGGATGGATGCACGCTTTTATCCTGCTAGGAAAGCCCTAGTAAAGTTATGTCATTGATAATTATCTTAAAAATACTCAGGCATTGTCGCTTGATTGTCAAAAAAAAAAAAAATGATATTGGCAGACTATGTGTGTCGTCTCTGCCAACAGACGAAACTTTTAATCCAGGCGACGTCATCTGCCCAGGCGACATGCATACAACACTTCGCCTGTGCATTCTGCTCTTGTCACACCTTGCTTGAGCTCGCGCTTGTCTGCTTGGAGATGATAACCACGATGGGAGAGCTGGCGTGCGCCTACTGCCGATGAAAGTTGTTACCAAAGCCTACTACAAACTCTGGATGTATTGTACCCTGCTAACTGGCGAGACTGGGTGATAAATGCTGTCAACTATAAGGATCTGTTCGGCGGTACCTCAGCGCCTGACACCGAAGCAAGACCGCACTACCGACAGTGCGCCTAGCCAAAATATTCCGGTGCGGGAAATCGCTCAGTGAACGCCGTTATAGAAAGCTAAAAAGAAAACTGCTTGAGTGGCCAATTGGTTTAGCTCTTATTTACCAAACGATGTCTATTATGACGAAAATTCATCCAGTCGGTAAACAAAATGGATTTGAGGCCATTCTGCCATCCCTAAAGCCATACTTAACATCACGCAAGGAAACTTCGGATGCTTTGAAAGCTGAGGCCGAAGAAGACAATGCTACGTCTGGTTCGTCGCGTGTTTCCAAGAGACATCACAGTCCTAAACCACAGTCAAACCCTAAAGTTCCAAGAACCACAGAAAGCGTCTCAGCGGAATCCTTAAAGGATTATATGCGCCAACAAAATGAAGTCTTAAAAAGACTGTGTGACTCACCTATGACCTGACGTGTCCGCCGCCGTCGACCTCGCGGACTGAAATTCATGCACCTTCGGAGGCAGACTCGACAGCTAACGAAGCAGAGGAAGACTGGAACGCGCCACCTTTAGGGGAGGAAGAATGGGAAGATGTAGAAGAAGAGCTCCTTCTTGACTTTCCACCTAAGATGAAAGGGAGTGAAGGAAAAATCAGCAAGGCGTCTGAAAAATTAGTGGAAGAAGGTGCCCACTGCCAAAAACTGAAATCTGACGGCTAGAAAAATATTCGATACGCGGACGTCCAGAAACAATACCAGGCAACGCCTATCTTCACTGCGCTTAAACTTATTGGACATTTGGCAACAGTTTCACCTCAGTGGCAACTAGTCTCAGTCCTGGAAAAAATGGACCAGTGCTTAGGTAACCCACGGTTTGTTGCTACAGCGTAAGGAATTTATATATGCCTGTACCGGCGCGTCTTCGGAAGTAAAAGCGTACCTCATAAAAAACCTGGCCATGGAAGACAAAGCTCCATTTCGAAAAGTTTCGGATGCTCTCCTACAATACACTTGTAGGAAAAGGGCAGCAGTTCTGGAACAAAGAAGAGCCCTCTTTAAGCCTCAGAATAATACCATAAGCGATTTATTACATGCCATCCCACCTTCCACAACCCACCCTTCCGAACCACACCGACTTGATCAAAGAACAAGGAGGATTATCAAGGTTGTTTCCAGGAAAGTTCAAAAAACCCACACAATATGTGCCAAAACCCAAAAACAAACAGGATTATAAAGAAAAGCGGCCGTTTCGTAAACCAAACTTTCGGAACTCTGATAGAACGGCCACGTCGTCGACATTGCAGAATCCTCCAGATAGAAGCGAACAAGCTCCCAGAGGAAAACCGCAACAAACGACACGTGCTGCCCACATCCGTGAAAGAATAGCTCTGTTGATGGAGAAAGAACATAGCGTGAAAATCACCAATATATCACCTAGATCCTGCCATATTCGTAAGCACGGACGCAGCTGAATTGGGTTGGGGAGCTATGGTCAACGGAGTCAAGTTAAGTGGTCTCTGGAACCAAACGCAATGCAAATGGCACAGCAACCAGAAGGAGTTACGGGCGCTAACAGAAGTGCTGAAGTAAAAGGGTCCCAAACTCGTAAACCAAACAGTGATGGTACTAACAGACAACAAAACCGTAGTAGCTTATATAACAAAAGAGGGAGGTACGAAGTCTTTAAGACTCCTCCAAACGACATTCAACCTCGCAGAATCTTCCACCTCGCAGATTCATTCAATGTACATCTGATTGCCCGGTATCTCCCTGGTCGATACAACCTGATTGCCGTCAACCTATCCAGAGAAAACGAATTGCCCGAATGGACTCTGACGGCAGACATCTTAAAAGTGATCTTTCGGCGATTTGGAGCTCCTACAATAGACCTCTTTGCAAGCGAAAGATCTGCGGTTTAATCTGATCTGCGGGAAGAATTATGTCAGCGAAAACGCGCACGACAAGAACTGCGTGTATGTGGATGCGTTCAGGTGAACGTGGAATTACGAACTAGGCTGGATATTCCCAACACCTGCTCTAGTACCTCGCGACCTACGACACTTACAGAGAACCACAGGAGTATCTACTAGTAGTACCCAAATGGGAGAAGACTTTCTGGAAGGCCAACCTGAGGCAACGAGCTTTGTGCCCACCTCTAACAATTTGGCACACCCGTAAACACCTAGTAGATCTCGTAGCCAACAAACCCCCTGTGGCAGCGAACAAACTGTCTTTGCAGGTCTGGAAGGTTCAGGCTGGTCCGGTCTAATCAATTCCTGGCCCGAGGAAAACAAAAAGCTGTTCGAGTCTCCTGGGCGAAAATCAACACTAAAAATTTATAAGCCCGCCTGGGAAAGATGGCGAAAGTGGTCACAATAACTCAGAATAACTGTAATACCTACTGATAACCCAGGGCCGAACGAACTGGCTATGTTCATTTGTCACTTACATATGAAAAAAGGACTAACGCCTAGTACTATAACCGTCCATAAATCGGTAGTTACTACATTCGCCAATCCTATGAATGCAAACGAGCTCAACAAACATCCATTGGTCCGTTAAACCCTGAAGGCCGTAGCCCTAAGCAAACCTCCTCAGAAGTCCCTAATTTGGTAAGTCGGGGAATTAATTGAATATCTTCAACATTACTCCGTGAATGTCGACAGTCTATTCCATGTGTCTCGGCATGTAGCAGTTCTGCTACTCCTGGCTACAGGACGAAGGGTCTTAGATATCGGCGCTGTTTCTTTCGAAAGAGTTGACGATTATCTAATCTTCTGGCCCAAATTTGAATCGAAGACAGACTGTGACTTATCGCCAATCAGGCTGGAAGTTGTCGCCTAATGAGGTTCACAAGTTGAATCTTGTTTTTTGGATTGAAACGCTTATAACAGTATCAGAACTTCGCAGGTCAAGGCAAAATAATCTTACAAGTCTTTCTCTCGCGTAGTAATGAAAAGGCTTGCCGGCTATAAAGCCGGATGGATAAAAACAATCTTTAAGGATGCACATATTCAGGACTAGCCAGGCAGCCTTCGGTCAGTTATTAATAGCACTAATTGGAAGAATAATTATATAAATCTAGTTGAAATACTGAAGCGAGGCAACTGGCGAAGTAAGGACACATTCTTCAGAATTTAAAGAAACTGCGAATCGTCAGGAAACTAACCAATCTACGGTTACTATTGCTGTTTCTTTTCCACCATTATAGCTAAATACTTATTATAAAAACCAACCGACCTAACTAGTTGTATTCTGAATATTACCTAATGCATCATAATAAATTATGTTCTAAACCTACGAACCGAGTTATTGGGAGTCGAAGTCCGTGTGTCGGAGCTATTTTCTAAATACTCCGTCGCTCATTCAATTATAATAACTGTTTTTCATTCTGTGTCTTTTACCTATTTTATTTATTTTGTTGTTCTCTTGCTACATATATATTCCACTACATTAAAAACTAATTAACATTTTTAATGTGTTTCATTTTTGGGATGGTCGTCACAGCTCCTGAACACCCAGCTCTAATATCACAGTACCAGTGGGTCAAGCGAAGGCCCGGACACTTAAATAACACCGTTTTCCTCCCGAAGGGTAGTAAACGAATATTTAGGTTCCAGCCAAAGGTTGACCCACTAAGAATTAATATTCTTGCTGGCTTTTGGGTACTGAGGAGCGCAAGCGCCCGGCGCTGCGAAGTACACGCTGCTAGGGAGGGAATGGCGATAGTAGCCTCCCTCTATCCCTCCACGTGACATAGAGGGCGGTCATTTTTACAAAATAGTGATGCCATACGTAAAATCTAGGATATTCTCTCACCAGGGGGTCAAGCTTCGGCTGGAACCTAAATTTTCGTATTCTACCCTTCGGGGAGAAAACGGTGTTATTATGTATTAGGTTGGTTTGTAATGAATTAATTATCCTTTTTTTCCACACAGATTCGTGAAGCTATACAGAACAATGTACAAAATGTCGACAGCCTTATCCTACTTCACGACCAACGAATGGCATTTCATCGACAATAACACAGTGAACCTTTACAACAAACTCTCGACCATCGACAAAGAAATATTTGACTTTGATGTCTACAAAATTGACTGGCGAGAATATATGATTATCTGGTGTTTAGGACTTAGGAAGTACATCATAAAAGATGGATTAAGAGGCACGGCGTACGCCATCAAAAAACAGTTTGTTTTTAAAATCTTAACGTACATTTTTATGCCGTTATATTTCTATTTGTTGTATAAGGTGTTAAGCTTTGTTATTCTTAGTTTATTTTTGTTGTTTAGGATGTTTTGATTAATAAATTATATTTTGTGTTTAAAAAAAGTATTTTCTTTATTATAAAGGCACCTCTACTCCCATAACCGCAGTAAGTACGAGTAAATGACTCTGTGTTTAGGTAACTTTAGGGCTATCTACTCTTGAAAAACTGGAGCTTGGTGCTCAATAAAACGAAGAGAATGTTGAACATACTTTTAATCTTAATAAACTATGATAACACCTTAGATTATAAAACAAAATGCAGATAGACCGCGCGGAACACGAAAGTGAAGCCAACAAAAGCAATACAAATTGAAAAACGAATACACTCTCGCATCAGTACGGCACGAAGCGTCGCATCGTTAGTACGTCACAAACAATATTCATATTTTCGAGAATAATGCCGTCTTGTGTATTCAAACATTTCAAAAATTGTGCCCAAAAACAAAAAAAAAACAAGATGGAATATCTTTTCATAGGTAAATATTAATATTTATACATTATTTTACGTGATTATTTTTAGTGAAATCTTGGAACACAAAACCTCAACAAAGATCCATAGTGTTGCTAGTTTATTTTGAAACATTTACCCTTAAGTTGGGAAATTTGTATTGGAAACAAGATTATCAATTTAAAAAATATTTATTTCGATAAAAGTGTTTTGTTTGTTTCGCCTTTTGGTTGGTATGTTTGACGTAGGTATGTGTGTTTGTTTGTATGTGCCTTAATTACTAAAACTATTGAATTTTTTGTCTCTAATAATAATTATGTAATAATATTGAAACAATAGACAAAATGACAGCCTCCGTGGCGTAGCGGTAGTGAACGCGGCCGCTGCGCGGGAGGTGGGAGGTTCGATCCCCACTCAATGCAAATATTTGTATGCATGAATACGAGGAAAGGCCAAAGGGCAATGGAAAGGGCTATGCTCGGAGTTTCCTTGCGTGATCGAATCAGAAATGAAGATATCCGCAAGAGAACTAAAGTGGCCGACATAGCTCGAAGAATCGCCAAACTGAAGTGGCAGTGGGCAGGGTACACTGCTCTCAGAACAGATGGCCGTTGGGGCCCAAAAGGTTCTGGAGTAGCGACCGCGTACTGGAAGACGCAGCGTTGGAAGACCTCCTACGAGGTGTACCGATGACCTGGTGAAGGTTGCAGGAATCCGATGGATGCCAGATGCACGGAATAGGTTAATTTGGCGACACTTGGGGAGGCCTATGTCCAGCCGTGGACGTCTATCGGTTGCAATGATGATGATGATGATTTTGAGAATTTGGATTGGTCTGGTCGTGCTCCGGAGAGCACGTTAAGTCGTCGATCCCGGTTGCCATACGAACATCTAATGGCAGTCGTTACGGGTTGTTGGAGCTCTCAAAAGTCCAACAATTGGTCTAACTGCAATGGTTCGATATCTACCCACCTAAAAAAAAACTACCAACTGAAAGCTTCGGATGTGACTGGGTTTAACGCTATGATGATGATGAATAACTATAACTATGTACATCCGTCGATTCGTCAACATAAAGTAAATATAAATATGGATTGCAAAAAACAATAATGACCCTTCACGACTTTACTAAATAGCTGCTATAATTCCACAAAGTATTTTCTATTTATGCAGATTCCCAACTGATCCTGTTATACATAACGATTGGGTTTCTATCGTACGTGATAGCAGACAAAATAACGATTGGCTACCATCAAAATTTTGCGTTGTCTGTTCAACGCATTTCAAAGAAGAAGATGTTTACTTCACCGAAAAAGGTCGTCGGTTAGTAAAAAAAAAATCAAAACCAACACAAAATTTGTACGCGTCACCACATGATAAGGAAACTTCAGAAATTGCAGCTGTTGCTGCCAATTTATCTCAGGCTACTGAACTACCGGGACCATCCAATGAATATAAAGATTGCGAAACGGCAGCCTCAAATTTATCAGCATTTAGACAACAATCAGAACAATCCACAGAAGTAAACGCTGTAGACTTTCAAATTATAGATTCGGATTTGGACTCTGTATTCGATACTCCTAGGAAAAATCTTTTGAGGAAGGAATTACGGAAACACCAGTCATTAAGATTAAAAACCAAGCGTAATATGAAATTATTACAACAAAAAGTTCGACGCTTAAAAAAAAGAAATGTATAAGTAATATTTTAATAAGTAATATTTTAAAGGACTTAAAAGACAATAAGTAATATTTTAAAGGACTTAAAAGACAAAAATTTTATTAATTGTGATACAGATAATCTATTACATGAGAATATTGTAGCAACAGAACTGTTCGTTAACTTAAACATGCGCAATGCCGGAAAAAAAAAACTATAATATACACCTGCTATGAGAAAATTTTGCTTGACGTTAAATTTTTACTCTCCCAAGGGATAAGAGTATGTTAGGAAAACATTCAATAATTGCCTGCCTCATTCCAAAACTTTGGCAAAATGGTACACCCATGTTAAAAGTGAACCTGGATTTACTCAAGAGGCTTTCACAGCGTTACAGAAAATGGCAGAAGGTTCTTCATACAAACTTCTTTGTTCGCTTATGTTCGACGAAATGGCTTTGCGCCAGCAAAAGCTGTGGGATGGCAAACGGTATATAGGCGTTGTTGACATGGGCGATGAGATTACCGAATCTACTGCTTTGGCATCTCAGGCATTTGTGTTTATGTTAGTAGGAGTCAACAAACATTTTAAAATGCCTTTAGGTTACTTTTTAACTAACAATTTAACTGGAGAACAGAAGTCAAACTTAGTAAAAATTTGTCTAACAAAATGTCATGAAGCTGGTTTAAGAGTGGTGTCCTTGACATTTGATGGGCATGCTACAAATTTTACCACCATGACATTTCCACATCCATCAGATGGTAGCGAAGTTGCTTGTTTTCTGGATCCGAGTCACGTAATAAAACTTCTTAGAAACCAACTAGAAGCAAAAAAACAAGTTTTAAATAAAGATGGCGAAATTGTTGACTGGATCTATTTAGTAAAATTAAATAAATTACAGGAAGAAGAGGGACTCCATTTAGCAAATAACTTTCGAAGAGGCACATTTTATTTAGGAATCAAATTATGAAGGTCAAGTTGGCTACGCAGACATTAAGCAGGAGTGTGGCGAAAGCTATGTTTTTTTGTAGACATAATTTAAAACTTCCAGATTTTGAACAATCTCAGCCCACGGAAGAGTTTATCCAACTGATGAATGACATGTTTGATGTTTTTAACTCACGAAATATGGCCCATTTTGACTACCGAAAACCCATTTATCGGGGTAACAAAGATGAAATATATGCGTTGCTTGACCGCCTTCAAGATTACGTACTGAACTTGCAAATAAAGACTGTTACAAAACGAAAAGTCGTAAAAGAAGGCAGATCAACATACGTCATCATGCGATTTTATAAAAAAGTTCTGGAAACAAGATGCCGACCAGGTTTTTTAAGAACTTTAATAAATATATCCAGTTTAAAATTTATGTTTGAAGGTCTAATAGAGACTGAAAAATGTCTATTATTTATTCCAACCTACAAATTGAGCCAGGACCATCTCGAAATCTTTTTTGGCTGCATCAGAATGCATGGGGGTCATAATGATAACCCCAACGTAAAACAATTTAAGGCTATATATCGAAAATTACTAACACATTTGGAATTACGAAGTCTAGAGACTGGTAATTGCATTCCGCTAGAAAATGTGGCGATATTGACGTGTTCTTCGGCTACCGATATTATTAATTCCACAAGTTCTTCTTACAGACACGATGAGACCGAAGACGATGAATCCATTTCGAGTTCATTAGATTTTCTACAAAATGTGCCTGAAGATATTAATAATTTGGTAGAATATTTAGATATACCACTTTTCGATGAAATGCGTAAAGTAATTGTAGGTTACATAGCTGGTTGCGTCATTCGATTCGTTAGAAAAGTAGTGAAATGTGAATACTGTTTGACACGTTTGGTCGCAACAGAAAAACAATCTTTTCATAAATTAATTGGCTTAAGAGATAAAGGAGTCTTAATTTTTCCTTCCACTGACATTTATCAAGTTTGTATTGCGGCAGAAACTGTTATAAGAAAAATTTTAAAAGAAAACTTTGTAATAAAAACAAAAAATGACTATAACTACATCATTTCAAAAATTTTAAAAGGTTTTATTGGCAATGAAACTATATTTACAAACTTGGAAGATGAACATTTAAGCTATGGAGTTGAACACAAATTAAGCTTAATAAAAATTGTGCTGGAAAAATATTTAAGCATACGCCTCCACTATATAGCAAAAATAGAAACAAATGCCAGATGTATCGAGGGTAAAAGACAATATTACAAGAAATTAGTGCAAAATAAAGGCTGTTAATTATCTGGTCAATTGTTGTTAATTATCTGGTCAACAAGATTTTTGTTACGAGAATAAGTACTGTATTGTTACTATTAATTATTCCATTTATTTAATTCTATAAGTCTATATATTTAAATATATTCTGGTCGTGCCTCGGAGAGCACGTTAAGCCGTCGGTCCCGGTTGCTATGCGAACATCTAATGGCAGTCATTACTGGTTGTTGGAGCCCTCAAAAGTCTAACAATTGGTCTAGCTACAATGCTTCGATATCGCCTTTGGGTTGTGGAGGTCAGATGGCAGTCGCTTCACGTAAAATATCGAAGTATAGCCAAATTAGCAGTTAGACTAGTAAAGCGGACCCCAGGCTCCGGGCTGTAAGCTTCGGATGCGACTGGGATTAACGCTAAGAAGAAGAAGAAGATTTAATTCTATAAGTACTTATACATATTATTTTCATGTTTAAATATTTTCTTACAAAAAGAGCACAATATATATATTTTTTTTTAATATAAATTTTTAATTATTGCTATTCTTACTTATCTACCTATCCTCGTTACAAACCACTAACATAACGTGCCAATTTTATACTATTTTTTATACTATTTCCTACCAAAGGGAGTCGAAAAAAGCATATATGACAAAAAGTTCTTGTGACAAAAATTTTGTTGACCAGTATTACCTATGTTTAGATTTCATTACTGTTAACCAAATAACTTTAACTAATGAACATTGTTTACAAGAATAAAACCATTTTCATTTTATTTGCAATTTTTTTTTTCAAACACTTTCATACAAACCTTGTCCTAAAACACAAAAATAAACATTCACCTAAATAGGTGCAGCGTTCTTAAGTTATGCGCGTATATACATTTCGGAAATTGATTTTTATTAATATACAATGTATTAAAAATTAACTGCAACCACTCCACTTACCCGCTATTGTAAAACAAACACGTTAATTTTTTTTTAAGCACTTTTATATTTTCACATAAATAGAACAATTTAGTAACAGATTTTTATGTACACGGTACGTAGGGCTCCGCTGGCGATTGGGACCGGCTTCATATTTCCGCGCGCGAGCATCTCTTTAGCGGTCCCCCACCGCCCGCTTCCCTTCCCGCAGCCCGCGTCATTCCATTGCCTCGCGCATTGCAAATACATTTTATTTGTAATTCTAAGCAAGTACTTACTTTTTTTGCAGTTAAATTTTCAACACCTAATAGATAGATAATGAAATAATATGGGTAATTTTGTTATTATCCTGGCAACCGTAACGCTCACTGAGGAAACGTATGTTTATAGTGCTGTCACGCACACATGTCTACAAGCGTGGCTTCACTTTCGTGTTCCGCACGGTATATCTGCATTTTGTTTTATAATCTAAGATAATATTATTTTTTAGGACACAAATATATGCGGACCAATGTACGTCATTTTAGACTTTTAGAAAAAGTATGTAAGACAATATAAATAACGTAAGCTTTTCTCAATTTCTTTTGTGGTGTGAAGTCTCGGACCTTCAGTTATACGTATATAAGCGCCTTTGAAATACGTGATGCGAACACAAAGATTGCAGGCGCCAACAGTAGGATACTGGTGATAGCGTGATGATCATAATTAATATGGCAAGATTCATAGACTTTAACTTCCTTAAAGATAAGTGTTCCATATGAATATGAATTTAATGCAAATGTAAGTAGTATCAGTATGTTGCTTGTGATGTTATTAGGCACTTGACAGTTGCTAGTCTAGATCTATACTAATATTAAAAAGCTGAAAAGTTTGTTGGTTTGAACGCAACAATCATCATCATTCTCCTGCCCTTGTCCCAATTTATTTGGGGTCGGCGCAACATGTCTTTTTCTTCCATATTTCTTTATTAGTCGTCAACTCGGTAGTCACTCCCTTTCTGGCCATATCATCTTTCACACAGTCCATCCATCGTTTCTTTACTCGTATAGCCCTCCACATTCATACTCAACACTTTCCTGACGATATTTTCCTCATTCCTCCGCATCACATGCCCATACCATGACAACCGATTTCCACACAACTTTTCAGTCACCGGTGTCACTTTCAGACTTCTTCTTACATACTCATTTCTTATTCAACAATCATCTAGGGCGGAATTATTCCATATCAATTGAGATACTATGTAGGTACTGTATCACAAGTATTTAATTTTGAATAGAGTTGCCCTTACATCTTTCCAGTGAATCTTAGGAGATTTTTCTGTTTAAAAATAACTCCGCAGCAAAATAATGATCAAGTATCGCGCGCGCATCATGTGGGGAGAGGGCGCGCGGTAGCGAGGTCAGCCGGTAGCGCTGCGCGGCTCAGACGCCTGGTCGATACGAGTATATAATGTACTCTGCGCTAGTCGGCTCGGGTAAGTAATACATGATATAATTACAAAATCTCTAATATTTACAAGATATAACAACTGAATCTATCATTTTATTTATAAACGATTGATATAATTAAAAAAAAATAACAAATTTTCATAAACATACCATACACTGAATATAAAATCGTTTGATATACCACTCAAAAGACATAAAACCTATTTAGTCTAATATGATAAAAACGCGTAGTTAAAAAGTTTTTAGTAATTAAAAACACTGATGAGGAGCCACACTCAAAGCTGTGTGTAGATGTCGCTGTAGTCACTGTACCATGTTTACCTTTCGTAACAGTAGTTCGACTGTTATTTATGAGATTTTAAAGTGTAATTCGACTATAATATTAGGTTGGGGAAAAAGTCTTTTCGCATTATAGTATGTATGAACTTGTAATAAAATCTTTTTGGCTATACTATTTGTATCTGGCTGGTTTTGGTATCATTGAAAGTTTAAATTTTAAAGAACATAATTCCAAATTCAAATTAGGAAAATGTGTGATTTTTATTTGTTTTTCGTACCGTCAAGATGAGTGAATCTAATGAAGAAATTCGATACATTTTAAAAAAATACTACAAAAAAGGTAAAAATGCAACGCAAGCCGCGAAAAAAATTTGCGATGTTTATGGACCTAGTGTAGTGTCTGTGAGAGTAGCACAAATTTGGTTTAAGCGTTTTCAATCCGGAAATTTTGATGTCAAAGATGCACGTAGCTCTGGCTATTACGGATAAAATGGATGCCATTTTTGAAAAAGTGGAGCAAGATTGGCATATCAGTAGTTACGACGTAGCCGAAGAACTGGAAATTGACCACAAAACGGTTTTGGTGCATTTGAAAAAAACTGGGTACACAAAAAGCTCGACATTTGGGTACCTCACGAGTTCATTGAAAGAAACCTAATGAACCGTGTACTCATTTGTGATTCTTTATTACGACGTAATGAAACCGAACCATTTTTGAAGAAGCTGATAACTGGTGATGAAAAGTGGATCACGTATGACAAGAACGTGCGAAAAAGGTCGTGGTCAAAGGCCGGTCAGGCTTCACAGACTGTGGCGAAACCCGGGTTAACTCGCAACAAGGTGATGCTGTGTGTGTGGTGGGATTGGAAGGGCATTATTCATTATGAGCTGTTACCACCAGGCAGGACCATCGATTCTGAACTCTACTGCGAACAACTGATGAGATTAAAGCAAGAAGTTGAGTGAAGGCGGCCGGAATTAATCAACAGAAGGGGTGTGGTTTTTCATCATGATAACGCTAGACCTCACACATCTTTAGCCATTCAGCAAAAATTAAGAGAGTTTGGCTGGGAGGTGTTAATGCATCCGCCGTATAGTCCTGACCTTGCACCTTCAGATTTCCACCTGTTTCGGTCTCTTCAGAATTCTTTAGGCAGTGTCAGGTTAAAATCACGAGAGGACTGCCAAAACCACTTGTCGCGGTATTTTGATCAGAAGTCCCAAAATTTCTATAGCAATGGGATCATGTCCCTACCTACAAGATGGCAAAAAGTTATCGAACAAAATGGTACCTACATACTTTAGTTAAATGTAAATAAACTATATTAAAAAATGTTTTGAATTTTCTTAAAAAATGCGAAGAAACTTTTTCCCCAACCTATTATGTACGCGTTTATGACTATGCCTCAACTAAAAGTTGCGCTCCGTAAAAGGAACGCTGCAACTGCCGACAAAAAGGCCGATTTAATTGAAAGAAAAACCCATAAAATATTTAAGGTTATGATTGTTTGTGAGCCTCTTTCTATAAGCCACGGTCTAACATTCCTATTTTTTTTTTATAGATTACATTCGTATGATCGAAACCAAAACTTTTGTGCTGAATGCTACATCTAAGGCGACACCGCATATCTATGTCCACCTTCTGATACATTCAGAGACATAAATGCAGATACTCCTTTACCAATAAATAATTAACAGACAGGCAATACCGGAATATTTTGAACCTGCTCCTCAGCTAGCGGGCCGCCTCGCCCCTCCGTGCTTACGTGGACTTAAATTACACTCTAGGGGTATGGCATAAAAGACTACGTGGAGTCGGTTTTGCAGCGATTCATTTCTGTCACTAAATTTGTAAAAAAATAATTAACGATAGACCTAATGATTTTCGATTAAATAAACGTTATATCCAATAACGTTATACGAAATAATCTTTAGAGTATATTAATATTATATGTAAAGAAATTATATCAACAGTTGGTATATCCTCACGTTCATTACATCTTGTGAACGTTATTGAAATGAAAATATACCAAATAACTTTATATGATATAAGACGCACCCACTTTTTGTCTTATAAAATAATGGGATATTATTAATTGCACATCAAATAAATAATCACCAATCAATTTATTTCCATCATTTAAATAAATTTTTACATCAAAAATACTGACTGCACAGCAAATTAACCAGACCGTACATACACAATACTCGCACTCATAGCACATTTTGCTATAACATGGCAACTAATATTAACCCTGAGGTTAGGTTTGGTTAGGTTACTTTAAACCCTTTACACAGAAATAGAAGCCCAGCGAAGCGGGGCTTCGTCGACATAGGATGCAAGAGCGAGCGAAGGGTATGAAGGGTAAGTTACAATAATTTGTTTTTCTCAAGAATGGTAAAAGGTAATATATAGGTATAATGTGCGCTAGTCATTATTAGCTATGCATTAATAAAAAAAGCTTTACTTTAAGATAAAGAGCGGTGCGCCACGAATATAAATTGTTGCTTATTTACTTATATTTTGAGTTGAGTATTTTGCTTTTGATTGGAATTCGGATTACTTTTGGATACAAAAGTCATTTTTTTGAATTGCGTTTAAATACTACCCTAAAATAATCCTACGGGGGGTAATACAGGAGATGAATGTTTGTATGGGAAACCCAGCATTTCTTAAGTTAGTGATGATTATGAAAATTCAAGTTTATGTTTTTGGAGGAAATAAAGAAATATGTGGTTCAACGTTCTTGGAAAATCTTTCCCTAAGGGGTGAAATAGGAGTTGATTTTAAAAGTGATAAAACTGTACGGTTTTCTATAAAATTTTGCAAGGTTATATACTATAGCATCCTGGGGAAGGACGTAGCTACTTTTTGTCTTAAAAATAACCCTACAGCGTGATGGAATGAAAGTTTGTTTGGGAAACCCAACTATTCTTAAGTTAGGGATATGAAAATTCAAATTTATGCTTTTAGTAAAATCGTTTTTGAAAAATCGTCGCTGGGGTAAAATAAGGGTTGATTTTAAAATTCACGAATAATATTAAAAATTTTGTGTACCTCTTTTTAAGAGATTTGAGGGATTAGAAATGTAGTCATAATTCGTATCTTGAGGTAACATTTAGTCTTTATTTCATTAAATTCGACGTTTTTACGAAGATATTATTTCATCAAAAAAATAACTTAAAAAAATTAAAGCGACTTCAAAAAGAAACGAACTCAAAATTATGAAAAAACTTTAATTTCGGAATTCGGTGTCTTGGGATCGGTATTTTAGTTTTATACCACCGACTTCATTTCATTTCATTTAATTTATTCGATAACAATTTACATTGTGTCTGAATGTGTTACATGAAAAATGGTTAATTAAAAAAAAAAACAAGTCGATTAATAAAAAATACCATCATTATCTTAAATTAAATGAATAAAGCCACTAACTAATATACTAATGTTAATTAATTATATAGACCAACAATGACATAAAACAATGATCAATGATAATTCATTTGAAAAAGAAAATCATAACTTCAATTTCAATTCATCCGTTGTCAAATAATCAAATCATTATGTAAGTAAAAACCATTAAGAAAACACGTTATATAAAATTAAAATAAATCAACAATTTTCAATAATAATTCATTTAAAAAAGAAAAACCACAACTGCAATTGAAATTAATCCGTTGTCAAAATTCAATCATATTACATAAAAACCATTAACATCATATAAAATAATAAATAATCAACAATGTTCAATTAAAAAAGAAATCATATAACTGCAATTTAAATTCATCCGTTGTCAAAGATTCAAATCATATTACATAAAACCATTTAGAAAACACGTCATATAAAATATTATATAATCAATAATGTTAAATATTAATTCATTTAAAAAAAGAAAATCATAACTGCAATTTAAAATTCATCCATTGTCAAAAATTATACATGTCATACCAAAAACTCTTAAAACGACAAAAATTCCAAAATTAAAGTTATTTCATAATTTTGAGTTCGTTTCTTTTTGAAGTCGATTTAATTTTTTTAAATTATTTTTATTTTGTAATTTTTAGTTTTTAGTAAAAACTGGAATATTTGATTGTAATAAGTAGTTAATAGTTTTGTTATAAATATTGCACTAGAATTTGACCAAGGTTTTGATATGTTTTCCCTTTGACACCACACCCGTAGCTCGTATCTATAAGCCAGGCCGTCACACTTACACGTTGAAAGCTAGGTCATCCTAACTATTTCCTTTATTGCGAACCGATAAGCACTTAACTGGTCATAATCAGACCTTCAGAAAGTATCGTATAGTAGCACCCGTGCTCAATTAGATAAATGTTGAAAGCTAGGTCACCCTAACTATTTCCTTTATTGCGAACCGATAAGCACTTAACTGGTCATCATCAGACCTTCAGAAAGTATCGTATAGTAGCACCCGTGCTCAATTAGATAAATGTTGAAAGCTAGGTCACCCTAACTATTTCCTTTATTGCGAACCGATAAGCACTTAACTGGTCATCATCAGACCTTCAGAAAGTATCGTATAGTAGCACCCGTGCTCAATTAGATAAATGTTGAAAGCATCCTAACTATTTCCATTACTGAGGACCAATAAGCACATACCTGGTCATCTTCCATTATCTTGAAAACTACTAAACCGATTTTGATGAAACATTCACTGTGCCCTAAGATAAGCGTGGACAAACATACATACATACTAACATACAAACATACATCTATAAAATTTTGTATATTTGCTTGGAAGCCCTAATAGATCATAATTTGTGAATATCTCGCAGATCCAATAATATTACATACATACGTATCGAATTGATCTCCTTTTTTTGAAGTCGTTAATAACTTTTGAACGATTGGACCACAGATTTAGTCTAAATCTGTGGAGTGGACACTCGATCAAAAGTTATTTTGTATTAGAGCGTGATCAGCATAATAAATTTTAACTAAACAAAGTCCCCCCCCCCCCCCCCCGCCGTATTTATTTATTTAACCATTTATGTACACACAAATAAACAGACAAGAATAAAGGAACAGAAAATTACGTACAAAGGTGATGCTTATTTCTAAAGAAATCTCTTCCAGCATACCTGCGATAGGACAGGGGATAAAAAGAGATGTAGACACCGTGTGTAAGAATAAGAGAGAAAATAAAAATACATAAAATCTAAAAAACAATTCACTAAGCTAACAAAACATATAACAAATACTTAAATACATACATACTTCTAGAATAAATATCACTAAAATAACTATGACGAAATGGAAAGATAGTGTTCTTTCACTCTTTTTTTAAATACTGCAACAGTTTGGCAGTCCCTAATGTCAGGTGGTAGTGAATTCCACAACCGAACCGCGTGCACAGTGAAGGAGTAGGAGTAGAAGTCAGTGGAATGGGAAGGAAATTTTAGGAGGTTTCTAAGATGCGACCTGCAAAGCACATCAAAAGGACGGGCATAAGAAAAGCGTTCCCGCAAATAGGAAGGTGTTTTAGGGTTGTTAAGGATGTTAAATAGCAGACACAATATGCGAGAGTTCCTGCGAAGTGGAAGTGCGAAGTCGCAAAGGCTGTCGTTAAGTGTTTGTGGCATCAATTTTGGAAATCCATGTTTTTCACATGGCTAAGTATGTCGCCTGTTCCCGTGTCGGAAAACCATCAATATTTATTTACGCGCAAAACATCAAACCTAGCAATGTTGTGTGTCAAAAAGCAATACATTCGACGACGGCGTCGTCGTGCGTCATTTCTCTAAGCTGTAAACAACACGTGCACCGAACACGCCATCGACAAGTACGCCAATCGACCACTCTTACCACCCCACTACTCGACTTGTATAAAAGATCGCGCAAGCGGTGTAACAGAGGAGTCTTGGCTCTGGCGAGAAACGGTGCACAAGTTGTACTTAGCTGATCCTTGACTCTAGATAATTAATTTGAGGATTTGAATTAATTATCATTTCAATTACCATATTGTCATTGTATGATTTATGATCAATTAATGATGATTATTTGTAATTACAAAATAATATAGTGCAATTGATAGATGCCACAATTAGTGACTTAGCTATAAAAATTGTAATTATTATAATAATAAAAGTTCAATCTATCTGCAATGGGGAGGAAAACTAACTTTTTATCACGATAGATGGCGCACAATCGACTGTACCTTGTTTTGATATATTAGCTGTCAAATCGTATGGATTTTTGCTATCTAATAAGTTTAGCTTTCCTATTTTCCGTAATTTTGTCCAAAATGCCACAATGTAGTGTGTGAACTTGTAAAAACAGAGGAGTACATTTGTTTCCTAAAGAAAGTTATGGCAGACAACAATGGGAATTGGCGTTACGTATTAAAAACTTTGAGGCAAGTAGTACTGCACCATTATCTGCTGCGCATTTCACAGAAGAGGATTAGATTAGTAATGAAGCCGTCCTTTAGGCTGGGTACTATATCTATAAAACAAAAGAATCAAGATTATTATCTAATAAAATAAAATTATTGTCATCAAAATAAAAGTGTCATAAAATATACTATATTAACTAATCTATGTAGTAAACAATTCTTCTAAAGATTTAATCAACCAATATAGGTACTTAGTTTTCAAAATATTTCTGTATTACCTGTCTGTTAATCATTGGTAAAGGAGTATCTGCATTTATGTCTCTGTATGTATCAGAAGGTGGACATAGGTATGCGGTGTCGTCTTGGATGTCGCAGTTAGCACCAAAGTTTTGGTTTCGACATACAAAAGTAATTTATACAACAAAACATAGGAATGTTAGTCCGTGGCTTATGGAAAAAGGCTCACAAACAATCATAACCTTAAATATTTTAAGTGTTTTCCTTTCAATCAAATCGGCCTTTTTGTCGGTAGTTGCAGCGTTCCTTTTACGGAGCTCAACTTTTAGTTGACGCACAGTCATAAACGCGTACATATTATAGTGGAATTACATTTTAAAATCTCATAAATAGCAGTCACACTACTTTCACGAAAGGTAAACAAGGTACGGTCGACTACAGCGACATCTACACACAGCTTTGAGTGTGGCTCCTCATTATGTATGACCCGCTGCCTACAAATTTAACACTAAGTATGTTTTTGAAATATATTTTTTTAATATTATTATTCATTCCAATTCAAATCGAATATTCATAAAGACATGACAACGTCTGTCGGGTCAGCTAGTGTTTGAATAAAATATACATAAATACATAAACTCACGCTTTATTCCCATAGGGGTACATAGAAACTATAGAACGCCACCTGCTAAGATCCTTACGTACTCCTTTTGCCTCGTTTACGTTCATACACCACGCCGGTTGCGAGACTACGCATCAGACCTGTGAATACATATAATACTTATGATATGTATTTCTTTGATTATAATCCTAATTCTAACTAATATTATAAATGCGAAAGTAAGTTTGTTTGTTACCTTTTCACGTACACATGCGGACATACCTTTCATTCCAAAAAAAAAACTGTTCCCGAGGACAACAACAATAAAATTCTTAATGATAATAGATGGCGCCACGTGTCTTTTGAATCATGATTGAATTATTATAGAAACTTTAGTAGTGTGTTAACTTTTTTTTTTAATTTAAGTAAGTTCCTAATACATTTTGTGAGTCTAGACTTCTAGAGTGTCGATAGACCGGTTTTTCATCCTCCTAACTATCGTAACTAATATTAAACCGTGAAAGTGTGTTTGTTGGTTGATTACGCTTTCACGCTAAAACGGCTGAACAGATTTGAATGTAATTTGGCACATGGCAGACGAAGTCGCAGGCAACAGCTAATTATTATCTATATCAGGGCCTGTAAACTATAGAATGCAAGCACTAGTGCTTATTACACATTCTCTGGCACGCACAAGATGTTTCCCGTACTCCACTGTGGCTGCATCGACTACTACCCGATTTTTAGGGTTCCGTAGTCAACTAGGAACCCTTATAGTTTCGCCATGTCTGTCTGTCCGTCCGTCTGTCCGTCCTCGCTTAATCTCTGTGACCGTTAGCACTAGAAAGCTGAAATTTGGTACCAATATGTATATCAATCACGCCGACAAAGTGGTAAAAATTGGAAAAAAATGTTTTATTAGGGTAGCCCCCCTATATGTAAAGTGGGAAGTGATTTTTTTTTTAATTTCAACCCTAACGTGTGATATATTGTTGGAAAGGTATTTAAAAATGAATAGGGGTTTACTAAAATCATTTTTTGATAATGTCAATAATTTCGGATATAATCGCTCCAAAAGTAAAAAACAACGTGTCCCCCCCCCCTCTAACTTTTGAACCATAAGTTTAGAAAATATGAAAAAAATCTGAAAAGTAGAACTTTATAAGGACTTTCTAGGAAAATCATTTTGAACTTGATGGAAACAACAGTTTTTGTACAACTAACTAAGTTTGACTAAGTTTGTAGTATAATCGTATATGCAAGCATTTTTTTTTTAATTCGTTTACATATTTTATTATATTTTGACGGACGGGAAACTACGGAACCCTACACTGAGTGTGGCCCGACACGCTCTTGGCCGGTTTTTTTTTTTTGACGTAGAAACGTCTTTTCGCTCGGTGCCAGTACACCGAGTTCAATATTTCTGACTGGTAAAAACATGTAAGATTTCAGTCACTAATAACTACGATAATTTTGTTTCTAGAGTAATGTTTCAGCATTCAAAAGATAGGTCATATTTATACCAATTTTGAGGCAGGATATAATTTGCCTATGATGTCACATTGCGAGTGCAGACGCATGCGCGCGACCCTCTTTTCACTATGTGCCAAATTCCAATTCGTATAGTACAAAAACGTGTTCGTGTTGGTGATTCTGGTGTCGTTGCCGAGAGTTAACAAAGGACCTAAAGAGATACAATAAAAATATTTCAAAATAATTTCTTATATCGTCCCATATCGGCCGTAAATATGCTCAAAATGAAAAAAATATTACAATGCAAGAAAGTTTTCATCATTAGGAATGCAGTGAGCCAAAAACCTAGTGCCGAGCAAATACAATAGCAACGGCAGTCTAAGAAACCTAATATCTCGGGTTCCTGGGGTCCCGGAACTTTGGAAGGCGACCTTTGGGTTCAATAATGAGGAGGCACCAACCGACGATTATCCCTATATGCGCTATGCAAGTGCGCCCAAGAACAGCCCCCCGTTGGTGCAGGACTATTGCAGAATGTGGCTAAAGTGAAGTGGGTAACTTGAACTATGGAAGAAATGTCCCCTGCCTGACCAATGTTATATAATTATACACGGATAAAATGGCAGGGGGTGACTTGCACACTCAATAATGGGCCCCCGGAAACGGCCGCTAGCACATAGTGACGTAGCGACAATCGGGCAACACTTCCTGAGGTGCTTGAGGAGTGGAGAGGTATTCCACGGCTATCGGGACAATCCCGGAAGTACGGTCAAGATCCCTACCAGCACCTTACTGGAATACTTCCTTCCTCCGAGCACGTTTGCTCTTGCGAATCTCCACTCAAGCCGGCCAATAAAGGCAAGAAAGAGGTGGGAGCTCTGTTCCTCGTCAGTGTTCACTTCAGCCGGCCAATAAAGGCAAGTCAGGGGCGCGCAAAAAGCGTTATTTTGACTGCTCTGCTACAGCGTGCAAATCTACGAGGCAACATGTTACATCGGATTGCCAGCGCCCTACGTTCCCTCTCAATATGCACTTGGTCATTAAGG
The DNA here is from genome assembly GCA_948252095.1 of Dicycla oo. Taxonomy (NCBI): domain Eukaryota; kingdom Metazoa; phylum Arthropoda; class Insecta; order Lepidoptera; family Noctuidae; genus Dicycla; species Dicycla oo. Next base: position 18,351,542 of record OX411738.1, read on the forward strand.
TCATCATATTTTTATTACATATTTTTTTTTGTAATTCCATTGTAAATATTACTTAAATGACATCGTAAAATAAAATTTGTTCTTATTTCCACACACAGGAGCTCGTGGCTAAGTAATATCAGCTGCACTGGTCGATCCATCAGGTTAAGCTACGCTTGTGTGGATGGGTGAGCATCTTTTCATACCGAGACTCCTCCGTTCCTCGGAAAGCACGTTAAGCCGTTGGTCCCGGCTGTCATTCGAGGATCTTTGACAGTCGTTACGGGTCGTCAGAAGCCCGAAAGTCTGACAACCAGTCTTACCAAGGGGTACTGTATTACCCAGTAACTGGGTTGTGGAGGTCAGATAGGCAGGCGCCCCATGTAAAATACTGGTATTCAGCTGCATCCGGTTAGACTGGAAGCCGACCCCAACATAGTTGGGAAAAGGCTAGGCAGATTGATTCCACACATGTTTTCACGAAACAGCGGTGCGGGGCTCGGACTGTGTCTAACTCAATTTTTTCACATTGTTCTCACTGAGGCGAATGCTCTATGTTTTTTTTTTGCAATTTGCAGGGTCATCAGGTCGTATGTTGATCTGAATATGATTCGCGACCGTAAAATTCTATATTTATAGAGTTATAATCATTAATATATATTTGACTGGCCTGTTGGTCTAGTGGTTAGTGGCCCTGACTGCTATGCCGGAGGTCGTGGGTTCGATTCCCACCCAGGACAAATGTTTGTGTGATGAGCATGATCATTTGTTCTGTGTCTGGGTGTAATTTATCTATATATGTATGTATTTAGAAATATATAAGTATGTTTATCAGTTGTCTAGTACTCATAACACAAGCTCTGCTTAGCTTGAGGCTAGACGGCGTTGTGTGATAGTTGTGGAATATTATTATTATTAATATCATCATAAAATTAGTTTAATTCGAGTAACAAGACTCATATACAAACACATATAGCAGAAGATACAGACAGGATAACAAGCACAGACAAAAAAAATCCTAATGAATGAATATTACATGAAATCTTGATATTTAGAATTATACTAACTTAAGGAACTGTATTACTGATTCTAATGATTATATTTTTTTAAATACATAATCGCCCCTTTAATCAAAAACCGAAATAACTCAAAATTTGTATTTTGTGGGAAAACGCATTAAAAGTTTGACATTGTCTACCTTAACGGCTTCAATTTATCACAAAAAAATAAAGAAATCTCTGTCATTTTCATCGTTATCGAGTCGGCTGTTGGACTGAACGATTCTCCATGCGAAATTAATTCAGTTTACATTAAAAACTCGAAATATGTAATTTTTGAGTTATTTCGTTTTTTGATTAAAGGGGCGATATGTTACGGTCGCTAATCATACTTTAATCAACATACAATCTAATACTAACTTGCAAATTGCAAAAAAAAAAAAAAAACGTTAGAAAATTTGAATTTCGCGGAGTACCTGTAGCGTCTCCCAAGAAGCAAGAAGAATAATATACCCAGGGTTTTGTAATATCTTGGTTTAAAACAGTGTCCTTGTAGTTTCTTGCCTATTCCAAGAATGGGCAACTAGCTTCAATCAAAAGTGCCAGTAGAAGATTATTCAACAATTTATAGGAACTTTTACAAATGCTTTGTGTTCAGACAGCAGCGAGGAAGCGATGACTTTTCATTATTTGCGTTGTTGTATAATTTCCGCCGCCGATATTGCAAAGTAATGAGTATATTTTACGCACGCAACTAAATACGTATACGTCACGTGAGGTCACGTGACGCACGCAAATAAATACATACGATTACATCAACTTAATAGTATTAATTAAAATTGGAATATAATTACTGCAACCAAACATCTGTCTAGTCTTTTCAATGCCTTTTTGAGTCATCTTCATCATCAAGTGGGTTCGGTTTCCAGTCTAACCGCATGCTGCTGAATACCGGTATTTTACATGTAACACTTTTGGGCTTCAGACTACCCATAATGACCGTCAAAGATCTACGAATGACAGCCGGGCCATGTAGATTACGTGCAGATTACGCAGTTGAACTCATAGTAACCCTTCGTTACATCATTAATGTCAATAGTCTTGAAAACTGTTTTTTTAAACAATTATTTTAACCTCTTCTTATGAATAAACCATCGACGCTCTGCAACTTAGAATTAATTATCAAATTTAAGGGTTATTCTGAAATCGTATCGTCAAACTTTTATTCAACCTTTTTAGGGTCCCATACACCAAAAGCAACGGGACCCTTATAGGATCACTTCGTTGTCAGTCTGTCAAGACACTTTTTCTCAGGAACGCGTGTAGATATCAAGTTGAAATTAATATCAAATACGCAGGTCTATGGTCCCTTGGAGCTCTAAAAAAATCTAACTTTTAAGTCAACGCAATAAAAAAGACGGCCATTTACACGACACATTTTCATACTGCCAAATAAATCAAAACCTATAGGGTACTTCCCGTTGACCTAGAATCATGAAATTTGGCAAGAAGATAAGATAAGATAAGATAAGTCTTTATTTGCCTTAAACATGGTATAATGGTGTTAGTCTTATTTAAATACAATGTCCACATGTTTAGCTACACAGAATATGTCAATTGCATGCAAAAAATTTTCAAGTCCAAGAAAAAACAAAAAAAAAACAGTAATTAGTAAATAAGTCATTCAAATAAATAGATGGATATAATATTATAATTTTATGTCAAAGAAATCATTAATATCATAGAAATTATGTCCATTCAGCCATTTATACAGCTTGTTTTTAAATGAATTTGCATTATTTATACATTTTAATTCTTTCGGGATTTTGTTGTAAATGCGTACACACATCACAAGGCAGCTTTTAGCATACCTGGCAGATTTAGGAGTATCCTCTATTACGAGTCTGTTCGGATCCCTTGGACGAGGGATTACTTCATAAGCTTTTTTGAACAATCCCTTATTACTATACACAAAGTTACAGACTGCGTATATGTAAAGTGCAGGAAGTGGTAACAGACCTAGCTTTTTAAAAAATGACTGACAGGATTCGTCAGGACGAAGTCCGCAAATAGCCCTGATGCACTTCTTTTGTGCGATGAATACTCTGTCTTTATCCGTACTGTTTCCCCAAATAATAAGCCCGTAACTTAAAATTGATTTAATATACGCATGGTACGTAGTAATTGCCGTTTTTACGTTTGTAACGTTCTTTACTTGTCTGAGGGCGTAAGTGAATTTATTAATCTTATTGCATAAATCATCTAAATGTCCTTTCCAGTTTAAGTCTTGATCTATGAGCACACCCAAAAATTTGGTTTGTGTTACTTCTTTAAGTCTGTCAACATTAAGTTTAAAATTGTATTTAGCATGTTTTGACTTATTAAATTGAATATAATTTGATTTATCTAAATTAATTTTTAATTTATTAGTCTGTAGCCATTGTAAAATTTTGTCAATAGTATTATTAATGTCTAATTCATGGTCAGAAATAGATTTTTTATCAGATGACACAATAATTGAAATGTCATCTGCAAATAATATAAATTTATGATTAGACACCAGTGGTATGTCATTTAAATATAATAAAAACAATATGGGACCTAGTACACTTCCTTGAGGGACGCCGCATTTATTTATCCTAGGTTCAGAGCAGTAGCAAGTAAGTAAGTCTTCATTTACGTTGTCTATAACAACGTATTGCTTTCGATTACTTATGTAAGAAGAAATCCATTGCAGTGCAACTCCTCTTATTCCCAGGATTTCCAACTTTCTCAATAATACGTCATGCGCTACAAAATCAAAGGCTTGAGATAGGTCGAAAAAAAGACCTGTTGTTAATTTATTGTTATTTAAATTCCTCAGAATATTGCTCACAAGGGTATATATTGCCTGTGTGGTCGATTTTTGCTTTTGGAATCCAAACTGTTCCTTTGCTATAATACTAAATTTGTTACAAAAGTCGACAAGTCTCTTGAGCATACATTTCTCGAAAACTTTTGACAATATGGGAATAAGAGTAATCGGGCGATAGTTTTTGACGTCCTTCTTATCTTGTTTTTTGTACAGTGGCTTTACGACTGATAATTTTAGGGCATCAGGAAATATACCTGACGAAAACGAAAGATTAATTAAATATGTCAAAATGGGAATCAATTCTGTATTGCACGCTTTAATTATTTTTGTATTTATCCCATCATAACCTTCAGAGTTAGTATTGTTTAACGCCATTATTTCCTTTTTGACTTCATCTTCAGTCATGGGTCTAAGAAACATGGAGTTCGGAATTGATCTAAAATTAGTGTCATTATAATAATATTGATTATTCGATGTCAAAGTATTAGTCGAGTCAATAAAATAATTATTAAAAGCATTTGCTATGTCAGTAGGGTTTGTCAGAACTTGCTTATTTAATTGTATGTCAGAAATATTGTTAATACCTGATTTCGCATTCCCAAATTCATGATTAATAACTGACCACGTTGCTCTGCATTTGTTTTTGCTATTTTTTATAAAATTGATGTTAGAGTTCATTTTCGATTTAACAATACATTTTTTCAAAATGCTTGAGTATTGTTTATATCTTATTTTGTGTGTTAATGTTTTGTTCTTGTAATAACGATATCGTAAAAATCTTTTAGTTTTGCAACTATTTTTAAGACCCTTACTTATCCATTTTTGTTTAAATGCATTAGAATGTTTAATCTTTATTTTTATTTTTGGGAAGCACAAGTTATATAACAAACATAAAAAATCATGGAATTGATTGAACGCTTTATTTGTGTCAGTTTCTATGTGGACATCTGACCATGAAATACTTGTGAGGCATTCTTTAAATTTATTTATATTGTCGTTGCAGTAGTCTTTCTTATAAATATAGTATGGTTTGCCCTTTGAACTTTGCTCTTTTACCGGAAATTCTAACCGCAACCGGGGTTTGTCCTTGGGTGCACTTGCATAGTGCATTCAGGGATAATCGTCGGTTAGAGCCTCCTCATCATTTAAAATTATCTAAGGGGCCTCTCCGAGTTGGCTTCGGCTCCTTGTACCCCTTCCAAAGGTCCAGGTTTCAGGCGAAAAGAGCTCATAAAGTGTTATAAAATTAAAAAATAATCAAAGACGAAGAAAGTTGACAAAAGACAAATTTATGTTGAGTAGCTTATCTCTTAGTTTCTAAAGAACAATAGAGAATTCTTATTTCAAATAAAACTTAACGTCTAAAAGTGACACTTATACAAAAGAAATTCAAATTCAATTAATTATCTATGTTCTTTTATGCTATCATAATTATTATCTAATTAAGGCCAAATAAAAAGTTATGTTTAGTGAAAAGTTTTTTGACTACTTCGTTCTAAAAGGTTAGGAAATTGTTGGTTGGATTGGCAATACTAAAATTGCCATTTTATGTTTATTTTCCTAAATATTGGGTTGGCTAATAAGTAATGAGCGATATACAACTATTTTATTTGTATTTATTTATTAAATGAATAATTGTTAATCATTAATAATATATTCACCGTCGTTTTCTATTACCATTCGCCACCGATTGGCAAAGAGTGAATGGCGTCCCTATAGAACTTCGTTGGTTTTGAATTGAAGAAGTCATCTATGTATTGTTTCAAGTGTGGTTAATCGTCAAAGCTTTTTTCCCGTAAATTATTACTAAGTGATCGGAACAAGCTGAAATCAGTTGGTGCTAAGTCCGGCGAATATGGAGGGTGGGGTATTATTTCCCAATTAAGCTCCAATAGTTTTAGCTTGGTACTCTTAGCAATATGCGGCCGGGCATTGTCGTGCAGGAAAAATATTTTGTCGTGTTGTGGAAGTTTGCGATGGATGTCAAGCTTCAGTTTTTCAAGTTGATCACAATATACTGTTGCTGTAATCGTAGTATTAGTAGGAAGGAATTTCCAGCTTATTATTCCATGTATATCCCACCAGACAGAAAGCATTACCTTGCGAGGATGAAGATCACCTTTTGACGTTGGTTTTCCCTGTTCTTTACATACCAGCCACTGGCGCTTGCGTGTGTGATTAACATAGAGAACCCACTTTTCATCTCCAGTGACAATATGATCTAACCAAATGTGTGCGGCGGAAAGATAAAAGTTGTACACAAATCTCAGCTCGGTAGGTCCGCTGATCTTTACTTAATTGATGGGATACCCAAACACTATATTTGTAAGTTTTTCCCAAACCATGTAAATGATTTTCTATAGTGCCATGAGAGCACTCGAGCTGAACAGCCAAATCGCGTGTAGTTCTTCGAGGATCTTCTTCGATTAATAGTTTTAATTTATCGATATCTATTTCCACGGGGCGTCCAGACCTTGGTTGTTCGGTTAAGGAAAAATCGTTATTGCGGAACCGTTGGAACCAGCGCTTTGCTGTTGCTTCGGAGACTGCATCGTGAGCTATCCTTTGACATATATTACGTGTAGTTTCTGCAGCAGAATGCCCAGATTGAAACTCATATAATAAACAATGTCGTACGTGGGTTTTAATATCACTCATTTCTTTGTGAACTTTAACGCACTAACAGCCAAACTATCAATAACGCGCAAGAGCGCGACTCGCTCTTTATATACTCTCTGCTACAGAACGTTCTCGAACCTTTTCGAAAATTCTAGAAATTATAAACTAAAACGCTCATTACTTATTAGCCAACCCGATAGTAGGTACAGCATAATTGTGGTGGTGTTGTTATTATTTTTAGTTTGTTATTTTATTTACATGGAGTAAATAATATGTCGGCGCCTCCGCTTTTCTAGACGGTCAATTGACATGTTGTACAAATGTTAACGTCAAAAACGAACACCGAGCACTCTCGTGGGGCGGCCATCTTGTAAAACGAGCAAACGGATTGCGGTAAGGTGCGAACGCAACTATGTCGTCCGTGGACGTTATATTTTAATCGCATCCCTCTTAATCTAAGCGATCTATAACTATTTTGTGAAGTGTTTGATTGAATTATAGAGAATTAGTAGTGGAGTGATTGTGACTGGTGATATTTTTTGAAATACTGCCTTTCTACCCGATAATCCACGCCTACCTGAACATGGTCGGCGCCTCCGCTTTTCTAGACTGTTAATAGACTTGTTGTACAAATGTCAACCTCAAAAACGAACATCGAGTACTGGTGGGGCGGCCATCTTATAAAACGAGCAGTGAACTCGTGGTCTCTGGGCGTTATATTTTAATCGCATCCCTCTTAATCTAAGCGATCTATAATTATTTTGCGAAGTGTTTGATTGAATTATGGAGAATTACAAGTGGAGTGATTGTGACAGGTGTTATTTTATTACTCGTACCTTCCTACCCGATAATTCACGCCTACTTGAACATGGAGTACACATTAGATGAAAGTCGAAAGACTTCAAATTAATTAATAATACATTTATTTTGTTGTATATTTGAGTTTATTGTGTTCTTCCTTATATAAAAGTATTGCAGCAAAGTAGGAAATATATCAAATGTTATGGCAATTTTGAACTAAAAAGACTAGTATTCAAAGTCTTAAAAAATATTTATTGGTGGTTGACATTGACCACCACACACACCACAGTTTACAACTCCCAGATGCTTGTGCTCTGTATCTTTATGTAGTCTGTGGCTCTGTCCTATGTTGTTCAAAAGCTCAACACTGATTATCTATTAATCTGACCCTTCTCTAACAAAAAATGTTACACAAACTATCTCAGAAAATGACGCTGAGTTAAATTAGGTATTTTTCATTTCAAGACGTAGTGATTTAATTTCAAATAAAACAATGTATGGGAAGCTGCCATTGTTCTTTGATAAATACTTATCGTAGGTCAGTATATTATATCTATTTACTTTAACACAGTTAATAACTTCTCTATATCTTCGTAAGACATACTTTGGAGAACCTGCTTGACAATTCTTTTACAATTTGTGTAGTTCAGGAAGTAAATGTTTGCTTTCGAGTTTAGTCTATTATAGAGGGGAGGACCGAGGTACAGGTAAAATTTGGATATAAAAGCATGTTTTGTTGTATTTTGCGGGCAGACTATATCTTTACCTCTTTTATTAGTATATTCAGTACTGTAGGGTTGAGCTGTGTGTTGTTTTAATACAATACTCATTATAAATAGATTTGTATAGGAGGTTAGTGCGAAACAGGAAAGGGCGGAAAGTAGACACTTTGAGAATCGCTCTCTGAGCTCTCTCGATGGTTAGTAATATAGTTTTACCCGCTCCACCCCATGTGGTAATACAGTAAGTTAATATCGATTGACATAGAGCAAAATAAACTTGTCTAACTATTTTTGGATCAGCAATATAGCGTAACTTTTTAAAAATAAATATCAAAGCTTCTATATGTTGTTTGAACGAAAGTGTTTCGTCTATAACACCAAGGTATTTTGTTGTACTTGCCATTTTAATGATGGGACAAACACATTGGCTATCTGTGGGAATTGTACAATAATGAGCATATAATGTCAAAGTGCTAGTTGATGTTTGCTTGCGCAATGAAAACTTAATGTAATTTGTCTTATCTGCATTTAGTGTTAGTGAATTATTTTGAAGCCATTTATTAACAACATTGAAACCATCTTGCGCAAGCTTGTAGACGTTTTTTTCTGAGTCAGCCGAAAATAGAAGGGCAGTGTCGTCAGCATACGAAACAATTCGGCCGTGATTTAGATTTACATTATAAAGATCATTTATATATATCAAAAATAGAGTACGCCCTAAAATACTTCCTTGTGGAATTCCGAATGACGTGTGTTTTTGAGCATCGCTGAGAACATTAGCAATCTTTACACATTGGGTACGTTCTTCTAGATAGCTCTTAAATAGTTTTAGCTGGGTGCCTCTGATACCTATGGCTTCAAGCTTGTGCAACAGAATAGGAATAGAAACCGTGTCAAAAGTTTTGGCGAGGTCCAGGAAAATTCCCACTGTATCACCTTTATCAAGTAAATTTAAATTTGTTTTTTTTCCTGTACTAGATAGTCAGTCAGATGGTGTACGGCATCGTCTGTTGACATTTTAGGCCTTAATCCGAATTGCCACTTAGATAAAATTAATTTGTCCTCCAAGTATTTGAAAAGCCTTTTATTTATTATTTTTTCTAATATTTTAGACATAGAAGGCAGTAAGGAAATAGGTCTGTAATTTGTCACTTGATCTTTACTGCCTGATTTATAAATAGGGACAACAACAGCTTTTTTAGGCACTCGGAAAAAAGACCTGTGTCTTAACTTTTTTGGAAAGCGGTACCAAAATGTGCCTGAACTGTTTAATAATTTTATTTGATATGTTATCCAAGCCAACCGCACAGTCGTCCTTTAAACTCATAATTATCGTTTCTACTTCAGTTTTGTCAATGTCCAGTAACACAAAAGATGATAAAATAAAAAAAATTGTAATTGGCCCCGAACCTTTTCAGCTAAACATTTTCCACATTAAAAAAAAATGCAAATGTTAACTGTGATGAGTGTGACTGTAGTAAACCTGAACATGACTGATTTTGTTTCGAGTTACACTTTTAATAAAATTCCATTTTTTTTTTTTACTATTACTTCCAGCATTTTCTAGTGCAATTTTATCGTAGTTGCTTTTTCCTTTTTTTAGGAGATCATTACAAAAGTTACGATATCGGTTATACGACTGCTGCAAAATTAGATTATCTGGATTAGATTTTACTTTCATATGCAGGTTATCTCTATTTTTCATACAACGAATGAGTCCTGCCGTGACCCATGGTTTAATGTTGTAGTTTTTGTTATTTAGCCGAGATATGACCGTGTTTCTTCTGAATTGCATGTTGTACATTTTTGATTAGGTACAACATACAAAACTGCGGATCAGCAGAATAGTAGACAGGGTCAAAGTCGATAATACGTATGTCTTCTTCAAGTTTATTTACATTTAAACTACAAATGGTGCGAATAATTACTTTTGGTAATTTACAATTTAAAATAAGTAGGGTAGCACTGTGTTCGGTTATTGTTGAATTAGTTACAAGGGCAAGTACAGGGAAATTCGACTTGAGTATTATATGGTCCTAACAGGAGCCACTTTCATGTGTAGGAAGCGTGGGAGCGGGAAGCAAACCATGGAAGGCGCATAGGTTAAGGTATTCCTCAGCGGATATTAATATCTCCAACGAAGATGGTATTTTCAAAAGATGACAGGTTCTTTCTGCAAGGTGTCGTTTAGAGAGTCAGTGAAATTGTTTATAATTCTAAAAAAGCGGTGTCGATATAAGGCAAGTATCGCTAATTCTGACCCAATTTTAATTAACAATCTGTGACAGTCGTGCATATTAGGTTCCTCCACAGACACATTGAGATGATTTCTTGCATAAAATATTACCCCATAGTTCTGATTGTAGTTTATATTACTTTTATATATATTATATCCTGGAATTAGTGGTATGTTATATTGTTTTGAAAACCAACATTCGATTAAGACAATAACGTCACAGCTTATGTCTAGACGTTGTAGAAAAATGTTAAAGTTGTCGAAATTCTTAAAAACACTCTGAATATTTTGGGTTAGTATGGTTAGTGGACTAGTGTGGGAGGAGAGATATTGCTTACAGTGTTCAACGTCAAAAACATGGGATTCAGATACAGAGAAATTATCTATGTCATTCATTTAATTATGAATTGTAATTACATCTATAAAAAAACAATAACAAGGGCCAGAAAAATACGTAATTAGCGGCGCTCTTAGGCGCCTCCATAACCAACAGAATCTATATACCTCTTTTCACGCATTATTTCTGCTGGGCAGTCAGCAGCACTTGTCTTCTGATTGCTCGGCTTTTTAATGTGCAAGCAAGTAGCGCATTTTGGTTCCTCAGCCTTCTTTGTGCATTGCTTAATGGAGTGGCCCTGATCACCACAGTGGCCACAGGTATATGTGGTCTCCCGGCATGATTTGGCTGCATGTCCGTACTGATGGTACTTATAACAGCGTGTTACTAGAGTAAAGTCTCTCACAGGGCATGACGACCAATTTACAAACTCTGTCTTTAGATATCAGGGCTTTTCATATGTCTGCAGACACTTCTATTATATATTGGCTCACTGTTTATTATTCCATTACTATATTGTTTTAATGTAGCTGTTAGTCCTCCATATTTGTTAAATGAATAAATAAATAAATAATTACAAGTTTCAGCGTCCTTCTTGCCTGACTTATGGCTTAGCTTAATGGAGCTCAAAAAGGTCTCGAGACTGCAATCCTGAAGGGTGTCGGCTAGATTCTGGTGGAACAAACAAAGCAAAAACTTCCATCTCTTGCACGGATGAGGGCACACCGATAACTACTACTCTGGGCTTCCTTTTTGGGGGCTCGTCTACTGTAAGCCTTGAATTTGATAGCTGCATCGATTTTTTCACCTTCTCAATATCGTCCTTTGTTTCTGTGCTGATAATGTCACCGCCATTTTTCGTCTTACGTAGTCCCCTTACCTGAAGTTTCATTTGCTCGGGGCATATAATTTTTTAGACAAGTATTTTTGTCTGTGGTCATCTGCAATGCCAGCGACATTGCCGATGTGTTGCCATCCCAGAGATAAAGCGGCAACGTGTGACGTACGTGTAATCACACCAGCATGCGGCACCCTCACCCTTCAAACTGAAACACAGCGACGTTGCCTGGTGACAGAACATTTAGCAAAAATGCTGCATTTTAAAATAGTTACAGAAGGGTTCTCCTTTGAATGAAAATAGGCCATTTCTTCGAGTAAGGTTATACGCGAAGGGCTATTGTCTACCGCTGCCGTCACCGGGACGTCACACTATAGATCGAATGAGTAATTTGCTGATTAAAAATCTATAACTTTGTAATAATCTATAACTAAGTCGCCCTCGCACTCGCACATACTCATAAATAATTAAAAAAAAAAAAACTAAAGTAAACTTTAGCTTTTTTCCCTTGTGAAGGTAAATCGATACAGTCCACTCCTAAATATATCAATTGGAACCTTATTGCGAAACGCTGTTTCTTAATTTACATGATACCCAAGTTTAAGGGTGGTCTGCGGATTGTTGGGGGGGAGCAGTTGAGTGATTGATTGGTTTTGGGTGGGATATTTGAGATATTTTGATGTGTGGGTTGTGTTTTCTTTATTCACTTTCCGTGGGACGGGATGCCTGTTGTTATTAGTTGCGTTATTATAACGCGACTAGTGATAACAGGTATCTTCTCTTGTGGGACGATATCTTGCATATCGGAGTGTCTTGGGTATCTTACTTGGGGCTAGTTGGTTGCTTGATTGTTCTTCATCGGCAGTCTGTGGACCCCATTCCTGAGAGTATGGTCTGTGGGCTCTCGGGGGGAACTGCTTAAGTAATGTGGCCACGATAAGTGTCCGCACATAATACTTGTTTGCAAAACTGTATGTTCCGTTCCTACAGACAAACCGTGAAAACGGTTTTGTAGGGCATAGTTATTAAGTTAAGACTTTTATGAACTTTGTATTTTTAATAAATAAATAAATAATAAGAGATAGAGTTTAATCTAGGGTGTACAGATTTCTGCAGCACCCAAATGTTTATTGTAAATGTTCTCTACCGCGAATTCAAAAATTGTAAACTTAAAACCACTGCAAGCTAATTATCTGTATTTTTGGGAAATAAAGATATTTATTATTATATATTTTTTTTATATCTCGGGAGCCTGTTGTCCCGGACCTTTGGAAGGCGTACGAGGGGCCGAAACTAACTCGCAGAGGCCCGTTAGACAATTTTAAATAATATAAAAAGGACTGACTGAATGAATGACGGACTGACTCACTGACTGATTGGGTGATATATACGCGCACAGCCTAAACCGCTGGACCTAGAGACTTGAAATTGTATACATAGGTACCTTATACAGTGTAGACATCCACTAAGGAAGGATTTTTGGAAATTCCACCCCTAACGGGGTAAAAAAGGGATGTAAGTTTGTATGAAAGTCCGTCAGTTTTGAACTTAGGACCTTCAAATTTTGTGTTTAGGCTGACGATTGCAAATTAATTTATACGTGTCTTAGCGTTTTTGATAATTCCACCCCCGAAGGAGTGAAAAGGGGTATGAATTTGTACATGGAAAGTCCTTCATTTACAAAGTAAAAATCACTAAATTTATTATTTAGGCTTATGGTTTGAAACTAACGCAACGTATATATCGGTGTTGTTGGAATTTCAACCCTTTAGAGGGTGAAAAGGGGGATGAGATTTTGTATTTAAGTTGTTAATTCACTCTCCCTCACGCGTTCAGCCTCCTCCTTCGCGAGCATTACAGCTTCGCAGAAGGAAGTGACGGCTTCCCATGCACTCTCGCTCCGTACCATGGCCTGTACCAGGGCCGGACGCGAGAGATCGCCGCCGCCGATCGCCTCCGCGAGGACGTGGCGGTGCTCTGCCCAAGCCGGGCAGACCTCCACCGTATGCTCCACCGTGTCCTCCGGGCGATCCACACAGTGGTAACACCCGGGCGTTTCCTCCCGCCTTATCCGGAACAGGAACCTCCCGAAGCAACCGTGTCCGGTGAGGACCTGCGTCAGGCGGAAGGTGAGGGTGCCATGACGCCTCTCCAACCACTCCTCAAAGAGGGGACTTATCGCCGCAATTGTGGCGTGCCCGTAATTTCACCCCTAAGGGGGTAAAACAGGGGAAGAAAGTTTACAAGAAAAATCTTATTCCTTGAGTTACTAGACACGAATACTTACCTAAGTAGATTATAAAGTTTGACATTTTTAGTTTTCGTAAACTACCCCCTAAGGGGAGATTGGGGGGTTTGGTGGGTGTGATTCCACCGGGGTGGAATTTTAAAAATCGTTTGGGTTTGGAAAATATATAATAGGTTGGGGAAAAAGTTTCTTCGCATTTTTTAAGAAAATTCAAAACATTTTTTAATATAGTTTATTTACATTTAACTAAAGTATGTAGGTACCATTTTGTTCGATAACTTTTTGCCATCTTGTAGGTAGGGACATGATCCCATTGCTATAGAAATTTTGGGACTTCTGGTCAAAATACCGCGACAAGTGGTTTTGGCAGTCCTCTCGTGATGTTAAACTGACACTGCCTAAAGAATTCTGAAGAGACCGAAACAGGTGGAAATCTGAAGGTGCAAGGTCAGGACTATACAGCGGATGCATTAACACCTCCCAGCCAAACTCTCTTAATTTTTGCTGAGTGGCTAAAGAAGTCTGTGAAGCCTGACCGGCCTTTGACCACGACCTTTTTCGCACGTTCTTGTCATACGTGATCCACTTTTCATCACCAGTTAGCTTCTTCAAAAATGGTTCGGTTTTATTACGTCGTAATAAAGAATCACAAATGAGTACACGGTTCATTAGGTTTCTTTCAGTAAGCTCGTGAGGTACCCAAATGTCGAGCTTTTTTGTGTACCCAGTTTTTTTCAAATGCGCCAAAACTGCTTTGTGGTCAATTTCCAGTTCTTCAGCTACGTCGTAACTACTGATGCCGATCTTGCTCCACTTTTTCAAAAATGGCATCCATTTTATCCGTAATAGGGCGACCAGAGCGACGTGCATCTTTGACATCAAAATTTCCGGATTGAAAACGCTTAAACCAAATGTGTGCTACTCTCACAGACACTACACTAGGTCCATAAACATCGCAAATTTTTTTCGCGGTTTGCGTTGCATTTTTACCTTTTTTGTAGTAAATTTTTAAAATGTATCGAATTTCTTCATTAGATTCACTCATCTTGACGGTACGAAAAACAAATGAAAATTACACATTTTCCTAATTTGAATTTGGAATTATGTTCTTTAAAATTTAACCTTTTAATGATACCAAAACCAGCCAGATAAAAATAGTATAGCCAAAGAGATTTTATTACAAGTTCATACATACTGTTCATATATAATGCGAAAAGACTTTTTCCCCAACCTAATATGAAAAATCTTATTCATGTAGTTAATTAACTTGAAACTTGGCACAAATACTTGCCTAAGTAAGTAATAAAGTTTGTCATTATTAGTTTTTCAAAACTACACCTCAAAGGGGGTTTAGGGATGTTATAGTTTGTATGGAAAAATTTTAAAGCGCGGTACCGAATGGTTCAAAACTCATTATTTATACTTTTGACAGAAAATAAACAATAGTAAGATTTTGGGTTTTTCGAATGTTGATCTCGAAGGAAAGTCGTTCCCTGAAGGGGCAAAAGGGGGTAATTCAATGTTTAAGGTGAGGATTTTATTGCGTGGCTTTACTAATTCAAAAAATGGTATAATTAATCTTTGAGTAAAGTTATGGAAACTTCCCAAATGAGTTTAAAAAATTCCACACCTGTGGGGGTGAAAAGAACGGATACAGTTTATAATTGTGAAAAATCTTATTCCTTTGATTAATAAACTTGAAAATTTGCACGAGCAATTATCTGAGCTGTCTGGAAATGGTTGAGGAACTTGTGGATTTATCTCATGGCATAATTTAATCAAATAATTCCGATCCCGACACCTCACATAAATAATAGATAAATAATGCGAAACTTTGACAGTGTAGCAAGTCAATGATACTGCACAACTTTCTCAAGGGAACATAGGTCGAGAAATAAAATAAAAATTCACCTACCCGTACATTGACCGTTAAGGTGGATCCGCAAAAGTAGCCCGCAAGGTTCTAGTTTTCTTATGTTTTTTGTGCAATTTGCAGGTTAGTGTCAGGTTGCATCTTGATCAAAATATGATTCTCGACTATAACAAATATGTGTGTGTGTGTTAGACACCTGACACTGACCTAGAAATTGGAAAAAAGTAAGCAAGTTTGAATTTCGCGAGCTACATTTGCGTACCTTAACAGCTGATCGGACAAGGTATGAGTAATTGAGTAGGCACCTATTTTTTTTATTTTTCAGAATGGTCAGGTTTTGTTGGGAAAGTTGTGTAGTATCGTCGACTGTTAAAGTTTCGCCTAATAATTTCCATTAACCTTATATACCTCACAAATTTTGCACGTATTAGAAGTGTGTTTACTTCGTAAGTATTCTCTCACTCCATTAAATGAATAGGAAATAAGTGTTTTGATGTTCTTTCGGCTTGCGGATGTACTCCTCTCATGTTAGGTACCTACTATTACATAATTATGACTATGACCGCTTTAGTTACTCAGCAAGGGCTTCAAGACAGGGACGCTTGCGAAGTTCGAAGAAATCAAAAATGCAAGGAATCGTAGGAATCGTAAAAGGAATGCGAAGTCTCTCTGACTTAACTTAGATAAAACTATAATTGCGTATGCCTTTCATCCATCAGATTTGGATGAAAGGCATATGAATAGGCCATGACCTAGGTTAGGATATAGGATACTTTTTTATCCCGGTAGCACGCTCCGGAAGGGTAATTTCTGACCACAATGCGGGCGAAGCCGCGGGCAAAAGCTAGTTTTAAATAATGACGAGGCACCAACAGACGATTATCCTTGTATGCACTATGCAAGTGCACCCAAGGACAACCTCCAATTGGTGCAGGGCTATTGCAGGACATATAAACAAAACATATTACGCTGGTCGTGGGTTCGATTCCCATCCAGGACAAACATTTGTGTGCATGAACATGTCTGTTTGTCCTGAGTCTGGGTGTAATTATCTATATAAGTATGTATTTACAAAAAAAAAAAAGTAGTATATGTAGTATATCAGTTATCTGGTTTCCATAGTACAAGCTCTGCTTAGTTTGGGATCAGATGACCGTGTGTGAACAATGTCCTAGGATATTATTATTTATTATTATTATCCTTTATTCATTTTTTTTACATATAAATTATATTTTTAAATATTAGAATAAAAAAAAAAACATTTAAAAATATAAAAAATAGAAATCCACCGGCATGGGGAACAGGGTCCAAGCTACCGGTGGTTAGGGTCCCAGAGACAGGAACCTCCTCACAATACGCGCCGTATCAAGGAGTACTGCCTTCTGAATCAGGCCCTTCACCCAGCCACCCAACGAGAGCCTCTTGAGATGTTGGTCGAGGCTCTTAGCGATAAGGCCATTGACCGTAACGACTATCGGCACAATGATTGCCGAGTCCACATCCCACATAGCGACAACCTCGTGGGCTAAGTCGAGATACTTCAATTGTTTCTCCTTCTCAGCCTTCACGAGGTTCTCGTCATGCGGGATAGTGACATCGATTATCATTGTGCGGCGCACTGATCGATCTATTACCACTATATCAGGCTTATTGGCTACAATAGTCCTGTCAGTGATAATAGATCGATCCCAGTATAACGTGACATGGTCATTCTCGAGAACTGGGTCGGGCACATACCTGTAATACGGTACCTCAGAGTCCACAAGGCCGTATTTCAGAGCAAGTTGCTGATGGATAATCCTGGCCACTTGGTTATGCCTGTGCAAATACTCGCCGTTAGCTAAACGAGAATACCCAGAAGTAATATGTCTGATAGACTCACCGGGACAATGGCATGCCCGACATATGTCGATCGTCCCGTCTTTCATTATATACTTCCGGTAGTTATTCGTTAGCATAACTTCATCCATAATCGCACAGACTGAACCTTCGGTTTCCCCAAAGAGGTCACCGAAGCGTAGCCAGGCCACGGACGCTAAGAAATCTACGTCGGGCCCATGAAGGGCCCGGAAAAAGCGTCCGTGAAGCTCCTTGCTTTGCCATACTTCCTTGCGGTCGTTGGTACTAAGCACCACAGGTTTGCGCCAGTTCTCTTTAGCCAAGGACAACGGGGTGAGTCCTTTGTCCACTGCAACCACATCTCGGTGCATACCCACGTCAGCCTTGAGAAAATATTCTCTGAGACTGCACACCTCGCGGTTGTGGAGGGTCTTAGCATTTAAAAAACCTCGACCCCCACACTTCCGCGGGATGTACAGCCTCATGACAGACGAACGTGGGTGATGCATCCGGTTTGCAGTCAGCAATGACCGGACTCTCCTATCCAGGGCGTCTAGTTCCGTCTGGGTCCACTTTAGTATGCCAAAGGAGTACATCAGGACCGGCATGACCCAACCGTTAAAGGCGCGCACCTTGTTGCCGCCTGACAAAGAACTATTAAGTACCTTTTTCAGGCGACCGAAGAAGCGCTCCTGCAACGATTGTTTCATGTCAGCCCCGTTAATGCCTAACCCCTCTGACATACCCAGGTATTTGTAGGTATCAGTTGCGGAGAGTGATCTCAGGTTTATAGAATCTGAGAGTTGTAGTCCCTCAGATTCCACAATCCCGCCCCGCTTTACATGCATGACTGCACATTTATCTACACCAAATTCCATCCTGATGGAATCACTAAAAGTTTTAGTTACTTTTAGTGACTCCAGCAGTTGCAATTTGTTGGTGGCAAACAGTTTCATTATTATTATTATTATTATTATTATATTGGATTTTCTAGAGGAAAACATAAACAGCTGCTCTCTTATTATACTCGTCTCAAATGCACTCGTTATCAACTCGAAGAGAAGTTATTGATGCCTTGTTTCTCTGTTACTTTGAAATAAAACTAACTGCCCAAACTTACTGAGCCTCCTGAAGTTTCGTATCCCAGCCCAATATCCGCGAAAGCCTATCACACCACTATATCCACCTTTGGTCAGTACACGAGCTCTGAACTTAAAAATAGTGATTATGGAATCCCACAAGGCAGCATTCTAGGGCCTACCTTATTTTTAATATAATATATAAATGACCTTTGCTGCTTACAACTCCATAATTTAATTATGTCATATGCGGATGACAAAACTCTACTGTTCTCAGGTAAATCAAAAGCTGAAGTCTATGAACTTGCACAGAATGGCTTTGATATTGTGTGTAATTGGCTACATAACAATCTATTAAAATTGAATTCAGACAAGACCAAATTTATTCTATTTGCAATGAGAAATACTAATCAAAACATTACGATGCTTACTAACTAAAACATTCACGCGCACAATTGTTATACATACGCTGACACGGCATACACTTGTCCCACTTTAACTCAAACCGACCATATCAAATACCTAGGCGTCACTATTGACACAAAATGAACTTCCGTAAACATATCGATTTATTATGCATTAGATTACGCAAATTAATATATATTTTTAAGAATTTACGGGACATAGCCGACTTTAAATTAATTAAACGGGTATACTTGGCATTGGGCCAATCTATTCTTACCTACTGCATTACTTCCTGGGGTGGTGCCGCAAAATCAAGTTTACTTCTCCTAGAACGTGCTCAAAAAGCAATTCTAAAAGTCGCCACCTGTCGCCCGTTCAGATTTCCCACGCACCAGCTTTATTTGGCATGCAAGGTGCTAACATTTCGGCAATTATTTGTTCTAAGTATAGTTTTACTGCAACACACTGAACTAGATTTTAAACCAATACCTTCAGATAAGAGAAGAAAGGATCTGGTTTGCTCGAACCCTCACACTAAACATGCTTTCACTAATAGATTTTGTTTGTTTCTAGGTCCTTTTTTATATAATAAATTTAACAAATTGCTTAAGATATACAATGTAAATTATAATAGGTGTAGTATAATGTTATCCGATTATTTATCACAACTTAACTACTCAGACACGGAAAAACTTCTAGAGGTGCTGAAATAAAATAGCTGACTTTACTGTATTTACCTAGACTAATATTATAATAATTTCAGTTATAGATATATCCTATACGTCTAGTTTAAACTTAAGATAAAGTAACGCAAAATATTGCTACTGCTTAGATATTGAAAATATATGTTAAATAAATTCAATGACTGCCCTATTTGAAAAGGACTGTCGTTTGATATAGCCTGAAACACAGGTTTAAATAAACCTAGCTCGGGTAACGCACTACATTACCTTCAGAATTCTATTAATTTTGTTATTTTATTTTGCAACGGTAATCTTATATTTTTAACCGACTTCCAAAAGGAGGAGGTTCTCAATTCGTCTGTATGTTTTTTTTTTTGTATGTTTGTTACGCGATTACTCAAAGACGGATGGACCGATTTAGAAAATTCTTTTTTTGTTTGATAGGGTATACTTCCGAGGTGGTCCCATATAAATTTTATTAACTTTGCTTGGGGAGTTTTTGAGTTAGCTTCAATAGTGCGTATATTTCCCACTTATTTTATGTGGATGATGTGATGGTGTTTTAATAACTTCCTATCACTGTTATTTACATGGCTATATCTACAATTATTGTGCTCAATTATGTATTCGAATTTGTGTGGGGTAGGTTCCACAACTAAAAAGTGAAAAATAAAAACTTTTTAACAAAAAATAAAACCGACTTCCAAAACAAAACACTACAAAGTGAAAAAAAAAACTTTAATTTCGGAAGTCGGTGGCAAAAAAACGAAAATACAAAACCCAAGACACCGACTACCGAAATTAAAGTTATTTTTCACTTTGTAGTGTTTTGTTTTGGAAGTCGGTTTTATTTTTTGTTAAAAAGTTTTTTTCATACCATAGTTTTTACCTAGATTATTATAATACTATTATAGGCCTAGATTAATGTTATATACTGAAACATATGTACACTTTTTGTAAACGTACTTACTACTTCAATAATTTTTATTATTATTAATTAACTGGTTTATCCATCCCACTACTTCCCAACTTCCCAACAATCTATCACGCGCTGGCCACGTTTCACTTTATAGCGCACGTATATATACGTAAGGCTGGGTTTACACGACAACACACCGCACGTTTCTCACAATATTCGATTTAAACCATATTAATAGCGGGCTGTTCACACGATACATTGTTCTCCGTGTAAAAAGAAAGAAAAACAATTTATTCGCGTGAAAATGACGCACACAAACTACACAAGAAAAGCGAAACACAAAATAATAAAACATAACAAACCACACAAAACAAAAAACATAAGTACACACAATAAAGTTGTTGGAAATGTGCGTCACTACCCCGCGAAACGGCTACACGCTCAGCATAATGCCGCGGCCCGTGCACGAAGGCACGAATCCACGGCGCTGGTTTTCAGCGTAAGCCGGCGGTGTGTATCGCTGTCAGAGACCATTAAAATAAGTATCATACGCTGAGATAACCACAATCAACTAAAAAAACAATAAAAATATATAATATGTACAGACATAAATAATAAAATATGTGGCAACATTTCGACGCGTCTCGAATCAGAGACAATAAAGTTTGTCTGTCATCGTCATCGTTCGTGTCTTGAGAGAGGTTTTATTTTCTGTGCTTGCGTTAAAAACGAAAAGCCGCAGTAATAATAGTAGCCACAGTCACAGACCTAATCCGTTAAAAATTCAATCGGTTGGCTCGATAACCGTATTTAGCTATGTACGTTTGCTTTCAATAGAAACGACGTATGTATGGGTCGATCCTTAATGTATGCGCCACTACAGTACTTATTCGGTAACATTTATGCCGCAAAAAAATGTGCAGTACAATAAATACCGTGTGAACCTAGCCTGACAGCTTGAAAAACGTCGACACTTTTGAAAAAAATCCTTTATTTATCATGAAATTAGCCTTAGTTTCAGAAAATTTCCCAGATTGCGTCATAGATTATGAACTCTTTAAAAAAGAAAGAAGGTTCTTCAATGCTAATTTATTTTAAAGCTAACACATTGTCTAAGCCTCCTAAGTAAACCAAAAAGTTAGAAGGTCCCACAGTAGATACTGTCGAAAAAGATAGAATTAGAAGTTGTTGAAATAATTTAAAACCTGAACCTGATTGCTGTTGTTTGGTTTTGTTTAAAATGGGCACCACTGTACCTTATACAAGCCTAATATAAGTTAGAAGAAGAGCTTCTAACTTCTGTCTTGGTAACTTTTAAACTGAAATTAGCTCATATGTATTCCGCTGCATAAATTATTATTTGCTTTAGTACTTCTACTGAAGACTTGGTGTCTTCGAGTATACATATACAAGGCTTTTCATATGACCCCAAACATAAAAGTGTAGAGGAGTAGTCGATTATCACACAATTTTTAAATATTTCAACCATTTGCAAATTCGACCGTTGCCAGCATTATCGTCTGTTTCATCGGCATCTCTAAATATTTTCTTTTTTACTTTTCAAAGAAAAAAGATAGAAAGATGATAAAATTTTGATGAAGATGTCTTCCCCGTATTTTTTTACGCTGAATGCCATAATAAAGTTTTGAGATAACTGGTATCAAAGTCCTTGTAGATTATTTTTGGAAATGGTTATTATACTACTACCTTAAGTTTTAGAACATTTAGTTACATCGAAAGGTTTTTTAAAGTATTAGGTACCTAACGGAATAGCAATGAAGGCCATTCAATTTGAGAGTTTATATTTAGTGACAAAAACTACATGCATAAGACATGGATTTTCTTGAATCCCATGAAAGATTGCCTAGATGAAAGAAAGGACGCAACTATATACAACGGTCTGTTTCAAAGTCAGTAATAAATTAAACAATGATGCCGCGGCGACGGTTTCAGAAACCGAATCATTACGGTGCTGTGTACAACAGAGTCAGATATGACGTAACAAAGGTACTTGTAACTCATTGAAAGTTGTACGGTTAAATTTCAAATCTTTTCTCAATTCTGGGCAGACAAACATAGCATTATAGATGGAGGCTAAAGTATTTAACGTACTTTTTGACGTGTAAACGTCTATTCGCTCGGTCTACTGATGGTAAGTTAATATTTATGACCGACAAAAACATGTAAGATTTCAACCGCTAATAACTACGAGACTTTTAATGCCAGAGTAATGGTTGAGCATTCAAAAGATAGGCCATATTTATAACAATTTTAATGCCGAAAATAATTTGCGTGTGAAGTCACACTGCGAGTGCACGCGCATGCGCGCGCCCCTCTACTTTTCGCTACGTGTCGCAATATCAATTCGTATAGCGCAAAAACGGTCTAGCTAGATCGGTTATTCTGATGTCTTTGTCAAGAGTTGACAAAGCACTACCAGGAACTAAAGAGAAACACAGAAATACTGGTCAAAATAGGTTAGGGTACTGGTTAAAAATAATATGGAGTTGACAATAGCAAAATAATGCCAGATGTCGTCTCATGTCGGCCGTAAATTTCCTGAGAAATGAAAAAAACTCTAATTGAAGAAAGCTTGCATCAAAAGGAATGCAATCAGCCTAAAAAGTGTAGTGCCGAGTAAATACAATAGCTACGGCCAACCAGAACTCAGAAACCGTAAGAAAATCTGTTGCAAATAGAAAAAAGTTCAAGATGTCTCGTATCAGCCGTGAATCTGCTCAGAACTGAAAAATATCATAATCAGTGAAAGCTTGTTTTAAAAGGAATGTAATGAGCATACTAAGTGTAGTGTCGAGAAAATACAATGGTTGCGGCAGTATCGGAACACATAGTAAAATTTCAATCTGTTTTCACGGAAACAAACGGCGTAGACTCGAACTGCACCTAATATTTTTGTTTTCAAAGTGAACAATCAAAGGCCTTGTTGGGAGCTATATTATATTTATTTATTCCAATAACGTTCTGTATACAAAACATAACACTAGCTGACCCTTGTCAGTAGCAGACGTTGTCCTGTATTTATGAATATTCAATTTGAACTGGAATACATAATAATAATAGTAAATTATTTCAAAAACATAGCATTTAATTTTTTTTCCGTTTATTTATCAATGCATTTTAGTTACACAATTCACAATCTTAACACCTTGTCTAAAGACCTTGAAAGGTTAATGTGACAAAGTGGAGAAAGCAAACACGCTCACAATAAATACTTAAAATTATGTAAGCTACTTAAAAAATTGAGATGGGATATCACCAGGAATATAATATTTTTTTAAGGTAGATTTACAATTTTTATATGTACTGGAGGCAATATTTGACTGCACAGTTTCAGGAATTTTATTTAGAGCATCAGGTAATATATATTCCCACGTTCAGGAGAACGTAATAGGCACGTAGTAGGCAGGAGCCTAATGTGGCCATGTGAAAAACATGGATTTTCGAGATTGATTCCACAAACAACAACTGCCGTTGCGATTTATTTATCTACATTGCAAATGCAAGCCGCTTTGGAAATTGTAACCGTTGTAAGTCGAATGGCATGTCGTTCGGAATCATAGGGATGCGTGGAAACAAAATGTCTTCGCCTTTGTAATTCCCTTTCAAAATTGTGGCTTCGATGACGTTGTTTGCAATGGCACCGCAAGCCGGGTGCCATTACAAAGACGTGGTTGGTTTATGTTCCTCAACATAATGATTACCGATCCGACTTCTAATTGCAGATTACGACTATGAGGTGGTAATCGGGGCATTCAGTTGGCTATTTCAATTCAAGTCAATATTTTTTTTTTAAACTAGATGAGGTTGGCGTTTCCTATCTGACTACTCTGAGAAGAAAGGCCGAAAAAAACTCAGAGGTCACAGTCTCTTATAAAGTCCAGACATAATCTTGGTCACTTCATGTGAAGACCATGTAGATTGGTGTCTGAAATGGTCTTTTGAGGAAAGAACCACACAGACTGAGAGGACCTGTCCAGTCAGTGCATGCATTTGTCAGTAATCGCGCAGCTCAACTCAGAACTTAAGGAGCTCAACGATTCGACGAACAATACCAAAGAAAGGACATTGGGGTAGGCCGCATAGATTACTCAAACTGCCAGACCATGATTAAAAATAACTGAGAGAAAAAATAAAACAAACAAAAAAAGCAATGACCTACATAGCCTTCACATTCACAATAAATTAAAATAATATAATACTTACAAAGTAAATATTCATGTCAACATTCAGTATGCAAAAATAAAAATAATATAAAATTTGGAGCAGTTCAATCCCAAGCCTTTTTGTCCTCAATATAATCTTTAACGGTATAAAAAGCTTTCTGACACAACTTGCGTTTAATGAATGATTTGAATTTATTAAGGCTCAGATCTTGAACGTGGCTTGGAAGTTTATTATGAAAGCGTATACATTGACACCTGAATGACCCACCTATTTTCTTGAGCCTTGTTGGAGGTACAACAAATTTGTGTTATTAATTCTCTTGTTTGTGTAGTGCCTTTTAGCATATCAATATTCCAGTCTCCGCATATTATGATACGATTCCTACTTTTATGAGTAAATTTGTGTAACAAAACCTCCATTTTTTTGAAAATTTGAATTTTTTTGATTGTGAGGTCCCCACTATACTATGTACTTGTATGTAATCGCAATCCTATATAATCCAATGTCTTTACATTAATAAACCAGTGTATTCTCAGCATTCGTTGTGTTTATTCCTAACGTTCGACCCGTACCGTACATGGCGACCGTGACAGCCGCGTATATTTGATACCGCATAGAACTCGTCGGAGCAAAACCATATTCGGCATGGTATTTAAAAACATTGCAGTGACTACTTAACTTTGTGAAAGATGCAGAAACTTGACTGTTTTATTGTGAATCACACGTATTGTTATTTCAGAAAGTATTGTGCAACAAAATGGGCAAAACTCAATCACGTGAAGAAGTAATAATTGCGCAAAATGCCGCTGGATCCAATCAAGCCACTGTAGACGAGTTACGATTCCACTTGAGTACGACTAATATCATCCTATCCATTATCGCCTTAGTTATAGGCCTTGGATTGATTTTCCTCGTGTACCGCATGTACAAGAAATGCCATCGACGCTGGTCGCAGCAAGAAATTAGTAGAAGTAATATACGTCGGTCAGTTTTTCGGCGTGAACGTTCGAGTGGACGGAACAGCGACGGTATCGTGTAACGTGATGCTTAACCAGTGACGAGAGCGACATCAAAAGTAAATAAATAAAATAATACAAACTAGTGCGGTTTTATACAAAAAGTGCTAAGTGTTTTCAGTGAGAAATAATAAAAATAGTTGTGCGCGTAACTATACTTAAAACAGGCGTAGATATAGAACATTAAAATTAATTCGTACGTGAACAGTAACAAAGGCGTAGGATGGTGTAAACAAAAAGTGATACCTAAAGAAAAAACGTTGGACCTCACTATAGTGACTGTATGTTAAATATAAACAAAAATAAAGTAGTCCAGATGATTAATATTAACGTAACGTAATAAATATTTAATATGTGTGTAGCAGTGTGATATCAAAACATGACGTATTTCGTGAGCCCTGGTAAGTTATGTCTCAGACATTAGAAGATTTGTATACAAGCTTAAAAGCTGTAAGACAATATTTAATTAAAATTGGACCTAAAAGGCGCCAGGGGAACATTTTAATTCAGAAGTTAAAAGAAGCAGGCAATCTTTATGATAAGTACACATCTATAATACATACGTTATCTATAGATATAACGAAAGGAAAGTTGAGTTCCGCTGATGCCGAATTAGTGAACAAGCTTTCTTCGAATATTGAAACATTGTATTCTGAAATAGAGCAACTTTGTTCAGAAGATAATTCATCAGATTGTAGTGTAAATATTAGCACAAAAATGGAATCTTTTAATTTAAAAACTGCGTTGTCTTTGCTACCACAGATGACTGATGAGGAATCGAATACAAAAACACTGATAGATAACATAGAATATTACTCATCTGTCTTAAAAAATGACGATTGTAAAAATGAGTTGATTAAATTTGTAATTAAAAGTAGATTGTCTCAAAGTGCCAAGTTAAAGTTAAATTCAAATTATTTAAATGTTGACGATTTAACCAAAGATATGCGTAAAGAGCTTTTACCACAAAAATCAGCCGCTTCTATCCAAGATAAATTGCATCGGATTAGACAAAATGATTTAAATATCGAAGATTATGGAAAAAAAAATTAGAGATGTTTGTGGAGCTAACGATTTCGCAATCAGAGGGCAACTCGGAGAGTTACAATATTTTGAAGAATGTTAATGAAAAATTCGCCATCAAAAAGTTCGCAGATGGATTGCGAAACCGTAGGCTCAGCACAGTCATTGCAGCTAGAAACTACAAATCCCTCAAGGACGCTATACAGGCTGCCAAGGAGGAAGAAACTGAGGGACCTTCTACGTCGGGTGATGTCATGGGTATGTACCAAAATAATTCTGACCCACATATTTTGTTTGCTAGAAGAGGACAAAATCATCGTGGTATGAGAGGCGGATATACTCGAGTTTTTTCAAATCAGGCTTATCGCACCCCAAATACTCGAGGTCGAGCATACAGAGGCCACTCGTTCCCTCCACAAGGTATGTCCATGCGAAGACCGCAACCAAGAGGTAGGTACAATAATCATTATAACGGACGCGGAAATCAGTGGATGAGCAATGAACGTATGCGTGTCGCGGATATCGAACAGCAAGATAACGATAAATCTGTGAATTGCATTACTGAAAACAAGTTTTTTCGTGAATAACGAAAATAATTTTATTTGTGCATCAAACAGTAATAGTTGTTGGATATATGTTGTTCGTAAATAACGTATCATATTATTGGTTACTCGACACCGGCGCTACAATTTCGGCCTTAAAATATAAATATGCGCGCGAACAGAATCTTCCTATCCATAACGAGAAGATTATCATAAACGGCATAGGAGGCAAAGTCCAAGCAATTGGATATGCATATTTACAGTTACAAAGCCATAATCATTTATTTAATCACAAGTTTTATTTATTTGAAACGTTGCCTTGTAAGGCACATGGAATTATAGGACAAGACTTTTTAAATAAACATAACGCAGTCATTGACTAACACTATTATTATTACTAACACTCTATGGACTATCTTGGTCTGAAATATTATTATTATTATTATTATTATTATTGACTTTAAAAACAATAGTTTAGATTTATGGACGAGTACGAGTACTAAATATACTTTGCCTTTTGCGCGCGAGAATGGAAATATGTATGAAATATCAGCCAGATGTAAACAAATACACTACATAAGAACAGATCTTAGCGAACAATGTGTGATTTGTTCTAAAAAATTAGAGGAAGGCGTTTTCTTAGCGAATTCGTTAGCCACTCCCTGCAATGGACTCATACCGGTTAGGATTTTAAATACGACAGATAATACTGTAACTTTAAAGAATATCGAACCAACCATTCATAAATTGAGTGATTACTCGATTTGTTCATTTAATGCCACAGATAAAAACGCTGACAGGGTTAAGCGATTATTTTCCCATCTGAATTTAAAACATTTAAATGAGGAGGAACAAACTTCAATCGAGAATTTGTGTGCTAAATATGCAGATATTTTTTACTTACCCGGCGACAAGCTATCGACCACCAATATTTACAAACACACAATTACTTTAAAATCGAATGCCAATCCTGTCTTTACAAAACCATATCGGTTACCATACTTACAACAAAAGGAAATTAACGAACAAATTAATAAATTATTAGATGATAATATCATAGAAAAATGTAATAGCTGTTGGTCGAGTCCCTTACTTTTAGTACCCAAAAAGATGGATAGTAGTGGTCAAAAGAAATTTAGATTAGTTATTGATTACCGGAAGTTAAATAATTTGATTGAAGACGATAAGTACCCTTTGCCGAATATGACTGAGATATTAGATGCATTATCAGGAAGTATTTATTTCACACATCTGGATTTATATAACGGATTTTATAATGTTGAACTAGAAAAAGATAGTAGAAAATATACTGCATTTTGCTCCGGACAGTACCAAATGGTGCGAATGCCTATGGGCTTGAAGACAAGCCCAGGCTCCTTCTCGCGCATGATGAACATGGTATTAGCAGGGCTAACTAATGAAAAATGTTTCATATATGTAGATGATTTAATTATATTTGGGACAAGCTTGGAAACGCATAATAAAAACTTACAGGATATCTTTGAACGATTGCGTAAAGTTAACCTTAAATTAAACCCGGAAAAATGTGACTTTTTAAAGAAACAGATTCTTTATTTAGGCCATGTGGTTTCTGGTGATGGAATTTTACCAGATCCTTCAAAAATTGATATAGTTAAAAAATATCCCTCACCAAAAAATCTTGATGAACTAAAAAGATTTATTGCATTTGTAAATTACTATAGGAAATTTGTACCCAACTTCGCACAATTAGCTATTCCTCTAAATCAATTATGTAAGAAAAATGTTCCCTTCATCTGGGATAGCGCATGTCAGAAAGCTTTTGAAACCCTGAGAGACAGTGTTATTTCACCACCAGTTTTGCAGTATCCAGACTTTTCGGAGCAAAATCAGTTTATTATACAGACAGATGCGTCAAATTATGCCATAGGCGCAGTTCTATGTAATAGTGACCTTAAACCAATAGCCTATGCTAGCAGAAATTTGAATAAGGCGGAGAAAAATTATCCGATAATTGAAAAAGAGTTATTGGCAATTGTTTGGGCTATAAAACATTATCGCCCATATTTATATGGCAGACCATTCAGAATTCAGACGGATCATAGGCCCTTAGTTTATTTATTTTCTATGAAAGATCCTTCGAGCAGGTTAATGAAGTTTAGGCTTCTATTAGAAGAATATAATTTTAATGTAGAGTATATTAAAGGTACGGACAATGCAGCTGCGGATGCGTTGTCTCGTATCAATATAAGCATAAAAGATTTAAAAGAAATGAATGACAACATATTGAGTATTATGACAAGGGCGCAAAAACGTAAACAAACGCCGCCTACGCATTCTTTAACGGATAAAGGCTCCAGTTACGATTGGCCAGACCAACCAAAAGTTGTGGAGACGCATATCACGCCAAAGGATTCGACAGAGCTAGTGTTTATTGAAAAGGAAAAGTTAGATCGCATGCAAAAGTTAAAGAACACTAATTACGAAAGCGCTACATTTTGCTATATTCCTGATAAAAAGACAATTTATATTAAATATAAGGACTCTCCATCACAGATTACGCCAGCCGAATTTGTGAGAGAACTTGATATGTTTTGTAAACACATAAGTATTGACGAACTATATTTTATTGTTACCAACACAAACGATATTTTTGTACGGAAATTAGTACAAGAGATAAAACATTATGCTAGCACAACTATACCACGGTTATACATATTAAGAAACGTAACTAGGATAGATAATAAAGATGACCAAAAGGTTATATTGAACGACTTTCATCTCTTGCCCACAAGTGGCCACGCAGGCATGAGGCGTATGTTGAACAATATAAAGAAATATTATTTTTGGCCATGTTTGGAAAAAGATGTAGCACAATTTGTACAACGTTGCGATAAGTGTCAGAGAAATAAACATTCTATACCAATAAAGGAACCCATGGTTATAACATCAACAGCAAATTATGCATTTGAGAAAATCTATTTAGATATCGTCGGGCCCTTAGATCGAGACAACAACAATTACTCCTATATATTAACACTTCAGTGCGAGCTTTCTAAATTCGTTGAAGCCTATCCACTGACTTCCAAGACCACAGTTGATGTAGCTGAATGTTTCGTTAATAATTTTATTTTGCGGTATGGGATCCCACAGGCCATTGCGACTGATAGAGGAACGGAATTTATGTCCCACACAATGAAGGAGGTATGTAGACTCTTACACATTAATAAAATAAACTCAACGGCATATCACCATCAATCTCTAGGTGCTCTAGAGAACTCTCACAAACATCTAGTTTCTTTTCTACGAATACAATGTGATAACCATCCCGAAATGTGGAGCAAATGGTTACCATATTGGTGTTTTTCATTTAATACATCGGTTCACAGTGAAACTAAATTCACACCATATGAATTGGTATTTGGGAAGAAATGTTCTCTCCCTAGTAATTTAACTAACAATGTCGAGCCACTATATAACTACGATAATTACCCAATGCAATTGAAATATCGTCTACAATTGACACAAAGAGAGGCTAGAGACAATTTGCTTAAAGGAAAACTACATAGAAAACAAAAATACGATAACAGTAAGCGACCTGTAACGTATAACCCTAATGATTTAGTTTTAATTAAAAATGAAGTAGGTAGCAAATTAGATAGGCCCATATGTGGTTGTCAGAGACATACCACCGAATGTTGAAATTATAAAGGACAACCAAATTGATGTTATTTATAAAAATCGCACTAAGTTGTATTATTGTAAATGAACCTAATAGTATACTATTATAACCATATTTTTATAATCAAGAATGTATTCGTATTTTGTATTGTAATCAACGGATTCTCATTATAATATCAAAATGTATTGTTTACTTTATAAGGGGGGAGGTGTGAGGTCCCCACTTTACTATGTACTTGTATGTAATCGCAATCCTACATAATCCAATGTCTTTACATTAATAAGTCAGTGTATTCTCAGCATTCGTTGTGTTTATTCCTAACGTTCGACCCGTACCGTACATGATATTAGGGGATTTATGGGATTGGAAGTGTCGTATCTTGCGGTAACATTTACTCATTATATCATTAAAATTGTGTGCGTGACGGGCATAATTTTGACTAAACAAAGTCTATCGCCTCGTCTGTCTGTCAGTCTGAACTTCTGAACGGGATAAACTCAAAAACTAAGTAAAAATTACAATAACTTTTTTACTAAAATTGATTTGTTTTCTATGTCAAATAATAAATTCCGTACCGCTTTGTTAAAAGAAATATGTGTTATTGATAAACAGACCTAAACGCTGTATTTAATAATTTAGTATTGTCTCTAGCATGTATTGCAGTTCTCAATAATTGTATTAATTCCTCTGTTTAAATTACTCTTATGTCATTATTACTCGTAGATAAGACACAGTGTGTAGCTGTTTGTTTATCCCAAATAAATAAAATAAAAATAAAATAAAACTATCAAACGGATTTTCATCGGTTTTCACCAATGGACGCACTGGTTCATGAGTAAAGTATAAGTGTATAATTCGTTTACGTTTGGTGTAAATTGGCTTAAATATGACGATGATTGTTGAAGATGTCGGAAAAAATCAAACCGACTGGTAGCTTTACTTGCGTGCGCCGCACAGAAATCTAAATAATAAGGCATAGAAGTCGTAAAGGCGCGTGACCTTGTCGCCGCACATGTGACTAGTACGCCACAAGTGCGCGTTGAGCGTTTGTTTCGGTCACCAGTGTTGTTTCGGACGCAGAGACGTAAAAATGGTGTTTTGCAGCATGGATATGCTGCAAAACACCATTAACATTTCATAAGTAAGTACTTAATTTTTGAAATAATGTTGTTTTTTAATGAAATATACTCAAATTACATTATTCACCACCAGTACTACGATTGTCACAGAAAATCGATTGTTTTCTCATTTCAATAACCATTGATCCCTAACCTTGTTCATGTCTACGATTACAACTACTAAAAGCAGCAATGGAATTATAGGCATGCGCAATAAACAATTTCGACACGTACGGAAATTTCCAGGAACGGCCGCATGATGAGGTAGTGCGCGAATTAGTGGTGTGCCACTACTATTTTGTATCGATAATTTATTATGTTTGGCTTTCCTAGTTTTGCCGAAATGGGAATGAAATGTGATTTTTCATTAAATAGGTATTTATTTACTTCTTACATCTTCAATATTTTTCTTTCTTTATCATATTATCGTATGTCACCCGTATCTACTTATATTTATTTGTTTGTATATTTGTATAAAATTGTATTCATATTATTTATGCATCTGTTTATTTTATACAATGCTATTTTTTCAGGTTTCCAAAAGATCCGGACATTAAAATTAAATGGATATCTGCTACTGGGAAAAGAAATTGGTTCCCAACAAACTATAGCAGAATCGGTTCTGTTCATTTCAAAACTGAACAATTCTCGTTAACAAAAAGACGGACTTTGATTAAATCAGCTGTACCAACAGTGGATATTTTGCCAAAAACGCTATACAATTAATCCCAAAGAGGCAATTTTTAAATATTTTTTTTTACATTTTACGGGGTAGTAAATTTTAAATGATTTAATTAAGGCGAATTTCAAATTTTCCTAAGATGTTAAAATTTTATTACTTACGTTTTTTGCAAATTTCAGCTTTGTATTAAGTTATGATGGCATTAAAAACAGAAATATTGCACAACTGGTCATAAATACTAAATAAATAAAATTGAATAATTAAATTAAATAGCATGCATGCCACGCCACCATAGAGTTCGAGCCGCCGACTAGTGCGACCTCAAATATTTGTATTAGTATGCATCTGTTACTGTTCTTGTCTTACTTTTATTTTTATTCATTAAAAACTTATACTCACCATTAACGTTTTATTCTTTTTCCTTTTCTCATTAATAAAACGTCTAAAAGCACGTCGTTATTGATACGAGCGTTGCGCCGCTCTATTCGTACGTAAGACTGCGCGTGATTGGTCCGAGTGGCCGCACTTCCTGGGATTTTACGTTTTGATAAAATTTTGCATAACGCCATAGCTTAAAGTTTAATTTTCGTTGCATCAATGCTAGTGACATGTGTAGGCGTAATTGTGTATCTATTGTTTGTCTATCCCTTTGCACCCGACGGTATACGATAGTGCGGTTAGCTTAAAAATAATCTTAAGACCGAGCGGATTCATTTTTCGAACGCAACCGACGACGACCGATCAAAAATTTAGGATTTTTGTTTGCATTTGTTTTAGTTTCCTTATCCACTCAAGCGTCCAAGCCGCGCGGCGATTCTCGCCCCACCTGTCCGCGCATGAAATGTCACTTTCATTTTTACGACCGCGCGAGACCCTCATATCAAAAACTATTACTACTGAAAAACTGCTATAGCTACATTTGAATAAAAAATATCCACGGAAAGCTAAGAAAATCTAGAATTTAATTTGATTACAAGTAAATTACTCTAAGTAATAATAAAGGATGAAAATAAAGTTTAAAGTGGCGGAAATAAAAAAAAATATCGTATTTATTTTTTAATTCGAGTTTTACAAGAAAACCATAATAGTTACTAGCAATTATTATTTTTTATTATAATAGTACATGATATACCCTTTAAAATGACATCAATATCTTAATACAAATATTTAGTTTTCTGTCATGAAAAAATAAACAAAGCCAAGTACTTCTCAAAAGTTCCCCGGGCCTCGGGCGACATAAAAATGTGACAAGATGGCCGCCCGGCTAATGGCGTGCGCACACGACGGGGTTATTTTAATGAAACACAAATATTAATATTCGGCAAGTTTATTGAACAAACACATTTACGTTTATTATGTTTATACCTGTATATTGCATATATATATATTACATAGATATATATTATATACTGAATATTTTTTATACAGTCTCTAAATTTTTACAGAGTGTTCTACCCATGAATATGAACAACTTTAACTATGGGACCAACTCTGAAATCACGAAAAAAAACAGTAGTGTGTAGTACAAAAGTTTAATACCTACTTGACCAAAATGTATGAAACAGCTGATATTACATATATGTAGTTGGTTGAAATTTTATATTTTGTGAACAAACGCAAGAAAATAAGAGAAATTAAATAAACAAATTAAGGAGTCCCTACCAAAAAGCATGAAATTAAAAATTAAATTAAAGATTTAAAAAACCCCCGACACAAAACAATAAAAATAGTATGAACGTAAAAAGCCTAAAAAACTATGAAAAAATAGCCACAAATAGAACAAAAATTTGAAATGTGTTTGAAACTATTTAGGATTGATATTAATTATAACTGTTTATGGTATTCTCTAAAACAGTGCTCAATACACAAACTTATATTGCATTGAATGCATTTCCAAATTGTCCTCGTATCCCTTTTTCGGCGTGTGCACATCCAGCAACGCGCTTTTTTAATATCGGATCGCGCAGGAAAGTGGTCGTGATCAACGTTCGGTCGGTCGTTAGTTCGTATTGCCAATTGTCCTTGTCTAGTCCTGTTCGCATATAGTCGGGGTTCAGTCGTCAAGTCGATGCGTCGATGTATTTTAAGAAGGTCTTCCGCTAAAATGGTCCGGAACTGCCTATGTGATATTTTCGGGTTCTGCGATGAAAATATTACATAGGCATTGAACACAGCAGTGTTCAGCAACCTGCAGAAGACCTTCTTATACCAGATCTTGTTTCTAAGCCGTTCCAAGGGCTGAGCAGATAAAAATTGATCTTTTCTATCCACTCCGCCCATGGACATATTGTAATCAATTACAATTTTAGGTTTATATGTCAGTCGGTTGTATTTGTTCTGAATCCCCACTTGTAGGTGATGGTATGTGGAGATCATGCTAACCAAATTGGCATCTCGCCACACCATCACAGACAAGTCTGAACTGTAGCTGGCCACTACCTCACCCTGTCGTAAGTCAGTCTTGGTCAGAGTCTTGAGCGAGTCGGGCACGAATTCACGATTCAAACGTAATGTTCCGTAGCAGTCAGTTTTGTGTTTTTTGAGACATCGCAATAATAGTGGGCTGTTGTAGAAATTATCCATTATTACCGTTTGTCCTCGGTCAAGTAGTGGCTCTATCAAGTCAAATACTATTTTAGCAGTAGCGTTGGTGGGACGTGCAAAATTGTCGTTTGGTCGGTCAACAGTCTCGTCCTGTGGTTGGTCAAGCGTCTCGTTTTCAGGCCGGTCATGCAATATGTCATTGGGCTGGTCAATTGTCTCGTCTTCGGGTCTATCAACAATCTCGTCATCGGGTTCGTCAACCGTCTCGTCATGGGGTTGGTCAATCGTCTCGTCCTCAGTAGGTAGATCATTGGTCGGGGCAGCCTGTATATTTTTTCCAACATACACAAAAAACTTCCAGAGATAGCCAGTGCGGGACTCACATAGCTCATATGTTTTTACGCCAACTTGGGCGGCTTTAGTGGCAATTTTTTGAGCAAAACTCAATCGCCCGTGCCACTTGAGGAGAGACTCGTCAATGGCTATCTCTTGGGCAGGAATGTATAAAGAGGAAAATTTTTCATTTAGGTAGTCAAGAACCGGTTGTATTTTGCAAAGTTTAGTCTTGTCAGTCAAAGTCTCATTGTCGACGAAATGATATACCGATTTTAGCAGTGAGAAACGATTAAAAGACATTATGCGTGAAAAATACGGCATGGTCCCAAACCCATTAAAAGAGAAGTATTTTTCCTCCTCTGGTAACGGATGCAGGCCTTGCAGAATCAACACTGTTAAAAACGTAATCATTTCGTTGCAGTCAGTCGGAGTCCATCTATGCAGACGCGATGTTGGAAGCAGCTTGTTCTCCGCTTTTAAGCGAGCTATCTTCTGCTCTGCATAGCGGTTAGTCTCTGTGCAAAGTCGGTCAATAAAATCAGTGTCAAACATTTTGTAAAAAATGTCAACAGGAGTCTTGTCTGTTATGTCAAAAGTCGGTCCCGATAACCCTGTAAAAGTCTCTCGTCGTCCAGTAAAGTTCGCCCTGTCTTTCTTCCAGTCAAAACTGTAGTAGTCATTGTTAGGCACTATTTCGCGTAAAAGTCGGTCATTTAATTCGTCTTCAGTCTGTAACACTTCAGTCTCTAGTTCAGTCATGTCAGCGGCACATGCTGGTTCAGTCGCTGCGTTACGCATGACCGGAAGAAAACAACCGTCGTCATTGTCGTCGAAGTTAAGGTCTAAGTCAACGTCACTGTCATCATCTTGTAGCCAGTTGTCTAGAATATTTTCAAAATTTTTGTCTGTTACATCTGAAACAAATAAAATACGTATTAGTTAATCCGAACAAATAGACAAGTTATGCCATGGCAGTCCTACTGCTATTATAGACTCGAAAGTTTGTGAGGATTACCCCTAGAATAATACGTAGGCTACTTGTTATCCCGGTATTACTACGGGAACGAGATTTATGTGGGTAACGCCATGGGGTGCATTTAGTACTTACTAGTTGAAGTTCTGTGTGAGGTACTCGGTTGGGTCTCCACTTCGACTTCTTCTCCCAGGATGACGACATCTATTAGAAAAGAATAAGACGTGTATCAACCGTGAGCTGCATGAACGATTATGTAAGTAATTGTGTGTGAGTTACTTATTCGGATGACGATGGAGAATGATGTAGCCTCTTTTTAGGTGTCCGTGAAGCTGACTCTAAACTTAGCGCCGTTGAGAGTCGGCTAGGTGAACTATAGGGGGAATTCGGGACAGTATCTGCTTCTGGCGTACCCATATGTTCGTAGTCGGGGATAGCCTCGAGCTCAGGTCTGGGCTCGAGTTCAGGCTCAGGCTCGGGTGCGGGCTCGTTTTCTGCTGCAGAGAGTTCCTCATCTGCTGCAGTAGGAGAGTTTGGTTCCTCCACTAAAGGGCAAACCTCACGCTCCGGAGATGGCCTCCTGCAAGATAATTTTATCATATAAATCTCATAGTAACTGAACAAGAATATCGAACGCATTGATATCATTATGAAGTAATTACCGTGTTTGTTTTTTTCGCGGGGGCGCATCAGGCAGGAGAACCCGCTGAAGTTCAGCTTGTCGCTTGCGACATACAAACTCCTTTCGAACTTCAGCGGACATGGCGTTCATTCGGCGCTTAGTGAGCGCTTTCTCAGCCCTCACATTAATTAACTCTAGACTGCAAAAATAAAATAATCTTCTATATAGACCCAATCTAGACACAATCACATCTTCATTTACATTTACTGCTCTTGTTGAAATAACATAAAAACAATAAATACCGTGTTACCAGTAATATAACATAAAAAAAGAAACTTTAAAAAGCACAATTATATTTACGGCAGGGGCTCCTCCGGCGTAGTACTCCCACGTCCGCGTCCGCGTCCGCGTCCGCGTCCACGTCCCCGTCCTCTAGCGCGTCCATTTCCTCGACTTGTCGAACTAAAATCAAGATTTTAAATGTATTTCGTTCCAATATATTGTATGTAATGGTAAATGTTACTTTAAAAAGCGCAATTATTATATTTACGCCAGAGGCTCTTCCGGCCTATTGGGCCCTTGTCCGCGTCCGCGGCCACGTCCCCGCCCTCTAGCGCGTCCATATCCTCGACTTGTCGATCTAAAATCAATGTTTCTAATATATTTCGTTGCAATAATAGAGGTGAAAGTAAATAAAACAGTAAATACAATGTGTACTTACGGCTGCGGCTCTACTTCGTCTATTTGGTCACTGTAATATAAATCATTATCATGTTATTACACATACTTGATATAATTTACATACCTAGGTACATAACACACCACCGAAAGCTTTTCACCCTTATGCCCTGAGTTATAAGGTTCAAAAGTGGTAGTACACTAGCAGTAGCAAACAAAGTAAATTACAAAAAAAAGGTACAGTATTTAACGAAACGAGTGCGTTTTGAGCGAAATTATATTATTAGTATTGGTATTCCTATTTTTCGTTCGTCTTTCAATATTAATATAATAAATTATTATTATTATTGTTTCAACATAAAAGTAAATAAACCTTTAATCTAAAATATATTAATTCTAGGTATTTTTTTATTCTTTGATATTGAAAAACGAAAACATATTAAATAAACACCACACCTATAGTAGATACATAAACAAAGCCAAAAAACCACAAAACATTCCCAAACATCATCAAACGCTTAGTGTGAACAAACCATTATTTACGTTGTAAGTTGAGCTGTCCATGGGGACTCCACTCACCAACGCTAAAATCATGAATATCGAGTTACATTTTAATCATTTCTAGGCCCCATCTCAATATATTTCGTTTATAAATGGCTATTAACGTGCTACTAATGAAGAATTATCTTATATTTAGCATTTATTTAACACAAACAACCAATTAGAATAAATTGTAAACAATAAAGAAACATCAAACGATGATCGCGAAGTGATCTTATAACTTTTCCAGCTAAATTATTCTATGTAACCGTTTTGGAATTGCCGTAGTATTGCATATTTCGTAAAGAAAATATCTTTACGTTTAATTTGATGTACAATAACAATAGAAATAAGGTATAAAAACAGAAAACTTACCACATTTTGCTTGGAGCTCCACACACACACACAGTTTGTTGACAAGAATGACGAACTGTCTCTTTCTTTTTTTTTTTCCAAACGTTTTGTTGCCATTGCACAGATTAATTTCACGCTCACGGATGACAAATTTCATATAGCGCCATCTAGTTATTTTCTACTGTACGAATATCACCTCACTTTAGCGCTGAACACGTATAAGCTGAACGACGTCGTTTGGTGACTGTACTCCCCATGGACAATTTAAGCAAGATTTTTTTTGGGGAATGTAGTAACCATGGACGTGTGAGTGGTTAGACTCCTAGAAATATTATCAATTTTTTTTTTTTAAATATTTTCAACTTTTTTTTTTCGGGTGTAAAGGGCTATGTGGTAGTGGCAGTGACCTTGGCGACATGCGTGCCGATATTGAAAGACCGTAGATAGCATTTCTATTGCCTTATTATTTAGATTTCTGTGGTGCGCCGCGTAAACCACTATAGGTGTAGTTATATGAAAACAATGCGTTACGGAATGAATACAATGTTTACCTAGATTAAAACATAGGGTACTTTTAATCACGGTAGAACATTCCCGTGGGATAATTTCGGATATCCACGCGGGCAAAGCCGCGGGTAAAAGCTAGTGTATGTATAAATAAAAACTTTTTAACAAAAAATAAAACCGACTTCCAAATCAAAACACTACAAAGTGAAAAATAACTATAACTTCGGTAGTCGGTGTCTTTGGTTTTGTATTAACTAGCCGCGCTTGACTCGGTGGAACGCAGAGCTAAGAGGCTCATTGGCGACGTAAAACTGGTGGATGCCAAGCTTCATAGCTTGGCTCATCGCCGCAAGGTTGCCTGCTTGTCGGTCTTCTACAGATTGTACTTCGGAGAGTGTGCATTCCACCGGCCCCCTTCTACCATCGGACATCTAGACGCACTGCCAGTTACCATCCCTACCTGGTTGCTATTCCACCAATTCGCACTAAGCGCTTCCAAATGTCTTTTATAATGCGCACAGCAAAAGAGTGGAACTCACTACCTGCGTCTGTGTTTCCGAACGTATACAACCCTAATAGTTTCAAAGTGAGGCTTCTTCTGGGTAAGCTCACTCCATCGTCGACTTTGTCTCTATCACTTCTGACCTAGACTAGAGTCAAGAGCAAACCCATCACAAATAAAAAAATAAAAAAAAGTATTTTCGTTTTTTGCCACCGACTTCCGAAATTAAAGTTTGTTAAATACCTGATGGTATTTGGGGAAGGTTGACCTGGAAGGTACACTAGCGAGTATTGTAAATAAAACCACTGTGTACTGATCTTGCTTGATAGCTCTTTTAATTAAAAAAACTGTTTGCTTATGTACTAAACGCGGTAACGAAACCATAGCGACTTCTAATTTGACGCCAACGCCATCTATCGAGCACGCCGGAAGCTTTACAAATAATTATGTCGTAAACATACCGCCCACCAAGGACGTTACTGAAGGAATGTCCTTCTAAACTGAATTAAAGTGGCACATTGCGAAATCAAGTTGAACTAAACAATTGTGCTACATGAAAAAAACAGTTTGAACTAAAATCGACAAGCTATGGTTCATATCCTTATATATAATTATAAGTAACAATAACTTAGAGCTAAACATGACTTACTTGCGTACTTTAAACAAAGATATATAAAATTGTAAACAGTGTAAAGAAAACTTAAAATATGTGTATTATTTTTGATTTTTCACAGTTGATCTTAAGTTCACAAAAGTAAACTAGTTGCAAAATAACAGGTGTAAATTTGTTGTAAAAAAAACATGGTTAGTTAAAATGTAAACAATAAATACAATATAACTTTCTTATTCGACTACGGGTAAAATACATATTTTGGATGTTGGCCTTTTGATTGTTGAGGATTTGGTGCGTAACGTGACGACACGGGTGATGTTATCATCCCCAGGATGTTTTTGTACTATCGTACCCATCAACCAACGACTTGGTGGTAAGTCGTCTTCTTTGACTAACACAATGTCTCCAATGTTTGGCTCAGCAACTTGGGAAGACCATTTGTAACGATTCGTCAAGGTAACGAGGTATTCGTGAGACCAACGTCTCCAAAACGACTGAAGCATTCGTTGGATGAATTGCCAGCGTGATAAATAATTAATATTTGAATCTTCGTACTTGATATCTGGTACACTCACTAAGGGCTCTCCAATTAGAAAATGTCCAGGAGTTAATGGTAAAGGTTCACCAGGATCATCAACCTTAATTGTACTCAGTTCAAACACGCTTCGACTCAGGAGTGTCGTCAATTCTTCAAATGTGAGGGTCGCTTCACCGATCACTCGTTTCAAATGAAACTTTGTGGACTTCACTCCTGCCTCCCAAAGTCCGCCAAAGTTGGGACTATGAGGAGGAATGAAGTGCCACTCCGTACCATTCGCTTCTAGGTGTTCTGCTATGGATGATTGGATAGCTGTCAGCTGCTGCAGCTCCCTGGAGGCACCTACAAACGTGGTGCCATTGTCACTCCACAGTTTGGCACAATGACCTCGTCTCGAGACAAAACGTCTAAACGCAACCAAAAAGCCCTGAGTGCTCATATCACTCACAACTTCTAAATGCAGTGCACGAGTGACCATGCATACAAACAGGCATATATAGCCTTTGTATGAACGGTGGCC
Organism: Dicycla oo; assembly: GCA_948252095.1. Lineage (NCBI taxonomy): Eukaryota > Metazoa > Arthropoda > Insecta > Lepidoptera > Noctuidae > Dicycla > Dicycla oo. The sequence goes on from OX411738.1 coordinate 18,392,926, forward strand.
ACGACCTTTCGTTGTCCTCACATTAATTGGACCAGCATAATCAACCCCACTGTGCAAAAACGGTCGAGCGGGGGTGCACCGAACAGCTGGTAGTGAACCCATGAATTGGTTTTTAGTACTGGCTCTTTGCCTGGCACATGTCACACACTTGATGACATGGTGTTTGACCACATTTCTGACACCTATAATCCAGTAGGCTGTCCTTAAATAATTTATCATGAGCTGAGGACCCCCGTGAAGGGTTTTATGGTGTGCGTCAGCTATGATTAGCCGAGTTAGATGACTGGAGTGAGGCAGGACTATCGGATGTTTCATTTGTTCGCTTAGCTCTGATTTCTCCAGTCTACCTCTAACTCTTATAATGTCCTTATCATCGAGGTAGGGGCAGAGTGACCTTAATTTACTTGTTTTTGATTGTATATACCCTTTGTCCTTTAGTTCCTTATATTCTGTTGTAAATAGTTCTTCCTGTGTTTTCCTAATACAACATTCGAGTGCAGCGTCTAGTTCTGTTTTTTGTAAATATCCTTTCCTGTATATTTTGTTCTCCTTTAAAAATCTTTGGCAGTATGCAACAATCCTAACCAATCTTCGTAACTGAGAATATTTATCGAAGAAGGCACAGTTTGGAATGATCGCCACATGTGCCTTTGCTGACTCTTCTAAATCTGTACTGCAATAATTATTTTGCCTCTCGTAAATTACGTTTTGTAATTTAAGAAACGATGGTCCAGAAAACCATAAATCGTTTTCTAGCAGTGAACTGGGAAGTATCCCTCTAGAGGCGCAGTCTGCTGGATTATCTTTAGTGGGGACGTGAAACCATTGCGACGCTTTCATCGAGGTCAATATTTCAGACGTCCTATTGGCCACAAACGTCTTCCATTTACTTGGGTGGCTATTTATCCAGGCCAACACTACAGTGGAATCCGTCCACGCCTTGACCTTGTCTTGGGAGATACTCAAGATCTCAGATGTTTGAGACAGTATCTGTGACAACAAGACTGCTCCGCACAGCTCTAACCGCGGAATACTTATCTGCTTTACTGGTGCAACTCTGGTCTTAGCAACCAGCAACGACACTTGAACATTGCCATCTGAGTCTACATTCCACAAGTAAATCGCAGCTGAGTACGCTGTTTTGGAGGCGTCACTAAAACCGTGAAGTTCCAGATAGTCGTTCGACTTGGTGCCAAGCCAACGCGGAATCCGAACTTTGGTGAGTAGTAACAATTCCTCACGATATGATCTCCATTCATTTACTAAGTCGTTGGTTAGCTCCTCATCCCAACCAACACCTGCCAGCCACAATTTCTGGATAAATACTTTCGCTAAAACCACACTAGGGGCTAACCAGCCTAGTGGATCAAAAAGTCGTGCTATCACAGAAATAATGGATCTTTTAGTCACAGGTGCGGTCGACGGCGGCGGGAGATTCACCTTGTACTGAAAGGTGTCTGCGGTGCGGTTCCAGGTAAGTCCTAGAATTTTGATGGTACTATCTAATTTTATTTCTACTTCCTTTTCTTTGTGTTCTGGTTTCTTTGGTTTGTTGTACTCTATTGCTTGTTTTATGTCCCGTATGATTTTGTGCTTATTTTTGTTATCCTTGTTCATGTTGTCCTTTGTCCTTATTTGATCTATTTGTCCTTTCAAGGTGTTCCTTTCAATTTCCTGTATCCTGTCTACTATTTCTTCGTTGTTACTGTTCCAATTTTGGAGCGTGAATCCACCTTTTCCTAATAACGCTGTCATTTGCCTGTAGATTTCCAGGCCTGCTTCTACGTTATTACAACCGGTCATCAAGTCATCCATGTAGAAGCATTTCAGCACCATATCGGCAGCAAGATTGTAATTTTTACCTTCATCGTAGGCGACTTGATGTAAGGTTCTAACAGCTTGGTATGGTGCCGATGCCGTACCAAAGGTAACCGTCACCAGCTCGTAATCCTTGATTTCGGTTTCAGGACTGTCTCACCATAATATGCGCTGAAACATTGCGTCTTCTTCAGAAATCCTGACCTGGCGGTACATTTTGATGATGTCCGCTACCAGTGCTATGGGATGAAGTCTCCATCTTAACACTGTGTGTCTTAAATCAGACTGCAATGTAGGTCCCACCATCAACGTGTCATTGAGTGAGATTCCATTGTTGTTCTTCTCAGACGCGTTGAAGACAACACGTACCTTCGAGGTAATTTTGTCTTCCCGAATTACAGCATGGTGAGGTAAGTACACCGCCACTTCCTTATTCTTATCATTCTTGTCTACCTGCCTCATGTGTCCTAGTTGTAAATATTCATCTAATACCTGCTTGTACTTTTCCTTTAGATCTGTATTTCTTTCTAGCCTTTTTTCTAATGACTTTAGTCTTTTTTCAGCGATAGCACGAGAGCTTCCACCTTTACAAGAAGGATTTTCATCGCGGAAAGGTAATCTCACTACGTACCTTCCACTGCTATCCCTTACTGTAGTTTTAGTATAAAACTCTTCACACTTCTTTTCTTCAGGTGTTAGTATTTTCTTTGAACTATTTTGCTCTTCAATTTCCCAAAATTTTCTTAATATTTCGTCTTCATTAACTTGTGCATGCAACACATTAAATTTAGGTGAACTTTTAGATATGTCCCTACTAATTGCACCGGACAGGATCCACCCTAAGGTAGTGCTCTGAGCAATCAGAGTGCCTGACGGACTCTTAACCATGCCTGCCTCAATAATGCAACTGTAAACATCAGCGCCCAGTAAAACATCTATTTTATTGGGAATGTTGAACTCTGGATCTGCAAGCTGCAGCTTGTTAACTTTTAACCATTCTAAGGTAGTGTCGACTCTACACTCAGGTAAGTAGGATGTAATTTTCTTTATTACGTAAGCATTAACTTTAAGAGTAAAATTTGAATCAACCCGAGATTGGATATCCAAATGTACCATGTACGTTGCCATGGTTGAAATATTACCACCAAGGCCTGAAATAGTACCTTGAATAGGGATTTTTTTCAGGTTGAGTAGCTGAACTACGGCCTCTGTTACAAAACATGCCTGCGAACCCTGATCAAGCAAAGCTCGGACAGTCTGAAATTCACCAGAGCGTGACTCGGCTTTTATTAGCGCTGTGGCTAATAAAACCTGTCTGGGTTTAGGGATATTACCTGTCGACAGGCACGAAACTATCGGATTAGTATTAGGTGAACTAACACTGTCGATAGCCGCTGATGTCGAAGGTTGGTCCCCTTTGTCAGACTCCTGACCTAAATGCAACAGCGAATGATGGCGCTTTTGACAAACCTTACATGTGGTAGGTTTTCTACATTCAGAAACAATGTGATTGCCGCCTAAACAGTTGAAGCAAATTTTATGTTTTGCTACAAAATCACGTCTAAGTTCAACTGTCTGCTTTGAGAATTTCTTGCAGAAACAAAGTTTGTGTCCTTCTGAGCAGAATTCACATTGTTTTGATGAACTCGTAGCCAACATTGCCTTTGGAGTATGATCACCTGAACCTTTACTATTTTTGTTGCCCTGATGAACTGGTGCCTTTTTAGGCTCTAAACACTCTAACGCACGAAACCGATTTTCTATAAAAGTCTTAAATTGGTTGAAAGTTGGGTAGTCATTGTTGCAAATACTAAGCTCCCATTGTTTACGCGTTTCGTTGTCTAATTTAAAGGTAACAATGTGTATGATAATGACATCCCATGTACTAACGTTAATCTCCAAATTCCTCAAGGCATTAAGACAATCGCACGTGGTATCAAGCAACGTGGTATCAGTTATAGGAGTATTACGTATTAATTGCTCTGCTTCGCCAGAAAGGTGGCCTTTTAAATAATGGAGCTTTTGCACATTATCTAAAGTATCATTTTTGTGTATTAATGATGTAAAAAGATCATGGAATGTTGTCCATTCATCATATTTTCCTGAGAATGTTGGAATGGATATTTTGGGCAACTTTACAAAAGAACTACTTGATTTATTTGTACTAGTTGAAGCATTATCGGTTTGATGTACAGAATCCTTAGCTAACCGAATTTTATTAAGAGCTGTTTTCATTAAACTCTTATAAATAACATAAGTATCCTCTGTCGCATCATAGATATCAACCACTTTCTGTACTATATCTTCTACTTTATAACGTTCATATAATTTAGTGTTATTTTCTTTAAACAATGCCCAATCCCTTCCAATAATTCTTGCTTTGTTTCTATGTATTCTAAAGTTAATCTATCTTTACCACATTTTTTAAAATTTATCAATCCTTTTGTGATTACATTCTGTTGATCCTTTAAAACGTTAATTAATCCATCCATTTTTATAATTGATTATTGTACTTAATATATAAATAAAATGCGTTTAAATTGATTTTAACTTGATCAAACTTTTATAAACACAACAAGTGTGTACAACAGTTGATAAAATCAATGTAAGTATTCAAATGAATGACAACTTTCTCAAAAGAGATAAAATAAATATGCAAAATTTCTGACTGCTGCAAACTTAAGCAGTAAAGTTATAAATTCTTAACAGTCGACTAAAATTAAACAAAATAATAAAAATTACAAACTACTTAAAATTTTACAAGTGTTTCGTAAACACACAAATCTGGTGGAAATCGGGTATAGGTTCCCCGTTCCCCCGTTTTCTATAAAATATTCTAAGTCCTTATTCTAACATGCACACAAATTCTAAGTTTAAAAATATTGTAAAAATTTTACAAGTCCAAGATTACGAAATATTTTTCTAAGTCGAAACTTCTTCACTATATCTTCAAGTTTAACTTCTCGTTGGAATAGAGTTCAAAATCGTTTGACTCGACCTGTTTGTCCAATTCGTGGACATGATAAATAAATAAAATGTACTCACAAGACTGCACTTCACACAAACACCGTTTTCAACCTGCAAGTGGCGCCCTCTGTGGCCACTTCTTTGTACTAATCCGCCAATGCTGGGTAAAGCTGTCGCCGCTAATGCGGAGGACCGTGTACCTTGCTGCAGCGATCCACTGCAAGTACACGGGACGGAAAAGTGGGCCAACGGTGGCTCCACTTTATCAAAAAACCTGTCCAAACGACCCGGCTCGGTAGGACCAATGTTAAATACTTGATGGTATTTGGGGAAGGTTGACCTGGAAGGTACACTAGCGAGTATTGTAAATAAAACCACTGTGTACTGATCTTGCTTGATAGCTCTTTTAATTAAAAAAACTGTTTGCTTATGTACTAAACGCGGTAACGAAACCATAGCGACTTCTAATTTGACGCCAATGCCATCTATCGAGCACGCCGGAAGCTTTACAAATAATTATGTCGTAAACAAAGTTACTTTTCACTTTTAAGTGTTTTGATTTGGAAGTCGGTTTTATTTTTTGTTAAAAAGTTTTTATTTTTCATTTTTTAGTGGTTCACATGTGCTTACCCCTTCATAGCGTACCGGCGTGGTGTTACGTTACGAACTGGTGGAAACAATAGACAGACATGAGATTTCAGCAATCCCGGGCCATTTGCTATCATTTATTGAGGAGTTCCGTTACCTATCTCCGAAGTTCTTCATCAAATCTTCACCAAATTGAAATGGGACCACTTCGAGAAAGTACTCTTCCAAAAACTACCCAAATCGCTTCAAGTGTGCCTATAAAATTTGAAGAGTTCCCTCTATTTCTCCAGGATCCCATCATCAGATCCTGACTTGATGATCATGGCACCACTTGGAAAGTATACCCTTTCAAACAAAATTTAAAAAATTCAAATTTGTCCAGCCATCTTCGAGTAATCGGGAAACATACATAAAAAAAAAGGTTCCGACGAATTGAGAACGGCCGGTTTTGAAGCCGGTTAAATATTAAATCAAACTACAACCCGGAAAACATAAAACAGGGTTGGGTAGAGGAGCAGCTATAGTACAACCACATTTCGCCAGTTAAGTCCCGGGAACCGTACCCAGGACCTCAAGCTCAGCAGAGCGCTTGCGACAACTAGCCCGTTTAACCAGGAAATGATATATTCAACGAAAACTTACAAAAGATTGTAGAATCACCCACATTTCTTTCTATCCCATGAATTATGTATAATTGTGAACTAATTAAACATTTATATATTTTGATTTTTGGGTCTACTAAAGTTTCAATTAATTGTTATTATGAAGCAGTTATTCTGAAGCCAGTGGTTGGAGTGAATAGTTGTATAACAACTTTATTATTAACTGCAGTGCCATTTAACGGGGTAAGTTGTTGGTCATGACATAATTTAATTGTCAGCAAGTGTGTGACTTTTTCAATTCATAAATTGTTATCTTGAATATAAGTGACATCGGTGAAGGATCACATCGTGACGTGAGGAAACCTGGACTTATATACAGGTATAATTATATCCTTATCCTTACATAAATACACTGGGCCGTAAAGAAAGCGGGTTGGTAACAAAAACTTCAATAACTTCTAAAATATTGGAGCTAGCTTTATGAAGAAAAGACTGTATTAAAGACAATATTATAGTGCTTAAATCAATGTCATAAAAGTTAAAGATTATAAAGTTAATTTTAAATAAAAGTTAAGTAAAAATTACAATTTTCACTAGATTTCGAAAGATATGCTTCGGTATCGAAATAATATGCAATTTTTACACATTTTAGTATTTTGTATTGCCTTGCTCGATGGGGTTCAAGACTGGCCTGCGTGCTGGCCACTCCATGCGTGTGATAGCGACATCTTCAAGGTAGTCAAACACTATCCGAGCTGTATGGGGACAAGCGTTATCTTGAATAAAGATAGCGTTCTTGCCCATGTCTACTAAAAATGGGCAAACATATTCATTTAAGATTTCATTCACAGATCATTCTGCAGTTATAGTGCCATTTTATATCACCACTATCACGGTGTGGCTTTCGGAAGAAGTTCCAGCCCCCACGTGTATGGCACCTCCACCGTATGCCACTTTCTCTTCAATGCGAGCTATAGCAGGTTATAGCGCTTTCCTGGTCTTCTGTAGACTCTTTGCATTCCATCGTGCGTGTATAGCGTGAACCTCGACTCGTCCGAAAACATTACTCTTGACATCATCCAGAATCCAATTGCATGTGTTTCTAGCGTAACTCAGCCTTGAATTTCAATGGTGCCTTTCGAGTTTTGGACTTTAACAGCAGTCTAAAATCGATTGATTATTGTTGACATATATTATATCGATCGAAATAAACTTTAATTTAGTTTTTATTTTAAAAGGATTGCTCAAATATTTTAAAAGTCTTAGTAATAATAACCGACCCGTTTTCTTTGCGGCGCTTTTTTTATTATAAATGGCCCCCGCCGCGTCTCTCTGTCACTCAAAAATTTGTCCCATAGTAAAAGTTGTTCATAATGATGAGTACAATGACCCCTTAAGAGGTTGTGCGTTATTTAAGTTACACCTTGTATACTAATAATGAGTTTGTTTATTTGAACGCGTTAATCTCTGGAACTAGCAGTCGGGATTTGAAAAATTCTTTTGTAATTTGGTAGTCCAATTTTTGATGATGGCTATAGATTATTTAACATCATGATATGATAACACCCTATGAGCCAAGCAAAAATAAAAAAAGTCATAAAACGAAGTACGAAGAAACGATAGGATGCGACGCGGTCGGTTAGGGGCCAATATTTCACGCGGACGAAGTCACGGGCAGAAGCTAGTTCAATATTTTTAATTCACGAAGCGAAACGCGCTTTACATCTGATTACCTAGTGTGTGTGTGCAGGAGCTCTCGGTATTGTCCGAGACAATGGCAAAGTCGGAAGTGTGTGTGTGCGTATGCATGCGTGTGTTATGTGCTGACGCTACTCGTCTCCATGCCCACATTCACAGCGTGTTTGTACACGTGGTTAATACAAGTGCGTGTCGCTGCGTGACAGAGTCTGAAATTGCCAGTCGGTTTTTAGCAAACGTGGTGAGCAGTGCCTTCTCTGTATGAGAAGAGGGCTTTGTCCTGCAGTAGGACACGTATAGGCTAGTATATCTACATAAGTAACAGATACAGGTATGAATATTATTTCACAAAATCCAGCCGTACTATACATACGGATATTCAGAAGCCCGAAAGTCAGACAAACAGTCCAAAAGGGCATCGTGTTACCCAGTACCTAGTTCGTACAGGTCAGATATTACTGGTTTACAGCTGTATCCGGTTAGAGTAAAAGCCGACCCTGATATAATTAGTTGGGAAATGGATAGGTAGATGATAATGAGATATAGGTACTCTCATCTCTAGACATATTGCCAAGATCATCCATTCGTCCGCGAAGACTTGGGTTTAGCATCCACGAGAGCATTGAGCGCGGAGAGAGTGCGTGGGAACGGGGACTGTGTGTGACCAATATCCTTTACGTTTCCAAAGCTTTCCTGAATCATGGTGGAGATAGAACCTATGGATCCTGCCCAGGAGTTCGAAGCCAAGCTCCTGCTTCGTCACAAGGCGATGCACGAGGCGACGGAGCGCGGAGACTCTGCCGTGCAGCAGTTCTACCGCGGCGCCGCCGTGTTCGTGACGGGAGGGTCCGGCTTCCTCGGCAAGCAGTATATCGAGAAACTTTTCAGGTGAGGATGGCATTCAATACCTTCCATAATGCAGGTGATGTGCAGGGCCAGAGACCGTATTGAAAATTATAGGCCTATTTCAATTTTTTATCTGACTAGCAGTTTGGTTTTCACCGATCACGCAGTTAGGAATTTAACGGATTTTTTAGCCACTGTCACTGATTAATACATATTGCAAATCATCTGGGCGCGGTGCACCGAAAACTATGATAAAGCAATAACTGGTGGTTTCACAGAGAATCATACTCTCTACTAACTCTGTACTTTTAAGCCTTGCTGTTACTCAACTACACTTCTTTATGAATACGGTGAGGTGTTGACTGTACGCCAACTGTTTAAGTGTCGTTTCAAAACAGCACCATCCAACTTTTTTTTACAAAGTGGAAATGTTTACCTGTATGTAAGAGGTTTATCACACTTAAAACGGCTGTTATTCGTAGATTTTATCCATTTTGGGCCGCTATTTATACGATAAAATTAATGAGATTCTAGAAATTAACTCTATGAATAAATTAACGATGAAGATATCGGTATCTCTGTGGCTTTGGAAGTTGACATACGATCAAACTGACAGATATACTTCGATCAATTATTGATAGAAGCAGATATATATAGTTACCATCTTAGTAATGATACAACTTGTCGGCTTTGTTAACCTATGTGCACCATACAAGAATTTACTAGCTAGATCTAATTCAGCAACCCTTAAATTATTTTAAAGTAATTAAGTCCATATTTTAATATAAACTGTTTTCTTTTGTTCGTAAGCTCATACTTGCATACTCAGTCCGAGGGCTTGAGGCGCTGCGTGCTGAAGAATAGGCTATAGACCCAGTTCGGCAGCAGATTGGCACAATTGTAACTGATTTACTATTTAGCAAAAGTATAAGTATCTAAGACAAATTGTGTAACATTTGTTAATTGTTATTGTTCTATTCTATTAGATTATTATTGCCACTCCAGCTTGCTTATTCAGTGGGCTAAGTCGATTACTTTGGTCGAATGGATACTCACTTTATAATCAATATTATTTACTTCTAGAGCAACGCAGGTATCGAGAGTCTTTATCTTGCTAAGACCTAAGAAGGGGAAACCCATCGAACAGAGACTGAGTGAAATGTTACAGGATCCCGTGAGTATTTTTAATCCATACAAATATTATAAATGCGAAAGTAACTCTGCCTGTCCGTCCTATATCATTCACGCTTAAACTACGTATAGAACCGATCGTTACGACATTTGACATGGTGACCTGGAACCTGGGTAAGGACATAGGCTATTTTTTATCAATAAAATAATACCTATGTTTATAGACTGTAAAATAACTCTGTGGTCTAATAGAAATATAAAAACATTCTTGTCTAATTGCCGTCTCTGTGGTGGGAGAATCCTTACTGACAACTTCATAGTTTTATATTAGCACAGCACCTTCCGCCGTTGGTTTTCTATTGCCGTCTCTGTGGGTGGGAGAATCCTTACTGACAACTTCATAGTTTTATATTAGCACAGCACCTTCCGCCGTTGGTTTTCTATTGCCGTCTCTGTGGGTGGGAGAATCCTTACTGACAACTTCATAGTTTTATATTAGCACAGCTCCTTCCGCCGTTGGTTTTCTATTGTCGTCTCTGTGGGTGGGAGAATCCTTACTGACAGCTTCATAGTTTTATATTAGCACAGCGCCTTCCGCCGTTGGTTTTCTATTGTCGTCTCTGCGGGTGGGAGAATCCTTACTGATAACTTCTTAGTTTTATATTAGCTCAGCTGCTTCCGCCGTTGGTTTTCTATTGTCGTCTCTGTAGGTGGGAGAATCCTTACTGACAACTTCATAGTTTTATATTAGCACAGCACCTTCCGCCGTTGGTTTTCTACTGTCGTTTCTGTGGGTGGGAGAATCCTTACTGACTACTTCATAGTTTTATATTAGCACAGCGCCTTCCGCCGTTGGTTTTCTATTGCCGTCTCTGTGGGTGGGAGAATCCTTACTGACAACTTCATAGTTTTATATTAGCACAGCACCTTCCGCCGTTGGTTTTCTATTGCCGTCTCTGTGGGTGGGAGAATCCTTACTGACAGCTTCATAGTTTTATATTAGCACAGCGCCTTCCGCCGTTGGTTTTCTATTGTCGTCTCTGCGGGTGGGAGAATCCTTACTGATAACTTCTTAGTTTTATATTAGCTCAGCTGCTTCCGCCGTTGGTTTTCTATTGTCGTCTCTGTAGGTGGGAGAATCCTTACTGACAACTTCATAGTTTTATATTAGCACAGCACCTTCCGCCGTTGGTTTTCTACTGTCGTTTCTGTGGGTGGGAGAATCCTTACTGACTACTTCATAGTTTTATGTTAGCACAGCGCCTTCCGCCGTTGGTTTTCTATTGCCGTCTCTGTGGGTGGGAGAATCCTTACTGACAACTTCATAGTTTTATATTAGCACAGCACCTTCCGCCGTTGGTTTTCTATTGCCGTCTCTGTGGGTGGGAGAATCCTTACTGACAACTTCATAGTTTTATATTAGCACAGCTCCTTCCGCCGTTGGTTTTCTATTGTCGTCTCTGTGGGTGGGAGAATCCTTACTGACAGCTTCATAGTTTTATATTAGCACAGCGCCTTCCGCCGTTGGTTTTCTATTGTCGTCTCTGCGGGTGGGAGAATCCTTACTGATAACTTCTTAGTTTTATATTAGCTCAGCTGCTTCCGCCGTTGGTTTTCTATTGTCGTCTCTGTGGGTGGGAGAATCCTTACTGACAACTTCATAGTTTTATATTAGCACAGCACCTTCCGCCGTTGGTTTTCTATTGCCGTCTCTGTGGGTGGGAGAATCCTTACTGACAACTTCATAGTTTTATATTAGCACAGCTCCTTCCGCCGTTGGTTTTCTATTGTCGTCTCTGTAGGTGGGAGAATCCTTACTGACAGCTTCATAGTTTTATATTAGCACAGCGCCTTCCGCCGTTGGTTTTCTATTGTCGTCTCTGCGGGTGGGAGAATCCTTACTGATAACTTCTTAGTTTTATATTAGCTCAGCTGCTTCCGCCGTTGGTTTTCTATTGTCGTCTCTGTAGGTGGGAGAATCCTTACTGACAACTTCATAGTTTTATATTAGCACAGCACCTTCCGCCGTTGGTTTTCTACTGTCGTTTCTGTGGGTGGGAGAATCCTTACTGACTACTTCATAGTTTTATATTAGCACAGCACCTTCCGCCGTTGGTTTTCGCGTCTCCAAGGCAAGATTCACAGACCGCATTTTGACGTTGCTCAATAATGAAAGCGTCGTATACGAATATCTTGTTCGCTAACCGCAGTTGGTTCATGGATGGGTGACCATCTATTACATATCAAGCAAGACGCTTCCGTGCCTCGGAAAGTACGTTAAGCCATTTTTACAAGCCCGAAAGTCTCAGTAACTGAGTTGTGGAGGACAGATAGGCAGTCGCTTCATGTAAAATGCTGTTAGACTGGAAGCCCAACATAATTGGGAAAAGGTTAGGTAGATGATGATGACAACTCTGTTATAATTTCCAGGTGTACGACATGCTTAAAGAGAAACAACCTAACTTTAAAGACAAGATTGTGCCGGTGGCAGGAGATGTGGCTGACCTCAGACTGGGCCTGAGCGAGAAGGACTGGAACATGATCACTGAAGAAGTTAGTATATCTACCATGGGAGTCAGTGTCAACTGCTTAGCTATGATGTTTGATTCGGCTCGGAAGCATATCGAATGGTTGTCTATAGCTATGATGTTCGATTCGAACCAAGAAGTAAAACACAACGAAATTAGTTTTACCAGTGACATGATTTCAATCGTTAGTTAATGAGATTTCGAAACATATACAACCCAAGCCAAAATATAAACGCATTATCAAAATATAGGTATATTAAAAAAAAAATGAAAACTTACTTTTCACTATTTTCGCGACGTGGCAGCCACAACGACACAGGGCACGCTACAATTGCGGCGATAAGTCCCCTCTTTAAGGAGTGGTTGGAGAGGGGCCACCACATGCTCACCTTCCACCTGACGCAGGTCCTCACCGGACTCAGTTGCTTCAGGAGGTTCCTATACCGGATAAGGCGGGAGGAAACGCCCGGGCGTTACCATTGTGTGGATCGCCCGGAGGACACGGTGGAGCATACGGTAGAGATCTGCCCGGTGGAGATCTCTCTCGTCCGGTTCTGGTCCAGGCCATGGTACGGAGCGAGAGTGCATGGGAAATCGTCACCTCCTTCTGTGAAGCAGTAATACTCGCGAAGGTGGAGGCGGAACGCATGAGGGAGAGGCAATCTTTGCGCCTCACGCCCCTAGTCGCCGCAGGAGACGCCCTGGGCGTCGGGAATCGTTAGCTGATTCCCGGCCACCGTAGGCGCGGGCTTGCGGATGGCGAGCAATGGGTAGCTCACCGTCCCGTAAGAACCGGGCCTGGGTCGACGGCGCCTCAAAGAGATGTCAGCACTAGGTGAAGGGGTCCGCCAGGGCCGATGCCTGCCAGGGTTGCGGGTTGTTTGAAAGAGTTACCGTGGCCCTGGCACAAACAACTGAAGGAACACGGGTGGGTTTTAGTCAGTAAAAGTCTGACACGGAGAGCGGGAGAAGTTCTTTGATAATTTCCCATCCAAAAAAAAAAAGCCACAACGAGACAATCACGCGACTGAGTCACAGACACAAACTATGAGGCCCGCGGATGGCGGGAAGCGGCTGATTTGCAACGGGTCCAGCAAAATCAGTGCTGTTTCAAAACCCCTCTGTATCCCCTAACTAACTTATAAGATCAAAATTAGCTAGCGAAACTCCGCATAATAAAACGAAAAAAATATGATTAATTTATTTGATGATAGGTCAACGTTCGCTGGTGTATACTTGTAGTGTGAGTTTATAAAGACAGGTTTTCGTTTTATCGTGTTTGGATATCGATAGGTACCTATCACGTCTGTGAAGTTTTCACAGAAAAACTATTTTTTAAAGCTGATGTTTCAAGTACCTTGAAACATCAGCTTTAAAAAATAGTTTTTCTTTACTCAATCTGCGACCACGACAATACGATTATTAAATCATCTTTAGGGTTCCGTCCCTGAAAAGGAAAAAAACGGAACCCTTAAATGGGGGTGGCCAAAATGTCACGTGCCTAGGGGCCCTGGGTGTTTAAGTCCGGGCCTGTAGTTATGTACCTATGTAATCAACACGAGTTGAGTTGGACTTCTATGACAGTCAAGTACTGTCGACCGCCCATCTTTGGTCACACTGACCTTGAGCTGGCCTAAGAGTTTCAATACAATAAGAGGCCAGCTTATACTGTTTTATTGACACTGACACTGACAGACTTGCGGTCGACTGTACCCAGCAAGAGTTGAATAGAAATTCTAGTTCTACAAAGTTTGTTTATTGTTGTGGCTCAGGTGAACATAATCTGCCACATGGCTGCGACGACGCGGTTCGACGAGTCGCTCCGAGTGGCGACCATGATCAACGTGCGAGGAGCGCGGGAGGCTCTCGTACTGGGCAAGGCTTGCAAGCAACTCAAGTAAGTTGCTGTACTATACTGTTGAACTACATTCGTTTTATTGATTCATTTTTATTTATATGGGCGTACTTTCACATACCTACTTAATGTGAACATCAGAATGACTGGCCAAAATGACCGATCAGCTTTAAAATATTACTAAATTGTAATACCTATTTGCTACTGTTTGATACCTTTGTTTAAATAATTGGTACCTAATTAATAAACTGAGAAAATGAATTTAAAAAATGGGCAGTCATTCTGACGTCAGGATGACTGCTCACATTTAGAATCTCCACGTAAGGACTCCAAAATTTCAATCCACCTTTACAAAAGTTTAGTAGGTACGTATTTGATATCTTAAACATATATTTATTTATTTATTGGGTTGGCTAATACGTAATGAGCGGCATCCAACTATTTTTAACCGACTTCCAAAAGGAGGAGGTTCTCAATTCGTCTGTATGTTTTTTTTTTATGTTTGTTACGCGATTACTCAAAGACGGATGGACCGATTTAGAAAATTCTTTTTTGTTTGATAGGGTATATTCCGAGGTGGTCCCATATAAATTTTATTAACTTTGCTTGGGGAGTTTTTGAGTTAGCTTCAATAATGCGTATATTTCCCACTTATTTTATGTGGATGATGTGATGGTGTTTTAATAACTTCCTATCACTGTTATTTACATGACTATATCTACGATTATTGTGCTCAATTATGTATTCGAATTTGTGTGGGGTAGGTTGGGATTAATTCCAACTACGGAACCCTTACTACACTATATAATTTTTCTTTTTTAGCTATCAACCCGCCCTATAATTAGCTCTGAAAAATGGCCTGCAGAAACCCCCCTCAGATGCACTCTCATATTTTTACCAATTAAGCCACGTAGTGAATTCCTCTGCTGTAAAATTGACTACCTCTTTTCACCCGTTAGGGATTGATTTCCGACAAACGTTGATACACGTTATGCTTTATTTTCGGTTTTAAGTATAAACACTGAGTTTCGATTTAATCGGACCTCGCGTAAAAGATCTTTAGTACAAACTTTGACACCCCTCAATCCCCATTTAGGGAGTAGTTTAGAAAAACTAAAAATGACAAACTTTATAATGTAGATAAGTATTGCATTAGGCAAATCACTGTAAGATTGAAAATACTCTTCATAACACCTTAATACAATAATTTAACAGTAAGGGCAAACGCTCTTACAAAGTACGCCGAATTCCACAATTACCATCGTTTGTAAGTGTAATCTATAATATCCTATATTATAAGACCAAGTTTTGCTAGCTGTACGTCTTCCCTACCATTATCGTGACCCCCGTTCTACACTATAGTTTTAAGGTCTCTGTAGCCCCATGAAACATGAGGCTCCAGGAGCTAGTGTGAAACTTTGGGATCATTCGAGTAATTGAGTCTGGTCTAACCACGCTGGGGTCGGTGCATTTCCTTCATTCATAAATTCTTGCTAATGTTGTCGTGTGAATTGTGGCCAACTTTACGCATAATTGCATTAGGTCCGTCAATTGTTCCTGGGCAATAATTGCTAAAAAAATACCTTACACTGTTTACACAGCTTTAGACGCTTTTAGTTAATACCTTACTCCTTACTCCATAATGTTAAAACTATCCTTTTCCCCAGGTCATACGTCCACGTGTCCACGGCCTACTCGCATGCCTGTGAGAACCTCATCAACGCCGAGGTGCAGGAGGACTTCTACAAGAGCCCCGTGGACCCCGAGACCCTTGTCAGACTGGCAGAGACTGTTGATGAGGAGAGGCTGAATAATATGACTCCTAGGTGAGCTATCTAACTCTAATACCTCTTGTTGAGTTGTTAGAGGACTTCTACTGGAGTCCCGTGGACCACGAGTCCCTCATCCAACTGTCAGAGACTGTCGATGAGGAGAGACTGAATGATATTACTCGGTAGGTAGGTAAGTTTTCTAAGAATCTAACGACCGTCCTAGATGACACTCGCAAAGACCAGGGAAAAATGCAATAAGAACACTTAGTATAAGCACAGACGGGACACTCCGCAGTTTAGGTGTGAAGCTACAAGTACGCGGCGGGCCTATTTCACTGGGCCATTTCAGTAGGACTGAATTGGAAAGAGAGGCAACTTGTAGGTGAATATAGTAGGTAATAAGCGTTGCGCGACCTGAATTGCACTTTATTGTGTCGTAGCAAGAGTCGCTTTTTATTTAAATGATTTTGCAGTGTCCCATCTGTATTAATCTGTGCTATTGGTAACTATCGCCAGGAACGCTGATTCAGTATTTGGTGGGTGTGGGCTCTGGTAAGAATAGTGACGGTCTGCCCGCATGCAGCTGGCCAAATGATTAAATATCGCCGCTCAAAGACGTGTTATGGTTACAAAAAAATAATAACAACTAGGAAGTCTGATACTAGTACAGCATTATGATATGTACCTGTGTGAACAGTATAAAAACTGACGACTAAACACTTCTAGGACAAAAAAACCAAAAAATAGAAAAAAAAAAATTAAAAATCAAATCAAATGAAATCTGTAATAAAAGTAGCATTATTGCTTGTGAACTCCATATAAAAAAAAAATGCACTGAATTAATAAAACGATAACACAGTTAAAGGACACGCTAGTGGTAAATTATCGTCTACTTTAACTGTATTATCGTCGGGTATAGTAACGTCAGCGATGGCTTTTGGTAATTGATCTCCCTTACCAAAGTGGTACTTATCATCCATCTATTTCTTCTCAGTCATAATCAACAGGCAGGACAATGGTTGGAGTCTTCTTGAATGCATTAGACCATATAATTAATATTGTAACGTAAACGCTCCCGTCATCTGTTGACGAATGGCGGAACTACACGATACGTCATGGATCTGTTATCAAATAGTAGAACTACACGCTTCATTTTGGTCGCTAGCGCCATTTGTTACTGAATAGCAGAACTACAAACTTTCGGAATTTTCTGGATGCTTAAGTGCCATGTTGCAGCATTCTAGATAATTCCTATAAATGCTAGAATGTTCCCGAATTGTGTCCTCGAATTTGCTGGAACTTACACTCGTCATATAAATAGAAGTTTACTAGCGCTGCGTGGCAGTTCAATTTAAAACCCTAGCTCGTAACAATATATACTTGGCTCGTAAAATTTGTTGTTTTCCCCGGTTTTGATGGTGGCAATAATGAAGCATCAAGCCTGTGTAGATATTTATCAAATGGTTCATTATCTCAGGCAGGACATATGGTAGTACTAAATCTTAAAAAAAAATAAGACGTGCTTTCCGAACTTCATATATTTCACTTCTTGGTATTCTAAATTTTGTGATAAAATAGCAAATGGTTTCATTTTCCCTTTTGATGAAAAGCTGTAATGTCGTGAAAGGCTGGAAGACTTTTAGCTACTGTGTTACCAATTTTTTCTTAAATAAGATGTACGTTGATGATACCGACTTTTTGTAATATTACCAGTTTAAAAAAAATATTGTGCATACTTTATACTGTTCACATACATACTGCGCATACTTTGTATTGTTCACATAGGTACTGCGCATACTTTACACTGTTCACATAGGTACTGCGCATACTTTATACTGTTCACATAGGTACTGCGCATACTTTATACTGTTCACATAGGTACTGCGCATACTTTATACTGTTCACATAGATACTGCGCATACTTTGTATTGTTCACATAGGTACTGCGCATACTTTACACTGTTCACATAGGTACTGCGCATACTTTATACTGTTCACATAGGTGACTATTAAAATAAAAGCCGTCGCCAGGCTTGCCAATTTTGACGCTCACCAGTTGAAGGGTTAAATATTTTCCCTAACTTTATTACTTACTTTCTACGATTATTGAAGACTATGCAGTAAATAATTTATTAAAACCTTATTGTCAATTTCAGTTTGATAAAGAACTGGCCGAACACGTATTCGTTCGCGAAGGCAGTCGCCGAAGAGATAGTCAGGTCCATGTGTGATGATCTGCCTCTATGCATTGTCAGACCTGCTATTGGTAAGTACACCCACTTTATTGCCTAATAGCCTAGGACCTCTTCGTCGAGTTTTTGTGATCTTGCAGATGGTGTCCCTCAAGGCGGTATATTATCTCCTCTTTTGTTCTTCATTTTTAGGGTTCCGTACCACAAAAAGTAATAACGGAACCGTTATAGGATCACTTCGTTGTCCGTTTTTCGGTCTGTCTGTCCATAATTAAGGGAATAGAAGTTTGCTTTTGCATTTAGTAGTGGTCCAAGAAAAACATGAAATTTGGCTGTGAAAGCATGTTTTGTACTGTTTGTGGGGTAAACAATGTATTTTCGTTTCTTTTGAGTAAATTCAGTGCTGAAGCGAAGGGCTGCGTGTTGTTTTAGTACAATGCTCATTATGAATAATTGTCGAACTGTTAGTACTTCACAACATTTATAGAGCAGGTTAGTAGGAAAGAGGAAAGGGCGGCCAGTAGTCAGTTTGAGAATCGCTCTTTGAGCTCTTTTAGTGGGTAGTAATAATGTTTTACATGCTCCACCCCATGAGGTAATGCAGTACGTCAAAGTACACTGACAGAGAGCAAAGTTAATTTTCCTAATTGTTATTGGGTCTGCAATATATCGTACTCAAACTCAAACTCAAACTATTTATTTGCTTAAAACATGGTGTTTATAGGTCTTACAATTAAACAGGAGTACAAACATGTTTAGCTATTGGAACTATAGCATGCAAAATCGAGTCATACAATGATTTCAAAGGGATAAAGTAATATATAAGTCAATGAAGTCATAGCTTAAATCGAGTCATAATCGTATAAATCGTATAAAGTATCGCCTATCCATACCTTCTGCGTGCGATTTTAAGGTCGTCTTTAAAAAAAAGCAGTTCTGACCCTCTTATACCCGTGTCTTCAAGCTTTGCCATAAGTTTATCAGGAGAGACTGTGCCAAAGACCTTTGCAAGGTCTAGGAAAATTTTAAGGCATTTTTTTTTTATCCAATTTCGTTGCGATGAATTCGGTAAAGTTGTGCACCGCCTCGTCTGTCAATTTTCCCAGCCTAAAGCCATACTGGGCATCCTCATGTATCTTTTTATTTTACAAAAAAAAAATTACGAGCAAAAAAAAAATTAATAATCTTGTCCAGGATTTTAGATAGGGGCGGTAGGAGTGAAATTGGATGATAATTATATTATTGACACAGAAGTCATTGACTTCGATTTTTTCTGCCAGACACTTCCCAACATTAACAAAGAAATTATTTGCTATGTTAGTAGATGCCAGCTGGGACGAGTGCGCTTATAATAAACCTGAAGATGACTCATTTTGTTTCGACAATATGTTATATTTTTAACACATTTCCCGATGTTTTTACAAGTTTTTCCAGCCTTTTCTAATGCAGTTTTATCATAGTTGCTTTTAACTTTTTTCAGTAGATCATTACAAAAATTACTATATCTTTTGTATGACAGTTGCAACATTGTACTTGAACTATTATTATTATAACTTGAGGTGAATTCTCCAGGGAATCGCAATTCTTGACCATACCATGACTCAGCTGAGCTCGCACCGATGCAGTGATGTCCTCTTTAATTGACGCTCTTAAACTGTTGGCAAGTTCTGCTTTGAGAGTGCGGTGCCAACGTTCTGTCATCCCATTACACTGTAGATGGTAAGCAGTGGTTCGAGAACGATGTATTCCCATGCGACACATCAGTTTCCTGAATAACTCTGATTGAAATTGCTTTCCTTGATTGGTGGTTATTGTTACTGGGCAGCCAAACCGGGCTATCCAAACTTCGTAAAAAGCACTAGCAACCTTTTCTGCGGTTATCTCTTCAAGTGGACAAGCTTCTTGCCACCTAGTAGACCGATCTATCATTGTCAACAAGTATCGGAATCCGTTTAATATAGTCCGTATAGTATATATTGACAGGCCAGATGCCGTGGTTGGTTAAGATACCACCTCTCATGCCGCAGGTCGTGGGTTCGATTCCCATGCAGTACAAAAAATTTGTGTGCATGAACATGTCTGTTTGTCCTACTAAAAACTATTGTAGTATATGTATTATATCAGTTATCTGGTTTCCATAGTACAAGCTCTGTTTAGTTTGGGATCAGATGACCGTGTGTGAAGAAAGTCCCAGGATATATGGTCCGACAATGTCAATGTGAACATGCTCTAGTCGATTTGTATATTTGAAACTGTCTATAGGTGATTTCGTGTGTTATTGCACATATTAGATGCAGGGCGTACAAATCTTTGTTAGTAAATAAGAAATCAAGTCAGCAAAGCCTCAATAATTAAATTAAATCTTTTCTTTTTCTTTTATAATATTCTTTAATTTCTCTCATAATCATAAATAAGCTTGGACAGTTAAAAAGTTTTTAGATTATTATTATCTAACCATTGTACTATTGAGGTTACTTAGTAATTTCATAGTTGTAGGTTTGAGCGTTTGTGCTATTAATGATCACAGTACTGTCATCAGCAACTAGTGACGTAGGGTGACTTGTAACTTTAGCGGGCAGTGACTTGTGGCTCTTATTCCTGCATGACTAAGTCGTGAATCGGTTGACATGCAGTTTTTCAAAAATGCGGCGGTAAATATGGACGGGCTTAACTGGTTGACATCTCGCAAGTTTCCTTGATGATTGATTTTGGAATAATGATACCTTTTAAAACGTATTTTCCGGTATTTTTCAACATTTCCAACTCTTCATCTTCGATTTGTTTCCTTGCTAACTCTTCGTAATCAATGATTGTCAGGTTGGTTATTGTCTCAACTCGTGAGAGAGCGTCTGCGATTTGGTTATTTTTGACGGAGATATGTTTGATGTTAAATGTGAATGGTCCGATATATTCTAGGTACCTTGTACGACGGGGCGTTTCGTTCTTGGAACCCGCCACAAGTGCATGGATTAATGGTTTGTGATCCGTATAATGACCAGTTCGCGTCCCTGAAATATGCAGCGAAAATGTTGCACCGCCATATATATGGAAAGCAGCTCTCTGTCATACGCACTATATTTCCGTTGCGCTTCAGTAAATTTCTTCGAAAAAAATCCTAGCGGTTTCCGTTTCCTTTTTATTTTCTGTTGAATAACTGCGCCAGCGTAGGAGTTTGACGCGTCTGTCATGATAGTGAATGGTGCGCTCTGCGATGGTTATGAGAGGAAGATCACATTTTCAATGTCTTGCTTGCACTTATTAAAAGCTATATCTGCCTCTTTACTCCACTGGATCTTTGTCTTGGTTCTTTTTAGCGTTGTGAAAATATTTACTTAGTTCTTTTTGATGTGCGGCAGCTTGTAGAATGTTCAATCGGTAAACATTTAACATTCCGACGAAACAACGAATAGTGTTCGGAAGCGGACATGATCTGATCGCTTCCGTTTTGTCTTCCGTCAGACTAAAGCCTTCTGAGCTTATTGCATAGCTTAGGAAATCAAGTTTTGAATGACCAAATATATATTTAGCGACGTTTATCTGCAATCCATTGTCATTGAGTCGTTGCAACACTTCTGCAAGTATTTTCCTATATTCTTATCCATTCTCTGAGGCTACAAGGCTATCGTCGACGAAAGAAAAGACTGGTTAACTGTGCGGTTAGCCAGTCTTTTTATCCGGCGACGCACATTGTCCATATGACGTTGGAAAGTCTGCCGAGCGTTCCTTAAGCCGAAGCACATTCTCGTAAACTCAAATAAGCCAAAGGCAAAAATAGGCGTTGTCAATTACGCCTGTTTTATTTATATCATCTTCACTGTTTCTGACTTGGTAGTAAGCTTTTTGTGGATCAGTTTTGAGAAGATTTTCTTGCCTTGTAGGTTATATGTTAAGTCGTGCAATCGAGGTATAGCGGTCCAGTGAGTCTGCGGTAGTCTCCACAAAACTATACTTGCCATCTTTCTTCAGTACCATGTGGAGTGGACTTGCCCATGGACTATTTGACGGCCGAAAGGTGCATCATAAGTTGGATTTCTTCCTTTGCAGCAATATATTTATGAGGCGGAAGGGGATGTGCTTTTGCGTACAGTGTTGGGCCAGTAGTCTCGATGTACAGTGTTGGGTCATTAGTTTCGATGTACAATGTTGGGCCAGTAGTTTCGATGTACAGTGTTGAGCCAGTCGTCTCGATGTACAGTGGTAGGCCAGTAATCTCGATGTACAGTGGTGGGCCAGTAGTTTCGATGTACAGTGTTGAGCCAGTCGTCTCGATGTACAGTGTGGGGCCAGTCGTCTCGATGTACAGTGTGGGACCAGTAGTCTCGATGTACAGTGAAAGAAAGAAAGAAAAATATTTCATTTGGGACAAATAAAATATTTTTCTTTCTTTCTTTCAGTGGTGGGCCAGTAGTCTCAATGTACAGTGGTGGGCCAGTAGTTTCGATGTACAATGGTGGGCCAGTAGTCTCAATGTACAGTGTTGGGCCATTAGTCTCGATGTACAGTGTTTGCCCAGTAGTTTCGATGTACAGTGTTGAGCCAGTAGTTTCGATGTACAGTGGTGGGCCAGTAGTCTCGATGTACAGTGGTGGGCCAGTAGTTTTGATGCACAGTGTTGAGCCAGTCGTCTCGATGTACAGTGGTGGGCCAGTAGTTTCGATGTACAGTGGTGGGCCAGTAGTTTTGATGCACAGTGTTGAGCCAGTCGTCTCGATGTACAGTGTTGAGCCAGTAGTTTCGATGTACAGTGGTGGGCCAGTAGTTTCGATGTACAGTGTTGAGCCAGTCGTCTCGATGTACAGTGGCGGGCCAGTAGTCCCGATGTACAGTGGTAGGCCAGTAGTCTCGATGTACAGTGTTGAGCCAGTAGTTTTGATGTACAGTGGTGGGCCAGTAGTTTCGATGTATAGTGGTGGACCAGTAGTCTCGATGTACAGTGGTGGGCCAGTAGTTTCGATGTACAGTGGTGGGCCAGTAGTTTTGATGCACAGTCTTGAGCCAGTCGTCTCGATGTACAGTGGTGGGCCAGTAGTTTCGATGTATAGTGGTGGGCCAGTAGTCTCGATGTACAGTGGTGGGCCAGTAGTTTCGATGTACAGTGGTGGGCCAGTAGTTTTGATGCACAGTGTTGAGCCAGTCGTCTCGTTGTACAGTGGTGGGCCAGTAGTTTCGATGTATAGTGGTGGGCCAGTAGTCTCGATGTACAGTGGTGGGCCAGTAGTTTCGATGTACAGTGGTGGGCCAGTAGTTTCGATGTACAGTCGCGACCAAAAGTCGATAAGCAAACTCACAAAGCAATAGCTTGGCGTTTAGTTTGAATTAAGACCTTCTATTTCCAAGAACATAAACATGCGTCGTCAACAACTGATTGTAGTTCATAATTTCAAAATTATAACATGTGTAAAGATGACCTAGCGGTTAAGCGCGTGCATATAGATGCGTGAATCAGTGAGCCGTGAGTTCAAATCTCACGCAGTACTTGACTTTTTGTAAGTTTTTACTTGATTGGAAGTAATGGGACAGAAATATAATAATATTCTTTATCTTGTTCGCTTGGTCACTCATTTCGTAAAGTTAGAAAGGTAGATCATAGAAAACTAAATAGGTATTGACAATTATATATGTGTTATTAGAATATCCTTTCTTTGTTATGTTATTATGAATTGACTAAGTGGGTATACAACAAAAAATCCTATGAACGGGTACAAAAAAACTTCTTTTATCTAGTAGGAATGTAACGTCACAATTCTCTTAAGTTTGTTAATTTTATAAATAAGTAAATAAAACGAATTAACATTTTTGTTACCATTCAGCACGACTTTTTTATTTAAACCTTCCAACACTGAAAAGATAAATTAAAAATCACAAAAATAGTTAAATAATAATACAATAAATAATATTTAACTTCTTATAAAAATAAATAATAAATGAACATAAACATCTTACAAGTTTTTGCTAGAAATATATTATTACGGTTCCAAATAAACAAAAAACAGTCCAACATTGTGATTAAGATTCGAACTCAGACTTCATTGATCGTGAAACCATTGCTTAGCCCAAACAGCTACCAGCACATGTTATGTTTATGCGAATTTTAGCAATGCAATGGTAAGAACAGGTCGCCACTATGACGAGTTATTCTAAATTCAACAGAAATATAATGTTATTTCGCGTAGTACGACGACATGCGACAATTCATTAGTGTGTGTTATCTGCGGAATGTTGGCTCATACACGCACACGTACTGGTTCGTGCTCGCACAGTTCATAGCAATGTAATCTTTAGCATGCTTATGGACTTTTGAGCGTTTACTGTACAGTGGTGGGCCAGTAGTCTCAATGTACAGTGGTGGGCCAGTAGTCTCGATGTACAGTGGTGGGCCAGTAGTCTCGATGTACAGTGGTGGGCCAGTAGTTTCGATGTACAGTGTTGGGCCAGTAGTCTCGATGTACAGTGGTGGGCCAGTAGTTTCGATGTACAGTGTTGGGCCAGTAGTCTCGATGTACAGTGGTGGGCCAGTAGTTTCGATGTACAGTGTTGGGCCAGTAGTCTCGATGTACAGTGGTGGGCCAGTAGTCTCGATGTACAGTGGTGGGCCAGTAGTCTCGATGTACAGTGGTGGGCCAGTAGTGTCGGTGTACAGTGGTGGGCCAGTAGTTTCGATGTACAGTGTTGGGCCAGTAGTCTCGATGTACAGTGGTGGGCCAGTAGTTTCGATGTACAGTGTTGGGCCAGTAGTCTCGATGTACAGTGGTGGGCCAGTAGTTTCGATGTACAGTGTTGGGCCAGTAGTCTCGATGTACAGTGGTGGGCCAGTAGTCTCGATGTACAGTGGTGGGCCAGTAGTCTCGATGTACAGTGGTGGGCCAGTAGCCTCGATGTACAGTGGTGGGCCAGTAGTCTCGATGTACAGTGGTGGGCCAGTAGTCTCGATGTACAGTGGTGGGCCAGTAGTCTCGATGTACAGTGGTGGGCCAGTAGTCTCGATGTACAGTGGTGGGCCAGTAGTCTCGATGTACAGTGGTGGGCCAGTAGTCTCGATGTACAGTGGTGGGCCAGTAGTCTCGATGTACAGTGGTGGGCCAGTAGTCTCGCTGTACAGTATTGGGCTAGTAGTTTCGATGTACAGTGGTGGGCCAGTAGTCTCGCTGTACAGTATTGGGCTAGTAGTTTCGATGTACAGTGGTGGGCCAGTAGTCTCGATGTACAGTGTTGGGCTAGTAGTTTCGATGTACAGTGGTGGGCCAGTAGTCTCGCTGTACAGTATTGGGCTAGTAGTTTCGATGTACAGTGGTGGGCCAGTAGTCTCGCTGTACAGTATTGGGCTAGTAGTTTCGATGTACAGTGGTGGGCCAGTAGTCTCGATGTACAGTGTTGAGCCAGTCGTCTCGATGTACAGTGGTGGGCCAGTAGTCTCGATGTACAGTGGTGGGCCAGTAGTTTCGATGTACAGTGTTGGGCCAGTAGTCTCGATGTAGTGTTCTACTTCACTGTTGCATTGATTCTACAATTTTGGTCTTATAATATCAGGATACTTGGCTAAGTAGATCGTGATATGATAGTTGGTTGTCGATTGTTCGTATCGTGTTTGGTGAGATGAAACCCGATGTGGAAATCTTCGTCTTTTGATCCACTAATCATCGCCCGTGAAGATTCATAATGAGTGCGTGACGATGCAGAAAATCAGCGCCTAATATCGGCCTACTGACTGTCGCAATCAAAAATCGCCACTTGTACGGACACCTCATGCCAAAATTTAATAAACAAAAAGGAATTTGTATCCCATTAGCTGCATACAAGTAGTTGCTCGGAGTCCGGTTCTTTTTGCCGCAAACTATGACGGTTCCGGAAACGATTGTACCCGTATCAACGAGATATTTCTGTCCGGTCGTAACGTCTTTTATGAACAGACGGAATGGGGATGAGTTATCAACTTCGGCTACCGCCACGGCCTTAGTCCAGTAAAAGAAAACACGGTACGTTTTTGGTTCCAACGTTTTAGTTCTGAAAATTTTGACCTACACAACAAACCCCGTGCACGGCCGGAGACCCTAGTTGACAATGAAGAATTAAACATGATCGTGGCAGCGGATCCATCGCAAACCGTGTCAGAATTAGCAGCAGGCTTCTGTGTGACTGATAAAACAATTTTAATTCTCTTGAAACAAATTGGAAAAGTGAAGAAGGTTGAAAAATGGGTACCGCATGAATTGAGTGAAGCAAACCAACAAACACGAGTCGAGTGCGAGTGCTGCATTATATTACTCAATCGTTACAATTACGAGAGAATTTTGAATCATATTGTTATTGGTGATGAAAAATGGATCCTGTACGATAACGGAAACGCTCATTACAATGGTTGAACCCAGGAGAACCAGCCAAATTCTGCCCCAAACGAAACTTGACTCAGAAAAAGGTACTGGTAAATGGCTGGTGAACTAGTGCTGGTGTCATCCACTACAGCTTCCTATGATCTGGCTGAACGATTACGGCAGATCTGTATTGTCAACATTTGCAAACCATGATGGAAAAGCTAGCCGTTAAACAACCGAGACTGGTCAACTGCTCTAGCCTACTGCTGCTTCAGGACAACGCTAGACCACACACCGCACAACAGACGGTCGCTAAATTAGAGGAGCTGCGATTGGAACGTCTCCGACACCCACCATTCTCCCCGGACCTTGCTCCAACAGATTACCACTTTTTCAGGAATTTGGACAAATTCTTGCAAGAAAAAAAAGACCAATTCTTATGAGGCAGGCAAAACCGCCTTCAAAGATTTTATTGATTCTCGCTCCCACAATTTTTTTAGGAAAGGATTCAATGAACTACCGATAAAATGGCGAAAGTGCATAGCAAACAATCACACATAGTTTAAAAAAATCGTTTTGCTTTTTCCATACAAAACACCAATTTCATATGTAAGGAACTAATATTTATTCTTTTTCGAGTTATCTATCCCTAATTCTGCATTTGCCATGTTTTATTACGGCATCACCCTAAGGTTGACTGGTATAAAATGCCTCAGGTATTGTCCGCCTTTGTACAGTTTATTTTTACTTGTGCATAAAGTTTTAATAAATAAAATAAATACGTATTAGTATCTGTTTATTAAAAAAATACGTTTCTGTAATTACATAATACAATTTTCTGTTCCAGTAACCGGCGCTCACAAGGAACCTAATCCTGGCTGGCTCGATATGTCAAACGTGTACGGAGCTAGTGGTGTAAGTAACTATAGCGCTACGTCCACAAGGTTATTTTGGCACGTGGCAACGTCGAATCTGACAGGCCCGTTGGCGTGGTTGGTTAAGATGCCACCTATCATGCCGCAGGTCGTGGGTTCGATTCCCATCCAGGACAAACATTTGTATGCATGAACACGTCTGTTTGTTCCGAGTCTGGGTGTAATTATCTATATAAGTATGTATTTACAAAAAAAAAGTAGTATGCAGGGTGGCGATTAGGTTATCACATTAAATTGTACAGCAGGTATTAGAAGTTGTTATCGTTAAAATAATAAAATATATAATTTTACTAAAATTAAGAAAATGCATTTTTCAAACAAAATAAGTGGCGTCAAAATTGGAAAAAATAAATCACCCGTTATAATATTAGTTTACTGACCTGTAAAAGCGGCAACGCTGCAGCGTCGCGCCCCGGCGGAGCACGCGCCGTACCTACGCGAGGTACGAGTACGAAAACCTACTTTTGGATATAGGCACGCGCGCGTGGTGCGACAGTAAATCAACAATTTAACAACATACTTATGATATTGTTTTATGAAATAATCATATTGGTGTACTCCGACGTTGTGAAATTGATTCGAGGCATTTTGGAAACAATAACACAATGAAAATAGGTAACAATAATTATTATTTAAGCGTCTGATTTCGCATGAACTGTCACACACACCAACTTCACTAACATATCCTATTCCTGTTACAACACAACTTAAAAAAACTTAAACTTAACACAAAACAATGTCCACAAAATAAAAACAATAACAATACTACGAAGGGCGCGCGCGCGGATAGGAAACACGTCAACTATCCCTCAAGGATTTTGGCGGCGGACTATTCGTAATGTGACGCATCCGTCACACGCGCCAAAGAAATTAGAATCATGCACCCCCTACGCCGTAGCATTTCGCGCATAGAGATTTATACCTTAAGTCGTCAACCGTAAGAATATTTTTGAATTTTGTTTTCATACCTCTCATGCCGTCCCTTTTGATCTTTTAATTTTGCACACAAAAAACGCCTTCAACTATTAACCGTAAGAAGGCTGTAAGGACATTTTTCGCTTGAACTGTGTTCGTTTCTTGTAATAATAGTTTGTACAATGGTAGTTTAGTGCTTGTAGGTAATTCGGAATGGCAACGTTTGAAGTTTTGAACTATCTTCACCGGGGTCTTTGACCTATTTTTATTGGTCAGCTGATTATGTTTATGCAATGCATGATGTTGTGAAATATTAAAATGGAAGAAAGGGTCCCGCGGCTATAATATTGTTTATTATTAAATTATTTTCATTGTATATGATAGAATACCTAATATAGAGTACGTGGCTTCAATTAATGTGATAACATAATTGCCACCCTGTATGTAGTTTATCAGTTATCTGGTTTCCATAGTACAAGCTCTACTTAGTTTGGGATCAGATGACCGTGTGTGAAATGTCCCAGAATATTATTATTATTATCTAACGGCGCCATCTTGTTTTTTAATACATTTCTAGTGACATTTCACAAATGTTTACCAACAGCGCCCCCTGCCAACATTCGAGCGTCAAAAGATCCCTGTAGCAGTGCAGCCTGCAGCCTGTAGTGTACTATATCATACTGTAGCAGTGCAGCCTGCAGCCTGTAGTGTACTATGCCATACTGTAGCAGTGCAGCCTGCAGTCTGTAGTGTACTATGTCATACTGTAGCAGTGCAGCCTGCAGCCTGTAGTGTACTATGCCATACTGTAGCAGTGCAGCCTGCAGTCTGTAGTGTACTATCTCATACTGTAGCAGTGCAGCCTGTAGTGTACTATGTCATACTGTAGCAGTGCAGCCTGCAGTCTGTAGTGTACTATGTCATACTGTAGCAGTGCAGCCTGCAGCCTGCAGTGTACTATGTCATAATGTAGCAGTGCAGCCTGCAGCCTGCAGTGTACTATGTCATACTGTAGCAGTGCAGCCTGCAGTCTGTAGTGTACTATCTCATACTGTAGCAGTGCAGCCTGCAGTCTTTAGTGTACTATGTCATACTGTAGCAGTGCAGCCTGCAGCCTGTAGTGTACTATGTCATACTGTAGCAGTGCAGCCTGCAGCCTGTAGAGTACTATGTCATACTGTAGTAGTGCAGCCTGCAGCCTGTAGTGTACTATGTCATACTGTAGCAGTGCAGCCTGCAGCCTGTAGTGTACTATGTCATACTGTAGCAGTGCAGCCTGTAGTGTACTATGTCATACTGTAGCAGTGCAGCCTGTAGTGTACTATGTCATACTGTAGCAGTGCAGCCTGCAGCCTGTAGTGTACTATGTCATACTGTAGCAGTGCAGCCTGCAGTCTGTAGTGTACTATGTCATACTGTAGCAGTGCAGCTTGCAGTCTGTAGTGCACTATGTCATACTGTAGCAGTGCAGCCTGCAGCCTGTAGTGTACTATGTCATACTGTAGCAGTGCAGCCTGCAGTCTGTAGTGTACTATGTCATACTGTAGCAGTGCAGCTTGCAGTCTGTAGTGCACTATGTCATACTGTAGCAGTGCAGCCTGTAGCGTTCTATGTCATACTGTAGCAGTGCAGCCTGTAGTGTACTATGTCATACTGTAGCAGTGCAGCCTGCAGCCTGTAGCGTACGATGTCATACTGTAACAGTGCAGCCTGCAGCCTGTAGTGTACTATGTCATACTGTAGCAGTGCAGCCTGCAGCTGTAGTGTACTATGTATATTTTGTTCTACAAACTATGTTTCCCTGAAATAAAAATTTAAAAAATGTAAAAAGAACTATAAAAAATAAATGGATTAGTAAAGGTATAAAAATATAGTGCATAAAAAAGAGAACTTTATATTATAATTACCAATACGACGCCCTAAGCAGAAAATATCATAAAAGAAGATACCTGACCTATTCTAAAATTTTGAAAAAATGTATATCAAATTCACAATTAATAAATAACAAAAAACATTTATTGAATTCTAAAAATAGATGCAAAGCAACATGGTCTATTATAAAAAATAATATAAATAATGATAATAATTATAAAAGTGACATCAAAGAGTTAATAATAAATGATAAGACAATTAATGATCCTAATGACATATGTAATCAATTCAATAACTATTTCATTGACATTACCAATAAGCTTACCCTTACCAATAATAATAATAATAACGCGAGTAATATTGACATTACCAATAACACTGACAGTATTTCTTTGACGCCAGTAAATGAGC
The DNA here is from genome assembly GCA_948252095.1 of Dicycla oo. Lineage (NCBI taxonomy): Eukaryota > Metazoa > Arthropoda > Insecta > Lepidoptera > Noctuidae > Dicycla > Dicycla oo. The sequence goes on from OX411738.1 coordinate 18,423,365, forward strand.
AAGACATTATAAAAATTATCACCTCTTTAAAGGATACTATTGCTGCTGGATATAATGAAATTACCACAAAGATAATAAAATTAAGCAGCGCCTCTGTTATATAACTAATCTGTCATTTGAAACAGGAACATTTCCTACTAGCTTAAAACAATCTATAGTTAAACCGCTATACAAAAAAGGTAACCGAACAGATATGTCCAATTATAGACCCATTACATTGATACCTATAAAGAAAGATATTTGAAAAGGCAATGTACAGAAAAATAATCAACTTTTTAAATAAAGACATTATACTTATTGAGAACCAATATGGCTTTAGAAAGAATATTTCGCCTTCACTTGCTTGTTTTAATTTAGTCAAATAGATATCTGAAGCCCACAATAATAAAATGTCTGTATAATCAGTATTTTTAGACATGAGCAAAGCATTTGATTTTGTCCCACATAATCGCTTACTGTGCAAAATGGCGAAATACGGCATAAGAGGCAAGGCCCATGACTGGCTTAAAAGTTATTTATCAAATCGCTTGCAAAGGACAGTAGTATCAAAAATTGACCATAACACAAGAAAAACATACAGTTCAGAGTTAAAAATTAATAGTTGTGGTGTTCCTCAGGGAAGCGTATTACCTCCATTATTTAAAATATATATAAATATTGCTATTTGCTGTTGACACTACTCTGACAATAAAATGTTCAAATAGGAATGATCTAGAAACTGACACTAACAATGAAATACAAAAAGCAATGAAATGGCTGGAATCTAATCATTTACGTGTAAACATTGAAAAAACAAAGTTAGTACAATTCCAAACATACAATTCTATAGTAAAACCACCTCAAATACACTACAATCACTCAATTTTGGAACCAGTACCATCAACCTTATTCTTGGGAATAGTTAATGACGAAAAATTAAATTGGAAAGAACATGTAAAAAAAGTCTGCACTCGACTCGATAAATTTGTGTTTGCTCTTCGAAAACTGAGACGAATAGCCAGTAAAGAAACAGCTCTTAATGCATATCATGGCTATGTTTCGTCAGTCCTGCGTTACGGGCTCGTGATATGGGGTAATTCAGTAGATGTGAACAGAGCATTCATTGCACAAAAAAAATGTGTCGGAGCTGTGTATGAAGCAGAATATTTGGAGCATTGTAAACCCTTATTGAAAGCCCTAAAAATTCTTCCACTTACTTGCCTTTACATTTTCGAACTTTGTATGTTTATAAAAAGGTATTCGCACATGTTCCCATTGTATGAGCACATTTCCAATAGAGTTAAAAACCGAAGCCCAAATAAATCCTCTGTTCCATTATTCTTGTCTGTTTATTTGTGTGTACATAAATGGTTAAATAAATAAATAAATAAATAAATTACTTGCTCCTAGCCAGAGACTACATTTGTATAGCAGAAATTCCTATTGCATGGCAATCAAAATCTTTAACAATTTACCCCCACGAATCAGAGGATTGCCCACTAATAAATTTAGGAAAACAATATTTGCCTGGCTTCTAGACAATTGTTTCTATTCTGTTAACGAATATTTTAATTATAAATTTTGACATTATATTTTATCAATACCTACGTTGTGTGTGTGTATATTGACTTTTATTTTATTTTATTTTTTTTGTTATTTTTTTATGCATTTAATAGGTATATACAGAAAGAATACTTTAACCATAAAAATAGTGAAATTGAAAAAATCCGATCGTATAATAAAGCAATTAACGCCTCAATTCCTCAAGGAAGCGTCATAGGATGTCTCTTATTTCTACTCTATATTAATGACCTACCTAAGACAATAGCAGGGCCTTGTGTCTTATTCGCGGACGATTTATCCATGTTAGTATCATGCCAAACCAATGTAAATATAGAAGAAACTCTCAATTCCATACTTACTAAAACATGCAACTGGATGAACGAACATAACCTCGAGATAAACTACTCCAAAACCAAATTAATAACTTCCTACCGCTACCAAAAAACACCTTTAACTTTAGATTTTATTTTCAACAACTTAAAATTAGAAACCGTTAACGAATTTACCTTACTCGGACTAGTTATATAAGTAGACACACATATAAACTGGAAATTAAACATACAGAAAACTCACTCAAAAATTTCTAAAGAATTTAGAAATTTTTGAGTGAGTTTTCTGTATGTGTTACACCCTTCATGAACCTTACGCCCTTCGTGAAATAAAAAAGACCACCAATTTACAAACAGCTCTCACTACCTATTATGCTTATGCCAATGCATGGCTTAGCTATGGTGTTGGGGAAACAGCACAGGTACACAAACACTTTTCACCCTGCAAAAGAAATTGGTAAGAATCCTGGTAAAGATTGATCAAACAGATAGTTGCAAACTTTTCTTTAAAAAACATAATATCTTAACCCTTCCCTTTATATATATTTTAGAAACTTGCAAATTTGTGCGGAAATATCAAGAATTTTATTCAAAACGTGTAGACACCCAGACACGCTGTCTACTCAGACACCAAACTAGGCTAAACCTACCAAGTTCTCGATTAAAAATGCACTCTACAAGGCAATGTCCATTAAATTTTATAATAAACTACCCGCACTAATAAAAAAAGAAGAGAAAAACAATATATTCAAAAAAAAAAAAAACTTCGACAATTTCTGCTAAATAAAAGCTACTACTCGATAAACGTATATCTAAGTGGTAGACTTATAAAGTCATAACTACATACTATAACATCTCTCAACAGATACCTGTTTATACAGGGTGTCCGGTAATGAATGGATAACCTTGAAATGTCTTATAGTATAACTTATGGCCGTTCAGAAAAAAAATTGAAACAAAATATATCATAAGTAGTACCTAAGTTATGATTTTTTTAAAAGAAAGGTCTAATTTTTTTTACCTTGTTTTACTTTTATGAACACTACGATCAGAAATGAATGGATTCCATCGGTTTGTTGTTATTTTATTATTATACACGAACTATGCTAATAGATAAACAGTCAATAGTATGACTAGCTATTGCACTTTTTTATTAAAAAATTAGCAAATTAATTAATTTTAGAAAAACTTTGCAAAATTTATTTTTTAAACTATGTTTAAACATCTTGGGTATAAAAAAAATGTATGAATACATGAGTGGCCAATAATTTTAAAATAATGTCACTTTCAAGTAGATTTTATAATGGTACAATTCATAAATGTATCTACAATAAATAGTGAATTATTGCGATTAATGTAGAAAAGGAGAAAATTTTACTAAATATCAAAATTTGTAATATGGGAACATTTTTTAAATTTAATTGTACCTGAACTTTGGGGATTAATAAAAAACAACATTTAACATAAACAACACTTTATTATCATTCGTTTATAATAAATGTTCAAACTGCCGGCCTCCCACTCTTATGCAGGCCCTACATCTACGGATAAATGATCTACGGAGCAGTCTTGTGTACCGTCGTTCACTAATTTTTGATGCGGCTGCTCTGACTCGTCTTCTTAATTCTTCTAAAGACCTTATAGGCTTACAGTATACTTCCTCTTTAAGGCAGCCCCAATAAAAAAAATCCAATGGATTTAGGTCCGGTGAACGTGGAGGCCACAAAATTGGCCCTAGCCGCCCGATCCATCTATCTGGGTACGTGTTATTTAAAAATGCACGAACAGATACAGCATAATGCGCAGGACAGCCGTCATTTTGCAACCAATATGACTCCCTCAGCTCCTCGGGCACTTCTTCTAATAAATTGGGGAGATCATTTTGAAGAAACTCCAAATAACTTTGCCCTGTTAAATTCCCCGGTAATTCAAATGGCCCGATTATTATTCCACTTAATATTCCAGTCCAATAATTGATTTTAAATTGGTATTGGGATCTATCTTCACGCATAAGATGGGGATTTTCTAATTCCCAACCGTGTAAATTATGAAGATTCATGTATCCATCTCTTTTGAATGTTGACTCGTCGCTCCACAGAATTTTATTAAAAAATTGCGGGTCTGCTTCGATTTTTGCCAGCATTTGTCGGCAAAAACGCAATCTAGCTGCATAATCTCTTGGTTGGAGAGTTTGCACGCGTGTAACGTGGTAAGGGTGGAATTTATTTTTTTTCAAAATATCGTGCACGGTCGATTTTTCGATACCTGTGCGTCGAGCTATTGTTCGTGTAGAGGTAGAAGGATCGTTTTCGACTTCCTCAAGCACGGCTTCTTCTACATCAAGACGAGCGATTCTTCCACTGCTTGTACCACCGACACCACTACCAGGCAATCTTCCTTCGGAGTAACAACCGTGGACACGAATAAATACGCGGTAGTCTGGGTGGCGCGCATTAGGGTATCTCTCCCTATAGAGCGCTGCAGCTGCATTTGCGTTACCTCTGCATTCTCCATAAATGTAATGCATATTTGCATATTCTTGTGCCGTATACTGACGTGGCATTTTGATACACAAAAACACAAAAGTCCAGTTTAGTCCAAAAACAAACCAAATCGTCGCAAATATCACCAAACAAAACAAGTCCAAATCAGTAAGCAAAACGAATAGTCCAATAAAATAGCCACGTGGTCGTTTTAACACTGATTCAAAGTAAATCACGATAATTGCAAACGGAAACTAAATAAACACATGCGAAGTCGAGCAAGTCGAGAAACGCACTAAAAGTATGAGTGCTTACCTGATGTTTTACATTTATTTCCTCTCTCTCGCACCTAGCCGATTCAGACCCTCTTTGTCTAACATAACACAAAAGAATGACAGCACGGCGTGCGCGCAGGTAGCAAATATGAAGGTCACACGACCCATTTCACGCTTTTAAAGTAACTATTTTAATCATTATGAGTATTTGTAAATTTCTGACAATTTGGTTTCAATACGCAATTTTTATTCACTACAAATTCCTTAAATGTATTTTTGATTAATCTTCAGTGGTCAGAAGCAATTTAATTTTAAAAAAGTTCCTACATTACTTTTGAAATTTGGTAAAATTTTCTCCTTTTCTACATTAATGGCAATAATTCACTATTTATTGTAGATACATTTATGAATTGTACCATTATAAAATCTACTTGAAAGTGACATTATTTTAAAATTATTGGCCACTCATGTATTCATACATTTTTTTTATACCCAAGATGTTTAAACATAGTTTAAAAAATAAATTTTGCAAAGTTTTTCTAAAATTAATTAATTTGCTAATTTTTTAATAAAAAAGTGCAATAGCTAGTCATACTATTGACTGTTTATCTATTAGCATAGTTCGTGTATAATAATAAAATAACAACAAACCGATGGAATCCATTCATTTCTGATCGTAGTGTTCATAAAAGTAAAACAAGGTAAAAAAAATTAGACCTTTCTTTTAAAAAAATCGTAACTTAGGTACTACTTATGATATATTTTGTTTCAATTTTTTTTCTGAACGGCCATAAGTTATACTATAAGACATTTCAAGGTTATCCATTCATTACCGGACACCCTGTATATATGTATTTTTTATTTATCTCAGAAAATACCTACTTGCATCATTATTATAATATAGTTTTAAGTAATATTAGATGACTAACAAATGCTTCCTCTCTCCCAACTCACTTATTTTGCTGTGCCCGACAGGGTCCACATGATCTAATTATAAGTTTACCACCTAAGAATACCTACATGTGGAATGCAATAAAAGTATTGAGTATGAACTGTCAATAGCGTCATTCCCCAGCAACTTACAGGTGGAGCGAACTGTCAATAACGTCATTCCCCAGCAACTTACAGGTGGAGTGAACTGTCAATAGCGTCATTCCCCAGCAACTTACAAGTGGAGTGAACTGTCAATAGTGTCACTCCCCAGCAACTTACAGGTGGAGTGAACTGACAATAGCGTCACTCCCCAGCAACTTACAAGTGGAGTGAACTGTCGCTAGTGTCACTCCCCAGCAACTTACAGGTGGAGTGAACTGTCGCTAGTGTCACTCCCCAGCAACTTACAGGTGGAGTGAACTGTCAATAGTGTCACTCCCCAGCAACTTACATGTGGAGGGAACTGTCAGTAGCGTCACTCCCCAGCAACTTACAGGTGGAGTGAACTGTCAATAGTGTCACTCCCCAGCAACTTACATGTGGAGGGATCTGACAATAGCGTCACTCCCCAGCAACTTACAAGTGGAGTGAACTGTCGCTAGTGTCACTCCCCAGCAACTTACAGGTGGAGTGAACTGTCAATAGCGTCACTCCCCAGCAACTTACAGGTGGAGTGAACTGTCAATAGTGTCACTCCCCAGCAACTTACATGTGGAGGGAACTGTCAGTAGCGTCACTCCCTGGTAACTTACAGGTGGAGTGAACTGTCAATAGTGTCACTCCCCAGCAACTTACAGGTGGACTGAACTGTCAATAGCGTCACTCGCCAGCAACTTATAGGTGGAGTGAACTGTCAATGGTGTCACTCCCCAGCAACTTACAGCAGTGATATTCTGTACAAATCTCACCGTGAAAACTTAGGTGAAGTGAGCGTGGAGTGAGCTGTCCATGGTGTCAACCCCATAGCACCAGGTGGAATGAAAGCTCACTTCACCTACGTATTCACGGTGAGATTTTTGCAGCAGGTAGAATGACAGATCACTTCACTTAAGTTCCCACACGGTGAGATTTTAACTGAATATCATTACTGTTGTCTCCCCAATTTTATTGTTTTTCTACCGCGACGTCTTCTAAAATGCTCCTAAACCATTCCAGATCATCCTGGGTCCCGGCTTAGGCCTGATGCACACAGTATTTTCCAATGGCGACATCCGTATCGGCCTGGTGCCAGTGGACTACGTGAACAACGCCATCATAGCTGCGGCCTGGGAGACGGCCAAGAGTACTCCTGCTGCAGGGAAGCAACCGAGGATTTATACTTTGGCCACGACCAGGAATCCTATCCTATGGGGTAAGTAGGGTTGAAAGACAAGAAAGTAAGCGTCTGTATAATATTATGAACATTATTCGTAACAAGTTACAGTTGAAGCGCTTGTTCGCTTTTGCTTATACAAATATGGACATTATCTGCCTAAGACATTATTATCTGATTATCTACTTTGCATATCATTTCAAAATTATGTATATTTTTTCTTTGTGCCTCGCTTTCCTTTCATTCATATACCTATGTACACATACATGCGAGATCTATAATTATGACAAAGATTTTGTTTACCTAATCTTGCCATAAATTTTGTCACGAAGAAAAAAAATCTTTTTTATTGCAAATAATATTTATTACTTTTACAGTATGTTAGTTTAATACATAAATATAAAACAATTTAAAATATGAAAAGCTTATTCGAAGTGATCTCCATTGGCTGCAATACAGTCCTTTAAACGAGGAGGCCAGTTATCAATAGAAGCACGCACTCCATCCATGGGAAAATTTTTCACTGCCAATCGTATGGATTGTTTTAGGGACTCTAAATTATCATGGCGTTTAGAGCAAGCCGTACTCTTTAAAACTGACCGTAAATCATAATCCAGCGGATTAAGATCGGAACTAGACGACGGCCAGTCTTCAGCTCTGATGAAGTCCGAAACGTTCACTTCCAACCAAGACTGCGTGGACCGAGCTTTATGACCCGGCGCTGAGTCTTGTTGGAAGGACCATACTTGGTTGTTGAACATGGTGTTGTTAAGGGGCTTAACTACCATCTCAAGAATGGTATCTTGATACACTTGTGCCGATGTTTTGATACCTTTTTCACAAAAATATGGCTCAGTCACTCCTTCATAGCTAACACCCCACCAAACCATCACTGAAGTCGGATAATGCCCACGTTGCACTCTGTCGACTAATTGGGAAGCTTCCTTAGAGCTTTGAGCATAAATACGGTCATTTAGTTTGTTAAAACGTTTCTCAATTGTAAAGATTTTCTCATCCGTAAACAAAATTTTTCTGTGACCTTCCTTTGCGTACCGCTTCAGTAGTTGTTTCGATTTTACTACCCTATTCTTTTTTAAATTATCAGTTAAAAAATGACCAGTGCGTCTCTTATAGGCTGCAAGTCCTAAGTCATCTTTTAAAATACGCGACATGGTTCTGGGTGCTATCTTCATCTCCCGAGATAAAATCTTTTGCTTTCGGACAGGATTTCTTCGAATTCTTTCCCTTACTGCTTTGACCACCTTTTTCGAACACTACGTGGACGGCCAGATTTTTTTCTGTCACAAACAGACGAGGTTTCATTGTACCTATTAATAGCCCGGTACACAAACATTTGACTAATACCAAGCGTATGGAGAGTTTTAAAAATTGTATTACACCAACATACCAACTTTGTGAAATGCAATCACAGCGATTCGGTTCTCTTTATCACCCCACTCCATTTTAATATCGCAAAATATTGTACAATGTATTGGCGCCAAAATTATAAAACTCAATGAAAAATCGTATAAAAATGACAGATTCCAAATTCAAATGTAATATCTTTCTTATTTTTAATTGTAACAGTATAGTACAGTGGCCAGACTAAGAATATTCAGTTGGTAAGCCTTTGTAAATAAGAATAAGGTTCGTATTTGTATGAAACGCGAAAGTAATTAGCAATGTTTGCTCGACATTCAATCTGTTAATTTCGCTCTTAAACATAATTAAATCATTGATTTCTAAAAAGGCAGTTGTCCCTATACAATACAGTGTGACAAGTGGCCTTTTAGAAATCATCTATTCAATTGGCAAAATATAATAATAATAATACGTCTACCACCCCCGGACTCGTCGCTCAGCTCCGCCTCGCCACCGCCGGAACTCGGATCACCAGTCACACGGGCGGCTGCAGCCGCGTCGAGCTCGAGCGACGAGTACTTCTCTCCACCGACGCGTCGGTGGAGAGAAGTACTCCGGCCACCGAACGGCATGGGATCTAGGGGCCAACCGGCCCCGAGCCGGGTCCCCGCTGCCGGTGGTTGTGTGCAGCGCTTGAAATGGACTCAGCAAATGAATGAGAACGTCATGCGCGCATATTACGGGGCAACAGAGGGGGGAACTAACCTCAATGCGTACCGCGATAGGATTCTGTCTATGTTTCAGGCGCTTCAACCAGCCATCAACGTCTCGGCCCAACGACTGTCGGATCAGGTGTGGGTTATCCAACGGAATCAAAGATTGGACGACGCCGCGCTTGATAGGCTGCGCTCAGAGGTACTGAGCAACCGTATCGTCCCTGTCCCGTCACAGACCGCGGTGCAACCTGTAAACATAATCCAACCGCGGTCTTATGTTAATAATGAGGAGGAGGGCGATGAGGTTGTTACGGTAAGTAGCCAGTGTAACGACCGATTGAGGAGCGCGCTGGAGGATGCGATTCGGGAGTTTAGAACTGCCCCCGTCCAACTTAGACCTCGTCTACCTCGCTTGCCTATGCAGAGAACGAATAGGGCGTTGGTGTGTGCCTTGGATTCGCTGCTTGTTTCTTATTTTGAAAGCAGCGAAGATCTCGTAGATACGCACTCGATCTTGTATTGCGCGGCTATTGCGGCGTGTCGTGTAACCAATGTCACATTTCCAAATTGTGATATAGCTACACGACCAAAACCCGCCGTTCCAGCCTGGCAGTGCAGGATCGAGCGGCGTATCGAGGGGACCAGGGTGCTCATCGGCAAACTATATTGCTTCAGGGAGGGCAATACTCGCCCTAGAGTGATGCGCTTTGTGAGGCGGGCGTTCTCGGGGACTGGAATCAGTCCTCAAGAATATATGTCCCATGTCACAGAGCGCATTGACTTCCTGAAGCAGAAGGTCTGTGCATGGGCAAGCCGTATCCGTAGGTATAAGCGACGGGTTGAACGATATACCCAGAATCGCATATTCCAGCGTGATCAAAGATGGGTGTATAGAGCATGGGAGCGACCTGAGCAAAATGTGGCAGACGTATGCCGCCCGGATGATGATGCCACTAGCACATTCTGGCGCAACATCTGGTCGGTGCCCGTCTGCCATACTGAGGCTGAATGGATGCGCGATGTTGAGTGCGTGTGTGACGCCATACCACAGATAGAGGAAGTAATAATTACTTCCTCCGATGTAGCCAGTGCAGCCCGTCCGATACCGAACTGGAAATCACCGGGACCGGACGGACTGCACAATTTTTGGCTTAAATGGCTGCTAAGTTCACACGCGTGCTTAGCATCGCAATTCCAGTCGGCCTTAGAGTCTGGGTCGCTGCCACAGCTCTTTACAACAGGAGTTACCCACCTGCTCCATAAGTCAGGTGATGCCACGGAACCCAAAAATTATAGACCAATCACTTGTTTGCCGACGGTCTATAAACTTCTTACATCCATTTTGAGAGTGAAAATTAATTCTCATTTAGAAAAGAATTCTATCATGTCTGCCTCTCAAAATGGATGTAGGAATGGGTCCCGCGGCACCAAGGAGCTACTCCTCATTGACATGGCCATAAGCCAACAGGTCCGTCGATCCCGAAAGGATTTGTCGACATGTTGGATAGACTATAAGAAGGCCTTTGATTCGGTGCCCCATACATGGCTCTTGAGGGTGTTAGAGTTGTACAAAATTGATACAACTCTGAGCACCTTCCTAACGACGTGTATGGGGCAGTGGAGGACGGTCCTTCGCTATCCAGGATGTCGACAAATTCGGTGGAGCGACGAACCTATTAGGATTAAGCGGGGAATATTCCAGGGCGACAGTCTGAGTCCACTGTGGTTTTGTTTAGCCTTGAACCCTCTTAGCACTCTGCTGGAGGGTACAGGGCTGGGCTGTCCTTTGCGGAGAGGGGGTCAGGTAATATCCCACCTGCTTTATATGGATGATTTGAAACTGTTTGCCACCAACAAATTGCAACTGCTGGAGTCACTAAAAGTAACTAAAACTTTTAGTGATTCCATCAGGAGGGAATTTGGTATAGATAAATGTGCAGTCATGCATGTAAGGCGGGGCGGGATTGTGGAATCTGAGGGACTACAACTCTCAAATTCTATAAACCTGAGATCACTCTCCGCATCTGATACCTACAAATACCTGGGTATGTCAGAGGGGTTAGGCATTAACGGGGCTGACATGAAACAATCGTTGCAGGAGCGCTTCTTCGGTCGCCTGAAAAAGGTACTTAATAGTTCTTTGTCAGGCGGCAACAAGGTGCGCGTCTTTAACGGTTGGGTCATGCCGGTCCTGATGTACTCCTTTGGCATACTAAGGTGGACCCAGACGGAACTAGACGCCCTGGATAGGAGAGTCCGGTCACTGCTGACTGAAAACCGGATGCATCACCCACGTTCGTCGGTCATGAGGCTGTACATTCCGCGGAAGTGCGGTGGTCGAGGTTTTTTAAATGCTAAGACCCTCCACAACCGCGAGGTGTGCAGTCTCAGAGAATATTTTCTCAAGGCTGACGTGGGTATGCACCGAGATGTGGTTGCAATGGACAAAGGACTCACCCCGTTGTCCTTGGCTAAAGAAAACTGGCGTAAGCCTGTGGTGCTTAGTACCAACGACCGCAAGGAAGTATGGCAAAGCAAGGAGCTTCACGGACGCTTTTTCCGGGCCCTTCATGGGCCTGACGTAGATTTCTTAGCGTCCGTGGCCTAGCTACGCTTAGGTGACCACTTTGGGGAAACCGAAGACTCAGTCTGTGCGATTATGGATGAAGTTATGCTAACGAATAACTACCGGAAGTATATAATGAAAGACGGGACGATCGACATATGTCGGGCATGCCATTGCCCCGGTGAGTCTATCAGACATATTACTTCTGGGTGTTCTAGTTTAGCTACCGGCGAGTATTTGCATAGGCATAATCAAGTGGCCAGGATTATCCATCAGCAACTTGCTCTGAAATACGGCCTTGTGGACTCTGAGGTACCGTATTACAGGTATGTGCCCGACCCAGTTCTCGAGAATGACCATGTCACGTTATACTGGGATCGATCTATTATCACTGACAGGACTATTGTAGCCAATAAGCCTGATATAGTGGTAATAGATCGATCAGTGCGCCGCACAATGATAATCGATGTCACTATCCCGCATGACGAGAACCTCGTGAAGGCTGAGAAGGAGAAACAATTGAAGTATCTCGACTTAGCCCACGAGGTTGTCGCTATGTGGAATGTGGACTCGGCAATCATTGTGCCGATAGTCGTTACGGTCAATGGCCTTATCGCTAAGAGCCTCGACCAACATCTCAAGAGGCTCTCGTTGGGTGGCTGGGTGAAGGGTCTGATTCAGAAGGCAGTCCTCCTTGATACGGCGCGTATTGTGAAGTGGTTCCTGTCTCTGGGGTCCTAACCACCGGTAGCTTGGACCCTGTTCCCCATGCCGGGTGGCTTTCTATTTTTTATATTTTTAAATGTTTTTTTTTTTAATTTATATTTAAAAATATAACTAATATATAAAAAAAAAAAACTGAATAAAGGAGACAATAATAATATAATATATAATTATACTGGGATCGATCTATTATCACTGACAGGACTATTGTAACTAATAAGCCTGATATAGTGGTAATAGATCGATCAGTGCGCCGCACAATGATAATCGATGTCACTATCCCGCATGACGAGAACCTCGTGAAGGCTGAGAAGGAGAAACAATTGAAGTACCTTGACTTAGCCCACGAGGTTGTCGCTATGTGGAATGTGGACTCGGCAATCATTGTGCCGATAGTCGTTACGGTCAATGGCCTTATCGCTAAGAGCCTCGACCAACATCTCAAGAGACTCTCGTTGGGTGGCTGGGAGAAGGGCCTGATTCAGAACGCAGGCCTCCTTGATACGGCGCGTATTGTGAGGAGGTTCCTGTCTCTGGGGTCCTAACCACCGGTAGCTTGGACTCTGTTCCCCATGCCGGTGGATTTCTATTTTTTATATTTTTAAATGTTTTTATATTTTTTTATTCTAATATTTAAATATATAACTTATATGTAAAAAAGTTGAATAAAGATAATAATAATAATATCCTAGGACATTGTTCACACACGGTCATCTGATCCCAAACTAAGCAGAGCTTGTACTATGGAAACCAGATAACTGATAAACTACATACACTACTTTTTTTTGTAAATACATACTTATATAGATAATTACACCCAGACTCAGGACAAACAGACATGTTCATGCACACAAATGTTTGTCCTGGATGGGAATCGAACCCACGACCAGCGGCATGGCAGGTGGTATCTTAACCAACCACGCCATCTGGCCTGTCAAAATAATAACGCCAACGCCATATGGATGTACTATATATACCTCTGCCTTTTCCTTACATACAGGCGTACTTATATTATCATTTCAATTCTTATCAAACAGGTGACAGTGTCATCACGCTAGAAGGTGTCGTAAGAAAAAAATACCCTACGCCAGCAGCAATAGGGTACAATTTCGCTTGGCACACCAAGAACGGTACTTTGTTCTGGATATACTCTTGGCTTCTGCATATGATTCCTGGGTATATCATTGATGGAATATGCTTCATTCTCGGAAAGGAGAGAAGGTAAGATTCTATTTATTTTTATACTACGGATAGTCAGAAGCCCGAAAATCTGACAACCAGTCTTCACCAGTTGTTTTTAGGCAGTCGCATAGGTAATATACTGGTATTCAGCTGCATCCGGTTAGACTGGAAGCCGAGCCCGCCATAGTTGGGGGCTCGCAGGTGATGATACAAGTCGACGGCATTCCTGATGGTATGTGGTCACCGCCGCCTGGACATCAGCGACACCAGAGACGTCGCAGATGGTATGTGGTCATCGCCGCCTGGACATCAGCGCCACCAGAGACGTCGCAGATGGTATGTGGTCACCGCCGCCTGGACATCAGCGACACCAGAGACATCGCAGTGTGGTGATTTTAATATAATGATAATAATATATCCTGGGACAATGTTCACACAAGGTCATCTGATCCCAAACTAAGCAGAGCTTGTACTATGGAAATCAGATAACTGATATACTACATACATTACTATTAATTTGATAGAAAATTCTGGGTTAAGGGGGAAGCTCCAGGTAGCACGTGAAATTCAGAGACATGTTCATCTACTTACATTTAGGCTCAAGATTGTAATCTTGGGCCTAAATGTACTCGTAAGTAGATGAACATGATTGTGAATAATAGATTCCAACTTATCAGTCCTTCGCGTGAAAAAGTAAGTGTAAGTTTTGAGAATCAGTGAGCTTGAGTTAATAGATGTTTCGTAAAAGTAAGGTTATGATACAATATTTAACTAACAACTTATTCCTGAAGTGCAAAAGATGTTCTTTAAACACTAATATACCTATATTTTATATATAGTGAAGAATGTTTGAAAAGTCAGAATGTAGGCAGCTGGTTAGATGAGGTTTCATTTACTTACAGACAGGAAGCTATCGCCGAATCACTGACAGAATTGTGTCATCGTCTAAGGGTCGATGGTCTTTGGCTTAGTGTATTGCAGTGACTAGTTGCTATTCACACAGCGATCCTGTCTCAACAATACCACAAGACGGCTGTAAAATCCAAAATAACAATTCCGAGTCCAACGTGTGAGCGATCTTCCGTGTCCAGTGTGAAAGCAACGGTCGTACCAGGTCGGCAGGGTCAGAATCCGCCAAAAACAAAGCAGTCGTGGTGAACGTCACCGCGTCGGTCCACTCCCTCCTCCTCCTTGTTTTCCTCTCACAGATAGAGGGCCTGTGTCCAAGCAGAGGGAACGTTATAGGTATATACATAATAATGTATTAGGTCGGTTAGTAATGAATTAATTATCTATTTTTTTTTCCCACAGATTCGTGAAGCTTTACAGAAAAATGTACAAAATGTCGACAGCCTTATCCTACTTCACGACCAACGACTGGCATTTCATCGACAATAACACAGCGAACCTTTACAACAAACTCTCGACCATCGACAAAGAAATATTTGACTTTGATGTCTACAAAATTGACTGGCGAAAATATATAATTATCTGGTGTTTAGGACTTAGGAAGTACATCATAAAAGATGGATTAAAAGGCACGGCGTACGCCATCAAAAAGCAGTTTGTTTTTAAAATCTTAACGTACATTTTTATGCCGTTATATTTCTATTTGTTGTATAAGGCGTTAAGCTTTGTTATTCTTAGTTTATTTTTGTTGTTTAGGATGTTTTGATTAATAAATTATATTTTGTGTTAATTATAAAAAAGTGTTTTCTTTATTATAAAGGCAGCTCTACATAACATGAAATTATAAGACAGAAATATGCGGACTGTCTTATATCTATGATGCGGACCGATCTCACTCCTTTTAGACAAAGTATGTAAGTTATAAATAATGTGAGGTAGCAGTTTTCCTTAATTAATTTTGCTGTCAAGCTGGCACCGTCAGTCGCAAAGAATGGGAGTTAAAGCCTTCCCTGAAACATTGATTCCGATAAGCTACTAACATTTGAGCAATTGAAAGACTTTGTAACCAGTTTTAGCCTCCTTCCCTCAAATGTGGCGAAGGGGGTAATGGCTTATCTTTGCGTTATGCTCGTGAACAGGTGTTGCTTATGGTGACTGGTCGTCTTGCTGACCTTGGTTTTGTTTTGTTATTAGTAATTAACTCTTTATTTATTTTACTTTGACGGTCCTAGTTTATCATTTGTGACTTCGAGTTACGGCTGCATATACGGCTATATGTAAGTGGGCACGCCCTTTATTACTGGAGGCTTTTATTTAGGTATAAAGTACTGCTTACGTTTTTAGTTTTGTATTTTTATTTATGCTTGAGTGTAGTTTTCAATTTTTTTTTCTTTTTTTGGTATAATGGCGTGTGCTAGCTGACTTGTAGCAAATATTTAAATTAAATGAATAAATAATACAAATAACTTAGAAAGAAAGTAAGAAAACATATTTATTCGGCACATGCCATTTAATTAAATTAGCAAATAATTTATTTAATTTATTTAATGTTTGTGTTGCGTAATGTTGTATAGAATATATTTTTTTATTTAACTGAACAGACAGCTGTGCTGCTGGAGAGTTTGTTGCGCCACTTCTCCCTAGCTAAAGCACTAGGAAGTGGTGAAAGGCGGGCGTTTTGGGGGACTGTCTTATGTTATTTTGACGTTCGAAAAGTGCTGATTCTCAACCTAGTTTGATTTTGATTTTTTTAAGTTGATATTAAGTTGATATCGTAGAGTACGTGCGACAAAAGACGAGGTACACGCCGAGGGTGCAGTTACTGGACAGTCAACTTCAAGGCGTTCGTCGTGCGTGTACCGAACTGTTATCTGCCCCTCGTCATGGAAGAAGACTTTTGGCCGCAGGACGTGGTGTTCCGTCGCTTCCGCGGACAAGTTCCACAGGACAGCACAAAGTCAAGCTAGTGCAAAGTGAAGTGTTACTAACATAGTCTTAAGCTTTATTTATTAACACAAGATTTTGTTTACAAAAATATGTATGTTTAGGTTAAGGTATTTTTCTATGGGCCTATGTCGCCTGAAATAAATGGTATTATTATTATTATTATTATTATAGAGCATTTGAATTCTTAGAACCTAAGTCTACTAAAATCAAAATGTAAATGCAACTAAAGCAAGGGTATTTCACACAGTATCTTCAAGTTGTCCAGTGTGTAAGGATAGTCACGAGATAGAGACTTGCAAACAGTTCATTGGTAAAGATGTGGACGCTCGGCGTAAGTTCGTACCTACAGGAAAACCATTTGTTTCAATTGTCTGAGGTGTAACCACTCTGCCAGGTTTTGTAAGTGACACTTGTCGAAGCTGGCAACGTAGGCACCACACTTTATTACATTCTAAAAGTGAGCAGAAATCTTTAGGGGCCAAGAGCACTCATACGGTTGGAGCAGAAAATCAAGAGATAGTTCTTTGTTTTTCGAACGGTATATACAGCTAATACCAAGTGTTATTAGCCACAGCTTTAGTAAAGGCTGTATCGATAAATGGGTCAATGTTCACGGTTAAGGCTTTTATCAATCAAGGCTCTCAAACAATGTTTGTTCCGGAAAACAATGTCCAAAGCTTAGGATTAAAGAAATCACCAGCTAAGGGTTCGATAGTGGTTATAGACACGTCTACCACAAGTTAGAGTTGAATTCGGTTGTTAAGTTCAAAATACACTCTAAGCTTGATCCATCTGTAGAATTGGTAGAAATGGCAATACGTTCTTAAATCACTAACATCTTTAAGTAAACCATGGGCACCAATTCGTACGATCGATCGGTCGATCATAATGCGCCCGCACATCGAGCTCGACGAGTCAATGCTGCTCTCCAAGAATACGAAATCACAAGGTTAGACTGGCCTGCCAGCTCGTTTGACTTAAACCCAATAAAACACGCGTGGGATGCTCTTAAGTGAGCTGTTTGGAACCGTCAGTCACCTCCCCAGACAGTGGCAGAGATCAAGGAAGCAAGCAGCAAGAAATGCTGCATAAGTTGATCCTCAGCATGCCCAGGAGGATCTCCGCATGTGTCCGAGCCAGGGGAGGAGTTATATTGTATTTAATAATAACCTTATATTAATACATCTCTACACATATATATGTGTATATAAAAGGAAAGCGTGACTGACTGACTGACTGATCTATCAACACACAGCTCAAACCACTGAATGGAAACTAGCAAACAATAGTTGTTCACATATTTTCTCATCTTTAGTAAACCTCACGTAAGACAGCAACAATGCTGCAATTAGTTGGTAAAGTGGACTCATCGAGCTGAACTGAGAATTGACTAGTCCTCAGATGAAAGCACAATGATCTTTCAATGTTTTCAGCCATTTCATCAATTCGTCTTTGCACAGAATTATTACTCAAAGGAATTTTTCGGATAATATCTGCGGCCGGTTTAAGAAGCACAGTAGTTATTATTTCCTTTATTACTTCTCCGATGTTGTGTGGTTTGCTTTTTTGAGCAATTAACAAAGATATATTGTACGAAGCTCGAAGTCCGTCGTCATCTTGCTTAGCAGCCACCGAAAAGAATTTTCCTACACTTGGCTGAGTATTATGCTTCTTCTCTAGGTCTTGAAAATATGCTACATTCTTGTCTTTCTTATCTGGATGTATTTCATTTAAATGATCTTGCAGTCTTGAAGGCTTCATTGCTTCATTCGAAAATGTTTTTAGACTTAGAAGGCACAAAGGCGACGATGGGTTTGTGAGAATTTCAATGAATCCGAATTTAATATATTCTACACAGTATTGCCGTCTCTTCTTTTTTACTTCCGGCATTGTTTTGTTTTGAGAAATACGTAAGTAAGTGTTGAACTTAAGTACAGTACTGCTTATCTATTACGCGCGAAACCGCAAATGAAAATAAAATAAATATTACGTTGTTTGTATAGGATTGCATATAAGCAGCACGCACCGACAGGAATAAGACAAACATGCATAAACTCGTTTATGTCATTCGACGCTCAATCGTAGGTACTCAACTAGTAAGAACAAGTATTCTATGAACCAGCCGATTGATACAGGAATGCACAAATCGGGTTATTTGACAAAAACTTGTAAAAAAAATAAAAAAATAAAAATAAATAAAACATGATTGCCCGCGGTCTATTCTATATATCTACTTACGAAAATTATCTATCTAGGAATACTGATAACTATTAAAATGCGAAAGTGTCTCATTTGCCTTTTTATTTGTTTGTTTGTGTCTACTTTCATTTCGAAACGGAGCGACCGATTGACATGATTTTTTTTTTTATTTGAGATGGGTTTGCTCTTGACTCTAGACTAGGTCGGAGGCGACAGAGACAGAGTCGACGATGGAGTGAGCTTACCCAGAAGAAGCCTGTTGACTCTCACTTTGAAGAGATTAGAGTCGTATGCGCTCGCAAACACAGACGCAGGTACTGAGTTCCACTCTTTTGCTGTGCGCATTTCATGTACCCTACTAATTACCTCCTAGGAGTTTTGGGCTTCAACTCGCTGGAGGTTAGACGAGGCTTTCAACAGCTCACAGTAGCCTGTAAGACTCTCAGAGGACGCATTGACAGACCTAAACTCCAGGATCTTTTCTGATCTTTCCCGACAAATACATCGGACATCGCCAAAGCCGTCGACACAATCTGTTTGTGCCGCCGTCATCTAGAACTGTCGCGAGAGCGGAGTCCCCTGTATGTCGTACTTAAAGAATGCTTAACGCCCTCCTAACCACCAATCCTGAATGTGATCTGTTTGCTGATGAATGGAGTAGAATTATGCGTGTATGTCTGATGTTTTGTGAGAGTAAGTATGCTAGGGTGTCCTCTATATGTTAATATTTGAAATATTTTAATTTACTCTACTTGTTTCAATCTTATGTTAATTAATGTAATTGGTGCTACCGTTTTAATTAACAATAAAATAAATAAATGTTAAAAAAGACATTTGGAAGCGCTTAGTGCGAGTTGGTGGAATAGCAACCAGGTAGGGATGGTAACTGGCAGTGCGTCTAGATGTCCGATGGTAGAAGGGGGCCGGCGGAATGCGGTGATTTTTATTTTATTTATTCAATACAGACAACAGATGTATGAACTACACGGAGAGAAATATCGAACCGAGTTAGTTTGAGTTACAACACAAAATACTAGTAGTTCTTCTTCACACAGTTGTCCAAAATGTAAAAGTGATCACAACCTCAGTTTATGTCCACAGTTTCTATCACGATAGAATGTCTTTACTACCTAGCTATAAGGTATGTTATTAACTGTTTACGCCTCGGTCACTATCCTAATAATTGCAAGAAACCAGGGCGTAAAATATGTAAACGAAAGCACCACACACTTATTCATAACACAGATTTCAAACCAAAACATGTTTCAAACAAATCAGCCGACGGTATGACCGATTAGGCTAAGGTTGAGTCATCCTCCACTGCAATAGTCACGTTGCGCTCTCAGCTAAAATTTTTGCACATTCAAATATGAGCAGCACAGGCGACATCCTGTTGTCAACTGCGTTAGTTAGGTGCTACGATGTCAATAATAAAGAACATGTCGCTCGAGCTCTTCTCGATTCTGGTAGTTCGTCGTGTTTAATGACAGAGCATTTATTTAATAAGCTAAATCTGCCCCATTTAAACACAGACAAAACTATACAAGGCATAAATAAGTCCCTATCGCATGTGAAGAAAATGTGTCGTGTGCACATTAAATCGTTGCATGAATGTTAAATGTTCATGCCTAATTAGGATAAAATCGCATCAATTACGTTAAGGACCCCACAGGAATCACTCCCTTTTATTATTAGACATCCTCTGTTATGTTAAATTACTGTATTAGTGCAAATTAATGTTAATAACTGGATTTAGATACATTTAAAATAGTAGTACCTACCCCCAACCTTTTTGCAAACTTAATTTTTGTTGTTTTTCAATAGACACCAGTGAATTAATATATAAATTATAATCCCATAATTAAGATTACACACTCATCATAACTTTTATTCTTTTGTTTGGTCAAAATTATTTGTAATCCCAGTAGGCCCTTTGATCTAGTAGGTATTTACTATACACATCTTATCCTGCTTTCTTATTCCTTTTACTCACTTAGCTTTCTCTTATCTCATTCCAGGGTGCATCTAGGGTTTGCATGTAAATATGTTGACCCGTAGAACTGCATCCTTGGAGGAAAAACTGAGGGCTACATTAAAAGAGTTGGAATATAGTAAAAAACAATGCGATCAGCTGCTACAAGAAAGGGAAGACAGCGAGGTGGAAGTACAGTATATTAATAACAAGAACACTAAGCTTAAGAACCAGTTGGCTGAACTACATACACAGCATATGGACACACTTGACCAGCATCAACATCTCCTTCAACTCGTGTCAAATTTCCAAAAATGTAGTGACACCCATGATCTGGCTTTGAGACGGATATCAGAATTAGAACTGGAATTAAGCAGGGCCTACAACACAATAACCCGTCTGGAATCCCACAAAGCCAGTGAAGAGTCTGCGATTACATGCAAACTTTATGATGAGTTGGTTGGTAGCGGGTCCGGATCTACATGTGTTGAGCCAATTGTAACAATAGACTTGACTGATGACACTGTTACTAAATGCAAACTGTATACTAGCCATAACAAGATAAAAAAATATATTAAAATTAATAGATTAATTAGAAAAAATCATAAATCATTAAAACGCCATAAAGTTAATAAATTGAATACAAAACTTAGGCAAAAAAATCTAAATTTAATTCAAGAATTAAAAAAGTGTAATACTGAGTTAGAATTATGTAATACTATGTATGATACCGACACTCAGCACCTTCAGGATGAATTGTTTGTAAAGGAATTTGCTCTAAAGGAGATCTTTAGTAAATATGAGGCTACTCAACAAGACCTGAGTAAGCGCTTGCAGGAGGCCAATGAGTTGGCAGACCTAGTCAAGTACAATGCGGAGAGGTATGAGTCTCTGACTAATAACCTCTCTTTTAGCTGTGCCTGCTCCCAGGAGCCCCAGCCTCAACTTGGTACACCCACACCCTCAGTGGCTCAGCCAGTAGGTAGCTGTAGCCTATGTGTGATGATAACAATAGTATGAATAATTTGATTAAAACAGCATATATATTTTCTGATAAATTTGGTCAAGGTTTTGGTAGTATATTTAATCAGTGTTCACAACAATCTGTAATTAATCATTGTTTACCCGGTGCCAGTATTAGCCAATTAATTAGGAAAATTAAATTGACAAAAATAAACCCCAGTTCCACTGTTATATTATTGTATAGGGGTAGTTTAACTGTAAGAAAAAAGGACATAAATGAATGTGTCCATTTGATGTTGCATCTTAACAAGACCAAGAATTGTAAATTTATTTTCTGTGCCTTACCTTATTCGCATTATTTGTCTGATGAGCAAAATAGGCACATTTATAATTTAAATATGTTAATTTATAATAGGACTTGTCATCACAGTGATGCTATTTTATATTTCGACTGTAATCAATTTATGACTGATTACAAACTGACAAATAATACAATGTATTTGCCACCTAGTTGTCGGAGACTTATTGCTAATCTTTTAGCATACAATATACAAAGTGACACCGGTACCTGTAGTGTACCATCGAATACTGTTAGTACTGGTACTAACACCACTTTTGACACACCTTGTAGTTTAAACTATTAGGTGCGACAATGGGTCAGCCGCATATATTGAATGTTGTACATCAAAATATGCAGGGTCTGTCCGGCAAAGAGCTAGAGTTAAGTTTATTTATGGAGAACTATAATGTTCAGGTGTTATGTATGACTGAACACTGGTTGAAGGAACATGAAGTATTGTTTATAAATGATGATTATTTTACTGTACAAAGTGCATTTGTAAGAAAAACTGCTATTCGCGGTGGGTCTTTAGTTCTGGTTTCAAACAAGTTGAAATGTAAACAACGGTTGGATTTAGTTAATCTTTCTATCGAGCGCACTATTGAGTTGTCTTGTATTGAACTCGAGCGATACCTACGTTATAATTTGCGTATATCGACCCCCTTCTGGGGATTTTACTCATTTTGAATCGGTAATGGAAGATGCACTCAATAGGTTAAAATCTAGTAATAAAAGTATAATTTTATGTGGAGATTTTAATATTAATATTTTAGATGTTACTCCATTAAGTATTAGACTTCTCAATCTTTTTAGGTCTTATAATTTATTTAACTTGTTTTTTGAACCTACTAGGATCATGGCATCTTCGTCAACATGTCTTGATAATATATTTAGCGATTGTGATGCCAAAAATAAATTAGTGCTAAGTGACTTAAGGTCTGACCACTGTGGTTTATTAGCAAGCTTCCCTATGCCATTACATAAAAAAGCCGCATAAAATAGAATGCAGGCCTTATACAGTTAGTCGTTGCATCAAATTTAAAAATAGTGTAGCCCATAGAATTAGACCATCTATAGTAGAACATGACAATCCTAATGAAATCTATGAAGCCCTTTTTGATGTTGTGCAAAAAGAGTACCAATCTACCCTCAAGACCAAAACCATTAATATTAATGGCACTACCGTTGGCTTTAACCAATGGGCTACTCCAGGTATTTATAAAAGTAGAGCGAGACTATACGAATTATATGGTTTGAAAAAGCACAGGTTTGATACTCTTTTCCTAGAGTATGTCAAAAATTATTCAAAATTATTTAAAAGTATTTGTGTTTGTGCTAAATCTAAATTTTTAAGCGATACAATTAAAAATTCCAATAACAAAGTAAAAACCACTTGGAAAATTACTAACAATGAAACGGGTAAGTCGGTTAAATAAGACAAACAACTTGAAGTTATGGTCGACAACAAATTAGTTAATAAAGCAGCAGACGTTGCTGAGGCATTTAATGAGTTTTTTGCCAACATACCTATAACTGCGACTCGCTCCTTAAATTCATCTCCGTCTAAAGCTGAAAACCTTTTGCATAGTAGTATGCCTAAATGTGGTCGCTTATTTAGCTTCGAACATATAACACCTCGTGATGTAGTTAATGTATTTAACACACTTAAGTCTAAAAACACTGGTGATTACTGGGGCTACTCCATTAAACTGTTAAGTAATAAAATAGACATAGTAGCCCCCTATCTAGCTGTTACTTTTAATATATGTGTTGATGTAGGAACTTTTCCTGACCTCATGAAAAGTAGTAAAGTCATACCTTTATTTAAATCAGGTAATAAAAATGACGTTGGCAATTTTAGGCCTATTTCTATCTTATCTGCATTTAGAAAAATATTTGAAAAGTTAATAGCAGTTGCTAAGACATTTTAATTTAAATGGCCTCCTTAATAATGAACAATATAGCATTACTAAAGGTCGTTCGACTACAGATGTTGCTCTGCTGAAACATATATTTAACGCATGGGAGAACTCGCAAAATGCTATTGGAATTTTCTGCGACCTTTCCAAAGCCTTTGATTGCGTGCACCATGACAGGCTTTTGCGTAAACTACATCATTACGGTGTACAAAACGAAGCTCTTAAAGTAATAAATTCATATTTACATAATAGGTTTCAATGTGTAGATGTAAATTAAGTGAAACTTCCGGGCTACCAGTTCAGTTAGGTGTACCTCAAGGTTCAATACTGGGTCCATTCTTGTTTTTAGTGTATATCAATGACTTACCATTCTATTTAAAGGGTATCTGTGACGTTGTACTGTTAGCAGATGACACCTCTCTTATTTTTAAAGTAGACAGGAATAGACAAGATTTTGACGACGTAAACAGTGCACTCCCAATGGTTACAGATTGGTTTACGACAAATAACTTAGTTCTCAATGCTAAGAAAACGAAATGTATAAAGTTTGGCTTACCGAATGTTAGAAATCTAGGACCCAACATCGTTTTAAATAAAGATATGCTTAAAACTGTAGACTCTGCAAATTTTCTGGGTATAACAGTAGATGCCAAACTTCAGTGGGGCCCACATATATCAAGCCTAGCGGGAAGGCTCAGTTCAGCCGCCAAGCCGTCAGGAAAGTAAGACAATACACTGACGTTGATACAGCTCGGTTAGTTTATTTTCTTCTTCTTCTTCTTCTTCTTCTTCTACAGATTGTACTTCGGAGAGTGTTTCCCGAGAACTCCACGACCTCATTCCACCGGCCCCCTTCTACCACCGGACATCTAGACGCACTGCCAGTTACCATCCCTACCTGGTTGCTATTCCACCAATTCGCACTAAGCGCTTCCAAATGTCTTTTATAATGCGCACAGCAAAAGAGTGGAACTCACTACCTGCGTCTGTGTTTCCGAACGTATACAACCCTAATCTCTTCAAAGTGAGAGTGAACAGGCTTCTTCTGGGTAAGCTCACTCCATCGTCGACTTTGTCTCTATCACCTCTGACCTAGACTAGAGTTAAGAGCAAACCCATCACAAATAAAAAAAATAAAAAAAAATTTTAGTTATTTTCATAGCGTTATGTCATACGGTATTCTGCTCTGGGGCAAAGCCGCTGACATTCAAAATATATTTGTTCTTCAGAAACGAGCTGTTCGAGCAATTTACAAGCTCGGTGCCAGAGTTTATTTGAGATATTTTTTTAAACAGATTGGTATTCTCACGGTGGCATCACAATTCATCTTCGCCAACATCTTATATATTAGACAAAATATATATTTATACACTAAAAACAGTAATATTCACAATGTTAACACCAAAAATAAGGACAAATTACGTGCTCCATTTCACCGGCTTCATAAGGTTCATAACTCATTTGTTGGGCTTGGTATATCTTTTTATAACAAGCTACCCTCTTCTTTTCTAGATTTGCCCTTTAATCCGTTCAAAGCTAAAGTAAAATCTAACCTTTGTTCAAAGGCATACTATTCTATCAACGATTACTTAAACGATAAGAATAGTTGGTCGCTGTGTTTAACTTAAGACAATGTGTATGTTCTTTCTCCAGAATTAGCATACCTACTGACAGGTTATATGAGTTCATATAATTATTTATTTTCTTTGACTCTCAAGGTCAATTTATTTTATTTTTATTTATTATTGACATAATCTACTCATTTCAATGTTTTTTTTTTTATGAGTGGTATTGCAATATGTGGTTAGCTAGTGACCTCGACAATTGATCGTAGTTTTTCTTGCCCGAGCAACCGGCAGCAAGTTCGTCATGCTCCCTTAGATGTCACTACTTGCGGTAGCGTCGGGGGTCGGGTTGTCTCCTTCCCTCAAATATGGCGAGGGGGGTAATGGCTGATCTTTGCGTTATACTCGTAAACGGGTGCTGCTTGTGGTGACAGGTCGTCTTGCTGACCTTGATTTTGTTTTGTTATTAGTAACTTAAGATTTTAATTCGATGGTCCTAGTTTATCATCTGTGACTTTGAGTTACGACTACATGTACGGCTTTATGTAAGTGGGCACGCCCTTTATTACTGGAGGCTTTTATTTAGGTATAAAGTTCTGCTTACGTTTTTAGTTTTATATTTTGTTTCTGCTTGAGTATAGTTTTCGATTTTTTTTTTGGTATATTGGCGTGTGCTAGCTTACTTATAGCAAATAATTTAATTTAATGTTTTGTGTTGCGTAATGTACCTAAATTATTATGCGCAGTGTTATATAGAATCATTTTTTTTAACTGAACAGACAGCTGTGCTGTTGGGGAGTTTGTTGCGCCACTTCTTCTCCCCAGCTAAAGCACTAGGAAGTGGTGAAGGGCGGGCGTTTTGGGGACTGTCTTATGTAATTTTGACATTCAAAAAGTGCTGATTCTCAGCCTAGTTTGAATAAATGACTTTTGATTTGATTGATTTGATTTGATAAACAGACCTAAACGCTGTATTTAATAATTTAGTATTGTCTCTAGCTTGTATTGCAGTTCTCAATAATTGTATTAATTCCTCTCAGCCTAGTTTGAATAAAAGACTTTTGATTTTGATTTAGACATAATTGTTATTGGATTAAATAATTGTGACATAAAGACAAATAAGTGAAGTTTCAGTGACTAATGTTTGCGTGCACTAAAAAAGACACTACTGAGCTAATCTAAAGATTACTATGATACTCGTGAACTTTTGGAAAGTGAACAAAAAGTGACTATAATACCGATATACTTTATAAACTCTAACACAAAACTAATCTATATCTAACTAAATCAACAAGGTACCTAAACGATTTAACATATTTATGGTGTTTTTTTCTAACGAAAAGTGGAAGACTGCCGTTGTTTGTTTACATGTTTGTGGCGTTCCTTAGTATTTATCTTACACTATATACATACATACATAATAACATAACATACACACTATACAACTTTACACGTATATTTATTTAATAATGCTAACATAATATTATTTTCACCACAGTCATACTCGTACCTATACAAAACCGTGCAGTGGAATTGCGCGCTGTCTACGTCACGCGGTGACGTAGTCGATGCGCATGAGTAGGGTCGCGGGTCTCAGCGCGCGGCCGTCCACCTTGACTGACCTTCAGTCCGATTTTGCTATCGCGGCGCGAAGCCCACGCAACTCCGAGCAATTCCAATAGTTTACATTTACCGATACTTCTTCGAGATTATCGTGATACAATCAATATTGTCGCATACGGTTACTGCTAAATCTATTACCAATAATAACACTGCCCTCTGTGTGTTTTCAAATCTATGTGTGGTGTCGAACAATAAGTGACTTGACTGGGAATGTTATGTGTTATGTGTTTTGTGTATCAACATTATAAACGTGAGTAGCTATCAGGAATCTTTTATTTACCACTGCTCACCCTACAAACACAATTATTAGTGTACAATTACACTAAATTGGTGACCCCGCCTTGAATACGTCAGAAAGGTTCGATAACCACGGGTGCCCTAAAAAGGACGCTGGAAAATAAGAGAAACCAGAGATTACCACAGAAGCACGATGAGTGATAGCAGTGACTCCGCAAAATCATGCGAATCTACCCGTCCGCGTCAACAACCTCGTCGCGCAAAGTGCGTGTCCATTGACGAGCCATCCGACATTTGCCGTGTAGCGGTACGAATACCACCATTTTGGCCGGATGACCCCGAGGTTTGGTTTGCACAAGTGGAGGCTCAGTTCGCGAACGCGAATATCACCAACGACGCGACGAAATTTAACTACGTCATCGGCAACCTTGAGCACCAGTACTCCAAACAAGTAAGGGATATTTTTCTTAACCCGCCGGAGAACAACAAGTATGAGAAGCTCAAACAGGAGCTCATTAAGAGACTGACTGCGTCACATGAGAAGAGAGTGAAGCAGCTTCTCATACACGAAGAACTCGGAGATCGCAAGCCTTCACAGTTCCTGCGACATCTACAGAGTTTGGCCGGACCGAGCGTCCCAGAGGACTTCCTCCGGACAATATGGAGCAGTCGTCTGCCGAGCAACGTCCAGACCCTGCTGGCTTCACAGCCACATACATCCCTGGAGGAACTAGCCGACCTGGCAGACAGGGTCCAGGACATCGTGACTCCATGCCAAGTCGCCGCAGCTTCAACGTCGGGTCCTACTATGCACGAGATGGCGAACGAGATCGCCGAACTTAAGAAGGCCGTGAAGAATCTGACAACGCAGCTGAGTAGGAGACCTCGTTCGCAATCGCGTTCGAGCCATCATCGATCCAGACAGCGATCCAAGTCCAGCCACGAGAAGAACCCGTTCTGCTTTTACCACTCCAAGTTCGGGGCCAACGCTCGCAAATGCGTTAAGCCATGCGACTACGAGAAGTCGGGAAACTCCAAAGGCAGTCGGTAATGGCGGCTGACGACTGTCTGACGACCGCAGGTCGCCTCTTCGTCACGGACCGATCATCAAAGACACAGTTTTTAGTGGACACTGGTAGTGATTTGTGTGTGTTTCCGCGGCATGTTCTACGTGAACAGCGTGTCAAGTCTAATTATCAATTATCAGCCGCTAATGGGTCTATAATTGATACTTACGGCTATCTTCAGCTAAACTTAAACTTAGGTTTGCGCCGTAATTTCCCATGGCGTTTTATTGTAGCTGATGTCACCAAGCCGATCATTGGTGTAGATTTTTTAAGTTTTTACGATTTGCTTGTTGACATCAGAAATCAACGATTGGTGGACAAAACCACCTCAATGTATGTCACAGCTTCCGTTGCAAAGGCTTCAGCGACGTGTTCAGTAAAGGTCTCAGTTGGTGATTCCAGGTATCACTTGATACTTAATAAGTTCCCCGAGATCACGCGACCCGCTGGCACACACCGGAAAACCACACACCACACAGTACACCACATACGCACCACACCCGGCCCGCCCATCTCTTGTTCCCCTCGCAGGCTAGCTCCAGACAAACTGCAGATCGCTAAGCAGGAATTTGAGATCATGCTTAGCAACGGCACTGCTCGACCATCTGAGAGCCCTTGGTCTTCGCCCCTTCATTTAGCGCCGAAGAAGGACAACAGCTGGCGACCCTGTGGTGACTATAGGCTGCTCAACGCGAGGACTATACCCGACAGGTATCCCATTAAACATGTCCACGACCTTACCCACAGCATAAACGGTAGCAAAGTCTTCTCAACTATCGACCTCGTCAAGGCATATAACCAAATACCGATCAGCGAGGACGACATCCAGAAGACGGCAATAACAACTCCGTTTGGCCTGTACGAATTTCCTTATATGACCTTTGGTCTGAGGAACGCAGGTCAAACATTTCAGAGATTTGTCGACGAAATGACGCGTGGCCTTGACTTCTGTTACAGCTATTTAGATGATTTCCTTATCTTCTCGAAAGACCAGGAGCAGCACGAGGACCACCTGCACCAGCTCTTCACCAGGATGCAGAAATATGGCATAGTCATCAACACCTCAAAGTGTGTGTTCGGAGCTGACGAAGTCTCATTTTTAGGTTACCGCATCTCTGCAGCCGGAATCAGACCCTTGGAGTCCAAGGTGGAAGCCATCAAGGACTTCCCCACTCCTAAAACCGTTAGGGAGCTCAGGCGTTTCTTAGGGATGTTGAACTTTTACAGGCGATTTATACCTAAAGCCGCAAAATTTCAAGGTCCCCTTAACGCCCTGCTAACTGGCTCAGTAAAAGGGCAACATCCCGTGGAAATAACAGGCGAGGCGCTCACCGCCTTTAATAAGTGCAAAGACAGCCTCTGCAACGCAACATTGCTTGCACACCCTGATTACCAAGCAAAGCTCGCCCTAGTTACAGATGCGTCTGATCTGGCAATGGGTGCAGTGCTGCAACAGTTCAGGGACGAGCAGTGGCAACCGCTTGCCTTCTTTTCACGTAAGTTGAGCCCCGCTCAACAGAAGTACTCGCCATACGATCGTGAATTACTTGCGATCTATGAAGGCATAAAATACTTCCGCCACATGTTGGAAGCGAGACACTTCACCGTCTATACTGACCACAAGCCGTTGATTTACGCTTTCCATGAGCGAAAGCACAACTGTGCTCCGCGTCAGTATAGACACCTCGACTTCATTTCGCAGTTCACAACGGACATTCAACATATCTCCGGTAAGGACAATATCGTCGCCGATACATTGTCCCGCGTCAGTGAACTGCAAACTACAGTCGATTTTGAGGTTCTCGCAAAATCCCAAACTACAGACCCAGAACTGTTGCGACTACTGCAGTCAGAGACATCTCTTCAACTGAAGAGGCTTAAAATCGACGGCAGTCCCGTCGAGTTACTCTGTGATGTGAGTACAGCCACTCCCAGACCATTCGTGACAAAACCCTTACGACGGCAAATATTTGAGAGCCTTCATAGCCTCAGCCATCCAGGAGCAAACACGTCCGCAAAATTAGTTGCGCAGCGATACGTTTGGCCTGGAGTCCGCAAGGACTGCCGACAATGGTCACGAACGTGTCTCAGCTGTCAACGCACAAAGGTCAATCGCCATGTGTCATCACCATTGGGCACATTCGAATTACCGCGTGCTAGATTTGCCTTCGTACACATTGACCTAATAGGTCCTCTCCCTCCATCACAGGGCTACCGGTACTGTCTGACGGCCGTGGATCGTTTCACTAGATGGCCAGAAGTGGTACCAATTGCAGACATTACCGCTGAGACAGTCGGTAAAGCGTTGCTGGCCAATTGGATCTCCCGCTTTGGTTGCCCAACAGATATTGTCACAGATAGAGGACGACAATTTGAATCCGCACTGTTCCAATATCTAGCCAAAATAGTCGGGTTCAAACATCGGAAGACCACAGCCTACCACCCAGCATGCAACGGCCTAGTGGAACGATTCCACAGGCAACTCAAAACGGCAATAATGTGCCACGCTGACTATAACTGGACAGAATCCCTACCCTTGGTTCTACTGGGTGTCCGGAGCGCCATTAAAGAGGATCTACAGACTTCTTCTGCTGAACTCCTTTACGGTGAGCCATTAAGACTTCCGGGAGAGTTTTTCATTCCTGGTGACAGCGGCACCACCGACATCTCGGAGTTCACCACTCGTTTACGCTCGTTTGCCGCAAAATTACGGCCCACTCCAGCTGCACATCATTCCAGGGACAAAATATTCGTCCACAAGGACCTGGCTACCTCAAGCCACATATTCCTCAGGGAAGATGCGCTTCGAGGTTCACTGCAACCAGCATACACCGGTCCTCATGAAGTGGTGCAAAAAGGCGACAAAACCTTTACAATAATTAAAAACGGTAAAAAGGTCAAAGTTTCCGTGGACCGCCTAAAACCCGCCTACATATTGGCGGACATGCCATCAACCAAGCAAGACGTTCCGGAACAGGAAAAACCGCCCACTGACACTCCCATCAAAACTACCAGGTCTGGTCGAAGAGTTCGATTCCCGGACTATTATCGCCCGTAGGACGGTCTCTGGAGGGGAGTGATGTGGCGTTCCTTAGTATTTATCTTACACTATATACATACATACATAATAACATAACATACACACTATACAACTTTACACGTATATTTATTTAATAATGCTAACATAATATTATTTTCACCACAGTCATACTCGTACCTATACAAAACCGTGCAGTGGAATTGCGCGCTGTCTACGTCACGCGGTGACGTAGTCGATGCGCATGAGTAGGGTCGCGGGTCTCAGCGCGCGGCCGTCCACCTTGACTGACCTTCAGTCCGATTTTGCTATCGCGGCGCGAAGCCCACGCAACTCCGAGCAATTCCAATAGTTTACATTTACCGATACTTCTTCGAGATTATCGTGATACAATCAATATTGTCGCATACGGTTACTGCTAAATCTATTACCAATAATAACACTGCCCTCTGTGTGTTTTCAAATCTATGTGTGGTGTCGAACAATAAGTGACTTGACTGGGAATGTTATGTGTTATGTGTTTTGTGTATCAACATTATAAACGTGAGTAGCTATCAGGAATCTTTTATTTACCACTGCTCACCCTACAAACACAATTATTAGTGTACAATTACACTAAATGTTTAAATCTTGATAACAGTAATAGACAAGATTTCAACCAGTGTGACCATATTAATACTGATCTATAAACTAAATCTTTAAAACTGCGCCATCTAACGTAAAAAAAAAACATTCGCAGTGTAGTAGTCAACAGACATGTAAGAATGTCCTCTTCCTCCCGGACCGCGAAAGCGAATAGACGTGTGCACTTTTAATTTTTTAATTTTTTTTTTTTTTTGTTTAACACTTTCCCTGACACTGAGATGAAGTTCACATTCTGAAAATGACACTAAAAAAATTCATACAAAATAAGACGACGCCTACAGCCGTACTGTCGTCAAAAAACAAGTCAAGGTACCTGTAATATGGTATTTTTATACCAGTATTTTTTGCCTTGACACTAGAAAAATTTAAATGAGTACAATACGACACTAGATCACGTGGCTTCTTAGTCATGTACGCAAATTTACACGGCTATAGGCGTTTTGTCTGTTTTGACTTAGTAAAGTTTACCGCCTGTGGGCGTAGCGCGATTCAAAAACGAACAAAAATACGGCTCTGGTCGTGACGTCACGTCAGCGAAAGTGTTAATTTTAAATAGAAATAGAAAATAGAAAATGGTTTATTGTCCAGGCAATACAGTAAGCAGGTTTATATAATTATGTTAACAACAAGTTGAGACGACATGAGAAGCTTAAAATATTACCTATATCTTGTTTACAAAATAATATTTGCCAGTGAGCCTCAAACTAGACAGTTAGTCTGTATCTTGGAGCTCGGGGTACGGATTCCAGAGTGATTTAGATTTAGTGATTAGAGAGGTGATTTCAAGTATTGTATGGTATTTTTGTGTGTGATGTGTGTGGTGTGTGTGTGATGTGTGTGGTGTGTGTGTGAGGGTGTGTGTGTGTGTGTGTGTGAGGGTGTGTGTGTGTGTGTGTCTGTCTGTGTCTGTACGTATTTGTTCCCATTAAACGTCTTTTGATTCAGTGTTGTCAGGTCAGGGTATTTATATTAGTTGTTCCGAGTCATCATAGCCGGAGTTTTGCAACATTTGCTTAATATTTTTTTACAACCTGTGCTCGTTCTACTTCAATCAAGTAGGTCTATGTTCTATATTATTGGGTTTGGTTTCCGCACTTATTTTATTTTATTTTATTTTACTTTATTGGGACATAAAACACTTAATCCTTCAAGTGGACCATTGTGCGTGAGCCATAGCGGCCGTCGGGGTTTATTCCAACCAGCCCACCTCCCTCCAGAAGTTAGTCACGGCTTCTGGTCTGTTCAGAACATCTGTTAAAGATCTGGGTGCCCCGAGGGTTTCTGTTCTAATCTGGGCAACGCCTCTGCGCTCGAAGAGCACATGCGGAATGGTTTCCTCAGCCTCCATGCTAGCTCTGCACAGAGGGCTGTCCGTTATGCCCATTGTGTAAAAGTGTTTGTTCAGCGAGCAGTGTCCTGTGATGGTCCCCGTCATCAGGCGCAGGCCATTCCTGTCCAGGCGTAAAAGTCGCCTAGTTAGTTTGCCATCTAGACTTGGCATAGCCTCCCTGGACTGCCTGCACCCTGATGTCGAGGACCACCACTCCTCTGCTTTTGTTTGGGTAAACTCTTGCAGCAACCTGCGTAATTGGTTGAAGGGGATGGGTACGATTGGTTCGGGTCCACAGACTGACGCACTGGATGCCCTCTTAGCAAGTTCGTCCGCTACATCGTTACCCAAAGACCCACTGTGTCATTTTATCCATTGCAGTGTCACTGTATTGCGGTTAGATACAGAGTGACATTCTAGTATTAATCTTGAAGTAATATATTTTTTATCTAAGGTTTGGAGTACTGAGGCACTGTCGGAGAGTATACGTATATGGGTATCCGTAACTCTCCTGGCCCCTATGGCATACGCCGCTTGAATAATGCCCACACATTCTGCCTGGTAGACAGTGTTGAACATTCCCAGCGGGCTGGATATGTTTATGTTGAGGTCGTGCGAGAAAACTCCGGCACCGGTTCCGGAGTCGGTCTTTGACCCGTCAGTGTAAACTCTCAGCTCGTTCGGGGCCGAGTAGTCACGCTGTTCTTCCGTGAGTATTATGTTGTAATGCTTTTGAAAGTAATGTTGTTTCGGGGCTCTGTCGCAGGCTGATGCCATCATTGGCTGTCTTTTGATCGCATCCTCCCTAATGCGTATGTGTTTAACCCTGGAGTCTTTGCTCAGGGTTCCGGTTATATTGAGCCTAAAGGCGGCCAAGGCTGCCTCCTCCCTCACAATGAGGTGTAGTGGAGGCAGTCCAAGCATTGCCTGTAAAGCGGCCGTAGGTGCGGTTCTCATGCAGCCAGTGATTGCCACACAGGCTAATCGCTGTAGTTTTTCGAGATCTTTCCGGGTGGTGCTCAGGTCTGTCCTGGGCCACCAGACTAGTGAGCCATAAGTAATGATCGGTCTGATAACTACGGTGTATAGCCAGTAAGTGACCTTAGGGTTAATCCCCCAGTTCCTGCCAAGCAGTCTCTTACACTGCCACAAGGCTATGCTGGCTTTTGTGGTGATGTAATTAGTATGTCTTGCCCAGTTCAACTGTTTGCCCAAAAAGATGCCCAGGTATTTGGTTTCAGTCGATAGGCTTAGTTCCAAAGAATCGTGGTAGTTGTAGTGTTGTCAGCTTCCTCTTTTTTGTAAAAAGAATCAGCTCGGTTTTGGTAGGGTTCACTGATAGTAATAATAATAATAATAATTAAAATAACATAGCTATACGACCAAAACCCGCCGTTCCAGCCTGGCAGTGCAGGATCGAGCAGCGTATCGAGAGGACCAGGGTAATCATCGGCAAACTATACTGCTTCAGGGAGGGCAATACTCGCCCTAGAGTGATGCGCTTTGTGAGGCGGGCGTTTTCGGGGACTGGAATCAGGCCTCAAGAATATATGTCCCGTGTCACAGAGCGCATTGACTTCCTGAAGCAGAAGGTCTGTGCATGGGCAAGCCGTATCCGTAGGTATAAGCGACGGGTTGAACGCTGGAATATGCGATTCTGGGTATACACCCAGAATCGCATATTCCAGCGTGATCAAAGGTGGGTGTATAGAATATGGGAGTGACCTGAGCAAAATGTGGCAGACGTATGCCGCCCGGATGATGATGCCACTAGTATATTCTGGCGCAACATCTGGTCGGTGCCCGTCTGCCATACTGAGGCTGAATGGATGCGTGATGTTGAGCGCGTGTGTGACGGCATACCAGAGATGGAGGAAGTAATAATTACTTCCTCCGATGGAGCCAGTGCAGCCCGTCTGATACCGAACTGGCAATCGCCGGGACCGGACGGACTGCACAATTTTTGGCTTAAATGGCTGCAAAGTTCGCACGCGTGCTTGGCATCGCAATTCCAGTCGGCCTTAGAGTCTGGGTCGCTGCCACAGTTCTTTACAACAGGAGTTACCCACCTGCTCCATAAGTCAGGTGATGCCGCGGAACCCAAAAATTATAGGCCGATCACTTGTTTGCCGACGGTCTATAAACTTCTTACATCCATTTTGAGAGTGAAAATTAATTCTCATTTAGAAAAGAATTCTATTATGTCTGCCTCTCAAAATGGATGTAGGAATGGGTCCCGCGGCACCAAGGAGCTACTCCTCATTGACATGGCCATAAGCCAACAGGCCCGTCGATCCCGAAAGGATTTGTCGACATGTTGGATAGACTATAAGAAGGCCTATGATTCGGTGTCCCATACATGGCTCTTGAGGGTGTTAGAGTTGTACAAAATTGATACAACTCTGAGCACCTTCCTGACGACGTGTATGGAGCAGTGGAGAACGGTCCTTCGCTATCCGGGATGTCGACAAATTCAGGTGAGCGAGGAACCTATTAGGATTAAGCGGGGAATATTCCAGGGCGACAGTCTGAGTCCACTGTGGTTTTGTTTAGCCTTGAACCCTCTTATCACTCTGCTAGAGGGTACAGGGCTGGGCTATCCTTTGCGGAGAGGGGGTCAGGTAATATCCCACCTGCTTTATATGGATGATCTGAAACTGTTTGCCACCAACAAATTGCGACTGCTGGAGTCACTAAAAGTAACTAAAACTTTTAGTGATTCCATCAGGATGGAATTTGGTGTAGATAAATGTGCAGTCATGCATGTAAAGCGGGGCGGGATTGTGGAATCTGAGGGACTACAACTCACAGATTCCATAAACCTGAGATCACTCTTCGCAACTGATACCTACAAATACCTGGGTATGTCAGAGGGGTTAGACATTAACGGACCTGACATGAAACAATCGTTGCAGGAGCGCTTCTTCGGTCGCCTGAAAAAGGTACTTAATAGTTCTTTGTCAGGCGGCAACAAGGTGCGCGCCTTTAACGGTTGGGTCATGCCGGTCCTGATGTACTCCTTTGGCATACTCAAGTGGACCCAGACGGAACTAGACGCCCTTGATAAGAGAGTCCGGTCACTGCTGACCGCAAACCGGATGCATCACCCACGTTCATCTGTCATGAGGCTGTACATTCCGAGGAAGTGTGAGGGTCGAGGTTTTTTAAATGCTAAGACCCTCCACAACCGCGAAGTGTGCAGTCTCAGAGAATATTTTCTCAAGGCTGACGTGGGTATGCACCGAGATGTGGTTGCAGTCGACAAGGGACTCACCCCGTTGTCCTTGGCTAAAGAGAACTGGCGCAAACCTGTGGTGCTTAGTACCAACGACCGCCAGGAAGTATGGCAAAGCAAAGACCTCCACGGACGCTTTTTCCGAGCCCTTCATGGGCCCGACGTAGATTTCTTAGCGTCCGTGGCCTGGCTACGCTTCGGTGACCTCTTTGGGGAATCCGAAGGTTGGGTCTGTGCGATTATGGATGAAGTTATGCTAACGAATAACTACCGGAAGTATATAATGAAAGACGGGACGATCGACATAATAGGTTGGGGAAAAAGTTTCTTCGCATTTTTTAAGAAAATTCAAATCATATTTTAATATAGTTTATTTACATTTAACTAAAGTATGTAGGTACCATTTTGTTTGATAACTTTTTGCCATCTTGTAGGTAGCGAGATGATCCCATTGCTATAGAAATTTTGGGACTTCTGGTCAAAATACCGCGACAAGTGGTTTTGGCAGTCCTCTCGTGATTGACAGTGTGATTAACCTGACACTGCCTAAAGAATTCTGAAGAGACCGAAACAGGTGGAAATCTGAAGGTGCAAGGTCAGGACTATACGGCGGATGCATTAACACCTCCCAGCCAAACTCTCTTAATTTTTGCTGAGTGGCTAAAGATGTGTGAGGTCTAGCGTTATCATGATGAAAAACCACACCCCTTCTGTTGATTAATTCCGGCCGCTTTCTCTCAACTTCTTGCTTTAATCTCATCAGTCGTTTGCAGTAGAGTTCAGAATCAATGGTCCTGCCTGGTGGTAACAGTTCATAATGAATAATGCCCTTCCAATCCCACCACACACACAGCATCACCTAGTTGCGAGTTAACCCGGGTTTTGCCACAGTCTGTGAAGCCTGACCGGCCTTTGACCACGACCTTTTTCGCACGTTCTTGTCATACGTGATCCACTTTTCATCACCAGTTATCAGCTTCTTCAAAAATGGTTCGGTTTCATTACGTCGTAATAAAGAATCACAAATGAGTACACGGTTCATTTGTTTTCTTTCAGTGAGCTCGTGAGATACCCAAATGTCGAGCTTTTTTGTGTACCCAGTTTTTTCAAATGCGCCAAAACTATTTTGTGGTCGATTTCCAGTTCTTCAGCTACGTCGTTACTACTGATATGCCGATCTTGCTCCACTTTTTCAAAAATGGCATCCATTTTATCCGTAATAGGGCGACCAGAGCGACGTGCATCTTCGACATCAAAATTTCTGGATTGAAAACGCTTAAACCAAATTTGTGCTACTCTCACAGACACTACACTAGGTCCATAAACATCGCAAATTTTTTTCGCGGTTTGCGTTGCATTTTTACCTTTTTTGTAGTAAAATTTTAAAATGTATCGAAATTCTTCATTAGATTCACTCATCTTGACGGTACGAAAAACAAATGAAAATCACATATTTTCCTAATTTGAATTTGGAATTATGTTCTTTAAAATTTAAACTTTCAATGATACCAAAACCAGCCAGATACAAATTGCCAAAGAGATTTTATTACAAGTTCATACATACTATAATGCGAAAAGACTTTTTCCCCAACCTTATATGTCAGGCATGCCATTGCCCCGGTGAGTCTATTAGACATATTACTTCTGGGTGTTCTCGTTTGGCTAACGGCGAGTATTTGCACAGGCATAACCAAGTGGCCAGGATTATCCATCAGCAACTTGCTCTGAAATACGGCCTTGTGGACTCTGAGGTACCCTATTACAGGTGTGTGCCCGACCCAGGTCTATGATTGTTTGATCTCAAACTGTGACCCAAGTGGGTTCTGAGCCATCATCATCAAGTAGGTCTTT
Organism: Dicycla oo; assembly: GCA_948252095.1. Classification (NCBI taxonomy): domain Eukaryota; kingdom Metazoa; phylum Arthropoda; class Insecta; order Lepidoptera; family Noctuidae; genus Dicycla; species Dicycla oo. Next base: position 18,461,627 of record OX411738.1, read on the forward strand.
CCAGCACTACCCCACACGCTGATGCAGTACTGAATTATGGATTGGCATAGCGCTAGGTAAACTTGTTTTAGTGTGTCTGTAGGTAGACAGTCTCGCAGTCTACGCATGGTGAGAATGAGTTTTCTTATTCGGCCAGAAAGGTTGGATATATGTATGTTGCTTAAATGTTAGGTGGTCATCGATAAGTATGCCGAGGTATTTTATGGAAGTGGTACGTTCAAGAGGAGGACAGTCACAAGGGGAAGTGGGAATGCTAGAGGAGCAGTGATGCAATTTGAGTTTTAGGTGTGCCGGAGGTTTTGAAGCGGCGGTCTTGGAGAAAGCAATATATTTTGTTTTACTACCATTCAATGTTAGGAGATTTTTGTCCAGGTTATTCGCGATTAGTGACAATCCCTCGTCTGCTACACAGTGTACATGTTCCCACTTTTCCTGTGAAATATGATGGCAGTATCATCTGCATATGTTATAATGTCAGCATTATTCACAGAGAGGTTTATTATAGACAATGAAAAGCGTGGGACCAAGTACACTGCCCTGTGGAACTCCGAAGTTAATTGGGAGTTGATCACTAGTGAAAGAGCTTACTTTTGTGTACTGTTCACGGTTTGTCAGATAGCTTTTAAACCAATCGTGGCAAATTCCTCTTATTCCTATCCATTCTAGTTTCTTGAGGAGTAGGCCAGTTGAAACTGTGTCAAATGCCTTTGCAAGATCAAGGAAGATGGAAAGGCATTTTTCATTTTTCTCAATATGAAAAGAGACACAATTGACTAGGAGAGTGGCAGCGTCCTCAGTCGACCTATTCCTTCGAAAACCATACTGATTCTCAGAGATGAAATGATTTTTCTCAATGAAAGAAATAAGACGAGAATTAACTATCCTCTCTCATATTTTAGAGACAGAGCTTAATAGTGCTATAGGTCTGTAGTTATTTGGTGCATGTTTGGGACCGCTTTTGTGGATAGGAGAAACCACAGCTATTTTCCAACATTCTGGGAAGGTACCGGTCTCAAGGCTCGGGTTAAAAATGTGCATCATTGGTACTAGTAAGGACTTTAAAGCTCTTTTGATAAGTATGACTGAAATTTTGTCAGGGCCAGGAGCACTTTCGACTTTAAGGTCAGATATGATTTTAATAATTTCGTACGCATTTATTTTATACATTTTTATTCCAAAAAGTCCATAGATATTTTAAACATAAATTACCACAGTTTACAGTATTAAATTTTTGATATCTTGTGTAGTTATATGAAACTTTACATTTCTTAAAATATCGTATCAGTTCTAATGGAGGTTTTAAATTTCCATAGCTATCAAAATATTCACAATAGTCATATACTTTTACATAAGCTACCCAATGCGTTCCTTCGTTTTTAGAATCGTCTAAGTTGAGGATACCACATTCAATAGGAAATACCAAATTGACACAAATAACTTGCGGTATGAACTAGATCTACCACAGGAGAAACTTACTTCTATGACCATGAAATATACAGCCTCTGAAAACCAAATGAGCGAATATGTATTGGCAATGAATGAGCTGGTAACCTCACAAACAAACAAATGTGTACATAGTGAACAACCACCTATTCAACCCACACCGGATCATTCATTGACAATATGTGATACCATCGTGCCGCAGTCTTGTGCCAGTTTGCCGTTGTCAATTGCTAACTGCTTGCCTAAACAGAGTGTAAATAAAGAAATAGTGTTATTCTGTGATGAAATTGGAAAAGATCTAGGCCACTTGTTAAAAAATAAATATCCAGACACTCAATAATGAACTACTGTATGCCTGGTTGTTCTTTATTTGACATAATGAAAAAAGTTTTAAAATGCAATTTTAACCAGGATACTATATTATTAATATTTGTTGGTAATAGGGGTAATGTGAACAAAGGAGAATTACTCCAATATTATAGATCATTGTGCAACATTAGTTTTAAAAAAATTGTATTGTTTACATTCCCATACAGTCAAAGTTTGCCACAGGAAGAAAACAATTTTAGATATGAAATGAATATGACATTACATAACTTAACATATAATAATAATTTATTCCATTTAATTGACACTAACAATTATGTTGGTAATCATTTATATTTGATTTTTTATGGATAGGTACTATCTTTCAAAATATTGCAAAAGACAGTTAGCTGTGTCGCTATCATATTATTTTTCTATTACAGCCAAGAATTTGGCTAAACAAGTTGCTTCTATTGAGCAATGCCATGACATTTTATATCATTCAGCCAATAACTTGGTATCCAAAATTGACATTGATTGTAATTTAAATTAGAAATTAAGACAATAGAGGCATCCTCTAGCAATAATGTACAGAAATGCAGAATAAACCAAATAAAACTTCAAAATTAGTAAATAGTATTAACCTGGTGCCTCAAAATATTCAAGGTTTTCTCAACAAAGATTTAGAAGTAGAATTATTTATGAATTTTAACAGTATTGACATTCTTTGTATAACAGAGCATTGGCTTAAAAGCCACCAGTTTATGTTCAATTTTAATAATCACCAGGTTGGTAGTTGGTTCAGCAGAGTAAATGCTATACATGGTGGCTCATTAATTTTAGTAAGTAACCAGCTGAAATTTAAAGACCGTAAGGATATTGTGAGCCTATCTGTTGAGCGGACAGTTGAAATAGCTTGTATAGAATTGGAGCAATTTATTGTATTAAGTGTGTACAAGCCCCCTTCAGGATTGTATGACTGCTTTGAAAAGGTAATGGATGAAGTGTTACACAAGATATGTAACTAAAATAAATCTATTATCATTTGCGGTGATTTTAATGTTAATTTATTAGAAAAGTCAGGTTCTTGTAGTAAAATAATAAGTCTGTTTCAGTCATACAATCTTGTAAACCTATTTTTGGAGCCCACAAAAATAACCCCTACTAGTGCCACATGCCTAGATAATATTTATACAGATGTTATGCCAAGCCATAAAGAAATTATAAATTTACTGGATTCTGATCATTGCGGGCAAAGGGTTACTATCCAAAACCAAAACAACAAAGTGGCTAAAAAGGATATCATTGTTAACCCCAAAACTACAAGTCGCTTGGAAGCTTTTAAAGTTAAACTCAATAATAAATTAACAGTTTTGGCTAATCATACTGATCCTAATCATCTATATGATGATTTTTTAATATGTACTGTCAACAATTTAATCTCATCTTTATTCCCAAGACTATTTCGGTTAATAGTAACGCGTCTTTCAGTGATTGGGCTACCATTGGTATTCATAAAAGTAGAACACGGCTTTATGAACTATACAATGAAAGGTCTTTTGTAAACACTGCTGAATTTAATTTATATGTTAGAAATTATTCAAAATTATTTAAAAAAGTTTGTTGTATGGCCAAGTCGCGTTATTTGAGTTCGAAGATTAAAAACAGTAGTAATGTAATTAAAACGACTTGGAATATTATTAATAGTGAAACGGGAAGGTCTAATAACCGAAGTGCTGACTACAGCCTGTCTATTAATGACAACATAATAAAATCAGACGCCAGACGCACAAGTCGCCGCGGTCTTTGAAAATTTCTTTTCAGATATTCCCGTTTCAACTACTAAATTCCTAAACTCATCAACTTCTGTTGCTGAGTCTTTGCTTAAGGAAAATGTTAATGCTTGCGATTCGGAATTTAATTTTGAACATATTACCTGTAGAGATATAATTAAAACCTTTCACACTTTAAATGTAAAAAAGACAGCAGATCTGTGGGGTAATTCTGTAGAAGTTGCTAAGTCTATTATTGACATTGTAGCACCTACTTTAGCTCTTATCTTTAATAACTGTATCGACTGAGGGGAGTTTCCTGACCTTATGAAATATAGTAAAATAATACCTTTGTTTAAATCATGTAGTACATCAGACCCCACAAATTATAGACCTATTTCAGTACTACCTACGTTTAGTAAAATTTTTGAGAAATTAATTTTAGACCAATTGCAAAGATTTTTTAATAAACATAAATTATTACGTAACAAGCAGTTCGGTTTTACAAAGGGTCGTTCAACTACTGATGAACTTATATATAATATTATGCAAGAAAATAAGTATCAATCATATCATCCTATGCCCTACATTAACTTGTTCCAACCGTTTACACGGATGCACTTTCACGCCTACCATAATATTGTTGCATCTGTGTTAAGATACGGCATCATATTATGGGGTAACTATACAAATAGGGAGGCCGCATTTAAAACGCATAAGCGCTGCTTAAGATCTATGTTTGGGCTTCAGGTGACAGACAGTTGTGTACCATATTTCAGAAAGCACAAAATTCTGACACTACCAGCTATGTATATTTATGAAACTGCCTTATTTCTAAGATTAAATCCAAAAGGGGTTTGGGTAAAAGCGGCATGATTTTTTAAATACGCGGCCACTAACGAAAAATGTTTCGTTAAAAAGAACATATTAAGACATTATTTTTTTTCTATGAACGTTACTTTCCCACGGTCATCGAAGCCGAGATATTTAATGTAAACAATTTATAAAATCAAATTGCCATTTGCTATAAATTGTGTCTATTTCATTCATTACATTGTTGTTTTACTTCTATTTTACTGTTTAACTCGTGAGTAGCGATAAACAATAATACGAAAGCCTCCCATGAGCCCACCAAAAGCAGCAATCTTCTTGCTAATCATAGCACAGGATTCGTTTACTTGAGTCTCCGAGTCACATTCCGGCGCGCGCGCCTGCGCACCAAACCTCACTCCCCATTTGGCGTTAGTGTGAGTGCTAGAGTGTGTTTATTTGTATCTGTTTTAAATCACAACAACCTGGCTTCTCTACTGGAATATGTTATTTTCTTATTTTGTGATTTGGCATTAAGAACATGAATGAAGTTAATATTACAAGTACAATATGTCAGCGAAGTTTAAACCATATAGGTGGGGCTCGCAGGCGATTGATGATCTTAACAGCAGAGCTCATACAAAACCACCCATTTTTAATGTCGTACTGTTTAGGAGTTATCATCATACAACAGGTAAAAATATTTATTGGTATAATATTGATCCGCGTTTTATCTTACTATATATACTATTATATCGAGATATATTACACATACAAAAAGCAGATCAGAACCGCCAGGAGTACTGCGTGGCGTAAATTCTACAACGAAGCTGCAAGAGTAATGAAGATCCTATCAACCGATCAGGACCGAACCCTCGGCACGCTGAAAAAACCTACACACTGATAATACATACACACTAGCCGACCAATAAAGTCTTCAAACTCTAAACTCTTGCGGAACAGGACATGGGGGGATGAACCAGAATGGACCCCAACAGATCACGACTGGACTACACTATAGTACACACAATATAGTAACAAAAGACCGAATAAAGTGGGTCATAAATACCTTCCAGTCATACAAGTCCACAGAACTCGATGGCATCTTCCCAGCTTTACTGCAGTGGGGGGTAGATCATCTGATGCCATGGTTAGTGGAGATCTACCGAGCCTGCCTAGCATTTAGATACATACCCCTCGCATAGCAAGAAGTGAAGGTCATTTTCATACCCAAACCTGGAAAGACTGACTATACACAAGCCAAGGCTTATAGGCCTATAAGTCTCACATCTTTTCTACTGAAAACCCTCGAGAGACTATGTGATAGACACATCCGAGATGGACCTCTTCGAATAAAACCACTACACAAACAACAGCATGCGTACTCCACTGGCAGATCAACGGAATCTGCACTACATAGTGTGGTTTCCAAGACTGAGTGCGCAGTGGCCCACAAATGCTCATCACTGGCCGCCTTCATTGATATTGAAGGCGCCTTTGACAAAACCATGTTCAGTAGTATTGGCATGGCTCTTGGTAGACATGGCATAGACTCAACCCTGAGCGGCTGGATCATAAGCATGCTTAAACTAAGAGTAGTACAAGTGACAGTGAACAACACTACAAGGGCCATTATGGCAAAGGGCTGCCCGCAAGGGGGCGTCCTCTCTCCGCTGCTATGGAACCTAGTCGTAGACAGCCTCATTAAGACACTGAATGACAAAGGATACTACACTGTTGGCTATGCCGACGACATAACCATCTTCATAAATGGCACCCACGAACACTATGTAATCTCATGCGTCAGGCTTTAAAAATAGTGGAGAATTGGTGCATTAAACATCAACTATCAGTGAACCCCACAAAAACCGAGCTGATTCTCTTTACAAAAAAGAGGAAGCTGACAACACTACAACTACCACGATTCTTTGGAACTACGCTAAGCCTATCAACTGAAACCAAATACCTGGGCATTTTTTGGACAAACAGCTGAACTGGGCAAAACATACTGATTACATCACCACAAAAGCCAGCATAGCCCTGTGGCAGTGTAAGAGACTGCGTGGCAGGAACTGGGGGATTAACCCCAAGGTCACTTACTGGCTATACACCACAGTTATCAGACCGATCATCACTTATGGCTCACTAGTCTGGTGGCCCAGGACAGTCTTGAGTACAACCCGGAAAGATCTCGAAAAACTGCAGCGATTCGCCTGTGTAGCTATCACGGCCGCTCTACAGGCAATGCTTGGACTGCATCCACTACACCTCTTCGTGAGAGAGGAGGCAGCTTTGGCCGCCTTTAAGTATAAGGGATGGGTCCCTTTCAACCAATTACGCAGGTGGCTACAAGAGTACACCCACACACAAGCAGAGGAGTGGTGGTCATCCACACCAGCTTGCAGGCAGTCCAGGGAGGCTATGCCAAGTTTAGATGGCAAACTAACCAGGCGACTTTTACGCCTGGACAGGAATGGCCTGCGCCTGGTGACGGGGACCATCACAGGACACTGCTCGCTAAACAAACACTTTTACACAATGGGCATAACGGACAGCCCTCTGTGCAGAGCTTGCATGGACCATTGCGCCAAACCATTGCGCATGTACTCTTCGAATGCACAGGCGTTACACAGATAAGAATGGAAACCCTAGGGGTACCCAGATCTTTCACAGTTGTTCTGAACAAACCAGAAACTGTGATTAACTTCTAGATGGAGGTGGGCTGGTTGGAATAACCACCGACGACGGCCACCATGGCTCACGTACAATGGTCCACTTGAAGGACTAAGTGCAAAAACCAAACCCGATAACATAGAACATAGAGAACTATTACTCTTAACGAGATATTTATAACATTAAGGGCCCTGAGAGTCTATTACAAGAGTTAGAATGTTACAGACTTGTGTTAGAAAAAGACTTTCAATTACTCGTATGTGTCTGAGGATCTATTACGAGTTTTTTTTACATTAACCTGATGGCGAGAGCGTTCGGCGTTGCCATTGGTGAAGAGCTTAGAGCGAGCCAAAGCGGGCCAATTGCAACGCTGAACGTTCTCGCCATCGCCGATCGGGTTAGTGTAAAAGAAACTCTTTTTAGACTTTGAAAAACTGTCATCAATAAATAATGGCGTATTTCAATATTACATAAGATTTTCAAAAGAACATTTTCAACAAATCCTTCATACAACACCAACTCTCACACAGCGGTACAGAAAAATCCAAGAACAGCCTTGCTAAACTTCACACTGGGAACTCAAATGAAAGACTGTCTAAGATATTTAATATAATAATAATAATGTTTATTCACATAAATTTGTACATTTTTTTCACAAGTAGAGTGCTTAATCTAAACTTAAAGTACACAAAAGTATTAGCATTTGAGGCCGAACTAGGCATAACCTGTATTTCAGCCCTCAACGCCGATCCCCCTGAGTTACAAATTAAGTATTTTTGTCATTATGTTGCAATGATAACTTGTATGAATGTACGTAAATTATTCTGGTTATAAAAGAAAATTTAGAGAGAAAAAAAAAAAGTATACAAGATTTAAAAAGGTACATTGTAGGTGTGTCCTCTCTTTGTGTGCGATGCAAGTGTTCGTGAGTGAGTGTGAGAGGGTGTGTAGGATTACGGACCATGACTTTTATGTTTTGAAACAGATTACTTAGTTTAATTAAATTTACAATTCAAGAAGTAGTTGGGTCTTTAGTTGGTTATTTAGGTATTTGAAGCAAGTTTTCTGTCTCATACGTGAGCTTCTGTAGGTACTCACTTACTGTAATTTTACAAGATTTTTTCGTCATCGGGTATATGTTTAGATTTTTATTTATTTTGTTATAGATGTAGGGGCCGATAAATGGAGCAAATCTATTGCTGAATTTTGTTTTAAAAGCGAGGGGTTGTGGGCAAACCAAGTGTTTTGTGCGCCTATTTAGAGTGAATGGGTTGTAAAAGGAATTCTTATGTTGCATTAATATGATATTGATAAGGAAGAGTTGTCTCACGGAAAGGACTCCACAGTATTCATAAAGCTGCGTGGTAGAAAACCATCTTGGTTTGAAAGTACTAACCTTCAGGATAGCACGCTGGGCAACCTCAACAGGTTTTGTGATAGTTTTAGGGGAACCTCCCCATGATATAATACAGTAAGTGATGAGGGACTGGCAGAGGGCAAAGTATATCCGCTTCAGCACAGAGGGTTCCGAGACGTGTCGGAGGGCCTTAAAGATGAAAATTAGCTTCCTGATCCTACCACAGAGGGCCTTAGTGTGTTCCTTAAAATTAAGGTTCTTGTCTATGATCACGCCTAGATATTTTATAACTGTTACGCGCTCTAGTTTAGGACAAGAACAGTTTCTTCTAGAGGAACACTCATGTGCTACGATGTTATGGTGATCATGATTGACTTCTGTGTTTGACCGTATACTAAAGCAAATATATTTGGTTTTATCCACATTTAAAGTTAACACATGGTTTTCAAGCCATTCCCTCACAGCATCAAAACCATCTTGGGCAGCTTTGAAAGCCACTTCCCATGTATCGGCAGAGAAAACGAGAGCAGTATCATCTGCATAGGAGATAATTTTACCATGGCGGAGCTTGAGACTCGTGAGGTCATTTATATATACAAGAAAAAGGGTTGGACCTAAGATACTGCCTTGGGGAACTCCGTACGTAACTGGAAGGCCTCCACTATTAACGTGGCCAATCCGAACACTTTGAAACCGATCAGTTAGATAACTTTTGAAGAGTTTTAATTGAGTTCCTCTTATTCCAAGCATCTCCAACTTGCTAAGTAAGATCGGGGCAGAAATCGTATCAAAGGCTTTGGCCAAGTCCAGGAAAACAGTAAGACATTTTTGTTTTTGGTCAAGATTATTGCTAACAAAGTTGATGAGATCATTTACAGCTTGATCTGTTGACTTACCTTCACGAAATCCGTATTGGTTAGATGAAAACAGATGTTTGGATTCCAGATATCCAACCAACCTTGAATTGATAAGTCTCTCTAAAAGCTTAGAGAGCGCTGGGAGGACAGAAATTGGTCTGTAGTTAATGATACGACTCCTGTCACCGCTCTTGTGGATAGGGCAGACAACAGATTTTTTTAGGCTGTCAGGGAAAACACCTTGATCAAGACATGAGTTAAATATGAATGTAAGTGGAGGGACCAGAAATTTTCTAAATGTTTGTAAGAAGGAGCTGCTTATTGAATCATAGCCCGTAGCACAATCTGTTTTAAGGTTGACGATTAGACGTTCCACCTCTTCTTCAGTCGTACTTTCCAAAACGAACAAATTTAACTCTGTAAGAGTTTGAAAACTACTACTTGTAGGTATGTTACTTGCCTTCCTTTGTTCTACCTTATCCGCCAGTGTCTTACCCACATTCACAAAGTACCTATTGATTTCATTTAGTGATGCCTGAGGTGTCGTTGATAGAGACAGTAGGTCAATAGGGTGGTTTGTATTTTTTGAAGTATTTGTGATTTCTTTTATTGCTTTCCATAATCTCCTGTTATCGTTTCCCGCCGCCCGCATCTTATCTTTCTCGTAGGCTCTTTTAACTTTTTTTAATAAGTTATTACAGAAGTTTCTGTAGCGCGTATACGTAATTTTTAGGGTTAAATTGTTTGGCGAGAGTTTATATTTACGGTGCAACTTATCTCTATTTCTTATACAGCGTAAAAGGCCTTGCGTTATCCACGGCTTTATTATCTTCTTCCGTCTCGATAGAGTTACTACTTTGGTGTTATTAACTATGGCTTGTTGGAGACTTTTTGTCAAATAATGCAGAGAATCATTTGGATTATGTGAGTCATAAATAGGATTTAAGTTAATATTTAGGATATCCTGTTCTAGGCTTTTCGCGTCAACTTTTTTTATTGATGTAAGAGAGAATTGAGTAGTTTTTTTAAAGTTTAGGTTTAGTAAGACGGGGTAGTGGTCTGTCAAAGTGACGTCAGGAACGATGGTCATAGCGTGGCTTTTAGTTTTTAGTAAGGCGTGATCAATGCATGTTTCAGTTTCACTACGTGTAATAAGAGTATGGGCTGGAAGAAGACCATGGGAAGCTACTAGGTTAAGGTAGCGTTCGCCCTTTACCTCTAGTTTGTTATGGTCGATCGCAATATTTATATCTCCCATGACAATTATATTTTCAAAACTGGAGTATTTAGTGAGAACTTCGTCTAATGATTTTAAGAATGGTTCCAGGTTATGAAAAGATTGTGAGCGATACATAGCAATAATTGCCGTGCGATTATCATAAGTAGCAACTAGACAATTACATTCTTCGACATTTGGTTCAAATAAATAAATAAATAAATATTGCAGTTAATGCTGCGTATGTTTTGCATTAGTATTAGAAGGTGATCTGACGATGGGGTTATAAACTTGTGACATTCTTCAATATCAGCAGTTTGCGAATGTGAAACTGTCACCCTGTCTATGTCTTCCGACAAATCATTAAGATTATTGAATGCTATTGATTAGGTTCATTTCTTCATAAAAAAATTTCATGACCATAAATGGTGCCAGACTACAGTAGTTGGTATAAAAGAAGTAATAAATATGTGAGTGAAATAACCTACAAACTGCGCAAAAACAACAACAAGGAAATTCCCGTAAATATTTCAGAACATATGACTCTACCTCTATAATATTGTTAGTCCTTCCTTGGAACGATGATGCCTTTATAACAAGTGGGTGATACTTAAATAGGGAAATTTTAGTTAGAAAGTAATTCTCGGTGTTCCTATGAGTAAAAGGTTGTCCGCATAAAAGGCCTGAGAGAGTGGGAATTGTGTAGAGTGTACATGTATGAATAAACATTGGTCCAACGCCGGCGAATATAATTAAGAAAACATGAAACAAAAAGTCATATACAAAACTACAACTAAGCTTACCCAATAATAGTCATTCTGAGACTCTTAATTTTTCAAGATCATTGACATTAGTTATACGAATCTGGGAAGCGTCTACGTTTTTCTTGAGGTACACTATGCCATTTGAAGTCCAGCAAAAAGTGTATCCGTAGCTCTTCTTAAACATTCGAGCCTGGTAATACACTTTTTGCGTCTTTTGGGTAAGAGTTTCCGAAATATAGATTGGCTTTAGAGGGTAATCAGGGTTAATGTACGTTGTGTTAAGTTTATTTAGTTTTGTTTTGGACTTGTTGAAGCGTTTTACCTCTCGCAAGACACTATCTTTTGTAAGAGCAGTGATAAACTCAACTACGAGAGGATTTGAGCCATCTTTTGCCGGAATTCTATAAATGTCCTTGATTGTGGAGCAATCAATTTTAAGGCCCAGTGTTTGCCCAATTTTGATGACGTCGTTACATAGATGGTCCTTTGTTTCTCCGTAGGTTTTTGGTAAGTTTCTAATTTCGATTCCAGTTCCGCGTGACTTACGTTCTTGAGATTCCAGTCTTTCTTCCAAGAGTTTAATAGTGTTTTTGTCTTATGAAGAGATTTAATCGCAGAATTCGTGCCACAGCACTTGGGCTTCAACCACATGACCCGTGAAGAGGTCCCGAAGTATATCCATTCCAAATGCTCTATTTGGAAACCCAGATGCCCCTTTATGTGATCGTAGAGCCATAATTATACTAGACGGTACCTACGTTTACTTGCAAAAAAGCAGGAATTATTATTTTCAAAGGAAATCTTATAGCCTTCATAAATTCCGTCACCTACTGAAACCATTTCTGCTAGTTTGCCCCGATGGTCATATCATTGATATATATGGATTATACGAAGCAACTAAGTCTGATGCGATCATTCTGTCGGAGATTATGAATAGTCAAACGATCCATTTCATTGGTACCGCACAGACGATGTGTTAATCTTGGACAGTGGCTTCAGAGACTGCATAGGTACAGTGGAGTCCTGTGGGTACCGTGCACAAAAGCTGCCAGCCACAAAAGATGAAGCAGAACACAGCTGAGTGTACAGCAGGCTAATGAGTCTAGGAAAGTCACAATGTGTCGCTGGGTCATAGAAACAGTAAACGGTAGATTGAAAATCAATTTCATCACCTACGATCTCAGAACTTAATGTAGCTGCGACGCACTTATTTGATGAAATAAAAATTGCAGGAGCATTACTAAACGCTTTCAGTACGCCTTTAACCGATCACAGACTAGTCAATGAAATAATAAGTAGAATAACAGAATATAATTATGATCAGACTCGGCTAGGTGAATATGTCATAGATAATAATCTTAATCGAAGACGAGCTCATTTTCAGCCTATAAATGCTGTAATCCCTGATGGCGATGAATTTCCAGTATTGAATGCGGATGACCTCGTCATATACGCTTTGGGTACTTACCAAATTCATCAAGCTCGCAGCTATTATATTGAGCATATCAAAAACTGAACGTATTTAATAGAAATATCTATGGAACTCCATATAAACGAGTTTAGAAGACGGAATCCCGATTACCATGACCCATGGCTGCTGAGGGGAAGGATACAGTCCCGACATGTAACTAGCAGAATATACTATGTGTATATTTTGATATAACGAGGGTGCCAAGGAATAAATGCCATTTTTTTTTTTTTTTTTTTTTTTCTTTTTTTTTTTCGTGGAGAAATGCTCATGCATACTGCACTACCACGGGGAGTTAGTGCAGTTATGTGGGACTCCAACCCACTAAAACTCCACGGTGTCCTCCTATGCCGCTTGTGGCGGGAACACGGGCACGCGTTAGCACTCACCGCGAACCCGCCGCGACTGTCCGTCACCGGACCCTCCTCTGGGGAGCACCCCCCATCACCGGCGCACAAGAACACATTGTGCACCGTGACCACCCCATGGACCAAACCAGCACATGGGCGCCAGACGACCCCGTGTCTAGTCACCCTTGGTCCCCCTGCGACCGGTCAGGTCAGTGGCCCGGCCGCCTACCACTTTTCGGCCGCAGAGGATAGGGAGAGCGGCCAACGAAATACCGACACTCCTCCTCCCCTGCGGCCCCACCGCGTCCGCCATCAGACGGTGGCGACCCCGTCAAGGCCGCGGAAGGTAGGGAGAGCGGCGCACCGCAATACCGGCTCTCCTCTCCCGCCGCGTCCTCCATCCCTCAGCCGCGATGCCTCCCATACGACATCGCGGCCCGCCTCAGTTGCGATGTCGCCGAAGCGGCACCGCAACCTACCTGTTGGCCGCTACGTCGTCGACTTCCTGGAAAAAGCCCTGACGAGCGGCCCCTCCTCGGGTTCCTCTTCGCTTCACCGTGGGTGACCAAGCCACGGCTACTGAGCCCCCCCGCCTCGACAATGCGGGAACCCCCCGGGAAGGAATAAATGCCATAACAAGACATTATTGTTCTTGTATTGTAGGAAAACGCACACTAGGTTGTTGTTCCCACATTATGGCCATCGTATCGTATTTAGGGTGGGGGAGATATCAAGGAAATCTTTCCCCTCCAGCGCAGTTTCTCGACAAACTAATCAGATATGAAGAAGATGAACCGTCTGAAGAACGATAAAACACCCGACAAGTTGTTTTAAATCTATTTAACTAATTAAGGTTTGTGTAATAATATTGTGATTTTGTAGTAATATTGTTTTTTATTTAATTATCGTATAATACTGCCATACATACTCCTCCAATAACATGCGTAAGTTAATGAATGTATGTATTGTGCCGTACGTGCTGTATTTGTACAATACACATACGGGGTTACGTTTCTATTTAGACGACATGATGTTGAAATTCTACCTATTTCGATATCATATATTTCAGCTCCGATATTACTTAGGGCAAAGTTCTTTTATAAGTCATTATTATTATATAGCACTATACGTTAGCAATAATGAACTTAGTGGCCGATCAAAAAAAAAAAATCATGCCACTGGTTCATACAAAATTACCCAATCCCCTTTGTTTCCTTACCTATCTGACACTGTACAACGTAACAGCCGGAATGAAATGATACGAGACGCAGAGCCAAGACGGCTCTTATGCGGAAAAGTATATTCTGCAAATTTATAATAAAATAAAAAAAATCAGTTAGAGAGTTAGATTTGGTTGGATTTAGGAAGCAATTTAAAGAATTCTTATGTAATAAATGCTATTATAATTTGAATGACTACTTAAATGACACTTTGACATATTAATTTAATTAGATTTTATATTTTATTCAATTACTTATATTATTTCATTTCTAACAGAGTTTTGAATTTGAACTATAATTATTAAAAATGTTATTATTATTAATATTATTATCAGCAATGTAACCTATTTAACATTTGTACGCCCATGTGGTAGAATGTGACAATCTATGTTAACTTAAGACCATGTAAAATACATACCGACCATGTTCAGACAAATAAATGATTATGATTATGACAGTCCGCATATTTCTGCCATAATTTCATGTTATGTAGAGGTGCCTTTATAATAAAGAAAACACTTTTTTCTAATTAAGACAAAATATAATTTATTAATCAAAACATCCTAAACAACAAAAATAAACTAAGTATAACAAAGCTTAACACCTTATACAACAAATAGAAATATAACGGCATAAAAATACACGTTAAGATTTTAAAAACAAACTGTTTTTTGATGGCGTACGCCGAGCCTTTTAATCCATCTTTTACGATGTACTTCCTAAGTCCTAAACACCAGAGAATTATATATTCTCGCCAGTCAATTTTGCAGATATCAAAGTCAAATATTTCTTTGTCGATGGTCGAGAGTTTGTTGTAAAGGTTCGCTGTGTTATTGTCGATGAAATGCCATTCGTTGGTCGTGAAGTAGGATAAGGCTGTCGACATTTTGTACATTTTTCTGTATAGCTTCACGAACCTGTGGGGAAAAAAAGGATAATTAATTCATTACTAACCGATCTAATACATTATTATGTCTATGCCTATAACGTTCTCTCTGCTTGGATACAGGCCCTCTCTCTGTGAGAGGAAAACAAGGAGGAAGAGGATTGGATCGACACGGTGACGTTCACCACGACTGCTTTGTTTTTTGCGGAATCTGACCCTGCCAACCAGGTACGACCGTTGCTCTCACACTGACACGGACACGGAAGATCGCTCACACGTTTGACTCGGAATTGTTATTTGGGATTTTACCGCCGTCTTGTGGTATTGTTGAGACTAAGGATCGCTGTGTGAATAGCAACTAGTCACTGCAATACACTAGGCGGACGACCCTCGACCCTTAGACGATGAAGCAATTCTGTCAGTGGTTCGGCAATAACTTCCTGTTTGTAAGTAAATGAAACCTCATCTAACCAGCTGCCTACATTCTGACTTTTCAAACATTCTTCACTATATATAATATAGGTATATTAGTGTTTAAAGAACATCTTTTGCACTTCAGGAATAAGTTGTTAGTTAAATATTGTATACCTTACTTTTACGAAACATCTATTAACTCAAGCTCTCTGATTCCCAAACCTACAGAATTTTCACGCGAAGGACGCAATAAGCTGCAATCTATTATTCACAATCATGTTCATCTATTGGGTTGGCTAATAAGTAATGAGCGACATACAACTATTTTATTTGTATTTATTTATTAAATGAATAATTGTTAATCATTAATAATATATTCACCGTTGTTTTCTACTACCATTCGCCATTGATCTGGCAAAGAGTGAATGGCGTCCGCATAGAACTTCGTTGGTTTTGAATTGAAGAAGTCATCTACGAGTATGTATTGTTTCAAGTGTGGTTCATCGTCAAAACTTTTTCCCCGTAAATTATTATTAAGTGTTCGGAACAAGCTGAAATCAGTTGGTGCCAAGTCCGGCAAATATGGAGGGTGGGGTATTATTTCCCAATTAAGCTCCAATAATTTTAGCCTAGTACTCTTAGCAATATGCGGCTGGGCATTGTCGTGCAGGAAAAATATTATGTCGTATTGTGGACGTTTGCGATGGATGTCAAGCTTCAGTTTTTCGAGTTGATCACAATATACTGTTGCTGTAATCGTAGTATTAGTAGGAAGGAATTCCCAGCTTATTACTCCATGTATATCCCACCAGACAGAAAGCATTACCTTGCGAAGATGAAGAGCAGCTTTTGACGTTGGTTTTCCCTGTTCTTTACATCTCAGTCACTGGCGCTTGCGTGTGTGATTAACATAGAGAACCCAGTTTTCATCTTCAGTGACAAGATGATCTAACCAATTAAATGTGCGGCGGAAAGATAAAAGTTGTACACAAATCTCAGCTCGGTAGGTCAGCTGATCTTTACTTAATTGATGGGGTACCCAAACACTATATTTGGTAACTCTTTCCCAAACCATGTAAATGATTTTCTATGGTGCCATGAGAGCACTCGAGTTGAACAGCCATATCGCGTGTAGTTCTTCGAGGATCTTCTTTGATTAACAGTTTTAATTTATCGATATCTATTTCCACGGGGCGCCCAGACCTTGGTTGATCGGTTAAGGAAAAATCGTTATTGCGGAACCGTTGGAACCAGCGCTTTGCTGTTGCTTCGGAGACTGCATCGTGAGCTATCCTATGACAGCAGAATGCCCAGATTGAAACTCATATAATAAAGTATGTCGTACGTGGGTTTTAATATCACTCATTTCTTTGTGAACTTTAACGCACTAACAGCCAAACTATCAATAACGCGCATTAGCGCGACTCGCTCTTTATATATCCTCTGCTACAGAACGTTCTCGAACCCTTCCGAAAATTCTAGAAATTATAAACTAAAACGCTCATTAGCCAACCCGATAGTTACATTTAGGCCCAAGATTGTATGTAGGTAATGGTTTCCGTCTCTGAAGTTCGCGTGCTACCTGGAGCTTCCCCGTTAACCCAGAATTTTGTAACAAATTAATATTAAAATCACCACACTGCGACGTCTCTGATGTCGCTGATGACCAGGCGGCGGTGACCACATAGGTAAAGATAAAGATATTTTATTTTGCAAATAAGTCATGGTGGTACATAATATAAATACAGAATCAGCCATATTTTGCCAATTGCAAGGCATGCAAAAGTATCAAGTTTACAATATTAAAACACATATTTATTATTCCATTACATAACATTCTAGTTTATCATTCACTAATAACTATCAATGTTCAACTATTTTTAATACATAAAATAATTCCGATTCATCAGTCAATAATATACTTAATGTCACAATTTCTAATAGTTATTTAAATACAATATATGAAATAGTCAAATAATTTCTTTCTCCAATAAAAAATCTTCAACCCTATAATACTACTAAAAAGTTCCTTAGTCTTTTTTTGAATAATGTCAAATTATAGTCCTTCTAACAACTTGGTATTTTGTTATATATCACCGGTGCCATGCAGCAGACACCCTTGCGCTTCAAAGTTGTTCTATCACTAGGAATACATAGACTACTATTGTGACGCCTATTCCTTCTCCACTAGCTCTCTGTTTTCCTTTTTAAATAGTGGTTTAACTATGGCAATCTTCAAAACATCTGGGTATACGCCAGCTGAGATTAAGTATATAACTTAAATGGATACATAATTTCTTGGCTACAAATTTAATCACATTCGTGGAGATGCCGTCATAACCTACGCTCTTTGTGTTTTTCATTGACATTATTATTTTAAATATATCATCTGGTACACTTGGTGCCATGAACATCGACTGACATCTTGTGTATATCTTACATTTTGGGTTAGGCTGGCTACCGTCATTAATTATGGGCTGTATTTTGTCAACAAAGTAGTTATTAAACTTATCAGAAATGTCCTTAGGATCTAATATATTATTATTATTATTAACTTTAATTTTATCAATTTGAAAGAAAGAAAGAAAGAAAAATATTTTATTTGGCACACACAGGAAATACAAATAGTAAAAAGGAGCATAGTTAACTAACAAAATTAACATTAAAAAATTAAACAAAATAAATACAAAATATAACAATTAAAAATACCTGTGCGAGGCCAAAAAGGCTCCCATCTCAGCACAAAGCTGCAATATTTAATTAAATACCGCAGCGCTGGTATTCTGATAGGGCCCATGTGATGCCACGGACACACCTACGGACATCTACAAATCCAATAGAGGAATAATAAGATAATAAAATACACACAATAGAATACCTATAATTTAGAGAAAAAAAAAATAAAAAAAATAAAATATAAACTAATAACCATAAATAGTGTATTCATTAGTCGAATAACTCCCGACGCCAGACGCTTCAACCTCGCTTGTCTATGCTATAGAATATTGTCTATAGTCTGTGACAAGCGATGAGACGCGGGCGCAGGTATCGGCTCGGCTGACAGTATACATGCTCTGTGGCTGACAGCTGATATACCTAATGTTTAAGAAATTAACTGTTGATAAAACTAAAACAAAGAGTGAATAATAGGTACGGCAATAAAGTGGTGCAGATAAATTATATAAAGTATTGTTTGTTGTAAGAACTGTGTTGTGTTGTGTAAGTCGGAAGAAATAAAAAAAAATAAACAAAAATTCAATCACCGAGCAAAACCAACAGTCAAGTTCAAAGCTAAACATGCTGCTAGGAACACAAGACCCCACTGATGTCACCAGTACTAACTACGTGCAGTCCCAAGGTGAGTATCAGTTATCAGAGACTGGTTTCCTTTTGTACTCGTAATAAGTGCTGTTTATATTTAATACTAAAAGTACCAACTGTTTTTATAGTCCGAAACGGTGGTGGCAAATCGTTCCAACAGCGAGAGGCAGCGAATTTAAAGCTTCCACGAAAAGAAGCTGTTTTGTGCGTTGTGGCCAACATGAGGTAAGATGATGCTCTTGTTTTAATTTTATTGATATCTCGTGACCAAGTCAATTTTTGATACAGATATTCTGGTTTTTTTGTGAGAATAGTGCCAAAGAGTAGGGTAGCCAGATGAAGCTTTCTGCGATCTGTCATTCTCATCAAATTACCCTTATTTAAAAATGGAGTTATATGAGATCGGGGTGGGACGTTGAAACAGAATCTTGCACAAGCATTCTGCACTCGCTGGATTAACTTTCCGCTTCTACCTAGAATGCATGCACCATACACAGTGTCAGCGTAGTTCAGCTTGGATAAAACAAGTGACTCACATAGCATGACACGCATATCCACACTTATGTAGGGCCGTACACGGTACAAAAGCTTAAGACGGTAAAAGCAGTTGCGCACAGCCTCCATGATGTGTGTCTCAAAATGCAGATGCTCATCAAACACCACACCAAGATTACGGGCTTCTTGCACCCTATCAATAGAACACCCATCAATCTTCAAGTCCAGATTGCACCCTAATATTTTGTTGAGAAAGCCTCTTGATCCCAATAGAATGTACTTGGACTTAACTGGGTTCAGAACCAGAGAGTTTTTTTCAGACCATGCTGAAATCCTATCTAAATCCTCATTCATTCTTTTTACAGCTTCAGCAGAATGCTGAGGGCGGAATGAGAGATACATCTGAAGATCATCAGCATATAGGTGGAACTTGGTGTTGACCAGACAATTGGTGATGTCGGCACTGTACAGAATGAAAAGAAGAGGGCCCAAGATCGATCCCTGCGGTACGCCCCGGAGCACTGGCCTGGGACTAGAGGACATAACATCTCCATCACTGTCACTTATAACTTGGACGAACTGAGAACGGTTACTTAGATAACTCTGAAACCATTGGACTGTTTCCGGCTGACATCCGTAGAAAGAAAGCTTAGAGAGGAGAAGGGAGGTGTTGATTGAGTCAAAGGCACGTGAAAAATCCAGCAGTACAAGCATGGTACCCATGCCCTGGTCTTGGGCT
Source organism: Dicycla oo (assembly GCA_948252095.1). Lineage (NCBI taxonomy): Eukaryota > Metazoa > Arthropoda > Insecta > Lepidoptera > Noctuidae > Dicycla > Dicycla oo. The sequence goes on from OX411738.1 coordinate 18,481,718, forward strand.
TCAAGGATATTTCCAACCACGTCAAGAAGAGCTGTGGCTGTGCTGTGCCCCTTTCGAAATCCTGATTGAAACAGTGGCAAAATACCATGCTGTTCAAGATATGCCCGAAGCTGGTTAGAGACAACTTTCTCTAGAATCTTGGAGAGACATGGTAAAAGGCTAATTGGCCGAAGATCTTTCATGCTAGTGGGATTAGATACCTTGGGTATAGGCCTCACTATAGCCAGTTTCCACAGATCCGGAAAAGAGGAGGAGGCTATGGATCTGTTGATGATGGCCGTAATAGCTGCAAGTGTACGAGGAAGAGTCATCAACAGCATCTCCAAGGAGATACAGTCAGATCCCTGAGCATTGGACTTAAGACCACGTAAAAGCCTCAGCACCATGTCCTCGTGGACTGGTTCAAGCTGAAAATGACCATTACTGAATCTGTGGTGCTCAAAGTAAGTTAAGTCGGCGGAACTGACCCTACCACTGCCAGGCACATCCAAAAAATGGTCATTTATTTTGTCAGGGTTGTTGCAAAAATGCGGCAAACTGTGCTCTGGTCTTTTAGAAATGGCTATTGAAGACTTAATATGGTTCCATAATGTTTTTGGTTGTTTGATATTTTTATTAATATATGTTTTAAAATATGCACACTTTTCACTATCAAAAGCGGCCCGGACTAGATATTTGAGCTCTTTATAAGAGTTTATGTGATGTACAGATTTAGTTGCTTTAGATTTAACATGGTACTTGTCACGCAACTTCATCATTTCCTTGACAGTATATGTTATCCATGGGTGAGACTTTTCTTTAATTAAAACTTTTTTAAGAGGTGCATGTAGGTCGAAGAGATTCAACATATATTCATTAAATGTTGTTACCATAGAGTTCACATCCTCCAAACTTTCAATATATTCCCAGTCCATCTTATTCAAGTCATCATTAAAATTGTCAAGCAATATATCTTTAAGTGGCCACAACATCAATTAGTGTTTCACTATGATCAGTGAAATGAGTAGGCTCGGTAACAATTTGCTTTAGCTTGAAACATAGTAAAAAATTGTCAAGTAATTTTGTTTTATTTTCCAGCTGGTTTAAAATATTAATGTTGAAGTCACCAAGTAAGACAACCTTATCCGCGCTAGCAAAAGAGGAAATAGAATCGGTAATCGCATCCAGGAAGACATTCACATCAAGCCACGGCGGCCTGTATGCAGTGCCGATGATCACTGACTGCGAGTTGATGTTAAGCCTGAGCCACATTTGCTCGACCTGCGGCGCCGGCGGGTGCGGCACGGTGCGTACGCGCACTCCGCGGCGCACGTAGAATCCCACGCCGCCCCCGCGGCCGCCGCACACCGTATGCGGGCGCGGCACGTGCCGCAGCCGGTAGCCCGGCACTGTCGGCGCGCGACCCTCCTCTCCCTGCCTAAGCCAGGTTTCGTTTATCGCCATAATGTCTACCATTAGGCTATCCATGGCAACAAGGAACTCCTCATGGCGCGAACCCAGTGATCCCGCATTGAATAATCCAACTTTAAGATTCCTTGTCTTATTCATTTGTGAATAGTGTTGTATATAATAATAGTATGCTTATTGTAAATAGTATAAGAAGTATTATGTAGTGTATAGTTTTGGATCACAACGTAAAATGTAAATATACTGAAATATATAGTATTAGGTGTAATTAAAAGTAGTATAAAGTGAGTTATTATAACTATTACTGAGATATACATAGTCAGCCAATGTGTACTAATATAAAGAGTCCGTAAAAACAAATATATCATAATTAAATATATTGAAGACGTGAAGATACTGAGCGGAAGAGTAATACCTAAAAAGTGTACATAGATAGTCGCTGGTTGAGCAGGTGGGCCACCAGAACAAACCAAGATATTATACTGAAACACGAGAATAGCCGGCCTCGCACAAGACAACCTTAAATACTTAAGAGAAAACAAAACAGATAAAATTAGGTAAGGTTTAAAAGATACATATCTTGCTATAACAAAGTGTTTGCAAGCGATCATGTACTTAGACATCCTTTGCGGTAGGCACCCCGCAACAAAAAACACGCGCTAGGTCGTCCTCTGAGCGGATGCAGTGGGTAGGCTTACCGTCACCCTGCTTAGCCAGAATACGGCCGAACTTCGTCCACATATACCTCCACCCGAGACGGCTGCCAGCTTCACGCACACGATAAAACAAATATTTGTTTGTTTTGGTGAGCCTCTCGTTCAGAAAAAAGCGACGTGGGGGTCCGGGGAGTCCCATGTCCGCGGTGGTGGCACCGCGCCGCACGCGCTCGCTCTGCAGCAAGTCGTCGCGCAGAGAGCGCCGCGTCAGGCGCACCACGATGCGCCGCCCGCGCGCCGGCGCCGCCTCTGCTCCCACTGGGCTTGCTCCGCCAACTGGACTCGCAGCACTCGCCTTCACCTCTCGTTCAGCCCGCAGGCCCACCCTTTGCGCGAACACTATGTCCCGTTCATCGAGAGTCACCCCAAGCTTTGCCGCCACCTGCCCGACGGTGTGCAACACACTCTCCCCCTGAATCTCCGGGATGTTCGCGATTTCTAAATCGGAGCCAAGTAAATCCTGCTCACGGTCGTTGAGCTCGAGCTGCAACTGCAGCACTATCTGCTCGAGCTGACCCACTCTGCCGTCTGGCACTGCAGCACTTCCCCTATTTTTTAGTGCCTCGATCCTAGTCTCCAGGATGTCAACCCGCTCGGTACAAACTCCCATCGACGCGTGCAGGCCAGCCATCTCCCTACGAAATTCCCTCATTTCATCCCGAACCTCCCGCAGCTCAGATCGGAAGAGCCTTATTTCCTCACGGAGTGTCAGCTGTGCCTCCGGCGAAGGTTCCCCATCAGCACCTCGTTCGCTCCCACCCTGAGACGAAACTTTAGCCACTTCAACGGGGGGCTTGGCCAGAGTACCCTGTGCCTGAGGCACCGCAACAGGTGACCTTAACATAGCGCCCGGAACCGATACTGCAACCGGAGATGCAGGCTCTGCCACAACAGCGGCTGCTGCCGCTGATGCTGTTGGAATTGCAGGGGGCCCACTACCCAGATCCTTGACGGGTGTGGCGCTATTATCTCCCCTGGGCAACTTTTTCCTGCACTCGGGGCACAACCAATCGCTGCTTATCCGGGCAGGATCAGGCAACAACAAGCAGGCGAGATGATATCGGTTGTGGCAGGCGGAGTTACTACATGTAGCGCCCCCCTTTGTCGACAGAAACTTTCCGCAGGCGGCACACTTCACCATAGTAGTATGGCTAGATGTCGCACCCTTCTCTCACGCCTCTTTGTTGGCCCTAGATGGCGCCTGCTACGCAAAATTTATTGACCGACACGCACAGATCTGTGGTAACGTTATCAACACTTGTCAAAAATGTTAAAAGTGACACTTTTTGGAGGTACCGGTGCAGCGGTGGCACAAAAAGATTTCCAAGTACCTACAAAAGTCTAAAAGGTAACAATAAAACTGGATTTGTTTTTACGGAATTACACCAAACCTAGCCTTGCAAACAATCTCACACGTAGTAAGCACTCCCGCGATAACATTAACACGCACTTTACGCGGAATATATTTGTGTTTTATTATATATTAGTGCAGACACGAACAGCTGATGTGTACCGTAAACCGTCCGTGACGTCACTCAATTTGTCGTCAATTTGATGTTTGGGAGTATTGAATTTCTTTCGGTTTATTATTTGCCACGTAGTTTTTGCCTTGTTTTTGGCTTTTTCTATTCTGTAGTTGTTTTGTGCCTTGTGTTAGATTTATAATTTTTTTATGTAACTTAGAACAGTTGACCAACTTTAATTTATTGTCTCAGCTAAGGTTTAATCTGAATTGCCATAGAAGGTTTCTTTTCTTTTTGCTACATAATTTAACACCTTTTGTGCGGGGTGCAAGTTTGCAGGTAATATTAAAGCACTGAATGGATTTGGATTAAACGAGTTTATTAAATGTGTTTGTGTGTTGAATGTAAAATGTCTTAAAGTAAAATGTTATGTTAAATGTGATAAATGCACCCGCTCCGTTAGATGTCTGGTAATGCACTGATGTTAAAGTATATTGCTTGTTGTAAACTGCTGCGTTAGCAGGTGTTCGGTTGCTTAGACCGAACACCTTTTGACACCCATTTAGGTTTATTTATTACGTTTATTTTGACTCTAATAAGCGGGAAACACATTCATTCGCATTTCAAGTTACTATTTCCTTCGTGTAATGCATCAATTTCGTTATTAGCAGACTGTAGTTCTCCTGACAGTTGATTGATTTGTGCTTTGAGCACTTCACAACAGGAGTGGCTTATATCCAGGGATGTGCTTGGAAGACTTGTCATTGTTGATTCAAATATGTGAGAATTAGATAAATCAGTCAAAGATGTCGATTGCTGTCTGGCAGTAACCCTCTTTCTTTGCGTTATGTTGTTGTAAGAATCCATTCTAAAATGTTGATGTTATTATTTTATTAAAACCTAAAATTATTTTTAAATTCCCACTTTGGTGGAAAAACTTCCAGGCTTACAACACTATGTAGTTTTCAATGCGCAAAATAGTATTCTCTGTTGACCTGGAACGTTTCTGTCAAATTCCGCTACTCACCGCTAGATGGCGGTAGATTACATGCACGAATGTAATATATGTGACACTATGTCAAGTTTATGACTGGAACGCGATCATCGGTTGACCAATGACGGCAATGTTAATGTTTATATTTTAAAATGTAACGTTCACAATAGGTGCCATTTAGCATGTAAGCATTACTCACTTATTTAGTACGCTATTTATTGTAACAAACTTAGTTGAGATAATATTGGTTCACTCATTGTCTTTTTGTTCCACTTTTGTTACTTTATTGTTGCTTTTGTAAACAAACACTCAGCCGTCCCCTTTTGTCGATTTTTTCAACACAATGGTTCCAAAACTCATGGATAACACTGTCACTTCGTTATTAGTGAATGTTTTAGAGGTTCACTTAATTATATTCACCTATAGGTACACACTCAAATTATTTTTAAGACATTTAGAACAGAGCGTTTTTATTTTACGTCAAGCTTCGCCCAACTATGGCGGGCTCGGCTTCCAGTCTAACCGGATGCAGCTGAATACCAGTATTTTACCTATGTGGCTGCCTAAAGAAGAACTGGTGAAGACTGATTGTCAGATTTTCGGGCTTCTGACTATCTGACTAGTATAAAAATAAATAAAATCTTACCTTCTCTCCTTTCCAAGAATGAAGCATATTCCATCAATGATATACCCAGGAATCATATGCAGAAGCCAAGAGTATATCCAGAACAAAGTAGCGTTCTTGGTACGCAAGACGAAACTGTACCCTATTGCTGCTGGCGTAGGGTAGTTATTTCTTACGACACCTTCTACCGTCATGACAATGTCGCCTGTTTGATAAGAATTGAAATGATATTATAAGTACGCCTGTATGTAAGGAAAAGGCAGAGGTATATATAGTGCGAGTCTTTATAATGTGGAGTGGACTAATCGACCCGGGCCTGGTCCTCACCGGACGGCGAGCTACCTACTACTCACCGTCCGCAAGCCCGCGCCTACGGTGGCCGGGAATCGGCTATCGATTCCCGCCACCCAGGGCGTCTCCTGCGGCGACTGAGGGCGTGAGGTTGCCTCTCCCTCACGCGTTGCGCCTCCTCCTTCGCGAGCATTACCGCTTCGCAGAAGGAGGTGACGGCCTCCCATGCACTCTCGCTCCGCACCATGGCCTGGACCAAGCTCGGACGCGAGAGATCGCCGCCGCCGATCGCCTCCGTGAGAACACGGCGGTGCTCTGCCCAAGCCGGGCAGACCTCCACTGTATGCTCCACCGTGTCCTCTGGGCGATCCACACAATGGTGACACCCGGGCGTTTCCTCCCGCCTTATGCGAAACAGGAACCTCCCGAAACAACCGTGTCCGGTGAGGACCTGCGTCAGGCGGAAGGTGAGGACGCCGTGGCGCCTCTCTAACCACTCCTCAAAGAGGGGACTTATCGCCGCAATTGTGGCGTGCCCAGCGCTGGGCTGCGACAGTCGCACTCTCCATGTCGCCATGAGATCCCGCCGGAGCTCTGTCCGCTGTACCATGATTTCTCGCGGCAGCGGAGTTACGCCCCGGCGTTTCGCCTCCTCGCGCCACTCCCACACGTGCGCGAGGACTCTCGCCTCCAGATCCCACGGCGGCAATCCGGAAAGGAGGGTCGCCGCCTCACCGGAGACCGTGCGGTAACCCCGGACTAGCCGAATGGCCATGACCCTCTGGGACGCGTTCAACCGGCGGACTGGCCGCAGCCTCAGGGAACGCGCCCACACCGGTGCCCCGTAAAGGGCCATGGACCGCACGACCCCCGCGTAAAGCCTCCGGCAGGAGGCGTTTGGACCACCTAGATTGGGCAGGAGCCGCTCCAAGGCAGCCCCAGCCCGCTCCAGTCTGGGAGCCAAACGTCGGAAATGCTCCACGAAGTTCCACCGGCTGTCGAGGACGAGTCCCAGGTACTTCATCGTCGACTCGACTCCGATGCGAACCCCTCCTTCCGTTATTTGGGAACCCGACGGTGGCGCATTCTGAGGACCATGAAAACACATGGCCTCGGACTTGTGCAGGGCCACCACGAGTCCCAACTGCCGGATCCTCTCAACGACTATCGCAACCCCGCGTGTCGCTAATTCAGCCGCCGCCTGGTGCGACCTCCCCTGCACCAGGACCAGCGTGTCGTCAGCGTAACATACCACGCTGACGCCGCTAGGGAGGTCGGCGCGCAGCACCCAGTCGTACCCGATGTCCCACAAATGCGGCCCCAGGACCGATCCCTGTGGGACACCGCACGACATCTCTCGCCGGTTCCACTCTCCCTGATGACCGGGGTAGATGACGGCCCTATCCGTCAAATAGGCCTCAACCACTCGAAAGAGGTAGGTCGGCATCCGGTGATACCGGAGTGCCTCCCTGATGCAACTCCAGGGCAGGGTATTGAAGGCGTTGGCGTTGTCTAGAGACACCGCCAAGACGACCCCACCCCGGGCAACAGCATCCCCCGTCGTGAGGGCTCGCACGCGTATGATGGCGTCCACCGTAGAGCGCCCCCTGCGGAAACCAAACTGGCTCTCCGGCCCCTCCTGCACCAGCCACCCGACGAGGCGGTCTGCAATAACTCTTTCAAAGAGCTTGCCCACCTCGTCGAGCAGCACGATGGGTCGGTAAGCGGACGGAGAGTCCGCAGGGCGCCCCGGCTTCTTAATAAGGACCAGTTTCCCCGTCTTCCAACGAAGTGGGAACTGGCCCCGCTCCAAGCATGCGCTTAGGAGCCCCCCTAGTCGAGGCCCGAGAGCCCCAAAGGCCAGAACCCAGGCTCTTCCAGGTAAGCCGTCGGGTCCTGGGGCGGCATTTTTGGCACTCAGCCTACGTACCGCCGCTCTCAACTCTACCTCGGTCACTTCCGGAGCATCGTCGTCGTCGTCGGTGATGTGGTCCGCAACGGGCACCGCAGGAAGCGGAGCCATGGGCGGGGGAGTAAGTTCCCCTCGTGAAGGGAACAGAGCGCTCACCACGTCCTCCACGAGCTGGGGCCGGAGACTCTGCGTCAGCGGGGGCGCCCATGGACGCAGTTTATTCCGCACCATTTTATAAGGGCGTCCCCATGGGTCCCTGTTTAGAGTCTCCAGCGACTCCTCGCAAGCCAGATCCCTGGCCCGCAAGATCGCCGCTCGGAGGGCGGTCTTCGCCTCTCTGTACCCCTCGTACAGCTCCGCCTGAATGGCTTCCGTATCCGAAGGGCGGATACGGAGCCTGCGGTGCGTGGTGTACCGGTGCCGCGCAGCAACGCACGCCTCGCGCAGAGCCGTCAGCTCCGGCGACCACCAATACACCTGGCGCCAGGCGCGACCAGGCTGGACCCGGGGCATTGCCACGTCACATATTTCGGACATGGCCTCCCGGAACCACTCCGCCTCGTCGTTGATGTCGGCAGGCCTGTCCGGTGGTGACACCCAGGCCTGCACGATCGAGGCTTCCAGAAGGAGCTCCCGGTCCAGCTTCTTCAGCGCCCACCGCGGACCACTCGGGGCCTGTCGGACCGGCGCGCTCGAGGTCTGGGCGGAGACATCAAACCGGATGTACCGGTGGTCGGAATAGGTCTCCACCCCCTCTATGACGCGCCAGTCAACAACATGTGGCAATAGAGCGGGGCTGGCGAACGAAATGTCCACCACTGAATCGCCCCGCATCCGCACACACGTGGGGACAGAACCCCGGTTTAGGATGACCAGGCCTGTCTCCAGAGCCCAGTCCTCCACCATCCTGCCCCGTGTGTCCGTATACCGGGAACCCCAAGCCACATTCTTGGCGTTGAAGTCCCCGAGGACGAGCACGGGAAGGGAACGAAACCCGACGACGACGTTTTTCAACTCCGCAAGGGAGTTGTGGAACTCGGTGAGAGTTCGGTTCGGGGAGAAGTATACCCCTACCACGACAATCCCCCCGAACCGTGCTGCAACGCAACCCTGTCCCCTCTTGACGGCTTCGAGGGACAGGGTACCGGCGGCGGCCGACGAAATGAGGGTCACTGAGCCGCTCAGGTCCTCCACCCAGTGATCACTGGGCGGGACAAAGTACGGCTCAGCGACCACGGCGATGTTAATCGACCACTGCGCCATGCTCTGGAGCAACAGATCCTGAGCGGCGGCGCAGTGGTTGATGTTCGCCTGGAGGAGGCGTAATGGGGCCATTACTGGCACTCCATATTAGCCCCCCCCCCCCCTGAACCTCCTGTGAGGGCCCTGCCGCAGTGAGTATGCTACATGCCACCTTAAATTGCAATTGCTTGTCTATGATTATTTTGTACGCCATATATTGGCAAAACATAGTGCACATATTTTAGACAATATACAACCATTAACCACACCTATGTTTTACAAAATAAACGATTGATTGATTTTATCGAGGGAAAAATATTTAAAAAAATCAAAAAATGAAATTAAACTTTTTATAGCATTTTTTTTTAAATTCTTGTTCGTTGCTGTGACCTCTGTGTAAACAAAACGGTATAACTTTTAAAGTAAACTATCTATCACAATGAAACAAACTCAGTTATGATTAAAAATAACAGGGCGTCCTCATAAAATAAAAGTTAAATAAAAATCTGCCCTCAATTGAGAATTAAGGTGTTTTCTTGACAAAAATCTGTTTTTTTTTCATAATTTTCTCCAATAATTGTAAAATTTCTCAATAAAACCCCGTATTACTTACATTTTTTTATTACTTTAAATTATTATACATCGTATTAACTTTCTAAAAGTAAAAATACCACGTTTATAACAGGCCAGTTGGCGTGGTTGGTTAAGATACCACCTATCATGTCGCTGGTCGTGGGTTCGATTCCCATCCAGAACAAACATTTGTGTGCATGAACATGTCTATTTGTCCTGAGTCTGGGTGTAATTATCTATATAAGTATATATTTACAAAAAAAAGTAGTATATGTAGTATATCAGTTATCTGGTTTCCATAGTACAAGCTCTGCTTAGTTTGTGACCAGATGGCCGTGTGTGAAAATGTCCCAGGATATTATTATTATATGTTTTTTTTACATTTCTCGGGACCCTGGAGTCCCGGACCTTTGGAAGGCGTACGAGGATCCGAAGCCAACTCGCAGAGGCCCCTTAAATAATTTTAAATGATAAGGAGGCACCAACCGACGATTATCCCTGTATGCACTATGCAAGTGCACCCAAGGACAACCCCCGGTTGGTGCAGGACTATTGTTGTGTGTGGAAACAAAACATATTGGGCTATGGGTCTGGGTGGCTAAAGTGGATTGGGTAACTTGAACTATGGAAGAACTATGTCCCCTGCCTGACCAATGTTATATATTATACACGGATAAAATGGCAGGGGGTGACTTGCACACTCAATAATGGGCCCCCGGAAACGGCCGCTAACACATAGTGACGTAGCGACAAGGGGGCAACACTTCCTGAGATACTTGAGGAGTGGACAGGTATTCCACGGCTATCATTATTATTGCTACATATTGTTACATGTTGTTATTTACATATTGTTAATCTGACATTATATTAAACTATCCCTTGAACTGACCTAGGTATGTTTGACATGTAAAGTTCTGATTTGGTGTGGCTGTCTACTTGTATTTTTATTTATAATTTAATTAAAATAGCAACATCGTGCTCCACACTAGCGACGAAATTAAATATTTGCACACCATAGGATAATGGTAGAATGTAAAGGGGACACTATTTTGAAGATCATACATTGTATACCTACATTCTAGCAAATAAATGAATTTGAATTTGAATTGATGTACCAAGATCAACCACGGCATTGATGTACCAAGATCAACCACGGCATTGATGCGTAAAAGTATTTTTTGTTTAGCACCAATAATTTATAATAAAATCCCAAAACCTATTAGAGAAATGCCTACTGCTCTGTTTAAAATACATTTTAAATAATATCTCATAGCCAAATGCTATTATACCTTAGCGGATTTTTTAAATGACCGCAATCAATTAAATAGATTCCTATAATTACGACATTTTCACAATTTGCCCTCCAAATCTATATAACAATACTTTATTTTTACATTTTTTAAATTATCATTAGAATTAAAATATTAATTTCATAGTTTTCTGTGTAGACTCAATTTTTTATGGTTTTTTCTAAACCAAAAATATGATGATTGTACGCCAAAACTGGCAAAACATGCAGATCTACCTGTTATTTTAAGACCTTGCACATACTATTTGATGCATACTCATGTTTTTACAATAAATATATTATATTCTATTCTATTCTATCAGGACAATCCCGGAAGTACGGTCAAGATCCCTACCAGCTTCTTACTGGAATACTTCCTCCGAGCACGTTTGCTCTTGCGAATCTCCACTCAAGCCGGCCAATAAAGGCAAGAAAGAGGTGGGAGCTCTGTTCCTCGTCAGTGTTCACTCCAGCCGGCCAATAAAGGCAAGCCAGAGATGAGGACAAGATTTCTCTCGGGAGATAGGGACCGTGGGGTCGCTACTGCCCAACAGCTCGCCACATGCTGCCCTGCGGGTTTCTGTATCTCTCTTGGTGTGGCTCCTCATCCTAGACCCGTTCCGGCAAACTCTACCGGCACAGACCTAAAGTTTGGAGCGCGCAAGCCCCACCACGACGTCAACGTACAGCGGTGGGGAATGTATGATATATTATTATTATTATCTCCTCTATTCAATTTTTTTTATATATAAGTTATATTTTTAAATATTAGAATTTAAAAAAAAACATTTAAAAATATAAAAAATAGAAATCCACCGGCATGGAGAACAGGGTCCAAGCTACCGGTGGTTAGGACCCCAGAGACAGGAACCTCCTCACAATACGCGCCGTATCAAGGAGGACTGGCTTCTGAATCAGGCTTTCACCCAGTCACCCAACGAGAGCCTCTTGAGATGTTGGTCGAGGCTCTTAGCGATAAGGCCATTGACGTAACGACTATCGGCACAATGATTGCCGAGTCCACATTCCACATAGCGACAACCTCGTGGGCTAAGTCGAGATACTTCAATTGTTTCTCCTTCTCAGCCTTCACGAGGTTCTCGTCATGCGGGATAGTGACATCGATTATCATTGTGCGGCGCACTGATCGATCTATTACCACTATATCAGGCTTATTATTATTATTATTATTATCACAACATTTCCTACCAGCTGTTAAAGAAAGGCCTTGCACACTGCTACGTACAAAAATACTTCAGCAGGCAGACAATAAATATGTTTTTTTTTTTAAATATTTTTTAAATATTTTTCCGTAGATAAAATTAAGCATAGTTCCCCTCATTTCGATATGTGCACATTATAAAGACTCACACTGTATAAGTACACCCATATTTTGCCAATTGAATCGATGATTTCTAAAAGGCCACTTGTCACACTATATTGTCTAGGGACAAGTGCCCTTTTAGAAATCAATGATTCAATTATTTTTAAGAGGGAAATTAACAGACTGAATGTCGAGGTAAACATTGCTAATTACTTTCGCGTTTCATACAAATACGAACCTTATTCTTATTTACAAAGGCTTACCAACTGAATATATACAAAATATTTGTCATAATTATAGATCTCGCATGTATGTGTACATAGGTATATGAATGAAAGGAAAGTGAGGCACAAAGAAAAAATATACATAATTTTGAAATGATATCCAAAGTAGATAATCAGATAATAATGTCTTAGGCAGATAATGTCCATATTTGTATAAGCAAAAGCGAACAAGCGCTTCAACGAATATAATGAACTGTAACATCTCACGAATAATGTTCATAATATTATACAGACGCTTACTTTCTTGTCTTTCAACCCTACTTACCCCATAGGTTAGGATTCCTGGTCGAGACCAGAGTATAAATCCTCGGTTGCCCCCGTGCAGCAGGAGTTCTCTTAGCTGTCTCCCAGGCCGCAGCTATGATGGCGTTGTTCACGTGGTCCACTGGCACCACGCCGATACGTATGTCGTCATTGGAAAACATTGTGTGCATCAGGCCTAAGCCGGGACCCAGGATGATCTGGAATGGTTAAGGAGCATTTAAAAAGACGTCGCGGTGGAAAAACAATAAAATTGAGGAGACAACAGTAGTGATATTCAGTTAAAATCTCACCGTGTGGGAACTTAAGTGAAGTGAACTGTCATTCTACCTGTCAGTTGCTGGGGAGTGACGCTTTTGACAGTTCACTCCACCTGTAAGTTGCCGGGGAGTAACGCTATTGACAGTTCACTCCACCTGTATGTTGCTGGGGAGTGACGCTATTGACAGTTCACTCCACCTGTAAGTTTCTCGGGAGTGACGCTATTGACAGTTCATAGTACACTACAGACTCCAGGCTGCACTGCTACAGTATGACATAGTACACTACAGGCTGCAGGCTGCACTGCTACAGTATAAGATAGTACACTACAGGCTGCAGGCTGCACTGCTACAGTATGACATAGTACATTGCAGGCTGCAGACTGCAGGCAGCTCTGCTACAGTATGACATAGTACATTACAGGCTGCAGGCTGCGCTGCTACAGTATGACATATTACAGTACAGGCTGCAGGCTGCCCTTCTAAAGGGTTTTTTTGACGCTCGAATGTTGGCAGGATCGCTGTTGGTAAACATTTGTGAAATGTCACTTGAAATGTATTCAAAAACAAGATGGCGACGTTAGATTCGACGTTGCCACGTGCCAAAATAACCTTGTGGACGTAGCGCTATAGTTACTTACACCACTAGCTCCGTACACGTTTGACATATCGATCCAGCCAGGATTAGGTTCCTTGTGAGCGCAGCTTACTAGAACAGAAAATTGTATTATGTAATTACAGAAACGGAAATTTTTAATAAACCGAAACTATTGCGTATTTATTTTATTTATTAAAACTTTATGGACAAGTAAAAAAAAAACTGTACAAAGGAGGACAATACCTGAGGCATTTTATACCAGTCAACCTTAGGGTGATGCAGAGATAAAACATGCATTTTGAAAATGCGAAATTTGGGAAAGATAACTCGAAAAAGAATAAATATTAGGTCCTTACATATGAAATTGGTGTTTTGTATGGAAAAAGCAAAACAATTTTTTTTTAATTGAATTATTTTAATTAATCAATCAAAGTATGTGTGATAGTTAGTTATCTATGCAGTTTCGCCATTTTATCGGTAGTTAATTGTGGGAGCGAGAATCAATAAAATCTTTGAAGGCGGTTTTGCCAGCCTCATCAGAATTGAATTTTTTGCCTTGCAAGAAGTTGTCCAAATTCCTGAAAAAGTGGTAATCTGTTGGAGCAAGGTCCGGGGAGAATGGTGGGTGTCGGAGACATTCCAATCGCAGCTCCTCTAATTTAGTGACCGTCTGTTGTGCGGTGTGTGGTCTAGCGTTGTCCTGAAGCAGCAGTGGGCTAGAGCAGTTGACCAGTCTCGGTTGTTTAACGGCTAGCTTTTCCATCATGGTTTGCAAATGTTGACAATACAGATCTGCCGTAATCGTTTAGCCAGATCATAGGAAGCTGTAGTGGATGACACCAGCATTGGTTCACCAGTCACTTACCAGTACCTTTTTCTGAGTCAAGTTTCGTTTGGGGCAGGATTTGGCTGGTTCTCCTGGGTTCAACCATTGTGATGAGCGTTTCCGTTGTCGTACAGGATCCATTTTTCATCACCAATAACGATACGATTCAAAATTCCCTCGTTATTGTAACGGTTGAGTAGTAGCAGCACTCGACTCGTGTTTGTTGGTTTGCTTCACTCAATTCATGCGGTACCCATTTTTCAACCTTTTTCACTTTTTCAATTTGTTTTAAGTGAATTATAGTTGTTTTATCACTCACACGGAAGCCTGCCGCTAATTCTGACGTGGTTTGCGGTGGATCCGCTGCCACGATCACTTTTAATTCTTCATTGTCAACTAGGGTCTCCGGCCGTGCACGGGGTTTGTTGTGTAGGTCAAAATTTTCAGAACTAAAACGTTGGAACCAAAAATGTACCGTGTTTTCTTTTACTGGACTAAGGCCGTGGCGGTAGCCGAAGTTGATAACTCATCCCCATTTCGCCTGTTTATAAAAGACGTTACGACCGGACAGAAGTATCTCGTTGATACGGGTGCAATCGTTTCCGGAACCGTCATAGTTTGCGGAAAAAAGAACCGGACTCCGAGCAACTACTTGTATGCAGCTAATGGGATACAAATTCCTTTTTGTTTATTAAATTTTGGCATGAGGTGTCCGTACAAGTGGCGATTTTCGATTGCGACAGTCAGTAGGCCGATATTAGGCGCTGATTTTCTGCATCGTCAGGCACTCATTATGGATCTTCACGAACGATGATTAGTGGATCAATAGACGAAGATTTCCATGTCCAGTTTCATCTCACCAGCATACGAAAGAAGCATATGAACAACCAGCTATCATATATCACGATCTACTTAGCCAAGTACCCTGATATTATAAGACCAAAATTGTAGAATCAATGCAACAGCGAAGTAGAACACTACATCGAGACTACTGGCCCCACACTGTACATCGAGACCACTGGCCCACCACTGTACATCGAGACCACTGGCCCACCACTGTACATCGAGACGACTGGCTCAACACTGTACATCGAGACGACTGGCCCAACACTGTACATCTAGACCACTGGCCCACCACTGTACATCGAGACGACTGGCTCAACACTGTACATCGAGACGTCTGGCCCAACACTGTACATCGAGACGACTGGCTCAACACTGTACATCGAGACGACTGGCTCAACACTGTACATTGAGACTACTGGCCCAACACTGTACATCGAGACTACTGGCCCACCACTATACATCGAGACGACTGGCTCAACACTGTACATCGAAACTACTGACCGAACACTGTACATCGAGACTACTGGCCCAACACTGTACATCGAGACGACTGGCTCAACACTGTACATTTAGACTACTGGCCCAACACTGTACATCGAGACGACTGGCTCAACACTGTACATTTAGACTACTGGCCCAACACTGTACATCGAGACTACTAGCCAGACACTGTACATTGAAACTACTGGCCCAATACTGTACATCGAGACTACTGGACCAACACTGTACATCATCATATTTCCTGTATCAGATTTCCTTAGTGAACGGTCGATCAGAGTAGTTGTTGACGGCTGCTCTTCTGACCTTATGGCTATTGATGCCGGAGTTCCTCAGGGGTCTGTTCTCTCTGCAACTCTTTTCCTGCTGCACATCAGATGACAGTACAGTTTCAGAGAGATACTTGTCCAGAGCAAAAACCAGCGGGGCCGAAGTTCGTTCCTTGAGAGAGGCCATGGTAGAGCGGACAGATTTGACCTTAAGCTTTGTCTCCCAGCGGGGTGATGATAATCTGGTCTCTTTTAACGCCACCAAAACGCAGGCGTGTCTTTTTACCGCTAAAAAGAGTCGTTTCGCCCAAACTCCTACTTTTCGGGGTACATCTGTTCCTGTAACTGATCGACTTGAGCTCCTAGGCATGGAGTTGACATCTGGTCTCAACTTCGGCGCCACCATCGAGTACAAGGCCCAAACTACAGCCAAGAAACTGGGCATCCTAAATAGGGTGAAGCGATACTTTACGCCTGGACAGCTTTTAACCCTTTACAAAGCGCAAGTCCGATCCTGCATGGAGTATTGCAGTCACCTTTGGGATGGATCAGCTAAGTACCAACTAGCCGCGCTTGACTCGGTGGAACGCAGAGCTATGAGGCTCATTGGCGACGTAAAACTGGTGGATGCCAAGCTTCATAGCTTGGCTCATCGCCGCAAGGTTGCTTGTCGGTCTTCTACAGATTGTACTTCGGAGAGTGTGCCCGAGAACTCCACGACCTCATTCCACCGGCCCCCTTCTACCACCGGACATCTAGACGCACTGCCAGTTACCATCCCTACCTGGTTGCTATTCCACCAATTCGCACTAAGCGCTTCCAAATGTCTTTTATAATGTGCACAGCAAAAGAGTGGAACTCACTACCTGCGTCTGTGTTTCCGAACATATATACAACCCTAATCTCTTCAAAGTGAGAGTGAACAGGGGGTCTACTCCCTAACACCGTCAACGAAGCAACGGGCCCGTCCGATAGTAGTCCGATACGTCGGAGTGAACCCTACTCCCTAATGATTTCGGATTCATCAGAACGGAACGGAATCATAGACTCATGACGATAGAGTTGCGCTATTTTACCGGTCGGTTACCGGTTTACTTATTTTGTGATTTTCAAGCATAATAACCAAAAATTCATATTTTTGTTGTTAGAAAATCAGCACATTTTTAAAAATATAAGTTTTATCATGTCTCTAAATATTTAAATGAATTATTTTGCCATTTTTTTGCGGATATTGGCCCTATCCATTTGATACCTCTGCCTTTTTCTTTTTGACGGCAATTTTCAAGTAAATAGTATATGTGTTCTGTGGTATATATGTTCTGTGGAAATGACAGAGCTTTTTGTTTACATAGTAACCGGAAATTTTAGTAAAATGAATTAGATTAATTTTGTTAAATAGCCCCATCCGATCCAACAGCATCTCACGCGCAAATAGAGGCCCTCCGCAATTTTATGAGCGAGATCAAGAGTTGGCTCGCAGACTATTGAGGCGTACCGACGACGGGCGAATAGTTGGTTTAATGCTCTCTTGGGCGAATACGATCAAAACGGCTGTGGCTTCGAAAGCCTGTGCAATTCAATGGCAAGTTGCACAAAATGCGTGGAGCAGTGGCAAAGGGTGAGTTTAATACAATATTACTCGTCAATATTAATAAGATTTTAAGGTCTTGTCATCAGTAAAGTGCAAACAATGATAATAATCAGTCATCCTCCAAATACTTATCTGTAGGTGGACTTACAAGTACACTGATAATAATTATGTTACATGGAGCCTTTGCTGAGACTTTTTTTTATTAAATAATAATAAATTACAGATATTTACACAATTCTATATTTGTCAAACATTTCTATCGATGATATTTGTTGTATACGTCAATGATATTCAATTTTTGTTATACAGGGTCCACGTGTAAGACAAGGCCCAGCAGCCTACTCACCCATACCCACTCAAGAACAGCCCTCAACATCTGCATTTCATCTGAAGTTACTAACGAAGAATCAAAGTAAGCGAAGTAAGTATTATTGTTCAGTAGAAAAGAGATTACGTAAATCATGTTTCACAAAGTTACACTGACTAAAATTATTTATTTCTTTTGTTTACAGCATTAAACCCACGTCGTGCACGTCCACGTGTTCGGCGACACCTCACTGCCGACTCAGCAAGAAGTAGCAATAATTTAAAACTACAACAGATAAATAAAATTAAATCTATGTTTTGATTGTTATAGTGTGTTGTTGTTTGTTAAATTGATTCAGCTTTAATTGGTGCTAAATAAAAAACAACCATTTTGTTAATAAAAACTTTACTTTTATTGTGCCTCTATTTCTATTTCTATACCTATTTATTCTAGCAATTACACTAATTTGTCTCTTGTTTTTTGCGGCTTGATGAGTGGATGTAGTCTCATTTCTCTGTCTACTGCGCTCTAGTTGTAGGTCTTCCTCGTTGAGGGAAGGTGTTTAAGTCCGCCCGAGTGCAAAAGAGGTATTATATCCTTACAAAAGTCTTCGAACAATTCCCGTGTGAGTCTATAGTTCCCAATGAACTCAACGTTGGGAATACTCGCCAACCGAAAGTTTTGGCGTAAATGTCGTCGGCGTCGCATTCGCTCTTCCTGTAGACCTTCTTCGAGCATTAAAAAGCAGCCATAGTTTCGAATTCTTCTCAAACTTGTTACTTTCGTCGTCAGCACGATAACTATTTTGATGTCGTATCAAATGACATAACGAGCCGTCCCAACAAGTGTCAAACTTAACTTTTCGGACGGGCAAAAACACATCGGGAGTAGGGACAACTGTCAAATCGTGTCGTCATTCATTCTTCGTTCGGGCCCCGGACGAATCATCCGTCCGTCGGTGATAGGGAGTAGGAAACGCCCGTTACGAAGGCTGAAACTACGGACTTCGTGCTTAGGGAGTAGGCCCCCAGGCTTCTTCTGGGTAAGCTCACTCCATCGTCGACTTTGTCTCTGTCACCTCTGACCTAGACTAGAGTCAAGAGCAAACCCTTTACAAATAAAAAAAAACATAAAAGGGAAACGGAAACCGCTAGGATTTTTTTCGAAGAAATTTACTGAAGCGCAACGGAAATATAATACGTATGACAGAGAGCTACTTTCCATATATATGGCAGTGCAACATTTTCGCTGCATATTTGAGGGACGCGAACTGGTCATTTATACGGATCACAAACCATTGATCCAAGCACTTGTGGCGGGTTCCAAGAACGAAACGCTCCGTCGTACAAGGTACCTAGAATATATCGGACAATTCACATCTAACATCAAACCCCATCAGCCGTCGATGATCCGACGATCGGTCCGTATAAAAAAATCAGAACTGTTTATGATCCGACGGTCGGTTCCATAGTCTGACCATGTTCTGACCGTATTTAATAAGCGATTTATAGTCTGCGAACTGTATTTTACCCGCTCTAACTAATACAAAGTGTAGTGTATAGACATTCATAGTTGTGGGTAATTCTGTCGTCTCGAGCGACGCACGCGCGGAGTCGCGGGGCGGGAGGGAGTGCCCGACCGACCGCCGCGGAGAGAAGACGCGGACGCCCGCTGCGAGCCGATACCAGTGTATGAGTGTAATTCAGTGTAGCTTGTCCCTTTCTAATATTAACCCCTGAAACCTAGTGTACATTACAAGTGGCGACGAGACAAACTGTGAGTATTTTAAGTTTTTACCTGTAATAACAGAGGAAAGAGAGCAAAACATACGTTACCTACATCACAAAATACTTATATAGATACTAACCGACAACAAGATTGTTGAATAAAACTACCAAGCTTTTATCAAAGTGATTATTATGGGGGTAACAAGGTAGGTAACTACCCGCTGGGTTTCTTCATAAATGTTGTTTCATTCGGTCATGCACGTGGTATGTGATGAATGACCTACAAGTTACCTACCTACTTGAGTTCGAGCCTCAGTATTTATTGCCTATTTATCTGTTTTAGAAATGTTGATGGGTAAAATGAATCACAGAAAGGACAGCAGTAGTTATTTTAACGCTTTATACGCGACATTTTTGTTGTTTTGGATTATAAATGTTATTCAAATTTGTTTTGATGCCATTTATATTATACTGTATAATCTATGATACAAACCACAGAACATAAATAATACATATTGTACGTGATGTATCTGTGTTGAATACGAGGCTTTTAGCTACTTTATCCAGGTGATAGTGTAATTGTATTTTTTTTTTTTTTTTTTTTTTTTTATTGTCCAACATACATTTTTTTTTTGGTTTTTACAATTTTACTCGCCAAACTTTCCAGTTTGATGGCGAGAAGCGCTTGTTCAATAAAAATAAACGAACCTTAAAACTATCACTATTTCACTCGAGGATCAGTCACCCCGGCACGGACCGACCGCGGACGAGCCGCAGACACCGGACACTGACAGATTCAAATACGTATGTACTCGTACCTACCCATCTGAAGGTGTCCGTGATCGGAGCCGCGTCCGCAGTCTGCCCGCGCCGGCCCGACAAACCCTTGTAGTGAATCACAGATTACTTAATACATAAGTATATATATAGACAAATTCACGCCCTCCTCCCATAGGGGTAGGCACAAACTACAGACTATTAATGATACTAAGGCTCTTAGCACACCTCCGCCGCGAAGCCATAGCAGCGAAACCGCAGCAGTTTATCTCAACTGACTCGCATTTTAATCTGTACTGTGCGTTTAGCTTGTGCAAAATAAACATTTTCTTCTTTCTTTCTTTATTCTGAAGTTAATGAATTAGTCTACAGTATTAATGAGTTACTTACCTACAAAATAAAGTGTGTATTTACTGTTATCATTGTTACTAACTGATGTTGACGGTATAAAACATTTGACTAAGGAAAATAGAAGGAAATGTAAAATAACCAGGTAGGTACTCACTTGGCCGTGAGGTGCGTAGGTATGATTTTGTTCGCGTTTTAGGTATCTAGGTTTTATGGGGGTACATCAGGGAGTGACATACCTACATATTGTCA
Organism: Dicycla oo; assembly: GCA_948252095.1. NCBI lineage: Eukaryota > Metazoa > Arthropoda > Insecta > Lepidoptera > Noctuidae > Dicycla > Dicycla oo. The sequence continues at coordinate 18,502,397 of OX411738.1, forward strand.
ACCATACCTACCTTACTCATTAAATTGTAACTGGGCATTCAATTGCGACTGAGCATTAAACTGCGGTTAACCGGTATAGCATTAAATTGCGGATATCGATGAATACTTAGTGTACAACTTGCATTAAATTGCGGAGATTTACCGGTGGAGCATTAAATTGCGGACATACCTACATGGCATTAAATTGCGAAGTTTTGACGGTTTCAAATTTTATGTTGACACTTTGAGCACCCGTTCGCCGCATGGCGGCCGCGCGCTGTAATAAGCGCCGAATGTGTACCTACTGCGGGCGTGGATACCTACGTAGCGTACTTATAGCATAAGTACAGTCACGTACAGTAGACGCTTTATTACTAGCATTAAATTGCGACAGAAGTTTAAAAAAAAAAAAAATATGCAACATACTTTTTACTTTGTCCACAGGTAGCCCCAAATGGCACAGTACACCTTAGAGAAGTTCGAATGTGAAGGGGACGTTGGTTCAGTCTCTGTCCGTTGGGAAAGATGGAAAAGAAGTCTAAACATTTACCTCGAGGCGGCAGGCATAGACACCGAGGCAAAGAAAAGAGCTAGCCTTTTACATTTCGGTGGTCCCGAATTACAAGAAATCTTCTATAACATCCCGGGAGCTAATGCAACTGAAGGCGAACTTTTTAACATCGCGATCGGAAAATTAGACAGCTACTTTGCACCTAAACAAAGCAAAGTGTACGAGCGACACCTGTTTCGTCTCCTAAAACAGGAACAGGATGAGAAGTTCGAGAAATTTCTTATCAGACTTCGACTGCAAGCCAAGAAATGTCAGTTTGGTGGAAAAGAAGACGAGCATATCATAGACCAAATAACTGAAAAGGGTAAGACAGAAGAACTCCGAAAGAAGATATTGAAAACAGGAGACAAGATCACTTTGGATGAAATAGTTGCAGAAGCGAATGCACTAGAAGCCATAGATCGTCAATTAGGAAACTTTGGTATGAAACCTGAGGAAAGTCAGTCAATCAACAGAGTAGGTACAAAGACATGGAAGGAGAAGTCAAAAAAAAGATTGGAATGTAGTAAATGTGGAAGTTCCAGACATTTGGCCCGTGACAACAACTGCCCTGCAAAAGGAAAGACTTGCCTCAAATGTGGGATCTTAGGACACTTCAGAAATCAATGTCGGATAAGACAAACTCAGAAGAGGAAATTGGAAGAAGAAGAATCATCAAACAGTCAGGGATTAAAGAAGAAAAGCAGAACGACAAATAATATCGAAGAAACTGCAAACATAAACACGGATGAAAGAAAAATCGACTACATTTTCAATATCGAGAACGACGCACAGGTCACATGTAACATAGGTGGAACTAACGTGGAGATGTTGATAGATTCGGGCTGCAAGCACAATCTTATAACGGACCAAACCTGGGAAAGAATGAAGAAAGATAACGCTCAAGTTACCAATCAAGATCCGAATCCTGACAAAACGTTCGTAGCTTATGGAAGTGCAACACCGCTGAAGCTGTTAGGATCATTCAAAGCTACTATAAAACTTGCCGGAACATCACAGGACACCACAACATTCTATGTGATCGGAAACGGTACGCGTGACCTACTTGGACGTGTGACGGCAACCTCATTGGGAGTACTTCGGATCAATTTGGATATCAACCAGGTTGAAACTGAAGCGTTTCCTAAATTTAAAGACGTTTTAGTTACCATTCCGATTGACGATTCAGTGAAGCCCGTTGCTCAGCCGTATCGAAGGATTCCCATCCCGCTCGAAGAAAAAGTAGAGAGGAAACTGAAAGAATTACTGAAAAAGGACATTATAGAAGCCGTGAAAGGTCCTTCTAACTGGATTTCGCCTATGGTCCCCGTGCTAAAAAACGGAGGGGACATCCGATTATGTGTCGATATGCGCCGAGCAAATGCGGCTATACAACGTGAAAACCACCCACTACCAACAATGGAAGAACTGTTGCCAAAAGTTCGAGAAGCCAAAATCTTTAGTAAGCTAGACATACGAGATGCGTTCCATCATATAGAACTCCACCCAGACTCAAGACATATCACGACTTTTATTACCAGCAAAGGTTTGTATCAATACAAAAGGATGATGTTTGGTATCTCGTGTGCGCCAGAGATATTCCAAAAAACACTGGAACGAATCCTTTTAGGTTGCGAAGGAGTCATCAACTTCATAGATGACATCTTGACGTTTGGGAAAGACGTAATAGAACACGACCTAAGGCTCAAAAAAGTTATGGCAGTGTTAGAGGAAAATAACGTGATGTTGAGGGAAGACAAATGTATTTTTGGAATGAAGAAAGTCCACTTCCTAGGGCATGAACTGTCAGAACATGGAGTTAAACCACTAGAGAAGTATATCTTGGCTATAAAGGGATTCAGGGCCCCGATGAATATCGCGGAACTGCAGAGTTTTATGGGGTTAGTGAATTACGTGGGAAAATGGATCCCCCACTTAGCAACGGTAACAGAACCCCTTAAGCAACTGCTACGGAAAAGAACGGGAAGAAACACGAACATTCAAGATGACTGGGGAGATGCCCAAAAGAATGCATTTAATGATCTCAAGGCGGCACTCATGAAGATACCAAATTTAGGTTACTACAATCCTCATGATAAGACGGTGGTGATTGCAGATGCAAGCCCAGTGGGTCTGGGTGCAGTGCTGGTGCAAGTCAACAAGAATGGGCCGAGAATAATTGCATTTGGTAATAAAACCCTCAGCAGCTGTGAGCGTCGTTACTGCCAAACAGAAAAAGAGGCCTTAGCCCTGGTTTGGGCAGTCGAACATTTCAACATGTTCCTGTACGGCAAGGTGTTCGATCTAGTAACGGACCATAAGCCCTTGGAAGTAATATTTGGCCCGAAAGCAAAACCATGCGCTCGCATTGAAAGGTGGGTATTAAGGCTGCAATCCTACATTTTCAAGGTGAAATATAGCCCGGGGAAGACCAACATAGCCGATCCACTATCGAGACTCTGCGAAGTGGTAACAAACCCGACGGCTTTATTTGAAGACCATGTTCAAGCGGTTACCGAATCTGCACGACCAATAGCCATCCCATTACAAGAGATCACTGAGAGTTCCCTTGGAGATGCAGAGATACAGAAGGTTAGAGAGGGCCTTTACAATGGAAACTAGGATGAAACTGTTAAAGGCTATAAACTTTTCCAGAATGAATTATGCTTTCATGGCGATATTCTCCTCAGGGGCACGAAAATTGTAATCCCAACCAAATTACGCAGAAGAGTTCTGGAAGCTGCGCATGAAGGCCACCCGGGGATAGTCGCGATGAAGGGCAGATTGAGGACCAAGGTATGGTGGCCTAAGTGCGACAAAGATGCTGAAAACATATGCAAAGCCTGTAAAGGATGCATCCTGGTCTCTGCTCCCAGCGCCCCAAACCCATTAAAAAGAAGAGATTTACCTTGCGAACCATGGGTTGACATAGCAATTGACCTCATAGGCCCCTTACCTAGCGGAGATTATATCCTGGTAGTTGTGGATTATTACACCAGATATAAAGAGGTGAAAACATGCAGAACCACAACAAGCTCTGAAATAATCGGAATGCTTAAAGACATTTTTAGCAGACTTGGCAATCCGGTCTCGCTTACATCTGACAACGGGAGACAATTTTCCAGCAAAGACTTTAAGAGTTTCTGTGCAGAGAGGAACATACGACTCTACAATACCATTCCCTACTGGCCTCAACAAAATGGAGAAGTGGAGCGTCAGAATAGGGACATTCTAAAACGCCTCAAGATTTCTCAAGTAGAGAAAAAGAACTGGAAGGAGGCTCTTCGCGAGTACATGGTGATGTACAATAGTACACCTCACACAGTCACAGGAAAAACACCTGCAGAACTGTTCTTTAGACGACAATTTCGAGACAAGCTGCCTATGATTCAGGACATGACGCATCTCTCAGAGGATCTTGAAATGAGGGATAGAGATAAGGAACTAAAGGAAAAAGGGAAGGAATACGCGGATAGGAAGAGAAGAGCTACTAGCTGTGAATTGGAAGTTGGAGATAAAGTATACGTCAAGAATATGCTTAAACAAAACAAGCTGAGCTTAAACTATGAACCCGAAACACATACCGTCGAAGCGAACAAAGGAGGGGACGTAAGTCTACGGAACGATGAAACTGGTCAGCGAATCAGACGGAACGTCGTACACCTAAAACGAGTGGAGGGACAATGGAAGGTGTTAGATGATGAGAATAATACTAGTGATGCTCAAACCAACGATAATAGTGATGTAAATCAATCACAACTCGAGTGAATAAAACGATGGATAATAATGATAAAATAATTAATGATTAAGGATTAAACATAAGAAGGACTTGCTGATTTTACTTGATATACTATGTAAAATTAAAATGAAAAGTAAAAATGTTCATTAAATAACTATATATTTTGGTAATTATGAATGTATTTGATTTGTATGTTAACCCGATCACAGTTCCTCAACTGAATATTTATATTTCTATTTATAAAGAAAAACTTTAACAAGGGAGGGATGTAGTGTATAGACATTCATAGTTGTGGGTAATTCTGTCGTCTCGAGCGACGCACGCGCGGAGTCGCGGGGCGGGAGGGAGTGCCCGACCGACCGCCGCGGAGAGAAGACGCGGACGCCCGCTGCGAGCCGATACCAGTGTATGAGTGTAATTCAGTGTAGCTTGTCCCTTTCTAATATTAACCCCTGAAACCTAGTGTACATTACACAAAGTGTAGGAAAAAAAGACAAGGAAGGCATGAAAGTTTCATGCTAAACATGTCACATTCGTTGAAGTATGAACTTCACCTATTTTTTTCTCGGCGCGCGGGTCGCCAAACTAAGGCGTGTTATTTTAAAGCTTGTGGGATGAAAAAAATGTATGGGCAGGTGTGTGTTTTCTTATTGATTCATGTAAAAGAGTTTATCTTTATGTAAATAAAATAAAAACTCTTTGAAATATTAATTTCATTTATTTAGAACAAGTTTTTAACAACAAACTGGGAAAAATTCGCTCATGCATGTTTAATAAGTTAGCTTATTTCATAACTATTTCAACGATATAACTTTTATGTACAGCTCCCATACAAAACTTTAGAGATATTCGTCATTTTAATCACGCGTGCCGCTAATGCGCGAGGTCAGCCAAGGTCAGATAAAATAAGTGAAACAGATGCGCGGATTTCGCAAAATGGCGTCGACAGATGAAGGGTACGTCAAACGTCAAACGCTACGTCAAAAATAGCCAAGTCGCAGACGCTCCCTCACGAGTTGAGACAATAACCAACCTGACAATAATTGATTACGAAGAGTTAGCAAGGAAACAAATCGAAGATGAAGAGTTGGGAATGTTGAAAAATACCGGAAAATACGTTTTAAAAGGTATCATTATTCCGAAATCAATCATCAAGGTAATTTGCGAGATGTCAACAAGTTCAGCCCGTCCATATTTACCGCCGCAATTTTGAAAAACTGCATATCAACCGATTCACGACTTAGTCATCCAGGAATAAGAGTCACAAGTCACTGCCCGCTAAAGTTACAACTAGGGTGAGTTGTAACTTTAGCGGGTCTGTCACTATTTGCTGATGACAGTACTGTGACCATTAATAGCAAAAACGCTCAAACCTACAACTATTAAATTACTAAGTAACCTCAATAGTATAATGGTTATCGCTTGGCTGGCTGTATCGCTTGACATCTCGAAGGCCTTTGACAGGGTCTGGTACGCTGCTCTGCTCAGCAAGCTTCCTGCTTATGGCATGCCAGCTGATTTTTGCAGCTGGATATCAGATTTCCTTAGTGGACGGTCGATCAGAGTAGTTATTGACGGCTGCTCTTCTGACTTTATGGCTATTGATGCTGGAGTTCCTCAGGGGTCCGTTCTCTCTGCAACTCTTTTTCTTCTGCACATCAATGACCTGCTTCGGCCTGGTATTGTTGGGTACGCAGATGACAGTTCAGTTTCAGAGAGATACTTGTCCAGCGTAAAAACCAGAGGGGCCGAAGTTCGTTCTTGAGAGAGGCCATAGTAGATCGGACAGATTTGACCTTAAGCTTTGTCTCCCAGTGGTGTGATGATAATCTGGTCTCTTTTAACGCCACCAAAACACAGACGTGTCTTTTTACCGCTAAAAAGAGTCGTTTTGTCCAAACTCCTACTTTTCGAGGTGCATCTGTTCCTGTAACTGATCGACTTGAGCTCCTAGGCATGGAGTTGACATCTAATCTCAACTTCGGCGCCACCATCGAGTACAAGGGCCAAACTGCGGCCAAGAAACTGGGCATCCTAAATAGGGTGAAGCGATACTTTACGCCTGGACAGCTTTTGCACCTGTGACCTAGACTAGAGGCAAGAGCAAACCCATGACAAATAAAAAAAAGGTTATATAATAATAATCTAAAAATAAATATTGAAAAAACGAAATTAATGATGTTTAGCCAACGTTCAAACAGAAATATGAGTAGATATTGACATATTTTTTTAAATTATTTTTCTCTTTTTATTTATATTGATTTCTATGGCTATTTATTATTAATTAACTGATAATTGTTTTTTTTTTACTGTTCAGGCTTATTTGTGACTACGAGAGAAATTAAATAATATTATAAAAGAAAAAGAAAAGATTTAATTTAATTATTAAGGCTTTGCCGACTTGATTTCAGATTTACTAACAAAGATTTGAACGCCCTGCATCTAATATGTGCAACAACACACGAAATAACCTATAGTCAGTTTCAAATATACAAATCGACTGGAACATCTTCACATTGACATCGGGTTCACGTCGGGCCATATATCCTGAGACAATGTTCACACACGGTCATCTGATCCCAAACTAAGCAGAGCTTGTACTATGGAAACCAGATAACTGATATACTACATTCACTACTTTTTGTTTTTATAAATACTTACTTATACAATAACAATACTTAATTACATTACTTATATATAATTACACCCAGACTCAGGACAAACAGACATGTTCATGCACACAAATGTTTGTCCTGGATGGGAATCGAACCCACGACCTGCGGCATGAGATGTGGTATCTCAACCAACCACGCCATCTGGCCTGTCAATATATAATATACGGACTATATTAAACAGATTCCGATACTTGTTGACAATGATAGATCGGTCTACTACGTGGCAAGAAGCTTGTCCACTTGAAGAGATAACCGCAGAAAAAGTTGCTAGCACTTTTTACGAAAATTGGATAGCCCGGAAGAGGACATCGCTGCATCGGGGCGAGCTCTGCCTGTGATTTGGACACTGTTTAACTTGAGTATGGCTACGCACAACAGCCATGAATATGCAGATATGCATTTCATTTACGGATTTTGTTATGGAAATGCACGCCAAGCTGCAAGAGTGTATCGAGAGCGATATCCTAATCGGGACCGCTATCCGGATTACCGAGTATTCCAACGTGTACACTCCGCTTACGCAGATGGTAGAAATCCAGGAGCTAGGGAAGGTCGACGTAGCGTTCCAGACCTTGGAGTCGAAGATGTGGTGCTTCAGATGCTACGTGAGAATCCAATGACAAGTATTCGTCGCATGTCAAGAATGTCAGGGATTCCGAGATCTGTGGTACATCGTACTGTGAGACGACACATAATTCAACCCTTTCACGTTCAACGTGTGCAAGCTCTTTTACTAGTACTACCCACTAAAAGAGCTCAAAGAACGATTCTCAAGGTGGCTACTGGCCGCCCTTTCCTCTTTCCCACTAACCTGCTCTATAAATGTTGTGAAATACTAACAGTTCGACAATTATTCATAATGAGCATTGTACTAAAACAACACGCAGCCCTTCGCTTCAGCACTGAATTTACTAAAAAGAGACGAAAATACATTGTTTACCCCACAAACAGTACAAAACAAGCTTTCACAGCCAAATTTCATGTTTTCCTTGGATCACTCCTCTATAACAGTCTAAATGCAAAAGCAAACTTATATTCCCTTAATTATGGACCGACAGACAGAAAGACGGACAACAAAGTGATCCTATAACGGTTCCGTTATTTCTTTTTGTGGTACGGAACCCTAAATATGAAGAACAAAAGAGGAGATAATATACCGCCTTGAGGGACGCCATCTGCAAGATCACACAAACTCCACGAAGAGGTCCTAGGCTATTAGGCAATAAAGTGGGTGTACTTACCGATAGCAGGTCTGACAATGCATAGAGGCAGGCCATCACACATGGACTTGACCATCTCTTCGGCGACTGCCTTCGCGAACGAATACGTATTCGGCCAGTTCTTTATGAAACTGAAATTGACAATAAGGTTTTAATAAATTATTTACTGCATAGTCTTCAATAATCGTAGAAAGTAAGTAATAAAGTTAGGGAAAATATTTATATATTTAGTGAGTTATATATATTTAGTGAGCGTCAAAATTGGCAAGTCTGGCGACGGCTTTTATTTTAACAGTAACCTATGTGAACAGTATAAAGTATGCACAGTACCTATGTGAACAGTATAAAGTATGCACAGTACCTATGTTAACAGTGTAAAGTATGCGCAGTACCTATGTGAACAGTGTAAAGTATGCGCAGTACCTATGTGAACAGTATAAAGTATGCGCAGTACCTATGTGCACAGTATAAAGTATGCGCAGTACCTATGTGAACAGTGTAAAGTATGCGCAGTACCTATGTGAACAGTATAAAGTATGCGCAGTACCTATGTGAACAGTATAAAGTATGCACAATATTTTTTTTTTAACTGGTAATATTACAAAAAGTCGATATCATCAACGTACATCTTATTTAAGAAAAAAATGGTAGCACAGTAGCTAAATGTCTTCCAGCCTTTCACGCCATTACAGGTTGTGAATATTCACCAGCTTTTCATCGAAAAGGAAAAAGAAACCATTTGCTATTTTATCACAAAATTTAGAATACCAAGAAGTGAAATATATGAGAGTTCGGAAAGCACGACTTATTTTTATATAGTTAGATAGCTTACCTAGGAGTCATATTATTCAGCCTCTCCTCATCAACAGTCTCTGCCAGTCTGACAAGGGTCTCGGGGTCCACGGGGCTCTTGTAGAAGTCCTCCTGCACCTCGGCGTTGATGAGGTTCTCACAGGCATGCGAGTAGGCTGTGGACACGTGGACGTATGACCTGGGGAAAAGGAAAGTTTTAACATTATGGAGCGGATTCGTATGGCTAAGGAGTAAGGTAAATCTTGCTAAAATAGACTAAAGCAATTTTTAGCAATTATTGCCCAGAAACAATTGACGGACAATTATGCGTAAAGTTGGCCACAATTCACACGACAAGATTAGCAAGAATTTATGAATGAAGGAAATGCACCGACCCCAGCGTGGTTTGACCAGACTCAATTACTCGAATGATCCTAAAGTTTTACACTAGCTCCTGGAACCTCATGTTTCATGGCGCTATAGAGACCTTAAAGCTATAAAGTAAAAAGGGGGTTCGCGATAATGGTAGGGCTACGTACAGCTAGCAAAACTTGGTCTTATGATATAGGATATTATAGATTACACTTACAAACGATGGTAATTGTGCAATTGGGCGCACTTTGTAAGAGCGTTTGCCCTTACTGTTAAATTATTGTATTAAATTAAGGTCTTATGAAGAGTATTTTCAATCTTACAGTGATTTGCCTAATGCAATACTTATCTACATTATAAAGTTTGTCATTTTTAGTTTTTCTAAACTACTCCCTAAATGGGGATTGAGGGGTGTCAAAGTTTGTCCTAAAGAACTATTACGCGAGGTCCGATTAAATCGAAACTCAGTGTTTATACTTAACACCGAAAATAAAGCGTGTATCAAGGTTTGTCGGAAATCAATCCCTAACGGGTGAAAAGAGGTAGTCAATTTTACAGCAGAGATTTCACTGCGTGGCTTAATTGGTAAAAATATGAGAGTGCATCTGAGGGGGGTTTCTGCAGGCCATTTTTCAGAGCTAATTATAAGGTGGGTTGATAGCTATAACAGAAGAATTATGTAGTGTAGTAATGGTTCCGTAGTTGGAATGAATCCCAAGAACAAACTTAACATTGTAGTTGAAAAACGTTCTCCCATACATTCCAACTGCAAATGTAAGTTTGTATGCACAATATTGAGAGATTTACCAAGTTGTTTTAAAACCATAGACTTCTTATAAGTTTTCCTGTAATCTGTAGGTATTGAACTATTTTCTGTATTTTTTTTAAATTTTAGACTCAGTACTTTCGGAGATATGGGTGGCAATGGTCAATTTTCGTCTATTTTCTTAAATAACTTTAAAATTATTTATTTTAAAATCTATCTATATCTATAAAAATCAATGCCACTTTTCGTTGTAATTTTATAACTCAAGAACGGGCTCACCTATCCAAACCAAATGTTTAGGCTTTGTTCGGACTATTTAGTAGATGGTGTATGTGAAGTTTGCACAAAATCGGTAGAGCGGTTCTTCATTTATCACATTTTTTATAACAAATGAATTCAATAAATGGCGGATCATTTTGTAAATGGGGATTGTGCTGTCAAATTGAACCTTTTTTCAGAATTGAAACTTTTTTCAGTGTTGACAGCAGTAAAAGCATGATGTTATGTCATTCAAGCGGTCATTTCATTTTGGACGTGCTTCGATTAAAGCAAATTGTCAGCGATAATTATTGCTTTGTGTTTATATTTTTTGTTCAAATGTATGTACTACGTATATAATGTGTGCGTGTACTTTTCTCAGTTTTTTAGCGAGCCGTCGGTGTTTTTTTTTTTTTTTTTTTTTTTTTTTTTTTTTTATTTGTGATGGGTTTGCTCTTGACTCTAGTCTAGGTCATAGGTGACAGAGACAAAGTCGACGATGGAGTGAGCTTACCCAGAAGAAGCCTGTTCACTCTCACTTTGAAGAGATTAGGGTTGTATACGTTCGGAAACACAGACGCAGGTAGTGAGTTCCACTCTTTTGCTGTGCGCGTTATAAAAGACATTTGGAAGCGCTTAGTGCGAATTGGTGGAATAGCAACCAGGTAGGGATGGTAACTGGCAGTGCGTCTAGATGTCCGGTGGTAGAAGGGGGCCGGTGGAATGAGGTCGTGGAGTTCTCGGGCACACTCTCCGAAGTACAATCTGTAGAAGACCGACAAGCAGGCAACCTTGCGGCGATGAGCCAAGCTATGAAGCTTGGCATCCACCAGTTTTACGTCGCCAATGAGCCTCTTAGCTCTGCGTTCCACCGAGTCAAGCGCGGCTAGTTGGCTAGTTGTTAGCTAGTTTTATATCGTTTACAGGCTTTATTTGAATTAAATTGTCAAACGCATTTACACAAACGGTAAGTTTTGAACTGTTGATGTGAATTACATGTATGCATGTGTGTTTCTTTATTTGAAAAAACATATTGTGTACCACTATGGGATGAGTGTACAAAGGCGAATAAAAACTCACTAGAAGCATTTAATCGAACAATGCAAGATTTACGTGGTAATCAACAGCTTTTTGGTGGTGCTTTGATATTACTGTTAGGGGATTTTCGAAAACATTGCTTGTCATTCCTCGATCAACTCCTGCTGATGAAATAAATGCCTATTTGAAGTCATCAGTTCTTTAGAGATATGTACAAAAATTGACATTGAACATATTCGTAGCGTATTCACCTACAAAATGATCCAGCTGCCCATGAGTTTTCAAAACAATTGTTAGAAATTGGTGATGGCAAAATACAAATCGACAGTACCAACGGATTCATCGCTGTACCGAACACTTTTTGTACAATTGCGCAATCGATAGATGAATTGATTGAATGTGTTTTTCCGAATATTCTTCAGAATTACAGAAATCATGATTGGTTGAGAGAACGCGCCATTTTAGCACCGAAGAACATTCATATCAATGCCATTAATTTTCAAATTTAAGCGAAACTGCCAGGTGTAGTCACGACATATAAATCAATTGACAGTGTTATGAATCGAGAAGAGGCAATGAATTATCCAATTGAATTTTTAAATTCATTGGAACCGGCTGGTATGCCACCGCATTGCTTGAATCTGAAAGTTGGTTCTTTGATTATATTATTGCGAAATATTTATCCACCAAAACTGTGTAATGTCACCAGATTGGCAGTGAACAAGTTATTGCCAAATTTGATTGAAGCTACGATCTTAACTGCTAAATCAAAAGGAGAAGTTTGTTTGATACCGAGTATCCCTATGATTCCAAATGATATGCCATTTGAATTCAAACGATTACAATATCCTGTGCGTTTATCATTTGCGATGTCGGAACTAATCACTACATGTTATTTAACGAAGTCCCCCTGCCGCGTCTGTCTGTCTGAACGCGATAAACACAAAAACTACTGCACGGATTTCATACGGTTTTTACAAATGCACATTACTGAATTTAAATATTATTTAGCTGGGTTAATACCAAGGGATATTTTCCGACACCCACCCGGCGCCCGAAAGCGAAAGCGCCGGGAAAGTAAAGTCAAATATGGCAATTTTTACGCCTATAGATCGAGATCACGCAAAATGCAGTATTTCTGAGAAAAGGTATTCCACAGTTGGGCGCACTACACCCACTACCTTGGCGTTGCATACACATTTGAAAACCGTTCATTAAAAAAAATACGAATGTTATTCCTAAACATTCGTATTCGCATTCGCAAATTCGCGTTCGCGAATGTGATAAATATGACAACCCTAGTTTTGACGTCATATTTGATCACAATTTCTCAGACGTGTAACAGACCTTACTGTTGCAACAACGAAAGTCGATTAAAGCTTCTCATTTTTAGATCACAATAAAATAATGAGCACAATATTTGTTAAAATCGGAATAAATGTCGGTAATATTAAGATAATAATATTTTAAATCCTTAGCAGTACCATGAAATGAGAAGCAGTGTGTCGAATAATTTTATGTCCATTTTAAATGGTAATTAAGTAGGTGAACATCAGAATGACTGGCCAAAATGACCGATCAGCTTTAAAATATTACTAAAATCGAATACCTATTTGCTACTGTTTGATACCTTTGTTTAAATAACTGGTATCTAATTAATAATTTAAAAAATGGGGAGTCATTCTGACGTCAGGATGACTGCTCACATTTAGAATCTCCACGTAAGGACTCCAAAATAACAATCCGCCTTTACAGAAATTTTGTACCTATTTGATACTTAACATATATTTTTTTCAAGATTTTTAGGGCAAAGAATAAAGATTTTATCGTATTAGAGATATTTTGTTTACTATGTTAACTAATACAGAAAGTCTCATAAATACAGGGTTACAGGTTAAGTCCACCTAGATCCTTTAAGAGGTTGTAGTTTCCATAATTCCTGACTGATTTCAGTATGAAACACCATACCCCAAACTTACCCGTTTTCAAGATATTCGACTTTGAAGATTTTTTTTTTAATTTGCCGATTTTTTGTCTATTAGCCTATTCTTCTGGGGTGTTTTGCATCTAATTTATTTGTATTTGCAATTTTTGCGTTGTAGATAAGTTGCTTTAATATTTTCAACACTAAAATTGCAGTTAACTGAACCAGCTGGGTCGTAGTTGACGATTGATAGTTATAAAATGAAATACATTCGTCAACATTATTTTTTTCTATCAGAAATAATTAAATTAATGTATATGACAGTCATGCTGCAGATGTGTTTAAAATATTCTACATTTCATTAGCTATCCAATAAGGTATTACAAGCTAGGGTATTATCAGAATTCTTAGAAAAAAACTTTGATAAAACTCCCAGATAAAAACAACAATAGCATTACTGCGCTTGCATTACTCGACTTGGCTTGGATTTCTGGACTGTTTCTTTCGATTCGTGACTGTGCTTGCAAACTGGACTCTGATTTGCAGTTTCTGATTTGGAACTGTTGAAGATGGCGACCTTCACGAACGAGAAATAAGCTGATATTTTGATTTGTTACGGGTACTGCAATTGTGTATCCGCCCGAGCTCGTGATGAATACATATCAAGTTATCCAGGCCGCCGCGTATCGGATGATAGTGTCTTTGTCGGAGTTTACCGACGACTTAGAGAGACTGGCTCTGTTTCAAGGCGACGAACAGACCTGGGTAGACCACGTGTCAATAATGGTGATGAAGAGCAAGACAATGAAATAGTTCAACGGTTTAGATTGGATCCAACTACTTCAACTAATATTGTTGCTCGAGAACTTGGACTCTCGCAGTGAAAAGTGTGGTTTACGGTGAATACTGCCGGACTCTATCCCATTCATTACACGCCAGTACAAGTTATCCAAGAAGGAGGAGGTTGGATTTCTGCAGATTCATGCTCAATGCAGATTTAGAAGACTCATCATTTCTCAGAAATATCTTGTGGTCAGATAAGTCGAAATTTGATAAAGACGGCATAACCACAACGCTCATTATTGGGCCTCGAAATCACAAGGAAATCCCAATAAGAAGCGGCAAAAGGGATCACAAAGACGATTCAGTTTGAATGTATGGATATGAATTATATCGAACCATTTGATTGGACCTTACTTCCTTCCTGACAATTTAAATGGAGAAAATTATGAAAACTTTTTAAGAGAAGATTTACCCGACTTACTAGGCGATTTACCAGTCAATTTTATTCGGGACATGTCGTTTCAGCATGACGGTTTCGGCAAGTATCAGGGAGTGGCTAGACACTAATTATCCTAATAAGTGGATCGGACGAGGTGGATCCATACCGTGGGCAGCTAGAAGTCCAGACCTGACCCCCATGGATTTTTATGTGTGGGGACACATGAAGAGTTTGGTGTACAACGAACCTAATCCAATCACATCTGTTGATGTTTTGAGACAGAATAGTCGATGCGGCAAATGAAATAAGAAGGGGTTTAACAACTGGTGTAGTAAAAAGTCAATTAAACAGAATGAGAATATGTGTGCGAAACAGAGGCGGACACGTGGAACATGAATTGTAATCGTAGACTTTTTGTAAAAATAGTAATAAACGTCATTGTGTACGTAATTGTATTGTTTTATTTTGTTTTCTAAGCCAACTGATAAAGACGCTTAAGTACAGTTATTTTTTACTACTACCTGGGAGCACCTGGGAGCTTTTTATCAAAGTTTTTTTTTTCTAAGAATTCTGATAATACCCTAGCTTGTAATACCTTGTTGGATAGCTAATAAAATGTAGAATATTTTAAACACATCTGCAGCATGCCTATCATAGACATTAATTAAATTATTTCTGAAAGAAAAAAATAATGTTGACGAATTTATTTCATTTTATAACTATCAATCGTCTACTACTACCCAGCTGGTTCAGTTAACTGCAATTTTAGTGTTGAGAATATTAAAGCAACTTATCTACAACGCAAAAATTGCAAATACAAATAAATTAGATGCAAAACACCCCAGAAAAATAGGCCAATAGACAAAAAATCGGCAAATTAAAAAAAAAAATCTTCAAAGTCGAATATCTTGAAAACGGTTAAGTTTAGGGTACGGTGTTTCATAGCCAAATCAGTCGGGAATGATGGAAAGTACATCTTCTTAAAGGATCTAGGTTGACTTAACCTGTAACCCTGTATAAAATATTAACATCACATTTTTTATTAAACATTTTATTGATTAAGAAAACAATAAAACAGATAAATCTTTTCATGCATATAAAATGCAATGCAATGCAAATGCTTTTACTTTTTTTTTGTTATTCTGGTGGACTAATCGTCAAAGCTTTGCCATTTTGTGTCCCTGCGACAATGAGATTTATAATGTCCAATACAGTCAGAACTGGGTGGAGGTATAAATTGTATAACAGGCAAGATTTTGTATTCAGTATCATTCAACATCATATATTTTTTGGTAAATCAGTAAGAATTATTTATTAGAACTAAGTAATTGCAGTGAATTGTGTTTACCCATGAAGACGGAGTGAGAATCGTAAACAATGTATTTTGTGAATCATTTTTTAAATTCGTTTTCTCAATTATTAATTAGGTAATTAATAATTATTTAAACAAAGGTATCAAACAATAGCAAATAGGTATTAAATTTTAGTAATATTTTAAAGCTGATCGGTCATTTTGGCCAGTCATTCTGATGTTCACATTAAGTAGGTATGTGAAAGTACGCCCATATAAATAAAAATGAATCAATAAAACGAATGTAGTTCAACAGTATAGTACAGCAACTTACTTGAGTTGCTTGCAAGCCTTGCCCAGTACGAGAGCCTCCCGCGCTCCTCGCACGTTGATCATGGTCGCCACTCGGAGCGACTCGTCGAACCGCGTCGTCGCAGCCATGTGGCAGATTATGTTCACCTGAGTCACAATAATAAACAAACTTTGTAGAACTAGAATTTCTATCCAACTCTTGCTGGGTACAGTCGACCGCAAGTCTGTAAGTGGTAATAAAACAGTATAAGCTGGCCTCTTATTGTATTGAAACTCTTAGGCCAGCTCAAGGTCAATGTGACCACCGATGGGCGGTCGACAGTACTTGACTATCATAGAAGTCCAAGTCAGCTCGTGTTTGTTACACAGTTACATAACTACAGGCCCGGACTTAAGCACCCAGGGTCCCTAGGCACGTGACATTTTGGCCGCCCCCATTTAAGGGTTACGTTTTTTCCTTTTGAGGTACGAAACCCTAAAGATGATTTAATAATAGTATTGTCGTGGTCGCAGATTGAGTAGGTACTTGAAACATCAGCTTTAAAAATAGTTTTTCTGTGAAAACTTCACAGACGTGATAGGTACCTGTCGATATCCAAACACGATAAAACAAAAAACTGTCTTTCTAAACTCACACTTCAAGTATACACCAGCGAACGTTGACCTATCATCAAATAAATTAATCATATTTTTTTCGTTTTACCATGTTATGAATCGATACGATACCCTTCACGTTTGCGGAGGTTCGCTAGCTAATTTAGACCTTATAAGTTAGTTAGGCGAGACCGAGGGGTTTTGAAACAGGTGATTTGAAACAGCACTGACTTTGCTGGACCCGTTGCAAATCAGCCGCTTCTCGCCATCCGCGGGCCCCATAGTTTGCGTGTGTGACTCAAGTCGTTTTTTTTTTTTTTTGATGCTAAATTATCAAATAACTTCTCGGCGTGTCAGACTTTTACTGACTAAAACCGGGGGCGTGTTCCTTCAGTTGCCTGTGCCAGGGCCACGGTAACTCTTTCAAACAACCCGCAACCCTGGCAGGCATCGGCCCTAGCGGACCCATTCACCTAGTGCTGACATCATGAGGCGCACGTAGAACACAACGCGCCGTCGACCCGGACCTAGTCCTTACCGGACGGCGAGCTACCCATTGCTCGCCATCCGCAAGCCCGCGCCTACGGTGGCCAGGAATCGGCTAACGATTCCCGACGCCCAGGGCGTCTCCTGCGGCGACTAGAGCGTGAGGGCGCAAACATTACCTCTCCCTCACGTGTTCCGCCTCCACCTTCGCGAGCATTATTGTTTCGCAGAAGGAGGTGACGGCTTCCCATGCACTCTCGCTCCGTACCATGGCAAGAACCGGACGTGAGAGATCGCCGCCACCGATCGCCTCCGCGACGCGGCGGTGGTCCGCCCAAGCCGGGTAGATCTCCACCGTATGCTCCACCGTGTCCTCCGGGCGATCCATACAATGGTAACGCCCGGGCGTTTCCTCCCGCCTTATCCGGTATAGGAACCTCCCGAAGCAACTGAGTCCGGTGAGGACCTGCGTCAGGTGGAAGGTGAGGATGTGGTGGCCCCTCTCCAACCACTCCTTAAAGAGGGGACTTATCGCCGCAATTGTGGCGTGCCCTGTGTCGTTGTGGCTGCCACGTCGCGAAAATAGTGAAAAGTAAGTTTTAAACTTTTTTTTTTAAGATACCTGTATTCTGGTAATGCGTTTATCTCTGGCTTGGGTGGTATATGTTTCGAAAGCTCATTAACTACCGATTGAAATCATGTCACTGGTAAAACTAATTTCTTTCTTGGTTCGAATCGAACATCATAGCTATAGACAACCATTCGATATGCTTCCGAGCCGAATCAAACATCATAGCTAAGCATTTGATACTGACTCCCATGGTAGATATACTAACTTCTTCAGTGATCATGTTCCAGTCCTTCTCGCTCAGGCCCAGTCTGAGGTCAGCCACATCTCCTGCCACCGGCACGATCTTGTCTATGAAGTTAGGTTGTTTCTCTTTAAGCATGTCGTACACCTGGAAATAATAATAGAATTGTCATCATCTTCTAGCACGTTAAGCCATTGGTCCCGACTGTCATTCGTAGATCTTTGGCAGTCGTTACGGGTCTTCAGCAGCCCGAAAGTCTGAGAACCAGTCTTACCAAAGGGGTATCGTATCGTATTCGTACCCAATAACTGGGTTGTGGAGGTCAGATAGGCAGTCGCTCCATGTAAAATACTGGTATTCAGCTGCATCCGGGTAGACTAGACTAGAGAACGACCCCAACATAGTTGGGAAAAGGCTAAGCAGATTGATTTTGTCATCATCTTCTACCTAACCTTTTCCCAATTATGTTGGGTTCTGCTTCCAGTCTAACAGCATTTTACATGGAGCGACTGCCTTTCTAACCTCCACAGCCCAGTTACTGGGTAACACGATACCCCTTGGTAAGACTGGTTTTCAGACTTTCGGGCTTCTGACTATCCGTAACAACTGTCAAAGATCTACGAATGACGGCTTAACGTGCTTCCCGAGGCACGGAAGGATCTTGCTTGGTAATAGATGGGCGACCATCTATTACATATCAAGCAAGATCCACGAACCGACCGCGGCAAGCGAACGAGATATTCGAATACGACGCTTACATTATTGAGCAACGTCAAAATGTGGTCTGTGAATCTTGCCTTAGGGACGCGAAAACCAACGGCAGAAGGTGCTGTGCTAATATAAAACTATGAAGTTGTCAGTAAGGATTCTCCTACCCACAGAGACGATAATTAGACAATAATGTTTTTATATTTCTATGGAGACCACAGAGTTATTTTGCAGTCTCAAGGAACTGGTATATAAGTTCCTTGTGCAGTCTATAAACATAGGTATTATTTTATTGATAAAACGTAGCCTATGTCCTTCCCCAGGTTCCAGGCCACCATGTCAAATGTCGTAACCGGTTCGGTTCTATACGTAGTTTAAGCGTGAAAGATATAGGATGGACAGGCAGAGTTACTTTCGCATTTATAATATTTGTATGGATTAAAAATACTCACGGGATCCTGTAACATTTCACTCAGTCTCTGTTCGATGGGTTTCCCCTTCTTAGGTCTTAGCAAGATAAAGACTCTCGACACCTGCGTTGCTCTAGAAATAAATAATATTGATTAGAAAGTGAATATCCATTCGACCAAAGTAATCGACTTAGCCCACTGAATACGCAAGCTGGAGTGGCAATAGGCCGGCCGAGCCTTATTAGCCATAGAACCGTTGGGGTAGACGTGTTGTTGAGTGGAGACCGGGTGTCAAGCAACGTTAGGTTAGGACACCCAGGCTAAGTCTGGGTAGGTGGAGCGATGATCTTCGCAGGGTGGCTAGTAGCAACTGGATGAGAGTAGCCGAGAATTGAGACAAATTACGTGCTCCATTTCACCGGCTTCATAAGGTTCATAACTCATTTGTTGGGCTTGGTATATTCTTTTATAATAAGCTACCCTCTTCTTTGCTAGATTTTCACTTCAATGCGTTTAAAGCTAAAGTAAAATCTAACCTTTGTTCAAAGGCATACTGTTATATCAACGACTACTTAAACGTTATGAAAAGCAGGTCAAGATAATGTTTATCTTCTTTCTCCAGAATTAGCTTACCTTCTGACTGAAATAAATAATTATAATATGAGCTCATATAACCTATATGAGCTCATATTATAATTATTTATTTTCTTTGACTGTAAAAGTCAATTCATATTATTTTTATTAGGGTTCCGTACCTCAAAAGGAAAAACGACACCCTTGTAGGATCACTCGTGTGTCTGTCTGTCGGTCTGTCCGTCTGTCACAGCCAATTTGCTCCGAATCTAATGGACCAATTAAGTTGAAACACATATGTATTTCTGTGACGCAAACACGGACGTGTAACGTAAATAAATAAATAATGAATATGGGGGTCAACTTTGGGGGGCAAATAAGAAATTTAAAAAAAAGTTTTGCATACTGTACCGTGTGACATATCAAATTAAAGGGCTTACTGTGAGAGTCTCAAATGTGTTATTTTATATAATTTTAAAATAAACCATTTTAAATTTATTTAAGAAAAATAGACGAAAATTGACCAACCCCCCTTATCTCCGAAAGTACTGAGCCTAAAATTTTGAAAACAAAATACAGAAAATAGTTCAAAACCTATAGATTACATGAAAACCTACAATAAGTCGATGGTCTTAAAACAACATGGTAAATCTCTCAATATTGTGCGTACAAACTACAAATGTCCATAGTTAAACAAAAAGAGTCCAACCCACATTAGGTGTAATGCGGGTTGGATCCTTTTCGTTTATCTATGGACATTTGTAGTTGGAATGTATGGGAGAACATCTACAATGTTAAGTTTGTTCTTGGGATAAATTGATTCCAACAACGGAACCCTTCATTGTGCGTGGTCCGACATGCTCTTGACCGGTTTTTTAACATAATCTACTGATTACAATGTTTTTTTATGAGTGATATTGCAATATGTGGTGAGCTATAAGTGACCTCGACAATTCATCATCTTGCTTGAGCAACCGGCAGCAAGTTCGTCACGCTCCCTTAGATGTCACTGCTTGCGGTAGCGTCGGGGGTTGGGTTGCCTACATCCCTAAAATATGGCGAGGGCTGTAATGGCTGATCTTTGCGTTATGCTCGTGAACGGGTGCTGCTTGTGGTGACTAGTCGTCTTACTGACCTTGGTTTTGTTTTGTTATTAGTAATTAACTCTTTGTTTATTTTACTTCGATGGTCTTTGTTTGTCATTTGTGACTTCGAGTTACGGCTACATATACGGCTTTATGTAAGTAAGCACGCCCTTTATTACTGGAGGCTTTCATTTATGTATAAAGTTCTGCTTACGTAGCTTTGTATTTTTGTTTCTGCTTGAGTATAGTTTCGATTTTTTTTTGTATATTGGCGTGTGCTAGCCGACTTATAGCAAATAATTTAATTTAATGTTTTGTGTTGCGTAATGTACCTAAATTATTTTGTGCAGTGTTGTATAGAATATTTTTTATTTTATTTTAACTGAACAGACAGCTGTGCTGCTGGGGAGTTTGTTGCACCACTTCTCCCCAGCTAAAGCACTAGGAAGTGGTGAAGGGCGGGCGTTTTGGGGGACTGTCTTATGTAATTTTGACGTTCGGAAATTGCTGATTCTAAGCCTAGTTGGAATAAAAGACTTTTGATTTTGATTTTGATCCTGTGACCTGCTCACCTCCATTTCAGAGCCACTATCCGTAGTCTGACATCTTGAACCTTCATCCTACGTTGGATCTCAGAGTTACGGACTAGGTCTTTCAGTGAAAGGCCTAACATGGTGCACTCCATGCAGGTCCTTCGCTCTCCCTCCCTTTATGTAACTTGGACAATTAAGTATTTAATAATAAATATTTTTTTTATCTGTGGAGGCTTGTAATTGGCAATTAAGTTATATAATATTGTTAATATTATTATTATTGTCTGTAAGCCTTCCGAAAATAAAAATAAATAAAATAATAATAATATTCTATTAGAACAATAACAATTAACAAATGTTACAGTTTGTCTTAGCTACCTACTACTAAATAGTAAATCAGTTACAATTGTGCCAATCTGCTGCCGAACTAGGTCTATAGCCTGTTCTTCAGCACGCAGCGCCTCAAACCCTCAGACAGTATATCTGTCAGTTTGATCGTATGTCAACTTCCAAAGCCACAGCGATACTGATATATTCGTCGTTAATTTATTCCTAGAGTTAATTTCTAGAATCTCATTAATTTTATCGTATAAATAGGGGCACAAAAAAGGATGAAATCTACGAATAACAGCCGTTTTCACCTCTTACATACTGGTAAACCTGGGACATGTTATATCATACACTTACAGCAAGGCAATATAGGACGGAAAGCGAAGTGTCGCTACAATGTCGCTCCATGTGCGTGGCATCTGTTGAAACTGTCACCTTGAGCTGCCCTGCACATCACCTGCCCTGCTAATGATTATGGAAGCCCTTCCTTAAAGGTGTTAGGTGTTAAACCTCACCTGAAGAGTTTCTCAATATACTGCTTGCCGAGGAAGCCGGACCCTCCCGTCACGAACACGGCGGCGCCGTGGTAGAACTGCTGCACGGCAGAGTCTCCGCGCTCCGTTGCCTCGTGCATCGCCTTGTGACGAAGCAGGAGCTTGGCTTCGAACTCCTGAGCAGGATCCATAGGTTCTATCTCCACCATGATTGAGGAAAGCTTTGGAAACATAAAGGATATTGGTCACACACAGTCCCCGTTCCCACGCACTCTCTCCGCGCTCAATGCTCTCGTGGACGCTAAACCCAAGTCTTCGCGGACGAATGGAATATCTTGGCAATATGGCTAGCTAGAGAGACTATTGTGAGATGAGAGTACCTATAATTCATTATCATCTACCTATCCTTTTCCCAACTAATTATATCAGGATCGGCTTTGACTCTAACCGGATACAGTTGTTAAAATGTGTTTTACATGGACTGCGTATCTAACCTCTACAAACCAGGTACTGGGTAACACAATGCCCCTTTGGACTGGTTGTCTGACTTTCGGGCTTCTGACTATCCGTATGTATGGTATGGCTGTATTTTTGAAAAATAATATACATACCTGTGTATTTTACTTATGTATATATACCTACATATACTACCGTCATAAGCAAAATAGACGAATCTGAATTTTTTTTCGAATATTCAGAATAAGTGAAAAAAGAGGCATCTACCAATATTTTTATATTGGCGTAAACTTAACGAAAACCTAATAATTCTTACTATTAAAAGACGCATCTGCCTTTGTATCTTATAGTTTAAACAGGACAAAACATTTTTTTTCTCCATTTCTATGATAAATGATTTTTATTTCTGTAAGTAGGTGGGTACAAACACTTTTACAAGTCAATCATGTTTTTTTGTTTAACTAGATGAGGTCGGCGTTTCCTATCTGAATACTCTGACAAGGCCGAAACAAACTCAGAGGTCACAGTCTCTTATAAAGTCCAGACATAATCTTGGTCACTTCATGTGAAGACCATGTAGATTGGTGTCTGAAATGGTCTTTTGAGGAAAGAACCACACAGATTGAGAGGACCTGTCCAGTCAGTGCACGCATTTGTCAGTAATCGCGCAGCTCAACTCAGAACTTAAGGAGCGCAACGATTCGACGAACAATACCAAAGAAAGGACATTTGGGTAGGCCGCATAAATTACTCAAACTGCCAAACCATGATTAAAAATAACTGAGAGAAAAAATAAAACAAACAAAAAAAGCAATGACCTACATAGTCTTCACATTCACAATAATTAAAATAATATAATACTTTACAAAGTAAATATTCATGTCAACATTCAGCATGCAAAAATAAAAAGAAAAAAAAAATTGGAGCAGTTCAATCCCAAGCCTTTTTGTTATCAATATAATCTTTAACGGTATAAAAAGCTTTCTGACACAACTTGCGTTTAATGAATGATTTGAATTTATTAAGGCTTAGATCTATATAGTTCAGTAGATACGTCATATTTCCTTATGGCGGCAGTATACTTCTTAAAGCCCTCTTCTCATACAGAGAAGGCACTGATCACCACGTTTGCTCAAAAGGGACTGGCAATTTCAGACTCTGTCACGCAGCGACACGCACTTGTATTAACCACGTGTACAAACACGCTGTGAATGTGGGCGTGGCGACGAGTAGCGTCAGCACATAACACACGCATGCACTCGCACACACACACTTCCGACTTCGCCATTGTCTCGGACAATACCGAGAGCTCCTGCACACACACACTAGGTAAAGCGCGTTTCGCTTCGTGAATTAAAAATATTGAACTAGCTTCTGCCCGCGACTTCGTCAGCGTGACAAATTGGCCCCTAACCGACCGCGTCGCATCCTGTCACTTCGTTTTCTGACTTTTTTTCTTTTTGCTCGACTCCTAAGGATCATATCAAGATGTTAAATAACCTATAGCCATCCTCAAAAATTGGACTATCAAATTACAAAAGATTATTTCAAATCCCGACTGCTAGTTCCAGAGATTAACGCGTTCAAATAAACAAACTCATTATTAGTATACAAGGTGTAACTTAAATAACGCACAAACTCTTAAGGGGTCATTGTACTCATCATTATGAACAACTTTTACTATGGGACTAATTTTTGATAGAGAGACTCGGCGGGGGCCATTGATTTATAATAAAAAAGCGCCGCAAAGAAAGCGGCTCGGTTATTATTACTATAACTTTTAAAATATTTGAGTAATTATTTATTCAATAGTATCAATATTAACTAAATATCTTGATTTTTGTATTTGTAAAATTTAATTTGTGTACCTACCTGATATTTGCGCGCCCCACGTGGCAGAATGTGATGAGACCATTTATTAATTTAAGACCATGTAATGTACCATGTTCGGACAAATAAATGAATTTGAATTTGAATCCTTTTAAAATAAAAACTAACTTAAAGTTTATTTCGATCGATATGTCAACAATATTCTATCGATTTTAGACTGTTGATAAAGTCCAAAACTCGAAAGGAAGCATTGAAATTCAAGGCTGAGTTACGCTAGAAACACATGCATTGAACTCTGGATGAGGTCAAGAGTAATGTTTTCGGACGAGTCGAGGTTCATGCTATACACGCACGATGGAATGCAAAGAGTCTACAGAAGACCAAGAAAGCGCTATAACCTGCTATAGCTCGCATTGAAGAGAAAGTGGCATACGGTGGAGGTGCCATACACGTGGGAGCTGGAATTTCTTCCGAAAGCCACACCGTGATAGTGGTGATGGAAAATAGACTATAACTGCAGAATGATCCGTGAATGAAATCTTAAATGAGTATATTGGCCCATTTCTAGTAGACATGGGCAAGAACGCTATATTTATGCAAGATAACGCTCGTCCCCGTACAGCTCGGATAGTGTTTGACTACCTTGAAGATATCGCAATCACACGCATGGAGTAGCCAGCACGCAGCCCAGTCTTGAACCCCATCGAGCATGGCAATACAAAATACTAAAATGTGTAAAAATTGCATATTTGATAGCGTAGCACATTTTTCGAAATCTAGTGAAAATTGTAATTTTTACTTAATTACTTACTTTTATTCAAAATTAACTTTATAATCTTTAACTTTTATGACATTGATTTAAGCACTATAATATTGTCTTTAATACAGTCTATTCTTCATAAAGCTAGCTCCAATATTTTTGAAGTTTTTGTTACCGACCCGCTTTCTTTACGGCCCAGTGTATTTATGTAAGGATAAGGATATAATTATACCTGTATATAAGTCCAGGTTTCCTCACGTCACGATGTGATCCTTCACCGATGTCAGTAATGTTCAAGATAACAATTTATGAATTGAAAATGTCACACGCTTGATGACAATTATTTATTATTTTTTATTTATTTATCATCTAAACTAAATAATACAGGATTACTTATTACATAGCAACCAAAAACCACTAAGGTTTAAACTTGTACTATCATGAGTCTATATCAAACTAAACAATCTTGCATTTTATAAGTATGCGTTATTGTCGATACAATGAATGACATCTTTAGGTAGGTATTTAAATAATTACAGTCATTCCTAAATAATACTTAAATAACATTGCTTAAATTTACATTTGATATTTTTATGTGTAATACTTTTATTTCTGAGGGTAGACTATTAATAAGTCTCGGTACAATATAGCCCGTAGTTCGTTCGCCATACGTATTGTTGGCGCGCTGTGTACGGAGCCTATTCTCAGAAACTGCCCGAGTGCATACAGGATGTTCGATTTTTTTTCTTAACGATTTATTGAAAAATTGTTCTTTTAATAACAAAAAATGTATTTGTACATGAATTGGTAAGACATTACAGTGTTTAAAGAGGCCATTTATACTGTCGTAAAATTGACTTCTAATTTTGGGAGATACTATTGTTTTTAAAATTCGAATTTGAATTTTGAAAATACTATCAAGATAGGTTTTATAGGTACGACCATAACTACTAAGACCATACTGGGTGTAGAATTCAGCCATTGCATAATAAAGCATTAACTTCACTTTGAAGGGCAGGCGATTTTTTAGTATGATCATAATAGCAAGAAATTGCCGCAGTTTATCGCAAACACGTTCTATGTGATAACTCCATTTAAACTTATCGTCTATAATTACACCAAGATATGTATGTCTACTGACAACATCTATTTGTGGACAGTTATAATTAATCGCATCGACCGTATGCAAGCAGTCATGCTCAATCTGCCTGCCTAGCTTTTTCCCATGTTGGGGTCGGCTTCCAGTCTAACCGGATGCAGCTGAATACCAGTATTTTACATGGAGCGACTGCCTATCTGACCTCCACAACCCAATTACTGGGTAATACGATACCCTTTGGTAAGACTGGTTGTTAGACTCGGGCTTCTGCCGACCCGTAACGACTGTCAAAGATCCTCGAATGACAGCCGGGACCAACGGCTTAACGTGCTTTCCGAGGCACGGAGGAGTCTCGGAATGAAAAGATGGTCACCCATCCACAGACCAACCCCGGCAAGTGTAGCTTAACCTGATGGATCGATCCGTGCGGCTGTTATTACTTTAATAGCCCATGAGCAAGCAGTCATGCTCATGGGCTATTAAATTATATCATGACCCAACTTACCCCGTTAAATGGCACTGCAGTTAATAATAAAGTTGTTATACAACTATTCACTCCAACCACTGGCTTCAGAATAACTGCTTCATAATAACAATTAATTGAAACTTTAGTAGACCCAAAAATCAAAATATATAAATGTTTAATTAGTTCACAATTATACATAATTCATGGGATAGAAAGAAATGTAGGTGATTCTAATTTTTCGTTGAATATATATCATTTCCTGGTTAAATGGGCTAGTTGTCGCAAGCGCTCTGCTGCGTATGAGGTCCTGGGTACGGTTCCCAGGTCGGGCAAAGTGTTTTTTAGTTTTTCCATATAGAATTTCTACGTATCAACCCAGAGTCTAGATTTGTGCCCGGTTGATGGCAACAGGCTCGTCTCCTATTACAATCAATCTGCCTAGCCTTTTCCCAACTATGTTGGGGTCGGCTTCCAGTCTAACCGGATGCAGCTGAATACCAGTATTTTACATGGAGCGACTGCCTATCTGACCTCCACAACCCAGTTACTGGGTAATACGATACCCCTTGGTAAGACTGGTTGTCAGACTTTCGGGCTTCTGACGACCCGTAACGTCTGTCAAAGATCCACGAAAGACAGCCGGGACCAACGGCTTCACGTGCTTTCCGAGGCACGGAGGAGTCTCGGTATGAAAAGATGGTCACCCATCCACAGACCAACCCCGGCAAGCGTAGCTTAACCTGATGGATCGACCCGTGCGGCTGTTATTACTTAGCCACGAGCTCTTCGCTCGTCTCCTATTACATGGAACTTGAACATAACTGGTGAAATGTGGGTGTACTATAGCTGCACCTCTGCCTACCCCTTCGGGAATTACAGGCGTGATGTTTTATGTTTTCCGGGTTGTAGTTTGATTTTTGTTTTTCCCGTTAATACACACACTAGCTGTTGCTCGCGGCTTTACTCGCGTGGACATCAGAAAATAATCCACGGGAACGTACTACCGAGATTAAAAGTACCTTATGTGTTAATCTAGGTAAACAGTGTAGTAATTCTGTAACACATTGTTTTCATAAACTATACATATGAATCATATAGCCCTTTGCACCCGACGGTATACGATAGTGCGGGTAGCTTAAATAAAATCTTAAGACCGAGCGGATTTATTTTTCGAACGCAACCGACGACGACCGATCGAAAATTCTGGATTTTTGTTTGCATTTTTTTTAATTTCCTTAGACTCCTAGAAATCTTGTCAATTAACTTTTTTTAAATATTGGAACTTTTTTTTTCGGGTGTAAAGGGATAAAATCAAACCTGGCAATCTCCACTGCGTCGAATTGTTGGGGAAATAGAAAAATGTAATAAAAAATAGCATATAATAATAATAATAATAATAACCTGGGACATTATTCACACACGGTCATCTGATCCCAAACTAAGCAGAGCTTGTAGGTACTATGGAAACCAGATAACTGATATACTACTTGCATGCACTAGCATGAAGGTATTACTAATGTAATTTCTAAATATTTACATGAACACCTCTAATGTAGACCACTGACCACTATTTGTAGATATTTTCTTGAAAAGCCTGTCTATTTTTTACTACATTTTTCTATTTCCCCAACAAATCGACGCAGTGGAGATTGCCGGGTTTGATTTTATATGATTATATACATACCTAATGGTTTACGTGACGCACGCAAGTAAAGCTACCAGTCGGCATGATTTTTTCTGACATCTTCGACATTCATCATATCATTTAAGCCAATTTACACAAAACGTAAATGAATTATACACTTAAACTTTACTCATAAACCAGTGCGTCCATTGGTGAAAACTTTATGAAAATCCGTTTGGTGGTTTTTGAGTTTATCGCGTTTAAACTGACAGACAGATGCGGCGATAGTTATAGTTAGCTTTGTTTAGTTAAAACTATGCCAGTCACGCTCTATTATCAAATAACTTTTGACCGAGTAAACCAATTTTAATGAAATAACGAGTAAATGCTACCTCAAGATACGAACTATGATTACATTAATTTGCAATCCCATAAATCTCTCAAAAAGAGGTAAGCAGAAAAAAATAACATTATTTGTGTATTTTAAATTCAACCCCATTTTACCCCTTTAGGGGAAGGTTTTTTCAAAAACGCTGAACTACGTAATCCTTTATTTCCTACCAAAAGCATAAATTTGAATTTTCATATCCGTAACTTAAAAAATGCTGGGTTTCCCGTACAAACCTTCATCCTCTATCCCCCCCTGTAGGATTATTTTTGGACAAAAGTTACCTTTGTCCTTCCCCAGGATGCCATATCGCCTTGCAAAATTTTATTGAAATCCGTTCAGCGGTTTAGGCGTGAAAAGGTAACATAGAAACAGAGTTACGATCGATCGCACGTAATGAAGTTAACATTGACATAGTTAATGAGGTAAAGCTTTTAGGGGTATACATTGACAAATATTTAAATTGGAAGAGGGAATTGCAAGCCATTGGTTCATATATTTCCTCAGCGTATTATGCCTTACGCAGTCTGAGGGATGAAATAGACATAAAACACCTTAAAATGGTACAGTATGCTCTAATAGAATCAAGGTTCAGATATAGTGTTCAGATTTGGGGAAATAATTTAAATATAACGGCCAGAGGGACTTTGTCGTCCAATAGAGAGCCATACGAACCATGGTCCGAAAATCGCAAAGAGAAAGCTGTCGGCCACACTTTATAAATTTAAAAATTCTTACTGTTCCCAGCCTCTATAGAATAGAATAGAATAGGTCTTTATTTGCTTAGAATGTAGATACAAAATAATAAGTTGTTAAATTATATAATAGGATCCACGTATGTACATGCTGTCGTTATTTAGCATGCAAATGTAATACAAAGTAGAGGATAACAAAGATATTACAAAAAAATATAATTTAAGAAATCATGCACAGAATAATGTCATTTTTTGACAAGTAATTCTGTGAAACGTTTTTAAATTTTTGCAATTTAGTCAGGTATTGTAATAAAGATTTCAGGAGCCATACAAATCACATTTCTTTTTAAATAAGCTAGTTTTAAATACTCCCGTGCATAATAGATTCTGGTATTGAGATCTCATAGCTGTAGGTACTTCGTTTTCTAGTTTTTATTAAAGTTGCAAAGTTAAAGTTGTTCCGTTATTAAATTAAAGTTGTTCCGTTTGGTGCCGGACATAAAGAATAGCACCATCCCATTTTTCAAAAGCTTTTGATCTGGTTACATATGATATACTGTGGGACAGGTTGAGGTACACGGGTGTATCGGCGGAGTACACCTCCCTCCTAAAATATTGGTACTCTAACCAAAAGAACCGAGTGAGGTGGGTGGGTACTCTGTCGGACGAGTACAGGCTGGAATGCGGAGTTAGACAGGGGGGGTTAAGCTCCCCACTGCTATTTAATCTGTATATCGACCGGCTTATCGAGCGACTGAGCAGTACACATGTCGGCTGCCACATTGACGGAACATGTGTGAATAATATAAGCTATGCGGACGATATGGTGCTGCTCAGTCCATCGATAGGTGGTTTGAAGAAGTTGCTGTCGATCTGCGAGGCTTATGCGGAGGAGCACGGCTTGATATACAACTCGAAAAAGAGTGAGCTTCTTGTATTTAAAGCGCCTCAGCAACAGCCGCGCAGTGTTCCGCCCATAAGTCTCAATGGCGTACCGCTAAATATTGTCAGTAGCTTTAGGTACCTCGGCCACATTGTCACGAGCGACCTAAGGGACGACGGAGACATAGAGAGGGAGCGCAGGGCATTGTCTGTGAGGAGCAATATGCTTGCCCGCAGGTTCGCTCGTTGTACTACAGACGTCAAAGTAACTCTTTTTAAGGCGTACTGTCAATCGTTTTACACGAGCGGCCTGTGGGTGTCATATACGCGTCGAGCCTACAATGCCCTGCATGTTCAATTTAATAATGCCTTCAGGATGCTGTTGGGACTGCCATGGCGCTGTAGCGCGTCGGGAATGTTCGCGGAGGCTCGCATAGATAGTTTTCACGCTATCATGCGAAAGAAAGCGTTCTCCTTACTACAGCGTCTGCATGGTAGTGAAAACAGCATTTTAAAAACGATCGTCGCTAGACCGGACTGCCCCTTCCAGAGTCACTGGGTGCGGACAGTCTTAGGTCTGATATAATAATAAATTAAGTTAAGAAATTATAAAAACTAACAATACTAACCTAGTTACTTAAGTAATATTGTTACTAACACCAAATACTAACACAACTATGGACTTTAGTCTGAAATAAAGTTATATTATTATTATTATTATTATTTCTTCCCGTGGGTGTCGTAAAAGGCGACTAAGGGAACTTGAGACCTAAGGCATATAATTTAAGCACCTTGGGTCACCCGCGCGGTAGCGGGTAAACCGCCAACAAAAGCATTCCCAAGGAGGGTTGGTGTCAGGCGGGCGGCCGACTGTAAAAACTTAGCCGAAACTATATGCAACATGGTAGGAAATATGAGAATGCGCGATAGGGCTAGGGCGTACCCCACAGGCGACGCGCAGGGGCAGCACCCGGCTCCTGTGGGAAATGGACAAGGGTTGTCGCATCAGAACGAGCGGGTGTGACGTAAGACGCAAGCTCGGAGTGTGAGAGAAGTAAGATTGAGGTGCGCGAGCTGGAATGTAGGAACGATGACTGGAAGAGGAAGAGAATTAGCAGATGTCTTAAAAAGGCGACGACTGAATATAGCGTGTCTGCAAGAGACGAAATGGAAGGGTGCGAAGGCTAGAGAGATGGGAGAAGGATATAAGTTCTTTTACTGTGGAAGCGATGGCAAGCGAAATGGTGTGGGTATAGTTTTGGATAGGGAATTGAAAGAATGTGTGGTGGATGTTAAAAGAGTGAGTGATAGAGTGATAGCTGTGAAAGTAATTATGGAAAGTTTAGTGTTAAATATAGTAAGTGTGTATGCACCCCAGTCAGGATGTGAGGATAGTGTAAAAGAGAAGTTTTGGGAGGATTTCGATCGTGTGTGATGATGGATGTGCCAGAGAGTGAAGAAGTGTATGTGGGGGGTGACTTTAACGGGCATGTAGGAAGACAGAAGGATGGGTATGAGAGAGTGCATGGCGGTTGGGGATACGGAGCCCGTACCACTGATGGCGAGACACTGTTGCAAGCTGCTTCTGCTTTCGACCTGGCAATAACAAATACGTGGTTTAAAAAGCAAAACGAACACCTTATTACTTACAAAAGTGGCCGCCACGCGACACAAATTGATTTCTTGCTGGTAAGACGAAACAGCCTAAAATGTGTTAAAAATTGTAAAGTGCTGCCAGGCGAAGGCTTAGTCACACAGCACAGACTAATAATAATGGAAGTAAAAGTCAGTGTCTCGTCCAGTAAGTACAAAGAACGGCCCCCACCAAAAACCAGGTGGCGTATGATAGAAAAAGAGGAATGTGCAAGTATGTTTAAGAGTCAAGTGGTAGACAAAATGATCGAAATGAAGGATATGGAAGGAAAAACTGTGAATGAAAGTTGGAAAGAGATGGCGGATTGTATAAGGAGAGTAGCAAAAGACGTGTTTGGAGAATCGAAAGGGAAAGGCATGACAGAAAAGGATACATGGTGGTGGAATGAAGAAGTGCAAAAGATGCTTAAAGAAAAGAAAGTTGCGTTTAAAGAATGTCAGGGTGTAGAAAACGGGAATGATAGTCTGAAAGAAGATAAGAAGAGAATTTATATAGAATAATGGAAGAGGAAGGCAAAAAAGGTGGTAGCAGTTTCCAGGGCTAAGGCGCAGGAGTAGTTGTATGACTCACTGGACAGCCCAAGAGGCCAGAAGGAGCTATACCGGATTAAAAAAGCAAGAGAAAGGAGAACGAGAGATATAATTCATATTAAGTGTATGAAAGATGAAGCCGGTAAGGTTCTGTCCCAAGATGACGAGATAAAAGAACGATGGAAGTTTTATTTTGAAAAGCTAATGAACGAAGAGAATAAATGGAATGGTGTGCTCAAAGAGGTACAAACAAATATGGGTTTGGTGAGGGAAATTAGCATGGATGAAGTAAAGAAGGCAGTTCAAAGTATGAAAAATGGAAAGGCCATGGGCCCAGATGACATACCAGTAATAATAATAATAATAATAATAATAATAATAACGTTTATTTTCTCCACCACATAATGAAAAATTTGTAGGTACAATACATAATTTGTGTATACAAACATACATTGATGTTGTGGAGACTGGAGCCTGTACTAGGAATACCTGTGTTACAGGTCTCCAGGCCTCCAAACTACACGGACAAGTCACAGTAATATAAATAGATGATTATGTTGGGATGGCAATTAAAACAATTTAAGACAAGGAAAAAACAAATAATTAACTAGACAGCAAAGTAGGGTGTGTTGGTGTGGGTGAGTGAGTGTGTAGTGAGTGTGTGATATTCAAAACTGGTCTCCTAAAATGGCATATAAAGGACATGTCAAGCTGCTTTTTATGAGATGACTTCTAAGAGTCTCTCTGTATCTTCATAATCATGAGATTGAAGCCAATTTTGGACTTTAGTTTTACAATTGTATATGGATAAGGAGTAGATGGAAATGTCTTTATTGACTTTATTGTATAGGTAATCTCCTAGGAAACAAAAGAATCTACGGCTGAAACTGGTTTTGAAGGACCGTGACTTACAGACTGTGTGTTTGCGTCTCTTATTAAGGATTTCAAAAGGATTGTATGGAAGTTGAGTATGCCTACGAATGATAGTGCTTAAGATGAATAATTGGCGAACAGTCAGTACTTTGCACTGCTGATAAAGTCCTTTCGTTGGAAAAAGATAGGGAAGTTTATGACCAACTTTAAGAACAGCTCGCTGCGCTCTTTCTAATCTCAGCAAAGATGTTTTAGGGGCTCCCCCCCATGCCGTTATGCAATATGATAAGATTGATTGAACTAGTGCATAGTATACGGTGTCAATAGTCTTAGTTTCCGCCACATGGCGTAAGTTCTTGAAAACAAATATCAATTTTCGCGTTCTCGCTGTAAGTGCGTCTATATGTGGCTGAAAACTAAGACGATTGTCAATCTGAATTCCCAAATATTTGATAACGGTGGTTTCTCTTAGATTAGGACATGTGCAAGACTTATCTTGCAGGAAAGAGCATGTGTGTGATGTTATTGAAAAATTTGTATAAGAAGGAATCGCGTGATTTTTTATGGAAAAAGGAATATACATAGATTTAGACACGTTAAGAGTGAGTTTGTTATTGTTTAACCACTCTGCAACCATGTCAAAACCGAGCTGAGCATTTGAGTAGACTTCTTCCCATGAGTCCGCGTGAAAAAGCAGAGCTGTGTCGTCCGCAAAGGTGATGATCCTACCACCACGCAGTTCGAGGTTACAAAGTTCGTTAATATACGTCAAAAATAATGTGGGGCCTAGGATACTTCCCTGTGGTACCCCATATGTGATGTCAAGGTCATCACTGCACATATCACCAACCCTTACTCTCTGCTTGCGATTAGTGAGGTAATCAGAAAATAATTTAAGTTGCGTGCCTCTCACTCCTAACCCCTCCAGCTTCTCGAGGAGAAGCGGGGTAGAGACTGTGTCAAAAGCCTTTGCTAAGTCCAGAAAGATTGCCAGCACCTTTTGTTTACCATCAAGATTTGTGGAAACAAAGTTCACCAATTCCTGGACAGCATCACTAGTTGACTTTCCGGATCGGAAACCAAACTGAGAAGGTGATAATAGTTTGTTTGACTCGAGGTATTTAGTTAAACGTTTGTTTATTAACCTTTCCAGAATCTTGGATACCGTTGGCAAAATGGAAATAGGTCTAAAGTTATTGACACAGCCCCTGTCCCCGCCCTTATGTATAGGATGGATTTCGGCAAGTTTAAGAGAGTTTGGGAAAGTGCCAGTTGAAAAGGCCAGATTACAAATATAAGTCAAAGGTGGTAGTACAATATCTCTATAACGCTTAAGGAAGATAGGAGGGATGTTGTCGCGACCAACCGCACAGTCGTTTTTAAGGCCTTGGATGATTTGTTCCACCTCAGCTGTATCGGTGGGAAGTAAAACAAATGATTGTATGAATGAGTTTTTAGTGTGTACTTCAGGGAATCGATTATTGCTAGATATTTTCTCTGCAAGATTTACCAGAGAGATACCAGTAGAAGTATGGAAGTGTTTAAAAGAAGATGGATGTATGTGGCTGTTCTTCAATAAGTTGTTGCATGAAGAAGCGATCCCACAAGAATGGTGCAATAGTTCGCTAGTGCCCATCTTCAAGAATAAAGGTGACGTGCAGGACTGCAACAACTATCGAGGGATAAAGCTTATGTCCCATAGTATGAAGGTATGGGA
Organism: Dicycla oo; assembly: GCA_948252095.1. Taxonomy (NCBI): domain Eukaryota; kingdom Metazoa; phylum Arthropoda; class Insecta; order Lepidoptera; family Noctuidae; genus Dicycla; species Dicycla oo. Next base: position 18,537,534 of record OX411738.1, read on the forward strand.
GAAAATAATAGAGAAAAGATTGCGAGAGGAGAGTGAGATTACCCCAAACCAGTTTGGGTGTATGCGAGGTCGAGGAACAATGGACGCCACTTTTGCACTCCGCCAATTGTGCGAGAAGTACAGACGTGCACACAATAACTTGCACATGGTGTTCATTGATCTGGAAAAAGTGTATGATAGGGTACCTCGGGATGTCTTGTGGTAAGCCTTGAAAGAGAAAGGTTTGCCCGGGAAGTATGTAGAGTTAATTCGTGCTATGTACAGTCAATCTTGTACCTACGTCCGGTCGACTGCTGGCAACACCGACGAGTTCAGTGTGGCGGTAGGCTTGCACCAGGGGTCAGCTTTAAGTCCTTACATCTTCCTGTTAATTATGGACGCTCTGACAGCGGACATACAGGAAGAGGCACCCTGGTGCATGCTATTTGCCGACGACATCGTTCTTGTCGGTGAAGATGGACCTGAGATCCAGAGCAGATTGGAGAAATGGCAACGGAAACTGGAGAATGTCGGCTTGAAAATCAGCAGAAACAAGACCGAGTATATGTTCTGCGATTTCGGCGGTCTCTCCAGTGCTGGAGCCATAGCGCTTGATAGCGCGCTTCTCCCGGTCTGCTCCGACTTCCGGTATCTTGGTTCACTTGTGCAAAGCGATGGCGAAGTAGACCGGACTGTTAAGCACAGAATTAACACTGGATGGATGAAACGGCGGCAGGTCACGGGAACAATCTGCGACTCCCGCATTCCCCTTAAACTCAAGGGGGAAATTTATAAAACAATGGTTAGACCTGCTGTCTTGTATGGATCAGAATGTTGGGCCATAAAAAGAATGAATGAAAGGCAATTGCATGCAGCCGAGATGAGAATGCTAAGAGCGATGTGTGGTATTACGCGAATGGATAGAATAAGAAATGAGTATGTAAGAGGAAGTCTGAAAGTGACACCGGTGACTGAAAAGTTGTGTGGAAATCGGTTGTCATTGTATGGGCATGTGATGCGGAGGAATGAGAAAAATGTCGTCAGGAAAGTGTTGAGTATGAACGTGGAGGGCTATACGAGTAAGGGAAGACCAAAGAAACGATGGGTGGACTGTGTGAAAGATGATATGGCCAGAAAGAGAGTGACTACCGAGATGACGACTAATAGAGAAGTATGGAAGAAAAAGACATGTTGCGCCGACCCCAAATAAATTGGGACAAGGGCAGGAGAATGATGATTAAAGTTGCAAATAGACATCGATTTGTTATTACAAATATTGCTAATTCAAAGATATAAAGACATGTGAAGGATAATGATTTATGAAACTTAAATATAGGTACACAACTGTCTGTTACTTTAAGACCAAATATAGGTCTCAGGCAGCGCTTTTGAGCTTTGAAAATGCTTTCTCGTTCACTACAGTGACCCCAAAATATTATACCAAATCTTAAGATGGAAATTACTAAACCATGGTAAGCCACTACTAATGTTGTCGGTAAATTTACTTTTTTTTGATAGATTATGCAACATAAACGCGACTGTGCTACTTCCAAGTTAACTGGCTGTCAATTATGATTCCTAAAAATTTTGTACTGTTTACTTTTTCTAGTTTGACCATTGTAGTTTATATCCATATCTCCCGTAGATATTCGTTGGTAACAGTGAACAATAATAATAATACCCCTAATTTGATTTTAGATTTTTGGAGATTAATAACTAAATTATTATTGTCAAGCCACTTTATTAAACTATTAATTGTATTGCTAATATCATTTACATATGATTCTTTATTGATACATGAAACAATTGATGTGCTATCATCTGCAATAATACCATAGGATGCAGTATATGACGTGGCAGGTCATTTATATAATTATAATAAAAATAATGAAGGTCCTACGACGCGGCCCTGCGGGACACCATATTGTATTTCTGTAAAAGATGATATGATGTTAATTCCTTTCTAGATCCTAAACACAGGCTCGATATCACCGTACATTGTCTACGACCTTTTAGGTACATTTTTATTAATAGTTTTAGACATTTCTCGCGACGCTGGGGTTCCGGACCTTTGACAGGCGTACGAGGGGCCGAAAAGCCAACTCGCAGAGGCCCCTTAGACAATATTAAATAAGAAGAAGCCACCACCCGACGAATATCCCTACGTGCACTATGCATATGCACACAAGGACAACGCCCGGCTGGTTCCTACAAATATTTATCGGGTTGGCTAATAAGTAATGAGCGTTTTAGTTTATAATTTCTAGAATTTTCGGAAAGGTTCGAGAACGTTCTGTAGCAGAGGGTATATAAAGAGCGAGTCGCGCTCATGCGCGTTATTGATAGTTTGGCTGTTAGTGCGTTAAAGTTCACAAAGAAATGAGTGACATTAAAACCCACGTACGACATTGTTTATTATATGAGTTTCAATCTGGGCATTCTGCTGCAGAAGCTACACGTAATGTATGTCAAAGGATAGCTCACAATACAGTCTCCAAAGCAACAGCAAAGCGCTGGTTCCAACGGTTCCGCAATAACGATTTTTCCTTAACCGATCAACCATGGTCTGGGCGCCCCGTGGAATTAGATATCGATAAATTAAAACTATTAATCGAAGAAGATCCTCGAAGAACTACACGCGATTTGGCTGTTCAGCTCGAGTGCTCTCATGGCACCATAGAAAATCATTTACATGGTTTGGGAAAGACTTACAAATACAGTGTTTGGGTACCCCATGAATTAAGTAAAGATCAGCTGACCTACCGAGCTGAGATTTGTGTACAACTTTTATCTTTACTGTAAGGTATTTGTATCTTTGTTTATTATTCTAATGTGGGTATGCGCTTATATGAATAAACCAGTCAGCTATCCATCTCCGTGTTTAATTGACGTCCCATTTGGCGACGAGGAATTCGAATTCCAATTGCGTGTTATATTGTTATTAACAATGCCGATCGGTCGACTAGAACCATTTGACATTAACTCGAAGCAGTGGCCGTCGTATATTCGCCGTGTCAAACAGTACATATTACTGAATGAAATAAAAGATAACTTGTGTGTGTCGTTGTTAATTACGATAGTGGGTGAAACTACATACTCGTTAATGTGCGATCTATGTGCTCCGGCGGATCCAGAGACGAAAACATTTGACGAACTGGTACGTTTGGTGACCGATCATCTAGAACCGCAGAGATCGGAGATTGCTGAGCGTCACATGTTTCGCTTACGTAGACAGTGTGTTGGGGAACCAATGACGGACTATCTCCAAGATTTGAAACATCTCGCGACCACGTGTAACTTTGGTACAATGCTCGAAGAAAACCTTCGTGACCAATTTGTTTCGGGACTATCCAACAGCGCGATGCAATCGCGTATTTTTGCTGAGAAAAATATTAAATACAAGGAGGCGATGGAGCTGGCTCTGGCGTTGGAGGCCGCAGAGAGGCACGCGGAGGTGAGCGCGGCGACCGCCGCCGCAGCTACGACCTCAGGTGCAGGCGGCGACGCGAGCGAGGGCCTGCACAGGACCGATGCAGGACGAGCACGGGGCGGTAGCGCGCGCCGGTCGGGGCGCAACCCAGGCACTAGGGTTGACGGCGCGGCGTCGAGAGGGGGCACCCTTACGGCGCCGGCGCAGGCTGTGTCGACTCAACAGTGCTGGCGGTGTGGAAAGCCGCATCGGCCGGAAAGATGTCGCTACATCAATTACAACTGTGATGAGTGTAACCAACGTGGACATTTGAAAGTGATGTGCAAAGAGGTGCGCGGTAGTGGTCGGTCTGGTAGGCAAAACTACGTAAGTGAAGATAACTCGGGGGACGAGGATTTGTTTAGCATTGAATTGGCGTCTAAAGGTAACAAACCTTATTTTATTAACGTGAACATTGACAGTTACGAAATTAAATGTGAAGTCGACACTGGAAGTCGCATTTCGGCAATTAGTGAAGACTTTTACAAGCAGATGTTTCCAAATAAAATAATTCAATCGGATAATAATAATAATAATAATAATAATAATATTCCACAACTATCACACAACGCCGTCTAGCCTCAAGCTAAGCAGAGCTTGTGTTATGAGTACTAGACAACTGATAAACATACTTATATATTTCTAAATACATACATATATAGATAAATTACACCCAGACACAGAACAAATGATCATGCTCATCACACAAACATTTGTCCTGGGTGGGAATCGAACCCACGACCTCCGGCATAGCAGTCAGGGCCACTAACCACTAGACCAACAGGCCAGTCTAATGTTAAAGTGTTATGCAGGTACGCGGATTGAGTCATTAGGTTATATATTGGTCAATGTTAAACTTGGTAAAGTTACGGCAAACAATTTGTCTTGCTATGTTATTAAAAATGGTGGACGCCCATTATTGGGCAGGGATTGGTTAAAGTCCCTCAACGTGAAACAAATACATTTCAATGATATTTTTGCTGATCCATGTATTACTAAGTTAACTGCAGAATTTCCCGAGGTTTTTACTGATAAATTAGGAAAATGTAAAAAATTGCTCCAATTGCAACTGACCAACAATGAGCCCGTGTACGTGCGGGCGCGCCCCGTGCCGCTGGCACTCCGCGCGCGTGTGGAGCGCGAGCTCGAGCGGCTGGAGGCCGAGGGGACTATCTACCGGGTCGAGCACTCGGACTACGGCACACCCATCGTGCCGGTTATCAAGACGAACGGCGATATACGAATATGTGGCGATTATAAAGTTACTATCAATCCTAAACTTAAACGTGAATATTACCCACTCCCACGCATCGAAGAGTTGTTTGCCACGCTAAGTGGGGGTAGGGAATTTACTAAAATTGATTTAACCCATGCATATCAACAGACGATGTTGACCGATGATTCACAACTGCGTACAGCCTGCTATTACTACACACATCGGTACATTTGTTTATCGCCGTACGCCATTCGGATTATCTTGCATTCCGGAAAAAAATTCAAAAATTAATGGAGGAGACATTGCGCGGTGTGCGTGGCACGGTGGTGTTTCTTGACGACATTTGTGTGACGGGGGCTTCGAGAGCAGAACATTTGGTTAACTTAAGACAAGTACTGGTTAGATTAAGAGATATGGGTTTGACCGTTAAACTAAGCAAATGTTGTTTTCTACAAGCGAGCGTTAAATATCTCGGGTTTATTATTGACCAAAGTGGTCTGCGCCCGGATCCCCAGAAGGTGGAGGCTATTGTGAAGGCACCAACACCTATTGATATCACTCAGTTAAGAAGCTTCCTAGGTTTACTTAATTATTATGGCAAATTTATTTCCAAATTAAGTATTTTATTACATCCGTTACATGAACTTTTAAAAAAGGGTATCAGTTGGAATTGGAGTAATGAGTGCGATGAGGCTTTTAAAGAAGCGAAGCAGTCCTTTCCGGTGAGAGGGTACTCGCACATTATGAGGAGGGGCGGCCTTTAGTGCTATCGGTGGACAGCAGCGCGTACGGGTTAGGCGCAGTATTGGCGCATCGTTTCCCCGACGGCAGTGAGCGACCGGTCAGCTGTGTGTCGCGCACACTCAATGACGCGGAGCGCAATTACAGCCAGATTGATAAGGAAGCTCTGGCAATATTTTATGGCGTCACTCGACACCATCAATACCTGTATGGTAGAAAATTTGAATTACGTACAGATCATCAGCCTTTAAGCTACATCTTCGGAGCGAAAGTAGGTATACCCCAAACTGCCGCCAGTCGCTTACAACGCTGGGCTGCTCGATTAGCTGCATATGATTTTACTATAAAATATATAACTTCAAAGCAAAACGGAGCAGCGGACGCGTTGTCACGTTTACCGTTAGCACAGGAGCGCCGTCCCACCGAATCGATGAGTTATGTTAACTTAGTACATCAATGTATGCCAGTTAATTTCCATGACGTAGGTAAGGAAACGAATAAGGATGCAATATTATCGCGTATATTGGGATTTGTTAAATTTGGATGGCCGTCCGTACCTAGTTGCGAAGAAGAAAAACCATATTTTGCACGAAGAAACGATATTACAATGGATTTTGGTTGTTTAATTTATAAATACCGTATTATAATACCAAAATCACTACAAAACAAAATTCTAGATGAAATTCATCAAGGTCATTTAGGAGTTAGAAAAATGAAAAGCTTATCACGCAATTATGTTTACTGGCCTACCTTAGATATTGACCTTGAAGTAATGTGTCGTTCGTGTGAGCCGTGTCGTATGGTGCGAGATGCAGCGCCGCGTGCTGACCTGCATCCGTGGGAATTTCCTTTGTTTCCATGGCAACGCTTACATGCTGATTTTGCGGAGTATTCGGGAAGAAAATACCTCATTATAGTCGACGCGCATTCGAAGTGGATTGAGACACTTCCTATGGGTCGTACAGATGCACAGTCAACAATCACAGCATTAATAACAGTTTTTAGTAGGTTTGGATTACCTTCACAACTCGTTACGGATAACGGACCACCATTCCAATCGACAGAATTTAAAAATTATTGCAGTCAAAATTGTATTGCACATGTGACAACGGCACCTTATAGGCCACAAGGTAATGGCGCCGCAGAAAATGCGGTGAAAACTGTTAAAAAAGCCATTAAGAGAGCTGTTCTTAGTGGCGAAAATGTGTTACAAGCATTAAATATATTTTTATTCCATTACCGCAATTGTGAGCATGCAACTACGGGCGTGCCACCGGCAGTATTGCTAACTGGGCGCAGGATGCGTACACGACTGGATGCGTTACGGCCAGACGTCGCACGAGTAGCGCGCGCGGCGCAACAACGTCAGGTAGCTCATGCAGGAGGCACGCCCCAGCCCGCTATTCGTGTAGGAGACCCGGTACTCGCACGCGATTATACCTCGAACTCAAATAAATGGTCCACGGGAACAGTGTCTAAAAGTACGGGACCCGTGTCGTACCGCATTGACATGGGAAACGGTGTCGAGTGGCGCAGACATCGCGACCAAATAATTCCAGTTGGGAACAAGTCGCGGTTATCACTGTCGCGAGCGAGCATCGGTACTCACAAGGGGGAGAGTAATGATCAGGGCGATGACGTTTTCGAGGATGCATCAGAGGCATCCAGTGAGTTGGAGGCGGAGGCGGGTAGCCCGGCCGCACTAGCGGCGCCGCGCTCCCCGCCGCCGCCGCAGCCAGGGGCTTCGGCCCGAGCAATACGTGCGCACGCGCGCGCCGTTAAGAAAGACGAATGTGTCTAAATAGTTACAGTAGTTTTTATAAGTTGTATTTAGTTGTTTGTTTTTAATATACTTTGGTATAGTATTTTCTGTTAGTTATTAGTTGTTAGTTTAAGTTAACATTTAATCTAAAGGGGGAAAAGTGTAAGGTATTTGTATCTTTGTTTATTATTCTAATGTGGGTATGCGCTTATATGAATAAACCAGTTAGCTATCCATCTCCGTGTTTAATTGACGTCCCATTTACAACATTATTCCATGACATATAACATTGATCAGGCAGGGGACATAGTCCTTCCATAGTTCTGGGTAACCAATCCCCTATAGCCACCCAAACCATAGCCCAATATGTTTTGTTTCCACGTTCTGCAATAGTCCTGCTATTGCAGAACGTGGAAACAAAACAACATACCGTAATTTGGTCCTACTTTGCTCCAATATTTGCTCCAAATGTTGAAAATTATGATTATTTTTAGAAAATCAACTATACAATTTACTTAATGTATTATTTTATGGATATATAGCTTATTTGACAAGTATTTATATAGGGAAATAGATATTATGAAGTATATTATGAATTTATTTTTGACAAATAATACTGAGCAAAATTACCCATGGTGTTGGGTATCTTTGCTCCTAGATATAGTTTCTATGTAATCTCCATTGTTAAAGCTGTTGGACCAAATTAATGCTTTCCTAATTCAAACTCTGCTCCAGTTATAATATGTTTTGCTATTTTGGATGATATAAATTGGTGAGATATGGGTAAAAACGAAAAAATGGATAAAAACGGATGCGTTCATAATTTAATTAATTGTTGCAAAATTTTTAACGTAGAATAGGCGAAAACATTTTACAGAACAGGAGCATAATTACACGTAGAGGAGCAAAGCAGGACCAAATTACCAGTACCGTTCTTATTGGAGAAATGTCTGTATTCGATAGACGATGACATAAGCACGTTTTAAAAATTTGAATTCTAAAAAAAATATAATAGTGAATGTGAGAGACTGGGTAATATTAATATTAATACTTATATTGATAGTTTTAACACAATTCATTGCACCTAGCACACATTACCTTGCACACATTACGCATTATAGCAGTAACGGGTTGTTACTGAATCAAACGTTCCAACGGCCCATAAATATTAAAGTTAGTAAACAAGTAGCTTGTGATGTTATCGAAAAGGATTGTCTAAAATTGTTAACCATTAGATTTTATTTAGAGCATTTTGAGAAACTAATTTGAAAATTTTGATGATTGGTTAATTTTGATGATGAGTTATTAAAAAAAAAAAAATATTTTTAAGGTAGGCAACGGCACAAAAAATTGTGCCGTTGCCTCGCTAGTACATAATTAAACATTTAAATCTGTCAACACAACATCATCCGTCTCACATCTGTCAAAGTGTCAATAGTCGTCATACATAATCAAATCTATCTTATCTTAATTACAAATACAATCTTATTTTTCGAAATGTCGACCGAAACAGCAGCAAATTTTAAATGGAAAGTGGTATTTGAAGATGTAAATCTTCAAATACCACTTTCAATTTTGTGTCCCACTGCTGGGCCTCCCCTTTTCCCTTCCATACCTTTCTGTCTTGTGCGATCTCTGGCCATGTTGGTCCTGCAAAACGATAAATTATATATAATTATATACATTGTATAAACCTTGTAATATTCCACGCCTACATCACGTTCTCTCAAGTCTTCTCTAATACGAACAAAAATTTTGTTTGGACTATTATTACTGCAAGTTGGAACAAAGCACTTCCTGTATTCCATAACTCATCATATATATTAAATATTGTCGAGTGTTGAGATAATACGAGATTATGAGGCAAGTCGCAAGAATATATTATTAGCATCAAACCGAAGTTTTCGAAGTACCGTGTGGTGGTGCCTATAGAAGCAGAGGAGCGCGGCCAGTACACGCCCCTTACTCCATCTCAAGCAGCCGTCGTGATAACATCATTTTGCAATATTGTTTAATGTCGTTATTTTAAATCAGGAAGTATATTTTTGTGTAAAATTGTATTTGTTTTAAATTGATTAAAGTTTAGTAATTTCATTTATTTTTATTTAAATAAAATTAATATCAACCGCCATTATCAGAAGTGAGGTAGGCTCCATTGCCTATCTTATCTTTTGTGTCTTGCGAAAAGCTTTTGAATCATGTCCGAACGAGCTACCACTCGTAATAGAGCTAGAAATAGGCGTCATCAAAATGGTGATTCAACCGAACTCCAAGAAACTCTTGGAGCTATTCTGGCGTGCCTGAACGCGCTAGTAAACACCAGCCTACCCGCAACCAGCACCGTGTCGGTGACAAGGACTCCGGATGCACGTGCCGTTGTGGTGCCTGGCCAGATCGTCGTGTCTTCGCCGCCACAATCAGCAGTGCCCGAGTCGAACACTAGAATCGTTGAAGAATCGCTTGAAAGTACCTCGACCTCACTGGATGCTACAGATCGCCTCATTGGAGCGTTGAGTGCGTTAACCAAGGTCAGCTCCACCCATTAGTATATTTCAAACTTTGATCCCAGCATACATGATATCGATTCTTGGTGTGAAGAAGTTGAAAGGGCACGTGATATTAATAGATGGGATGACAACATGTGTTGGTTCCGGATTGCTAACTGCCTGAAGAGAGATGCTCATAGTTGGTTAAACGACTGGGTTACAAACGACCGCACCTGGTCTAACTTTAAGATCGAATTTAAACCACTTTGCTCACGAAGAATCGATGTTGCAAATATATTGTTTGACGTCATGAGTACAAATTCCGACGAATATTCCACGTACGCAGAATATGCTAGACGCTCTCATCTTGAGACTAAATATTGTTAGAGGGTTAAGCGATGATTTAACGGTCGCGATTGTCATACGTGGTGTAACTGATGCACAAGTACGTGCCGCTGCGACTAATGCTCATTTAACGACTAAAGATATTGTTAAATTCTTTTCTATTTATACCAAACCGAATCCCAAATCGTCTGTAACCTCTGTCAAATCTTCCCAAAATAAACAGTTTGACCGAAACTCTCGAAAACGTCCACATAGTAATAAAAATGGCGAAATAACGTGTTTTTCTTGCGGTAGTGTGGGTCACATACAGCGCGCGTGTTCTAAACAATCGAAAACGGTTAAATCCGACGAATCGGCAGAAACGATTAGTAAGAAACCGAATGGGTCGTGTTCATTCTGTAAAAAGCCAGGCAATAATGCCTCAGTCTGTTTTGCTAAGCAAAGTTCTGAAACGCGTAATAAAAACAATGTTAATTTTTGTTTCGAGTTGAAGGTGCGTCAACAGACAGTGACGTCACAACGGCCGTAATACAGGGTATACCTACAGATGTGCTGATAGACAGTGGATCACGCGTTTCACTTACTTCGGAATCTGTGCTAAAATAAAGTGTACCCGACTACCCACATATCAGGTATTACAGTCAGTCGGATGCGCGTTCGTACACGGACGTGTTTTCACTGTGCTCGGCACGAATTCTATTCGCGTGGTGCGCGGCCATAGGCGCTGCCTGTGAAAATTATGAGTTCCAAACAAGTTATAGTCAATGAGTTGCTGGCATTCCTAGTCCATGCTATTGACTACATGGACGAGGTGAGCATCCTGCAGATATGCCGGTCCAATTTCAAGGAGGACGAAGTCAGCTGCGGGGAACTGTTACTGTTCCAGTCACTTGGGAAACTGGACCAGATGCCCTCTCGGCGCAGAGATGGAAATGAGATGAGTCTCCAAGATATCATTGATATGTTGAAGAAGACTGACCCGGACGGTATGCCCGATTTCGTGGCGAAGGAGCTAAGTAAATTACCCCCCGTCACGTTCGATCACGTCGACGTTACACGGTTGCTAAAGGACATCACTTCCTTGAAAGCGGAGATGATGAAAATGCAATCCAGAATGGAGGTTTCAGAAAAAAACAATACTGAGCTAGGTACGTGCAGAAATAGCGTTATTGCGCAACGTTGGTACGGTATTTGGGTCACCAGAGGCCTCAAAGCTGAATACACGTCCAGGGGCGCAATTTGCATCAATCGACAGTTTCGAATCGGCGAACACAATTCCGTCACCGGCTGCCGATAACGCTGAGCAAGTGCCACCTGCTGCCTCCGTCACCCGCACCACAACACCGGCTGAGGAAACGTCACGCGCGGGTACGTCGACCCCTAAACATGCCTATGCTGCTATTGTCACCAGCGGCAAACCAGGTGGGTCGCAGCCTAAGCGACAAACTGGAAAAGGGGAAAAACTGAAGGTGGGTGCTCAACCTGCCCAGCCTTCGGTCCGTGGCTCCTTGCCAAGGACGAGCCGAGTTGATGAGGAGGGTTTTACGAAAGTGGAAAGGAAGAGGAGGAAGCCCAGTACTCGTAACCTGTGCGGTACTGCACCGAGTGGAGCCAACATGTTGCTGCGCCCTGCTGTGCCTACGACGCAGTTGTATGTTTCGCGTCTGCGTTACACCACTACTAAGTTAATCATTTTTTAAAATGCAGGCTGACCACGGGGCACTTCTTCCATCAGGCAAAAACTTCCGAACTATCTCTTTTTAAATAGTTAAAAAGAGATAGCTTTACACTGGCGCAAGTAATCGAATGTCAGCCAGTACAACATAAGGTTAAAGTCTATTACATGGAAACTTTACATGAGCTACGCCCCATTTGGATAAGGACTTGACGGTGTCCTATTTCTAAATAAGACCTTTATTCACAACATGACATTCGAGTACTCAGGCTAAACCTACCTAATGCCTATGAGAATAATTACCTAACGCCAGGGATAAATCTCACAATATGAGGTCATACCTTTGCAAAAGTAGGCTTAACTCAGGACATACGATTCGCGCAAGCCTGACACCACGCTAAGTGTCAGATAAATTAACCATTAAATTGTGCCAAAGTGCACCCACAAATACTACGTTGTCCTGTTTAAACCTCGTCAACCAAAACCTGGCGAAAAGGATTGACGAGCCTCCTATAACAAACATCTGATGTGCCAGTTCACATCAACCCAGAAGGGGTTTAATAAAATAAAGAAGTCAACATCATAATCTTTTTTTATTTTTTATATTTTTTTTTTCTCTTTTTGCCCCGTAACCCTCACTACTTGCATCAGTGTTTATGATTGGTAAAGTAGGATTGAAATTTTAAGAACGGGTTCGGTTGTTAAATGCTAAGGATTTTATCATATTCTGAAGTCTATGTATTTATGCCCTTGCTTTTAGCAGTCAAGGGGTAAAGATGCTTTAATAATTTAGAAAAGTTTGGAATAAACTGCCGCAAATAGGATGCAAGACCAATCAATTGTCGTACTTGCGCAGCTGTGCCCTGGGGTTGGTATTTTTTTGCAAAGCTTCTATTTTGCGAGGGTTTGGTCTTACTTCTCCAGAGAATATAACATATCCTAAATATTCGATCCTATTTTTTATTAAGGAACATCCTATTTTTAGAACTGAAATAAAATCCTGATTCTGAAAGTGTTTTTTTTTATAATTTATCTAGCCTAGCTAAACCCCTCATCAATAGTTTCTGATGCAGAAAGTACGTCATCCATGTAGACCAGGGTTTTATCGACATTGAGTTTTTTAAGAGAGTTATTAATGACTCTTTGGAACACCTGTGGTACGTTCCTTAGTCCAATATTCAAGCTGACCAGTGGGGGTAACAAATGCAATAGTAAAATATTTGGCTCCATGTAACTTGTTAATTTGATCACTGATTAAGGGGATAGCTATCCGTGTTTCTATTAAGTTTCCGACAATCAACACACACGATCAGTACCAACCCTTTTTTTTACTAATAAAATGGGAGTTGCAAATTAATTTTGGCATCCAATAATCCCTTATTTCTAACTCTGATGTAGATAATCTATAGGGGCGTCTGTCAACTATTTAATTCGAGTTAATCAATTTTATTTTTAGCTCGCCGTCATTTTCTAAAACGGAAATTCTTTTGTTCTATTTCGGAGGTTATAGGATCGTAAACTCTCTCAGTGTTCGGACCAGTTGAAGCAATGACAATGAATTAATGAATGGATGAAGTTGAACAACTGAATTTAATTCACGACTAAATATATCATCACAAAGTGCGTAAGTCAGCGCGATTATAAGGTCAACCCTTTTTTTTTTATTTAAGATGAGTTTGCTCTTGACTCTAGTCTAGGTCGGAGGCGACAGAAACAGAGTCGACGATGGAGTGAGCTTACCCATAACAAGCCTGTTGACTCTCACTTTGAAGAGATTAGGGTTGTATGCGCTCGGAAACAGACGCAGGTAGTGAGTTCCACTCCTTTGCTGTGCGTATTATAAAAGACATTTGGAAACGCTTAGTGCGAATTGGTGGAATAGCAACTAGGTAGGGATGGTAACTGGCAGTGCGTCTAGATGTCCGATGGTAGAAGGGGGCCGGTGGAATGAGGTCGTGGAGTTCTTGAGCACACTCTCCGAAGTACAATCTGTAGAAGACCGACAAGCAGGCAACCTTGCGGCGATGTGCCAAGTTATGAAGCTTGGCATCCACCAGGTTTACGTCGCCAATGAGCCTCTTAGCTCTGAGTTCCACCGAGTCAAGCGTGGCTAGTTGGTACTTTGCTGATCCATCCCAAAGGTGGCTGCAATACTCCATGCAGGATCGGAATTGCGCTTTGTAAAGAGTTAAAAGCTGTCCAGGCGTAAAGTATCACTTCACCCTATTTAGGGTGCCCAGTTTCTTGGCCGCAGTTTGGGTTTTGTACTCAATGGTGGCGCCGAAGTTGAGACCAGATGTCAACTCCATGCCTAGGAGCTCGAGTCGATCAGTTACAGGAACAGATGTACCCCGAAAATTAGGTGTATGAGTGAAACGACGCCTTTTAGTGGTGAAAAGACACGCCTGTGTTTTGGTGGCGTTAAAAGAAACCAGATTATCATGACCCTACTGGGAGACAAGGCTTAAGGTCAAATCTGTCCTCTCTACCAAGGCCTTCCTCAATGAACGAACTTTGGCCCCGCTGGTTCTTGTGCTGGACAAGTATCTCTCTGATACTGTACTGTCATCTGCGTACCCAACAATACCAGGCTGAAGCAGGTCATTGATGTGCAGCAGGAAAAAAGTTGCAGAGAGAACAGACCCCTGAGGAATCCGGCATCAATAGCCATAAGGTCAGAGGAGTAGCCATCAACGACTACTCTGACCGACTGTTTACTAAGGAAATCTGATACCCAGCTACAAAAATCAGCCGGGATGCCATAAGCAGGAAGCTTGCTGAGCAAAGCAGCGTGCCCGACCCTGTCAAAGGCCTTCGAGATGTCAAGCGACACAGCAAGTGCTTCGCCGTGTTTCTAGATGTCTTCGCCACAGCAGTGCGTGACATACACAAAAAGATCGCCAGTTGACCGTCCCCGGCGAAAGCCATATTGACGGTCACTGAGGAGATCATTGTCTTCAAGGTAGGTCAGCAACTTATTGTTCAGTAGCCTTTCTATGTGTCAACACAGGAGACAGTTCAGGCGCACACTGCCTCAACTCTCTTGCTGGAATGCCGTCAGGCCCGCTGGCCTTGTTCACGTCTAGACTGCACAACTCTACTCTTCGGACCTCTTTAATGTGAACTGCGATGTCCGGCATCGAGAAGACATAATGAGGTGGTTGCTTGGAGCCAGCGACCAGACGTGAATTGCTCGCAAAGAGAAATGCAAATAAATTTGCTTTCTCACTTGCAGAATGAGCACTTCACCTATGGTACACCATTCGGTGATATCAGACTCGGGTTCATCTGGGTCAAAAGATATTAATTTTGTGGATGTAGATGTAGGGGCTTGGTGAGAGTTCATGGTGTCTAATATTCTTTGAAAAAAAAATGGCTTCCATGCCATTTGAAGAAAAGAGACATATGTTGGGTCATGGTGGCATTTGTTTGGTTAAGAGGTGGGAGTGGATCCGATCCCACTTCTGATGTAGGCAGAAGGGGTCAGATTCAATTTAATGATAGGCTGAAGATAGACTGGACTATTCCTTTTATTATTATAATAGTTACAATTTTTATAGCTAAGTCACTAATTGTGGCAATTACCAATTGCACTATCTTATTTTGTAATTACAAATAATCATCATTAATTGATCATAAATCATACGATGACAATTTGGTAATTGAAGTGACAATTAATTCGAATCCTCAAATTAATTATCTAGAGTCAAGGCTATCAGCTAAGTACAACTTGTGCACCGTCCCACGCCAGAGCCAAGACTGACTTGTTTCCTTTTTTTTTTTTTTTTGAATGGTATCTCGTAGTTGACCTAGAGAGGTCGAGACTACTTAACCGGACTATCCTGTGGCTGCCTTAAGCCAGGGGCAAAAAACTTACAGACTAAGCGACTACACGCTAAGGGCTCCCCCTGTGGGGAACAGGCTCAGCTACGCCACCAGCTGGCACATCATACCCGAGCAAGGGACGGGGGGGAGGACGATTATTACGGGGTCGTCGCGAGGGACCTCGGCGGCGAGGTCGGAATGTCGATTTGTTTTTGTTCCCACGGTCCCTACTGCTCTCCTGGAGAAGAGTTATGGGGTCGTCGGGATCTGAGAGGACAAGCCTGGGGCGGCGGACCTTACTAATACGAGAGGGGACATAGCTAGCCGCCTCGACAACCAGAGGGTTGCGATGGTTGGTGGCTGAGTCGAAGAAACGCTTGGAATTGCGTTTCAAGAACTGGGAGATGGTGGGAATGTCGAGATCGACATGGAGGATTTCGTTCCGAACGAACCAAGGGGCTCCCGTTGCCTTTCGGAGGAAACGGTTTTGGAGGGCCTGCATCCTATGAATGAGGTGAGGTTTTGCGTGCGCAAACACTGAACCCGCATAGGTCATGATTGGGCGAATGCACGCTGTATAAA
Source organism: Dicycla oo (assembly GCA_948252095.1). Lineage (NCBI taxonomy): Eukaryota > Metazoa > Arthropoda > Insecta > Lepidoptera > Noctuidae > Dicycla > Dicycla oo. The sequence continues at coordinate 18,553,614 of OX411738.1, forward strand.
TGCGCAATTTGCACCTAAGTGACAATTTGCTACGTGCATTCAGGACGGAGTGGAGTCTACCGAGAGCGAAAGCGGCGCGCGAACGCACCTGCTTTATGTGCTCAGCGAAGGAGAGGTGGTGGTCGAGGGTCACATCGAGGTATTTGGCTCGCGTCTCCCAAGGGATCGGCTTGCCGAACATGGTGATCGGTCGGGGGGGGAGTCGAGTGCGACGCGGTCTCAGAAAGAGAACCGCCTGACTCTTGTCGGGATTGACCTCGATTCTCCACTTCCTAAACCAGGCGCCGAGATTATCGACTGCGGTTTGGAGGGTGCGAGATATCGGGTGTTGGTCCCTGCCCGAATAGTAAATGGCCGTGTCGTCTGCGAACAGAGCTAACTGCGCCTTTTTACTTTTCGGGATATCGCTGGTGAACAGCGTGAAGATGAGGGGAGCGAGCACAGAGCCCTGAGGGACTCCTGCACGGATGGGATGGGGGGAGGATAGCGCTCCTTCTATGCGATAGCGAAAGGTGCGATTCGACAAAAAGTCTCGTAAGATGAGTACGAGACGATCCGGCACGCCAAGTTGGTAGAGCTTATATAATAAGCCGTTGTGCCAGACTTTGTCGAACGCTTTCGCTATATCAAAGAAGACAGCGCCCGTCATCAAACCACGTTGGAAGCCAACGCTTATGTGTTCGATGATGCGGTGGACCTGATGAACGCAGGAATGCTGCGTTCGGAAACCAAACTGCTCGTTAGGGATGAGACCCTTTGTCTCGGCATAGTCTCTGAGTCGCTTATAAATAAGCCTCTCATAGACTTTGCCGAGCACATTGAGCAGACTGATGGGGCGATAACTAGAGGGCTCAGCCTTTGGCTTACCGGGCTTGTGACTTGTTTCCCCGCTGCGTGCACTTTTATACTTGTATCAAAACAAGTTGAATAGTGGGGTGGTAGGAGTGGTCAAGTGACGTACTTGTCGATGGCGTGTTCGGTGCACGTGTTGTTTACAGCTTAGAGAAATGACGCACGACGACGCCGCCGTCACATATATAAATTATATTTTTAAATATTAGTATGAAAGTATATAAAAACATTTAAAAATATAAAAAAATAGTAGCCCACCGGTATTTTGAACAGGGTCCAAGCTACCGGCGGTCAGGGCTCCAGAGAGAGGAACCTCCTAACAATGCGAGCCGTGTCCAGAAGTACCGCTTTCTGAATCAAGCTCTTGATCCAGCTACCCAACGAGAGCCTCCTTAGGTGTTGGTCGAGGCTCTTGGCAATTAAGCCATTGGCTGATACGACTATCGGCACAATGATTGCAGAGTCCACATCCCACATGTCGACAACCTCGTGAGGCAAGTCAAAATACTTGATTCGTTTATCTTTCTCGGCTTTCACGAGGTTCCCGTCTTGCGGGACCGTTATGTCAATAATCATTGCGCGCCGCTCTATTCGATCCACCACCACTATGTCAGGCTTATTGGCAACAATAGTCCTGTCAGTGATGATGGATCGATCCCAGTACAATGTAGATAATCCGCGAATCTAACTCTCCATACGCAAGTCCGATTATTCTTGTCAAGAAAAAAGACGGCAAAGATCGCATGTGCGTTGATTACAGCGCGTTGAACGCAGTTACCGTGAAGGATCGCTATCCATTACCCTTAATAGAAGATCATATTGATCGCTTTGGTAAGAGTAAGTTCTTCAGCTGTTTAGATATGGCGACAGGCTTCTACCAAATTAGTTGGATAGCGACTCTCTAGCGAAGACCGCCTTCGTGACCCCAGAAAGTCATTATGAATTTTTGAAAATGCCGTTTGGTCTCGCGAACGCGCCTGTCGTATATCAACGAATAATCACAAATACGCTTAAATCACTAAAAGAGTCTGGTAAAGCCCTAATTTTTATTGACGATGTCTTATTATTAGCATCTTCTATCGATGAAGCAATCGAGAACGTACGCGAGGCATTAAAAACACTTACTTCTGCGGGGTTCTCCATTAACTTGAAGAAACGTACATTTGTGGCTACAGAAGTTGAGTATCTAGGTCGAACTATCTCTGATCGTCGGGTTAGACCAAGCGAACAAAAAATTAAGGTTTTAATTGACTCCCCTGTGCCCATAAATGTCAAACAGGTTCGACAGCGACTCGGTTTGGCAGGGTATTTTCGTCACTATATATACCCAGCTATGCATCTAAGACAGCGCCCATTGCTAGTTTAACACAGGGTAACGTTAAATTTCACTGGGGCGAAGAACAAGAAACCGCGCGTAAATACCTAATCTGTTGTCTTACAAGTGAACCTGTGCTTGCTATTTTTGATCCGTTATTACCAACCGAGTTGCATACGGACGCGAGTGCTATCGGTTATGGCGCAGTTCTTATTCAGGTGCATGAGAATGGTAAACGGCGAGTAGTGGCGTACTTTAGTAAAACTACGCAAGGTGCTGAATCGCGATACCATTCTTACGAGCTTAAGACGCTCGCGATTATTCATCCGGCAGCAAGTTCGTCATGCTCCCTTAGATGTCACTGCTTGCGGTAGCGTCGGGGGTCGGGTTGTCTCCTTCCCTCAAATATGGCGAGGGGGGTAATGGCTGATCTTTGCGTTATACTCGTGAACGGGTGCTGCTTGTGGTGACAGGTCGTCTTGCTGACCTTGGTTTTGTTTTGTTATTAGTAACTTAACTCGTTGTTGATTTTACTTCGATGGTCCTAGTTTATCATCTGTCAGGTAACTTTGAGTTACGACTACATGTACGGCTATATGTAAGTGGGCACGCCCTTTATTACTGGAGGCTTTTATTTGGGTATAAAGTTCTGCTTACGTTTTTAGTTTTGTATTTTGTTTCTGCTTGAGTATAGTTTTCGATTTATTATTTTTTTTTTTTTTGTATATTGGCGTGTGCTAGCTTACTTATAGCAAATAATTTAATTTAATGTTTTGTATTGCGTAATGTACCTAAATTATTATGCGCAGTGTTATATAGAATCTTTTTTTTTTTTAACTGAACAGACAGCTGTGCTGCTGGGGAGTTTGTTGCGCCACTTCTTCTCCCCAGCTAAAGCACTAGGAAGTGGTGAAGGGCGGGCGTTTTGGGGGACTGTCTTATGTAATTTTGACGTTCAAAAAGTGCTGATTCTCAGCCTAGTTTGAATAAATGACTTTTGATTTTGATTTTGATTTTATTAAAGCATTACAACACTTTCGCCACTATTTGTTAGGTATTTTGTTTAAAATTGTGACGGATTGTAACGCGCTTAAACTGACGGAACGTAAGAAAGATCTTTTACCACGAGTCGCGGGTTGATGGATATACATGCAGGATGGATATAATGCAAAATCATTTATCACGATATCTCGAGATTGGTCCACACTGTCTAATCTCAAGTGCGTTGCGAGCAGTAGGCAACCCGCCCCCTCACCCCTGTCGCCACCTAAGGCGCGGCCAACTAGTTCCGCGAGCACTATAAGGAAAACTGCTACCTCACATTATTTATAACTTACATACTTTGTCTAAAAGGAGTGAGATCGGTCTGCATCATAGATATAAGACAGTCCGCACATTTCTGTCTTATAATTTCATGTTATGTAGAGCTGCCTTTATAATAAAGAAAACACTTTTTCTAATTAACACAAAATATAATTTATTAATCAAAACATCCTAAACAACAAAAATAAACTGAGAATAACAAAGCTTAACACCTTATACAACAAATACAAATATAACGGTATAAAAATGTACGTTAAGATTTTAAAAATAAACTGTTTTTTGATGGCGTACGCCGTGTCTTTTAATCCATCTTTTATGATGTACCTCCTAAGTCCTAAACACCATAGAATCATATATTCTCGCCAGTCAATTTTGTAGACATCAAAGTCAAATATTTCTTTGTCGATGGTCGAGAGTTTGTTGTAAAGGTTCGCTGTGTTATTGTCGATGAAATGCCAGTCGTTGGTCGTGAAGTAGGATAAGGCTGTCGACATTTTGTACATTTTTCTGTAAAGCTTCACGAATCTGTGGGGAAAAAAAATTGATAATTAATTCATTACTAACCGACCTAATACATTATTATGTCTATTCCTATAACGTTCCCTCTGCTTGAACCCAAGCCCTCTCTCTGTGAGAGGAAAACAAGGAGGAGGTGGGAGTGGACCGACGCGGTGACGTTCACAACGACTGCTTTGTTTTTGGCGGATTCTGACCCTGCCGACCTGGTACGACCGTTGCTTTCACACTGGACACGGAAGATCGCTCACACGTTTGACTCGGAATTGTTATTTTGGATTTAACCGCCGTCTTGTTGTATTATTGAGACTAAGGATAGCTGTGTGAATAGCAACTAGTCACTGCAATACACTAAGCCAATAACCCTCGAACCTTAGACGATGAAGCAATAACGTCAGTGATTCGGCGATAGCTTCCTGTCTGTAAGTAAATGAAACCTCATCTAACCAGCTAACTACATTCTGACTTTTCAAATATTCTTCACTATATATAATATAGGTATATTAATGTTTAAAGAACATCTTTTGCGCTTCAGGAATAAGTTGTTAGTTAAATATTGTACCATAACCTTACTTTTACGAAACATCTATTAACTCAAGCTCTCTGATTCCCAAAACCTACAGAATTTTCACGCGAAGGACTGATAAGCTGCAATCTATTATTCACAATCATGTTCATCTAGTTACATTTAGGCCCAAGATTGTATGTAATGGTTTCCGTCTCTGAATTTCGCGTGCTACCTGGAGCTAACCCCTTAACCCAGAATTTTCTAACAAATTAATATTAAAATCACCACACTGCGATGTCTCTGGTGTCGCTGATGTCCAAGCGGCGCGGTGACCACATACCATCTGCGATGTCTCTGGTGGCGCTGATGTCCAGGCGGCGGTGACCACATACCATCAGGAGTGCCGTCGACTTGTATCATCAACTACCAGCCCCCAACTATGGCGGGCTCGGCTTCCAGTCTAACCGGATGCAGCTGAATACCAGTATTTTACCTATGCGACTGCCTAAAGAAGAACTGGTGAAGACTGATTGTCAGATTTTCGGGCTTCTGACTATCCGTAGTATAAAAATAAATAAAATCTTACCTTCTCTCCTTTCCGAGAATGGAGCATATTCCATCAATGATATACCCAGGAATAAAATGCAGAAGCCAAGAGTATATCCAGAATAAAGTAGCGTTCTTGGTGCGCCAAACGAAACTGTACCCTATTGCTGCTGGCGTAGGGTAGTTATGTCTTACGACACCTTCTGTCGTCATCACAATGTCGCCTGTTTGATAAGAATTGAAATGATAGGTACGCTTGTATGTAAGGAAAAGGCAGACACCCATATTTGTTTTTTTACATACACCCATATTTTGCCAATTGAATCGATGATTTCTAAAAGGCCACTTGTCACACTATATTGTCTAGGGACAAGTGCCCTTTTAGCAATCAATGATTCAATTTTGTTTAAGAGCGAAATTAACAGAGTAAATGTCGAGCAAACATTGCTAATTACTTTCGCGTTTCATACAAGTACTAACCTTATTCTTATTTACAAAGGCTTACCAACTGAATGTATACAAAATATTTGTCATAATTATAGATCTCGCATGTATGTGTACATAGGTATATGAATGAAAGGAAAGCGAGGCACAAAGAAAAAATATACATCATTTTGAAATGATATGCAAAGTAGATAATCAGATAATAATGTCTTACGCTGATAATGTCCATATTTGTATAAGCAAAAGCGAACAAGCGCTTCAACGAATATATGAACTGTAACATCTTACGAATAATGTTGATATTTTTATATAGACGCCTACTTTCTTGTCTTTCAACCCTACTTACGCCATAGGACAGGATTCCTGGTCGAGACCAGAGTATAAATCCTCGGTTGCCCCCGTGCAGTAGGAGTTATCTTAGCCGTCTCCCAGGCAGCAGCTATGACGGCGTTGTTCACGTAGTCCACTGGCACCAGGCCGATACGGATGTCGTCATTGGAAAATACTGTGCGCATCAGGCCTAAGCCGGGACCCAGGATGATCTGGAATGGTTCAGGAGCATTTTAGAAGGCGTCGCGATGGAAAAACAATAAAATTGAGGAGACAACAGTAGAGTATATTCAGTTAAAATCTCACCGTGTGGGAACTTAAGTGAAGTGAACTGTCATTCTACCTGTCAGTTGCTGGGGAGTGACGCTATTGACAGTTCACTCCATCTGTAAGTTGCTGGGGAGTGACGCTATTGACAGTTCACTCCACCTGTAAGTTGCTGGGGAGTGACGCTATTGACAGTTCACTCCACCTGTAAGTTGCTGGGGAGTGACACTATTGACAGTTCACTCCACCTGTAAGTTGCTGGGGAGTGACGCTATTGACAGTTCACTCCACCTGTAAGTTGCTGGGGAGTGACACTATTGACAGTTCACTCCACCTGTAAGTTGCTGGGGAGTGACGCTATTGACAGTTCACTCCACCTGTAAGTTGCTGGGGAGTGACACTATTGACAGTTCACTCCACCTGTAAGTTGCTGGGGAGTGACACTATTGACAGTTCACTCCACCTGTAAGTTGCTGGGGAGTGACACTATTGACAGTTCACTCCACCTGTAAGTTGCTGGGGAGTGACACTATTGACAGTTCACTCCACCTGTAAGTTGCTGGGGAGTGACGCTATTGACAGTTCACTCCACCTGTAAGTTGCTGGGGAGTGACGCTATTGACAGTTCACTCCACCTGTAAGTTGCTGGGGAGTGACGCTATTGACAGTTCACTCCACCTGTAAGTTGCTGGGGAGTGACGCTATTGACAGTTCACTCCACCTGTAAGTTGCTGGGGAGTGACGCTATTGACAGTTCACTCCACCTGTAAGTTGCTGGGGAGTGACGCTATTGACAGTTCACTCCACCTGTAAGTTGCTGGGGAGTGACACTATTGACAGTTCACTCCACCTGTAAGTTGCTGGGGAGTGACACTATTGACAGTTCACTCCACCTGTAAGTTGCTGGGGAGTGACACTATTGACAGTTCACTCCACCTGTAAGTTGCTGGGGAGTGACACTATTGACAGTTCACTCCACCTGTAAGTTGCTGGGGAGTGACGCTATTGACAGTTCACTCCACCTGTAAGTTGCTGGGGAGTGACGCTATTGACAGTTCACTCCACCTGTAAGTTGCTGGGGAGTGACGCTATTGACAGTTCACTCCACCTGTAAGTTGCTGGGGAGTGACGCTATTGACAGTTCACTCCACCTGTAAGTTGCTGGGGAGTGACGCTATTAACAGTTCACTCCACCTGTAAGTTGCTGGGGAGTGACGCTATTGACAGTTCACTCCACCTGTAAGTTGCTCGGGAGTGACGCTATTGACAGTTCATAGTACAATACAGGCTGCAGGCTGCACTGCTACAGTATGACATAGTACACTACAGACTGCAGGCTGCACTGCTACAGTATGACATAGTACACTACAGACTGCAGGCTGCACTGCTACAGTATGACATAGTACACTACAGACTGCAGGCTGCGCTGCTACAGTATGACATAGTACACTACAGGCTGCAGGCTGCACTGCTACAGTATGCCATATGTATTTCGCTTGTGCCGCGTTCCGATGCGGACGTGTTAATATTCTGTTTTAATTAGCGCGGCGCAAGCTGTCGCTCGTGAATTACTCGCCATGAGCAATGAACTTGTGGCGAATGAGCTGCTGGCATTCCTGCAACAGAAGCTGGATGTGATGGACGAGGTGTCTGCTGTCCAGATCTGTGCAACGAACTTCAGCGAGGAAGACATAGCTGCTGCCAAGCTGTTGTTGTTCAGTGTGCTGAACAAGCGCGACCAGATGGTGTCCCGCCGGCGTGACGGGACTAAGAAGAGCCTGCAGGATATAATCACGCTGTTCAAGGAGACCGACCCGGACGACGTGCCGACGTTTGTGGCGAGGGAGTTGCACAAGCTTCCACCCGTCACCTTCGACCATGTCGACGTAACGAGCCTTCTGAAGGACATTGTCTTCCTGAAGGCCCGCCTCGCGGATGTTCTGGCGAAATTAGATGCATCCCAAAACTCCGTCACCGAATTGCGCAAAGAAGTTAGCGAGTTGCGTAACAGTGTGGCGGTAACTAGGTCATCAGCCGATGCATCTAATGTAAACAAGTGTCGCGGAGCCGGCCTCGATTTATCGTCGTCAAATTCCGCGTCAGCAGTTTCGTCGCCAGCGCATCCGTCGTTTGCTGAAATTGCAGAGCGCCCCGCCCCCGTGCTCCGCAGCCCTGCGCCCGTCACCGTAGCTCCTCCGCGCAACGCCGCCCAAGTTCATCACCCCGTCCCGCTGCCAGTATCTGCAGCCCTGGCGAATCCCTTACGAAAGGACTTCGCTAGCGTCCCCGCGAGTGCCCCAGGCGCTCCAAGTATGAAGCCTATGCGAGAAAAGGCGCCGAATAGGGCTGATGAAGAGGGTTTCGTGACAGTGCAAAGGAGGAAGCGCCGGTCGCGAACCAACAAGAATCGCTGCGGCAAAGCTCCTGCGAAGCCAGAAGTGAGCTTGCGTGCCGCTAAGCCGAACACACCGGTGTATATCTCCCGCCTGCACTACAGCACTAAGGCGGAGGACATCGTGGAGTACGTGCGCCAGAAGACAAGGTACATGCCGAGGGTGCAGTTACTGGAGTCGCGCCGCAACGTCAATTTCAAGGCGTTCGTGGTGCGAGTACCGAATTGTTACCTGCCCGTCGTCATGGAAGAAGACTTCTGGCCGCAGGACGTGGTGTTCCGTCGCTTCCGCGGACAAGTGCCACAGGACAGCTCAAGGACAAGCTAGTGAAGTGAAGCGCTACTAACATAATTTTAAGCTATATTTATTAACACAAGTTTTGTTTTATACTTTATATAATTATGTTAGTTTGTAAGGTATGTATCTATGGGCCATTGTAGCCTGATAATAAATGTTTTATTATTATTATATACTACAGACTGCAGGCTGCACTGCTACAGTATGACATAGTACACTTCAGGCTGCAGGCTGCAGGCTGCACTGCTACAGTATGACATAGTACACTACAGGCTGCGGGCTGCACTGCTACAGTATGACATAGTACACTACAGACTGCAGGCTGCACTGCTACAGTATGACATAGTTCACTACAGGCTGCAGGCTGCACTGCTACAGTATGACATAGTACACAACAGGCTGCAGGCTGCACTGCTACAGTATGACATAGTACACTACAGACTGCAGGCTGCACTGCTACAGTATGACATAGTACACAACAGGCTGCAGGCTGCACTGCTACAGTATGACATAGTACACTACAGGCTGCAGGCTGCACTGCTACAGTATAACATAGCACACTACAGGCTACAGGCTGCACTGCTACAGTATGACATAGTACACTACAGGCTGCAAGCTGCACTGCTACAGTACGACATAGTGCACTACAGGCTGCAGGCTGCACTGCTACAGTATGACATAATACACTACAGGCTGCAGGCTGCACTGCTACAATATGACATAGTACACTATAGACTGCAGGCTGCACTGCTACAGTATGACATAGTACACTAAAGACTGCAGGCTGCACTGCTACAGTATGACATAGTACACTACAGGCTGCAGGCTGCACTGCTACAGTATGACATAGTACAGTACAGGCTGCAGGCTGCACTGCTACAGTATGACATAGTACACTACAGGCAGCACTGCTACAGTATGACATAGCACACTACAGGCTGCAGGCTGCACTGCTACAGTATGACATAGTACACTACAGGCTGCAAGCTGCACTGCTACAGTACGACATAGTGCACTACAGGCTGCAGGCTGCACTGCTACAGTATGACATAATACACTACAGGCTGCACTGCTACAGTATGACATAGTACACTACAGCCTACAGGCTGCACTGCTACAGTATGACATAATACACTACAGCCTACAGGCTGCACTGCTACAGTATGACATAGTACACTACAGCATACAGGCTGTACTGCTACAGTATGACATAGTACACTACAGCCTACAGGCTGCACTGCTACAGTATGACATAGTACACTACAGCCTACAGGCTGCACTGCTACAGTATGACATAATACACTACAGCCTACAGGCTGCACTGCTACAGTATGACATAATACACTACAGCCTACAGGCTGCACTGCTACAGTATGACATAGTACATTACAGGCTGCAGGCTGCGCTGCTACAGTATGACATAGTACAGTACAGGCTGCAGGCTGCACTGCTACAGTATGACATAGTATCGTACAGGCTGCAGGCTGCCCTTCTACAGGGATCTTTTGACGCTCGAATGTTGGCAGGGTCGCTGTTGGTAAACATTTGTGAAATGTCACTAGAAATGTATTCAAAAACAAGATGGCGCCGTTAGATTCGACGTTGCCACGTGCCAATATAACCTTGTGGACGTAGCGCTATAGTTACTTACACCACTAGCTCCGTACACGTTTGACATATCGAGCCAGCCAGGATTAGGTTCCTTGTGAGCGCAGGTTACTGGAACAGAAATTTGTATTATGTAATTACAGAAACGGAAATTTTTAATAAACAGAAACTATTGCGTATCTATTTTATTTATTAAAACTTTATGCACAAGTAAAAAAAAACTGTACAAAAGAGGACAATGCCTGAGGCATTTTATACCAGTCAACCTTAGGGTGATGCAGAGATAAAACATGCATTTTGAAAATGCAAAATTAGGGATAGATAACTCGAAAAAGAATAAATATTAGGTCCTTACATATGAAATTGGTGTTTTGTATGGAAAAAGCAAAACGATTTTTTTTTTAAATTAAATTATTTTTATTAAAATTAAAATTACATCTTGAAAATTAAAATCAATACTGACAAAATTACAGATGCGAAACGAATTGCTAATCAATTCAATGACTATCTTATTAATAAAATTCAACCCATCCATTCTAGTGATAAAACTACACGGCCCATCGTTAACAACAAAAACTCGATGTTTATGGCACCCTGTACACCACAACAGGCACAGAAAATTATTATGGCTTTAAAAAACACAAATACTCGTAGTGTGGGGTACGATGGCATATCAACCAAAGCAATAAAAGCTGTAGCATCGGAAATATGCGACCATTTGTCTCATATTATAAACTTATGTATTGTAGCTGGCACGTTTCCTGACGCATTAAAGTTAGCGATCGTTAAGCCATTATTTAAGAAAGAAGATAGAGAGCTCAAGGAATTCTACAGGCCTATTTCTCTGATCCCTATCTCTTCGAAAATATTTGAGAAATTCATTCAAAAGGAGTTAAACAGTTATATAGAAAAAAACAACATATTATGTAATGAGCAAAAAGGATTTCGTGAAAATAAGACTATAAATATGGCGATCTATGATTTCTTATACACCGTATTGACAAAAGTGGACAAAAAAGCACCTGTATGTGCTATCTTCTGCGATATGACTCAAGCATTTGACTACGTAAATCATGACATTTTGATAAAAAAACTTGACGCATATGGTATAAGAGGTATGGTTCTTAATTTAATTAAATCTTATTTAGACAATAGAAAGCAAAAGACAGAAATCACTAGAATTAATGTAATCACAAAAAAGCAAGAGATATACTTATCAGATGAACGTCAAACTACTTTTGGTGTTCCTCAAGGTAGTGTATTAGGACCTCCACTCTTTACACTATACATTAATGACTTGCCAAAATCAATTTCACACCCTATGACTTTATTTGCAGATGATAGCACGGTGACAATTTCTAGTAAAAACAATGACATGATCCAATATAAACTTGACATTCACAATACCTTGACATCTATAATAAATTGGTTAAATAATAATAATTTAAAGATTAATTTAGATAAAACTAAAATCATACATTTTAGCCAACGACTGGCTATAGAAAATATGGACATAAATATAGATAATAAAAATGTTGAACGCGTAAATACGACTAAATTCCTTGGACTAATAATTGATAAAAGACTTGACTTGAAATCACAAATCGAAAACCTGTGCAAAAAAATTTGTAGTTCTGCATTTGCATTGCACTCTCTAGTTGCAGTGGTGAATGTAGAAACCTTGATCACGGCCTACCATGGCTTAGCTGCGTCTCACCTAAGATACGGTATCATATTTTGGGGAAATTCTACCGACGCTAACACAGTATTCAAGGCACAAAAGAGATGCATTAGATCTATATTTGGGCTAAAAACGGTTGATACATGTAAACCATATTTTAAAAGGTACAAGATATTAACTGTTCCCTGTCTGTACATCCTCGAAACCGCAATGTTTGTTAAAACAAACCCCAATCTGTTTCCACGTCTACAGGACGTTGTACAGCGGAACAGACGGGATATGACCATTCTTCGTGTCTATCCAGCAAAAACAGCACTCATGCGCAAAAGTATTGTCTGCATGGCGCCTACTATATTTAACATATTGCTTAAACGTTGGAAGGAGCTAAATAGTAGTGCATTCAAGCGTCAATTAAAAATGTTCCTTTCTCAAAAAGCATATTATAGTGTCTCCGAATTTCTAGCCGAAAAAGTTTTTGATTAAATAATTTTATCTTTTTCCTGACTCTAATAATTAAGTTATATGTAATTTTTGACATAAATGGTGTAAATTTTGACATTAATCTTGTAATTTTGACATCAATTTTGTAAATTTAATCTAAATAATTTAATTTTGACATACATGTAGTAACTTTGACACTTTTCTAGTATTGGATTGACATTATAGTTTTTGACTTATTTTGATTTTTTGACACTATAACAATAATAATCTCTAATATATAATATTTCTAAATTATATTAGTAATTTTTCGATTTTCTTATTGTTAATTTTTTTTCAATGTTATGGAAATATTTGTACGCCGATTAAGTATCGGCTAAACATGATTGGTTTCAAACGATATAATATCTTGCATGCTCTTGTATGTATACCATGTTTAAACAAATAAATAAATCTTATCTTATCTTATCTCAATCAATCAAAGTATGTGTGATAGTTATCTTGCACTTTCGCCATTTTATCGGTAGTTAATTTTGTGGGAGCGAGAACCAATAAAATCTTTGAAGGCGGTTTTGCCAGCCTCATCAGAATTGAATTTTTTTCCTTGCAAGAAGTTGTCCAAATTCCTGAAAAAGTGGTAATCTGTTGGAGCAAGGTCCGGAGAGGATGGTGGGTGTCGGAGACATTCCAATCGCAGCTCTTCTAATTTAGCGACCGTCTGTTGTGCGGTGTGTGGTCTAGCGTTGTCCTGAAGCAGCAGTGGGCTAGAGCACTTGACCAGTCTTGGTTGTTTAACGGCTAGCTTTTCCATCATGGTTTGCAAATGTTGACAATACAGATCTGCCGTAATCGTTTAGCCAGATCATAGGAAGCTGTAGTGGATGACACCAGCACTGGTTCAGCAGTCACTTACCAGTACCTTTTTCTGAGTCAAGTTTCGTTTGGGGTAGGATTTGGCTGGTTCTCCTGGGTTCAACCATTGTGATGAGCGTTTCCGTTATCGTACAGGATCCATTTTTCATCACCAATAACGATACGATTCAAAATTCCCTCGTTATTGTAACGGTTGAGTAGTAGCAGCACTCGACTCGTGTTTGTTGGTTTGCTTCACTCAATTCATGCGGTACCCATTTTTCAACCTTTTTCACTTTTCCGATTTGTTTTAAGTGAATTAAAGTTGTTTTATCACTCACTCGGAAGCCTGCCGCTAATTCTGACGTGGTTTGCAATGGATCCGCTGCCACGATCACTTTTAATTCTTCATTGTCAACTAGGGTCTCCGGCCGTCCACGGGGTTTGTTGTGTAGGTCAAAATTTTCAGAACTAAAACGTTGGAACCAAAAACGTACCGTGTTTTCTTTTACTGGACTAAGGCCGTGGCGATAGCCGAAGTTGATAACTCATCCCCATTTCGCCTGTTCATAAAAGACGTTACGACCGGACAGAAATATCTCGTTGATACGGGTGCAATCGTTTCCGGAACCGTCATAGTTTGCGGAAAAAAGAACCGGACTCCGAGCAACTACTTGTATGCAACTAATGGGATACAAATTCCTTTTTGTTTATTAAATTTTGGCATGAGGTGTCCGTACAAGTGGTGATTTTTGATTGCGACAGTCAGTAGGCCGATATTTGGCGCTGATTTTCTGCATCGTCACGCACTCATTATGGATCTTCACGGGCTATAATTAGTGGATCAATATTATAGAAGAAGATTTCCATGTCCGGTTTCATCTCACCAGCATACGAAGGAAGCATATGAACAATCGACAACCAACTATCATATATCACGATCTACTTAGCCAAGTATCCTGATATTATAAGACCAAAATTGTAGAATCAATGCAACAGCGAAGTAGAACACTACATCGAGACTAATGGCCCCACACTGTACATTGAGACTACTAGCCCACCACTGTACATCGAGACGACTGGCTCAACACTGTACATTGAGACTACTGGCCCACCACTGTACATCGAGACGACTGGCCCAACACTGTACATCGAGACGACTGGCTCAACACTGTACATTGAGACTACTGGCCCACCACTGTACATCGAGACTACTGGCCCACCACTGTACATCGAGACTACTGGCCCACCACTGTACATCGAGACTACTGGCCCAAAACTGTACATCGAGACGACTGGCTCAACACTGTACATTGAGACTACTGGCCCAACACTGTACATCGAGACTACTGGCCCGCCACTGTACATCGAGACGACTGGCTCAACACTGTACATTGAAACTACTGGCCCACCATCGTACATCGAGACTACTGGCCCCACACTGTACATCCAGACTACTGGCCCACCACTGTACATCGAGACTACTGGCCCACCACTGTACATCCAGACTACTGGCCCACCACTGTACATCGAGACTACTGGCCCACCACTGTACATCGAGACTACTGGCCCACCACTGTACATCGAGACTACTGGCCCACCACTGTACATCGAGACGACTGGCTCAACACTGTACATCGAGACTATTGGCCCAACACTGTACATCGATACTACTGGCCCAACACTGTACATCGAGACTACTGGTCCACCACTGTACATCGAGACTACTGGCCCACCACTGTACATCGAGACGACTGGCTGGGAATGTTGAAAAATACCGGAAAATACGTTTTAAAAGGTATCATTATTCCGAAATCAATCATCAAGGTAACTTGCGAGATGTCAACTAGTTCAGCCCGTCCATATTTACCGCCGCAATTTTGAAAAACTGCATATCAACCGATTCACGACTTAGTCATCCAGGAATAAGAGCCACAAGTCACTGCCCGCTAAAGTTACAACTAGGGTGAGTTGTAACTTTAGCGGGTCTGTCACTATTTGCTGATGACAGTACTGTGACCATTAATAGCACAAACGCTCAAACCTACAACTATTAAATTACTTAGTAACCTCAATAGTACAATGGTTATCGCTTGGCTGGCTGTATCGCTTGACATCTCGAAGGCCTTTGACAGGGTCCGGCACGCTGCTCTGCTCAGCAAGCTTCCTGCCTATGGCATCCCAGCTGATTTTTGCAGCTGGATATCAGATTTCCTTAGTGAACGGTCGATCAGAGTAGTTGTTGACGGCTGCTCTTCTGACCTTATGGCTATTGATGCCGGAGTTCCTCAGGGGTCTGTTCTCTCTGCAACTCTTTTCCTGCTGCACATCAATGACCTGCTTCGGCCTGGTATTGTTGGGTACGCAGATGACAGTTCAGTTTCAGAGAGATACTTGTCCAGCGTAAAAACCAGCGGGGCCGAAGTTCGTTCCTTGAGAGAGGCCATGGTAGAGCGGACAGATTTGACCTTAAGCTTTGTCTTCAGTGGTGTGATGATAATCTGGTCTCTTTTAACGCCACCAAAACACAGGCGTGTCTTTTTACCGCTAAAAAGAGTCGTTTTGTCCAAACTCCTACTCTTCGAGGTGCATCTGTTCCTGTAACTGATCGACTTGAGCTCCTATGCATGGAGTTGACATCTAATCTCAACTTCGGCGCCATCATCGAGTACAAGGGCCAAACTGCGGCCAAAAAACTGGGTATCCTAAATAGGGTGAAGCGATACTTTACGCCTGGACAGCTTTTGCACCTGTGACCTAGACTAGAGGCAAGAGCAAACCCATGACAAATAAAAAAAAAGGTTAGATAATAATAATCTAAAAATAAATATTGAAAAGACGAAATTAATGATGTTTAGCCAACGTTCAAACAGAAATATGAGTAGATATTGACATATTTTTTAAAATTATTTTACTCTTTTTATTGATATTGATTTCTATGGCTGTTTATAATTAATTAACGGATATTTGTTTTTGTAACTGTCCAGGCTTATTTGTGACTACGAGAGAAATTAAATAATATTATAAAATAAAAAGAAAAGATTTAATTTAATTATTAAGGCTTAGCCAACTTGATTTCAGATTTACTAACAAAGATTTGAACGCCCTGCATCTAATATGTGCAATAACACACGAAATAACCTATAGTCAGTTTCAAATATACGAATCAACTGGGACATGTTCACATTGACATCGGGTTCACGTCGGGCCATATATCCTGAGACAATGTTCACACACGGTCATCTGATCCCAAACTAAGCAGAGCTTGTACTATGGAAACCAGATAACTGATATACTACATTCACTACTTTTTGTTTTATAAATATTTACTTATATATATGTACAATATATATAATTACATTACTTATATATAATTACACCCAGACTCAGGACAAACAGACATGTTCATGCAGACAAATGTTTGTCCTGGATGGGAATCGAACCCACGACCTGCGGCATGAGATGTGGTATCTCAACCAACCACGCCATCTGGCCTGTCAGTATACAGGGTGTTTGGTGCATCGTGTGCCAAATTGAAATGGTCGACTGGGGGGGTCACCTTCTATCCTTTCAGACCCCTAAACACTTCTCATGCCCTGTGGCTTTTTTTTCATCGACTTTTTATTTTTTTATAAAAAAAATACCCAAATTTTGCATTCAATTTCAAAATAAAAAAAAAAGTGTAAGTCGTAGACTCTGAATTTTAATTTTATTTAGACGTGTATTGTATTACAGTACTTTTAAATTCAAAATTAGTGACATTAGCCATCCAGTTTTTTTTTTTAATTTACTCGCAGTTTCGGACTTCAATTAAAGCTGTCCATGTTACAGCTATTTACATGGCTATAAAAAAAAAAACCAAAAGCGACCGGGATCTTCCAACTCCCTCAAAAACTCTCTAGTCTATCCTCTTGCTAGTGATGTGCCACATGCCATAAAAATCTTTTTACAACTTTGTGAATTCGCTAGAATTGTGAATCGAGTCACAAAATACTAAATTTGAAATTATGATTTAAAAAATATTTTTACTTAAATTATACCTCAAGAACTCATTTAATCTGTTATCTCACTCTTGTAAGGTAAAATCTGTCTCGTATCTCTCTTTTTTGGGGGGGACGGTTACTAGAAATAAAAAATAATTGCATTTTTAACATTTATTTAATCATTTTTTACATATTTTCAAAGGAGGTTTAGTGTAAACGTTTGGGCAGGAGTGATTGGGAATCAGGTAGTTGGACCGCATTACCTGCCCGATAACCTCAATGGCGATAACTATTTGGAGTTCCTTCAAAATGACCTGCCCGAATTAGTGTCCGAGGTGCCCGTATTTAATGAAAGTGTTCCCAAAGTATTCCAGCATGACGGCTGTCCCGCGCATTGGCGTTTGACTGTGAGGGAATATCTTGACGATGTGTTCCCCAATGCGTGGATTGGTCGCGATGGCCCTATTGCATGGCCGGCACGTTCCCCAGACCTAACTCCGCTAGATTTTTATGTCTGGGGACGTGCCAAAGAGCTGGTATACGCCACGGAGGTTCCGACTAGGGAGGTACTACTTCAACGCATTGAAACGGCGTTTAATCAAATTAAGGAGGAAATACGACTTCGTACAACAACTGTGGAAATACGAAATAGATGTCGGGCCTGCATTCGCAATAGCGGCCAATAATTTGAGCAGAATATGTAAAAAATGATTAAATAAATGTTAAAAATGCAATTATTTTTTATTTCTAGTAACCGTCCCCCCAAAAAAAGAGAGATACGAGACAGATTTTACCTTACAAGAGTGAGATAACAGATTAAATGAGTTCTTGAGGTATAATTTAAGTAAAAATATTTTTTTAAATCATAATTTCAAATTTAGTATTTTGTGACTCGATTCACAATTCTAGCGAATTCACAAAGTTGTAAAAAGATTTTTATGGCATGTGGCACATCACTAGCAAGAGGATAGACTAGAGAGTTTTTGAGGGAGTTGGAAGATCCCGGTCGCTTTTGGTTTTTTTTTTTATAGCCATGTAAATAGCTGTAACATGGACAGCTTTAATTGAAGTCCGAAACTTTGCGAGTAAATTAAAAAAACTGGATGGCTAATGTCACTAATTTTGAATTTAAAAGTACTGTAATACAATACACGTCTAAATAAAATTAAAATTCAGAGTCTACGACTTACACTTTTTTTTTATTTTGAAATTGAATGCAAAATTTGGGTATTTTTTTTTATAAAAAAATAAAAAGTCGATGAAAAAAAAGCCACAGGGCATGAGAAGTGTTTAGGGGTCTGAAAGGATAGAAGGTGACCCCCCCAGTCGACCATTTCAATTTGGCACACGATGCACCAAACACCCTGTATAATATACGGACTATATTAAACAGATTCCGACACTTGTTGACAATGAAAGATCGGTCTACTACGTGGCAAGAAGCTTGTCCACTTGAAGAGATAACCGCAGAAAAAGTTGCCAGCACTTTTTACGAAAATTGGATAGCCCGGTTTGGCTGCCCGGTAACAATAACCACCAATCAAGGAAATCAATTTTAATCAGAGTTATTCAAGAAACTGATGTGTCGCATGGAAATACATCGTTCTCGAACCACTGACCTCCATCTACAGTGTAATGGGATAACAGAACGTTGGCACCGCACACTCAAAGCAGAACTCGCCAACAGTTTAATAGCGTCAATTAAAGAGGACATCGCTGCATCGGGGCGAGCTCTGTCTGTGATTTGGACACTGTTTAACTTAAGTATGGCTACGCACAGCAGCCATGAATATGTAGATATGCATTTCATTTACGGATGTTGTGATGGAAATGCACGCCAAGCTGCAAGAGTGTATCGAGAGCGATATCCTAATCGGGACCGCTATCCAGATTACCGAGTATTCCAACGTGTACACTCCGCTTACGCAGATGGTAGAAATCCAGGAGCTAGGGAAGGTCGACGTAGCGTTCCGGACCTTGGAGACGAAGATGTGGTGCTTCAGATGCTACGTGAGAATGCAATGACAAGAATGTCAGGGATTCCGAGATCTGTGGTACATTGTACTGTGAGACGACACATAATTCATCCCTTTCACGTTCAACCTGTGCAAGCTCTTTTACTAGTACTACCCATTAAAAGAGCTCAAAGAGCGAATCTCAAGGTGGCTACTGGCCGCCCTTTCCTCTTTCCCACTAACCTGCTCTATAAATGTTGTGAAGTACTAATAGTTCGACAATTATTCATAATGAGCATTGTACTAAAACAACACGCAGCCCTTCGCTTCAGCACTGAATTTACTAAAAAGAGACAAAATACATTGTTTACCCCACATACAGTACAAAACATGCTTTCACAGACAAATTTCATGTTTTCCTTGGATCACTACTCTATAACAGTCTAAATGCAAAAGCAAACTTCTATTCCCTTAATTATGGGCCGACAGACAGAAAGACGGACAACGAAGTGATCCTATAACGGTTCCGTTATTTCTTTTTGTGGTACGGAACCCTAAATATGAAGAACAAAAGAGGAGATAATATACCGCCTTGAGGGACGCCATCTGCAAGATCACACAAACTCCACGAAGAGGTCCTAGGCTATTAGGCAATAAAGTGGGTGTACTTACCGATAGCAGGTCTGACAATGCATAGAGGCAGGTCATCACACATGGACCTGACTATCTCTTCGGCGACTGCTTTCGCGAACGAATACGTGTTCGGCCAGTTCTTTATCAAACTGTAATTGACAATAAGGTTTTAATAAATTATTTACTGCATAGTCTTCAATAATCTTAGAAAGTAAGTAATAAAGTTACGGAAAATATTTATATATATTTAGTGAGTTATATACTCGTATATTTAGTGAGCGTCAAAATTGGCAAGTCTGGCGACGGCTTTTATTTTAACAGTAACCTATGTGAACAGTGTAAAGTATGCGCAGTACCTATGTGAACAGTGTAAAGTATGCGCAGTAACTATGTGAACAGTACAAAGTATGCGCAGTACCTATGTGAACAGTATAAAGTATGCGCAGTACCTATGTGAACAGTATAAAGTATGCGCAGTACCTATGTGAACAGTAAGTATAAAGTATGCACAATATTTTTTTTTTAAACTGGTAATATTACAAAAAGTCGATATCATCAACGTACATCTTATTTAAGAAAAAATTGGTAGCACACTAGCTAAAAGTCTTCCAGCCTTTCACGCCATTACAGGTTGTGAATATTCACCCGCTTTTCATCGAAAGAGAAAAAGAAACTATTTGCTATTTTCAAAATTTAGAATACCAAGAAGTGAAATATATGGAGGTCGGAAAGCACGACTTATTTTTTTTTAAGATTTAGTACTGCCATATGTCCTGCCTGAGATAATGAACCATTTGATAAATATCTACACAGGCTTGATGCTTTATTATTGCCACCATCAAAACCGGGGAAAACAACAAATTTTACGAGCCAAGTATATATTGTTACGAGCTAGGGTTTTAAATTGAACTGCCACGCAGCGCTAGTAAACTTCTATTTATATGACGAGTGTAAGTTCCAGCAAATTCGAGGACACAATTCGAGAACATTTTAGCATTTATAGGAATTATCTAGAATGCTGCAACATGGCACTTAAGCATCCAGAAAATTCCGAAAGTTTGTAGTTCTGCTATTCAGTAGCAAATGGCGCTAGCGACCAAAATGAAGCATGTAGTTCTACTATTTGATAACAGATCCATGACGCATCGTGTAGTTCCGCCATTCGTCAACAGATGGCGGGAGCGTTTACGTTACAATATTAATTATATGGTCTAATGCATTCAAGAAGACTCCAACCATTGTCCTGCCTGTTGATTATGACTGGGAAGAAATAGATGGATGATAAGTACCACTTTGGTAAGGGAGATCAATTACCAAAAGCCATCGCTGACGTTACTATACCCGACAATAATACAGTTAAAGTAGACGATAATTTACCACTATCGTGTCCTTTAACTGTGTTATCGTTTTATTAATTCAGTGCAATTTTTTTATATGGAGTTCACAAGCAATAATGCTACTTTTATTACAGATTTCATTTGATTTTATTTTTGATTTTTTTTTTCTATTTTTTTGGTTTTTTGTCCTAGAAGTGTTTAGTCGTCAGTTTTTACACTGTTCACACAGGTACATATCATAATGCTGTACTAGTATCAGACTTCCTAGTTATTATTATTTTTTTGTAACCATAACACGTCTTTGAGCGGCGATATTAAATCATTTGGCCAGCTGCATGCGGGCAGACCGTCACTATTCTCACCAGAACCCACACCCACCACTGAATCAGCGTTCCTGGCGATAGTTACCAATAGCACAGATTAATACAGATGGGACACTGCAAAATCATTTAAATAAAAAGCGACTCTTGCTACGACATGAATAAAGTGCAATTCAGGTCACACAATGCTTATTACCTACAGTTATATTCACCTACAAGTTGCCTCTCTTTCTATCGCGTAACTCTTATACCTTCTGACTCGTTAGGGTTGTCTTTTTTTACGACGTGGCGTCTGAGTGTGTATCGAACTGACCATGCAAGCCGGTCGGTGCGTGGCAGCCCGCACTGAATTGGCGCAGCGACAAGGACCTACCGCGTACTTGTAGCTTCATACCTAAACTGCGGAGTGTCCCATCTGTATTAATCTGTGCCAATAGTACGGTTATATCTTATACCACAGATTAATACAGATGCGACTCTCTGCAAAATCATTTAAATAAAAAGCGACTCTTGCTACGACACAATAAAGTGCAATTCAGGTCGCGCAACGCTTATTACCTACTATATTCACCTACAAGTTGCCTCTCTTTCCAATTCAGTCCTACTGAAATGGCCCAGTGAAATAGGCCCGCCGCGTACTTGTAGCTTCACACCTACACTGCGGAGTGTCCCATCTGTGCTTATACTAAGTGTTCTTATTGCATTTTTCCCTGGTCTGTGCGTGTGTCATGTAGGACGTTCGTTAGATTCTTGGAAAACTTACCTACCTACCGAGTAACATCATTCAGTCTCTCCTCATCGACAGTCTCTGCCAGTTTGATGAGGGTCTCATTCATGGTCCACGGGACTCGAGTAGAAGTCCTCCAACACCTCAACAAGAGGTGTTAGAGTTAGATAGCTTACCTAGGAGTCATATTATTCAGCCTCTCCTCATCAACAGTCTCTGCCAGTTTGACAAGGGTCTCGGGGTCCACGGGGCTCCTGTAGAAGTCCTCTTGCACCTCGGCGTTGATGAGGTTCTCACAGGCATGCGAGTAGGCCGTGGACACGTGGACGTATGACCTGGGGAAAAGGATAGTTTTAACATTATGGAGCGGATTCGTATGGCTAAGGAGTAAGGTATTAACTAAAATCGTCTAAAGCAGTGTAAGGTATTTTTTTTAGCAATTATTGCCCAGAAACAATTGACGGACCTAGTGCAATTATGCGTAAAGTTGGCCACAATTCACACGACAACATTAGCAAGAATTTATGAATGAAGGAAATGCACCGACCCCAGCGTGGTTTGATCAGACTTAATTACTCGAATGATCCCAAAGTTTCACACTAGCCCCTGGAGCCTTATGTTTCATGGGGCTATAGAGACCTTAAAGCTATAGAGTAGAACAGGGGTCGCGATAATGGTAGGGAAGTCGTACAGCTAGCAAAACTTGGTCTTATAATATAGGATATTATAGATTACACTTACAAACGATGGTAATTGTGGAATTGGGCGCACTTTGTAAGAGCGTTTGCCCTTACTGTTAAATTATTGTATTAAGGTCTTATGAAGAGTATTTTCAATCTTACAGTGATTTGCCTAATGCAATACTTATCTACATTATAAAGTTTGTAATTTTTAGTTTTTCTAAACTACTCCCTAAATGGGGATTGAGGGGTGTCAAAGTTTGTACTAAAGATCTTATACGCGAGGTCCGATTA
The DNA here is from genome assembly GCA_948252095.1 of Dicycla oo. NCBI lineage: Eukaryota > Metazoa > Arthropoda > Insecta > Lepidoptera > Noctuidae > Dicycla > Dicycla oo. Next base: position 18,576,913 of record OX411738.1, read on the forward strand.
AATCGAAACTCAGTGTTTATACTTAACACCGAAAATAAAGCATAACGTGTATCAACGTTTGTCGGAAATTAATCCCTAACGGGTGAAAAGAGGTAGTCAATTTTACAGCAGAGATTTCACTGCGTGGCTTATTGGTAAAAATATGAGAGTGCATCTGAGGGGGGTTTCTGCAGGCCATTTTTCAGAGCTAATTATAGGGCGGGTTGATAGCTATAATAGAAGAATTATGTAGTGTAGTAATGGTTCCGTAGTTGGAATGAATCCCAAGAACAAACTTAACATTGTAGTTGAAAAACATGTTCTCCCATACATTCCAATTGCAAATGTAAGTTTGTACACACAATATTGAGAGATTTACCAAGTTGTTTTAAGACCATAGACTTCTTATAAGTTTTCCTGTAATCTGTAGTATTGAACTATTTTCTGTATTTTTTCAAAATTTTCGACTCAGTACTTTTGGAGATAAGGGGGCAATGGTCAATTTTCGTCTATTTTCTTAAATACCTTTAAAGCTATTTATTTTAAAATTAAAAATTAAACTGAAAGCCGACCCCAAGATCGTTGGGAAAAGGCTAGGTAGATGAATGATTACCTAGGTCATTTAATGACAAGTCCTCCACAGTATATAGGGTGTGTTGTGGCAGTAACTCTAGCTACAATGTTGGCATCCTGCTGTGGCAGTAACTCTAGCTACAATGTTGGCATCCTGTTGTGGCAGTAACTCTAGCTACAATGTTGGCATCCTGTTGTGGCAGTAACTCTAGCTACTATGTTGGCATCCTGCTGTGGCAGTAACTCTAGCTACAATGTTGGCATCCTGCTGTGGCAGTAACTCTAGCTACAATGTTGGCATCCTGTTGTGGCAGTAACTCTAGCTACAATGTTGGCATCCTGCTGTGGCAGTAACTCTAGCTACAATGTTGGCATCCTGCTGTGGCAGTAACTCTAGCTACAATGTTGGCATCCTGCTGTGGCAGTAACTCTAGCTACAATGTTGGCATCCTGTTGTGGCAGTAACTCTAGATACAATGTTGGCATCCTGCTGTGGCAGTAACTCTAGCTACAATGTTGGCATCCTGTTGTGGCAGTAACTCTAGCTACAATGTTGGCATCTTGTTAATTCTTGTTGTGGCAGTAACTCTAGCTACAATGTTGGCATCCTGCTGTGGCAGTAACTCTAGCTACAATGTTGGCATCCTGCTGTGGCAGTAACTCTAGCTACAATGTTGGTATCCTGTTGTGGCAGTAACTCTAGCTACAATGTTGGCATCCTGTTGTGGCAGTAACTCTAGCTACAATGTTGGCATCCTGTTGTGGCAGTAACTCTAGCTACAATGTTGGCATCCTGTTGTGGCAGTAACTCTAGCTACAATGTTGGTATCCTGCTGTGGCAGTAACTCTAGCTACAATGTTGGCATCCTGTTGTGGCAGTAACTCTAGCTACAATGTTGGCATCCTGTTGTGGCAGTAACTCTAGCTACAATGTTGGCATCCTGTTGTGGCAGTAACTCTAGCTACAATGTTGGCATCCTGTTGTGGCAGTAACTCTAGCTACAATGTTGGCATCCTGTTGTTGTGACTAGGGATGTTACGACTTTTTGCATTTGCATTCGCTTATGCGAATGATTCGCATCATTTTAAACATTCGCTTCGACATTCGCAATTGCATCGAACGATGCGAATATTTCGAAGTGAATACGAATGTGTACAGGTCGTGACGTGTGATGAAGTGTCTCGACCGGAGGCCGCGCGGTTCGCCAATCCACACGCGCGCAGAGAAACAAATAGAGAGCGTTACATTCTCCCTCATTGCTGTGATTGCTATGTTAGTTTGGCTTGTTTTGTGTTTGTTGTGAGTCGGAACTAATCACTACATATTATTTAACAAAGTCCCCCTGCCGCGTCTGTCTGTCTGAACGCGATAAACACAAAAACTACTGCACGGATTTCATACGGTTTTTACAAATGCACATTACGGAATTTAAATATTATTTAGCTGGGTTAATACCAAGGGATATTTTCCGACACCCACCCGGCGCCCGAAAGCGAAAGCGCCGGGAAAGTAAAGTCAAATATGGCAATTTTTACGCCTATAGATCGAGATCACGCGAAATGCAGTATTTCTGAGAAAATGTATCCACAATTGAGCGCACTACACCCATTACCTTGGCGTTGCATACACATTTGAAAACCGTTCATTAAAAAAAATACGAATCTTCTTCCTAAACATTCGTATTCGCATTCGCACATTCGCGTTAGCGAATGTGAGAAATATGACAACCCTAGTTGTGACGTCATATTTGATCACAATTTCTCAGACGTGTTACAGACCTTACAGTTGCAATAACGAAAGTCGATTAAAGCTTTTCATTTTTAGGTCACAATAAAATAATGAGCACGATATTTGTTAAAATCGGAATAAATGTCGGTAATACGAGTATTAAGATAATAATATTTTAAAACCTTAGCAGTAACATGAAATGCATGAAATGAGAAACAGTGTGTCGAGTAATTTTGTGTCCATTTAAATAGTAATTAAGTAGGTGAAAATCAGATTGACTGGCCAAAATGACCGATCAGCTTTAAAATATTACTAAAATTTAATACCTATTTGCTACTGTTTGATATCTTTGTTTAAATAATAGGTACCTAATTTATAATTGAGAAAATGAATTTAAAAAATGGACAGTCATTCTGACGTCAGGATGACTGCTCAAATTAGAATATCCACGTAAGGACTCCAAAATAACAATCCGCCTTTACAAAAATTTTGTACCTATTTGATACCTAAAATATATTTTTTTCAAGATTTTTAGAGCAAAGAATAAAGATTTTATTAGAGATTTTTATGTTAACTAATATAGAAAGTGATTTTTTTTCATATTTCGATCTACATTCTTTTGGGAAAGTTGTTCAATATCAAAGACTGAAACTCTCCTTAAAATATTTGCAGTTAATTTGGTTCCACCTTTTAAAGGCATGGCATATTCATATTATATAAAAAACATTTATTTACTCTTAAATGATTTCTTTAATTCATAAAATACATTGTTTATGATTGTCACTCCGTCTTCATGGATAAACACAATTGCAATTACTTAGTTCTAATAATAATTGTTACTGATTTACCAAAAAATATATGATGTTAAAAGATAAATCTTGTCTGTTATAGAATTTTTACCTCCACCCAGTTCTGACTGTATTGGACATTATAAATCTCATTGTCGCAGGGGCACAAAATGGCAATGCTTTGACGATTAGTCCACCAGAATAACAAAAAAAAAGTAAAAGCTTCTACGCACATTACATTTTATATGCTAGAAAAGATTTATCTGTTTTATTGTTTTCTCAATCAATAAAATGTTTAATAAAAATAACATTTTATATTTATAGGACTTTCTGTATTAGTTAACATAGTGAACAAAATATCTCTAAAACGATCAAATCTTTATTCTTTGCCCTAAAAATCTAGAAAAAATGTATGTTATATGTTAGAATGTATTGCAGTCATCTGGGCTCCGCATAAAGCTAAATATAGTCTCATGCTGGAGAGGGTACAAAATAAGTTAATAATATATTTATATAAGCGTTATTACGGAGTATATTTCTTTTACCCATTAATGTATCCAACCTTATTTATTTTAGGTATGGTAGGATACAATGAGCTAAGGGTTAGGAGGGATCTTGCACTCACCTCTTATATTTTTAATTATTAAGAGGGAAGGTGCATAATGCAGTTATGCTTAAAAGTTTGTTATCGAGAAAATGAATTCATCTGTGAAAATTTATAGCTGCTGTAGTGAATAAACATGTTATTTAAATAGAAAAAATCTATTTATAACAATAACATCACCACATGATCTGCAACATTTTAATGGTTTAACAATCAACCCATTGAGCATTTACTTACATGGTGTGTTTAAATATACCTACTAGTTATCGTGCATGAAATAAATATGTGACGTTGGATAGGCAATTCGCACAGTCGGCAGCATGACGTCACGGAGAATCTCCAAATACAAACTGCTATTAAACCTACCACCAACTTCCACCAATTCACCAGGTCCCATGGACGACATCCAGCCCCAGTAACCCAGGGTTATTCTACCGTTGGTTCTACAAGGTAGCAAGCACTTCTCGTTGTAACGTTCTCCTTTCCTCCGCCATAAGATTTTACGTCCATCCATTGTCCGATTTAAATGATTTTTCATCAGTGAATATCACAACATTTTCTTCCCAATTAAAATTTAAATATTCCTGGGCAAAACGGACCCTTTCTGCACGATGAGCAGGTGTCAATGCAATTTTCTGTGCCTGTTTATAATTCTTTATCCCAGCAGCGTGTAAATGCCTTCTCACTGTTTCCACTGAAATATTGTGGTTTATTGCGGTTGCACGAATGGGCAAAAATGGATTTTCAACGTGGCTTGAAACAATAGCCCGGTGGCGTTCGAATTCGGGACTATACTTAATGGCTTTTGCTCCTGGACGAATCCGCTGAATATTTCCATTGTCTCCATAACGTCTTAGCCATAGCCTGACCGTATTTCTCTAAAATAAAAATAAATATTTTTGGAACCGTGTATGTAACTTGTAAGAAGTGAATGTAATGGTAAAATAGCCAACTACGCGTTAATTAATCACAATCAATAAAATAAAATAGGTATAAAAAACACTTACTGCTATATTATGTCGGCGACCAATCTCTCTAATTCCAACATTCTGCTCATGTAAAAATATTATTTTATGTTTGGTATAGTCGTCAAGTTGCGACATGATGCTTTATTACAGCAAATTGCTTACAAAATACTTAACGAGATAAACGATTTACAAATGTGTGTGCGCAGTCACTGCTATTAGGCGTAGTGTAACTTTTGTTTCTTAGATGAATTTATGATCTACCTCACGAAGTAAATATGTTTTACTTCGTATTCAACCATTCTTGGTAAATACAAATTCTGTGAACTTAAAGTTTTTTAAATTACCCACCCGTTTACAAGATAAGTTATTAGGCGAAAATCATATTGGTCGTTCTTTAATATTGCAAGCACTAATGTAGAAATGAAAACAAATTAAAAAAGATACTGATGTATTAGTATAGGTGGACTGTGTTTTTGAACCCACATGCTGTTCGTCGTCAATCCAGCATCAAACCGCTAAGCCACAAGAACTTGTTGGGAATACGCGAAATTAAAGATTGGGTCGTAATTATGTAGTGTGACTTAAAAGCTTTTCAACTTTAATGTTAACGAGATAATGATTAAAATAGCTTAACAAAAACATATATAATGCCGGTGGCTCCGACTATATTGGGTGGGTTTACCTTAACGTTACGTGTTAAAAATCAAATTTGCGTGTCTGTGTTATCATTGTATTTTTGTTCATCGAGTCCTCGAGCACTTGTCTGATAAGCTCATATAAATTAAATAAACCTTAATGTTACAGGCAGAGGGTCCAAAGTCGTTTGATTTTAGGGTGGGTTAGATAATGTTGACAACAGACTGTACCACGCTTTTTTTGTTTTTTTTTTTTTTATGTATGGCATCTCGTAGTTGACCTAGAGAGGCTGTGACTACTTAACCGGACTATCCTGTGGCTGCCTTAAGATAACTCAAAGCCTCCAGCCAGGGGCATAAGACTTACAGACTAAGCGACTACACGCTAAGGGCTCCCCCTGTGGGGAACGAGCCTCGGCTTAGGGAGTCACTGGGGGGAGGACAGTAAGATGGGACAGGCTGGATCAGATTTAAATGATTATTATTGTCAGGGGAGTTTAAAGCTACTGGCTCAGCTACGCCACCAGCTGGCACTTCGTACCCGAGCAAGGGACGGGGGGGAGGACGATTATTACGGGGTCGTCGCGAGGGACCTCGACGGCGAGGTCGGAATGTCGATTTGTGTTTGTTCCTACGGTCCCTACTGCTCTCCTGGAGAAGAGTTATGGGGTCGTCGGGATCTGAGAGGACAAGCCTAGGGCGGCGGACCTTACTAATACGAGAGGGGACATAGCTAGCCGCCTCGACAACCAGAGGGTTGCGATGGTTAGTGGCTGAGTCGAAGAAACGCTTGGAATTGCGTTTCAAGAACTGGGAGATGGTGGGAATGTCGAGATCTACGTGGAGGATTTCGTTCCGAACGAACCAAGGGGCTCCCGTTGCCTTTCGGAGGAAACGGTTTTGGAGGGCCTGCATCCTATGAATGAGGTGAGGTTTTGCGTGCGCAAACACTGAACCCGCATAGGTCATGATGGGGCGAATGCACGCTGTATAAATGCGCAATTTGCACCTAAGTGACAATTTGCTACGTGCATTCAGAACGGAGTGGAGTCTACCGAGAGCGAAAGCGGCGCGCGAACGCACCTGCTTTATGTGCTCAGCGAAGGAGAGGTGGTGGTCGAGGGTCACACCGAGGTATTTGTCTCGCGTCTCCCAAGGGATCGGCTTGCCGAACATGGTGATCGGTCGGGGGTGGTACCACGCGCGATCACCAACCTTTTAAGGGTGGCGCCCCTGACGCGTGCGCTTCGCACGCTCAACCTCATAGCGAGGGAGACGGACTTATTTTGTTGTTCTCTGAGTGAATTCACAAGGAATGCATTATTCATAATCAGTTAGAAGTAATACGGGCTGGTATCCGCAACACGTCAATGCGCGTATTTCGCGTAATAATTAGTTATAGATGTTAGTTTTTGTTATGTTAGGATAAACGCATTTACCACATTGGGTTATTCTGTAAGTGTAAATGTAAGTAAATAAATAAATATATGTTTAGGTATCAAATATGTACCTACTAAACTTTTGTAAAGGTGGATTGAAATTCTAAAAATCTAAATGTGGGCAGTCATCCTGACGTCAGAATTTTTTAAATTAATATTCTCAGTTTATTAATTAGGTACCAATTATTTAAACAGTTATCAAACAATAGCAAATAGGTATTAAATTTTAGTAATATTTTAAAGCTGATCGGTCATTTTGGCCAGTCATTCTGATGTTCACATTAAGTAGGTATGTGAAAGTACGCCCATATAAATAAAAATGAATCAATAAAACGAATGTAGTTCAACAGTATAGTACAGCAACTTACTTGAGTTGCTTGCAAGCCTTGCCCAGTACGAGAGCCTCCCGCGCTCCTCGCACGTTGATCATGGTCGCCACTCGGAGCGACTCGTCGAACCGCGTCGTCGCAGCCATGTGGCAGATTATGTTCACCTGAGTTACAATAATAAACAAACTTTGTAGAACTAGAATTTCTATCCAACTCTTGCTGGGTACAGTCGACCGCAAGTCTGTCAGTGGTAATAAAACAGTATAAGCTGGCCTCTTATTGTATTGAAACTCTTAGGCCAGCTCAAGGTCAGTGTGACCAACGATGGGCGGTCGACAGTACTTGACTATCATAGAAGTCCAACTCAGCTCGTGTTGATTACATAGGTACATAACTACAGGCCCGGACTTAAACACCCAGGGCCCCTAGGCACGTGACATTTTGGCGGTACGGAACTCTAAAGATGATTTAATAATAGTATTGTCGTGGTCGCAGATTGAGTAGGTACTTGAAACATCAGCTTTAAAAAAAAAATAGTTTTTCTGTGAAAACTTCACAGACGTGATAGGTACCTATCGATATCCAAACACGATAAAACAAAAAACTGTCTTTCTAAACTCACACTTCAAGCATACACCAGCGAACGTTGACCTATCATCAAATAAATTAATCATATTTTTTTCGTTTTATCATGTTAAGAATCGATAAGATACCCTTCACGTTTGCGGAGTTTCGCTAGCTAATTTAGACCATATAAGTTAGTTAGGCGAGACCGAGATGTTTTGAAACAGGTGATTTGAAACAGCACTGAATTTTCTGGACCCGTTGCAAATCAGCCCGCCATCCGCGGGCCTCATAGTTTGCGTCTGTGACTCAAGTCACGTGATTGTGTCGTTGTGGCTTTTTTTTTTGGATGAGAAATTATCAAATATCAACTCCCGCTCTGGGTGGAGCCGGAGGGCGTTGCAGACTTCTACTGACTAAAACCCACCCGTGTTCCTTCATTTGCCTGTGCCAGGGCCACGGTAACTCTTTCAAACAACCCGCAACCCTTTTAGGCATCGGCCCTAGCGGACCCCTCCGCCTAGTGCTGACATCTTTTTGAGGCGCCTTCAACCCAGGCCTGGTACTTACCCATTGCTCGCCATCCGCAAGCCCGCGCCTACGGTGGCCAGGAATCGGCTAACGATTCAAGACGCCCAGGGCGTCTCCTGCGATGATTAGGGGCGTGAGGGCGCAAACATTACCTCTCCCTCACGCGTTCCACCTCCACCTTCGCGAGCATTACTGCTTCGCAGAAGGAGGTGACGACTTCCCATGCACTCTCGCTCCGTACCATGGCCTGGACCAGAACCGGACGTGAGAAACCGCCGCCACCGATCGCCTCCGCGAGGACGCGGCGGTGCTCCGCCCAAGCCGGGTAGATCTCCACCGTATGCTCCACCGTGTCCTCCGGGCGATCCATACAATGGTAACGCCCGGGCGTTTTCTCCCGCCTTATCCGGTATAGGAACCTCCCGAAGCAATTGAGTCCGGTGAGGACCTGCGTCAGGTGGAAGGTGAGGATGTGGTGGCCCCTCTCCAACCACTCCTCAAAGAGGGGACTTATCGCCGCAATTGTGGCGTGCCCTGTGTCGTTGTGGCTGCCACGTCGCGAAAATAGTGAAAAGTAAGTTTTAAACTTTTTTTTTAAGATACCTGTATTCTGATAATGCGTTTATGTTTTGGCTTGGGTTGTATATGTTTCGAAAGCTCATTAACTAACGATTGAAATCATGTCACTGGTAAAACTAATTTCTTTCTTGGTTCGAATCGAACATCATAGCTATAGACAACCATTCGATATGCTTCCGAGCCGAATCAAACATCATAGCTAAGCAGTTAACACTGACTCCCATGGTAGATATACTAACTTCTTCAGTGATCATGTTCCAGTCCTTCTCGCTCAGGCCCAGTCTGAGGTCAGCCACATCTCCTGCCACCGGCACGATCTTGTCTATGAAGTTAGGTTGTTTCTCTTTAAGCATGTCGTACACCTGGAAATTATAATAGAAATGTCATCATCTTCTAGCACGTTAAGCCGTTGGTCCCGGCTGTCATACGTGGATCTTTGGCAGTCGTTATGAGTCGTCAGAAGCCCGAAAGTCTGACAACCAGTCTTACCAAAGGGGTATCGTATTACCCAATAACTGGGTTGTGGAGGTCAGATAGGAGGTCGCTTTATGTAAAATACTGGTATTCAGCTGCATCCGGTTAGACTGGAAGCCGACCCCAACATAGTTGGGAAAAGGTTAGGCAGATTGATTTTGTCATCATCTTCTTCCTAGCCTTTTCCTAATTATGTTGGGTTCTACTTCCAGTATAACAGCATTTTACATGGAGCGACTGCCTTTCTAACCTGCACAGCTTAGTTACTGGGTAACACGATACCCCTTGGTAAGACCGGTTTTCAGACTTTCGGGCTTCTGACTATCCGTAACAACTGTCAAAGATCTACGAATGACGGCTTAACGTGCTTCCCGAGGCACGGAAGGGTCTTGCTTGATATGTAATAGATGGTCGCCCATCCACGGACCGACCGCGGCAAGCAAACGAGATATTCGTATACGACGCTTACATTATTGAGCAACGTCAAAATGCGGTCTGTGAATCTTGCCTTGGGGGCGCGAAAACCAACGGCGGAAGGTGCTGTGCTAATATAAAACTATGAAGTTGTCAGTCAGGATTCTCCCACCCGCAGAGACGGCAATAGAAAACCAACGGCGGAAGGTGCTGTGCTAATATAAAACTATGAAGTTGTCAGTAAGGATTCTCCCACCCGCAGAGATGGCAATAGAAAACCAACGGCGGAAGGTGCTGTGCTAATATAAAACTATGAAGTTGTCAGTAAGGATTCTCCCACCCGCAGAGACGACAATTAGACAAGAATGTTTTTATATTTCTATGGAGACCACAGAGTTATTTTGCAGTCTATAAACATACACAAGCAAGAGAAAGGAGAACGAGAGATATAATTCATATTAAGTGTATGAAAAATGAAGCCTGAAATGTTCTGTCCCAAGATGACGAGATAAAAGAACGATGGAAGTTTTATTTTGAAAAGCTAATGAACGAAGAGAATAAATGGAATGGTGTGCTCAAAGAGGTACAAACAAATATGGGTTTGGTGAGGGAAATTACCATGGATGAAGTAAGGAAGGCAGTTCAAAGTATGAAAAATGGAAAAGCCATGGGCTCAGATGACATACCAGTAGAAGTATGGAAGTGTTTAAAAGAAGATGGATGTATGTGGCTGACTTTATTCTTCAATAAGTTGTTGCATGAAAAAGCGATCCCACAAGAATGGTGCAATAGTTCGCTAGTGCCCATCTTCAAGAATAAAGGTGACGTACAGGACTGCAACAACTATCGAGGGGTAAAGCTTATGTTCCATAGTATGAAGGTATGGAAGAAAATTATAGAGAAAAGATTGCGAGAGGAGAGTGAGATTACCCCAAACCAGTTTGGGTTTATGCCAGGTCGAGGAACAGTGGACGCCACTTTTGCTTTTGCTTTGACGCTCTGACAGCGGACATAAAGGAAGAGGCACCCTGGTGCATGCTATTTGCCGACGACATCGTTCTTGTCGATGAAGATGGACCTGAGATCCAGAGCAGATTGGAGAAATGGCAACGGAAACTGGAGAATTTCGGCTTGAAAATCAGCAGAACCAAGACCGAGTATATGTTGTGCGATTTCGGCGGTCTCTCCAGTGCTGGAGCCATAGCGCTTGATAGCGCGCTTCTCCCGGTCTGCTCCGACTTGCGGTATCTTGGTTCACTTGTGCAAACCGATGGCGAAGTATACCGGACTATTAAGCACAGAATTAACACTGGATGGATGAAATGGCGGCAGGTCACGGGAACACCTCTGCGACTGCAGCATTTCCCTTAAACTCAAGGGGAAGATTTATAAAACAATGGTTAGACCTGCTGTCTTGTATGGATCAGAATGTTTGGCCATAAAAAGAATGAATGAAAGGCATGCAGCCGAGATGAGAATGCTAAGAGCGATGTGTGGTATTACGCGAATGAATAGAATAAGAAATGAGTATGTAAGAGGAAGTCTGAAAGTGACACCGGTGACTGAAAAGTTGTGTGGAAATCGGTTGTCATGCTATGGGCATGTGATGCGGAGGAATGAGGAAAATGTCGTCAGAAAAGTGTTGAGTATGAACGTGGAGGGCTATACGAGTAAGGGAAGACCAAAGACACGATGGCTGGACTGTGTGAAAGATGATATGGCCAGAAAGGCAGTGACTACCGAGATGACGACTAATAGAGAAGTATGGAAGAAAAAGACATGTTGCGCCAACCCCAAATAAATTGGGACAAGGGCAGGAGAATTATGAAATGATGATGAAGCATGGGTATTATTTTATTGATAAAAAGTAGCCTATGTCCTTCCCCAGGTTCCAGGCCACCATGTCAAATGTCGTAACCGGTTCGGTTCTATACGTAGTTTAAGCGTGAAAGATATAGGACGGACAGGCAGAGTTACTTTCGCATATATAATATTCGTATGGATTAAAAATACTCACGGGATCCTGTAACATTTCAGTCAGTCTCTGTTCGATGGGTTTCCCCTTCTTAGGTCTTAGCAAGATAAAGACTCTCGACACCTGCGTTGCTCTAGAAGTAAATAATATTGATTAGAAAGTGAGTATCCATTCGAACAAAATAATAGACTTAGCCCACTGAATACGCAAGCTGGAGTGGCAATAGGCCGGCCGAGCCATATTAGCCATAGAACCGTTGGGGTAGACGTGTTGTTGAGTGGAGACTGGGAGTCAAGCAAAGTTATTAAAACAGAAACCGTATCAAAAGCCTACCTAAACATATTGATATACATTTATATTTTTTATCTAAATTTTGGGCTATAAAATCCGTTAAATTGTTAACTGCATGATCGGTGAAAATCTAACTGATGGTCAGATGAAAATTGAAATAGGTCAATTTTTAATACGGTCTCTAGCCCTACCATTTATTTGGTATGGTCAAAACTTGCCTATGTCCACCTGGGATATGTTATATCATACACTTACAGCAAGGCAACTGTTGAAACTGTCACCTTGATCTGCCCTGCGCATCTCCTGCCCTGCTAATGTTTATGGAAGGTATTGAATGCCATCCTCACCTGAAGAGTTTCTCGATATACTGCTTGCCGAGGAAGCCAGACCCTCCCGTCACGAACACGGCGGCGCCGCGGTAGAACTGCTGCACGGCAGAGTCTCCGCGCTCCGTCGCCTCGTGCATCGCCTTGTGACGAAGCAGGAACTTGGCTTCGAACTCCTGGGCAGGATCCATAGGTTCTATCTCCACCATGATTCAGGAAAGCTTTGGAAACGTAAAGGATATTGGTCACACACAGTCCCCGTTCCCACGCTCTCTCTCCACGCTCAATGCTCTCGTGGACGCTAAATCCAAGTCTTCGCGGACGAATGGAAGATCTTGGCAATATGTCTAGAGATGAGAGTACCTATATCTCATTATCATCTACCTATCCATTTCCCAACTAATTATATCAGGGTCGGCTTTCACTCTAACTGGATACAGCTGCAAACCAGTAATATCTGACCTGTACGAACTAGGTACTGGGTAACACGATGCCCTTTTGGACTGTTTGTCTGACTTTCGGGCTTCTGAATATCCGTATGTATAGTATGGCTGGATTTTGTGAAATAATATTCATACCTGCATCTGTTACTTATGTAGATATACTAGCCTATACGTGTCCTACTGCAGGACAAAGCCCTCTTCTCATAAAGAGAAGGCACTGATCACCACATTTGCTAAAAACCGACCGGCAATTTCAGACTGTGTCACGCAGCGACACGCACTTTTATTAACCACGAGTACAAACACGCTGTTAATGTGGGCGTGGAGATCAGTACCGTCAGCACATAACACACGCATGCACACGCACACACACTTCCGACTTCGCCATTGTCTCGAACAATACCGAGAGCTCCTGCACACACACACTAGGTAATCAGATGTAAAGCGCGTTTCGCTTCGTGAATTAAAAATATTAAACTAGCTTCTGCCCGTGACTTCGTCCGCGTGAAATATTGGCCCCTAACCGACCGCGTCGCATCCTATCGTTTCTTCGTACTTCGTTTTATGACTTTTTTCATTTTGCTTGGCTCATAGTGTGTTATCATGATGTTAAATAAGCTATAGCCATCATCAAAAATTGGACTATCAAATTACAAAAGAATTTTTCAAATCCCGACTGCTAGTTCCAGAGATTAACGCGTTCAAATAAACAAACTCATTATTAGTAAACAAGGTGTAACTTAAATAACGCTCAACCTCTAAGGGGTCATTGTACTCATCATTATGAACAACTTTTACTATGGGACTAATTTTTGAGTGACAGAGAGTCGCGGCGGGGGCCATTTATAATAAAAAAGCGCCGCAAAGAAAACGGGTCGGTTTTTATTACTAAGACTTTTAAAATATTTGAGCAATCCATTTAAAATAAAAACTAACTTAAAGTTATTTCGATTGATATAATATATGTCAATAATATTCAATCGATTTTAGACTCCTGATAAAGTCCAAAACTCAAAAGGAAGCATTGAAATTCAAGGCTGAGTTACGCTAGAAACACATGCATTGGACTCTGGATGAGGTCAAGAGTAATGTTTTCGGACGAGTCGAGGTTCATGCTATACACGCACGATGGAATGCAAAGAGTTTACAGAAGACCAGGAAAGCGCTATAACCTGCTATAGCTCGCATTGAAGAGAAAGTGGCATACGGTGGAGGTTCCATACACGTGGGGGCTGGAATTTCTTCCGAAAGCCACACCGTGATATAAAATGGTACTTTAACTACAGAATGATCCGTGAATGAAATCTTAAATGAGTATATTGGCCCATTTCTAGTGGACATGGGCAAGAACGCTATCTTTATGCAAGATAACGCTTGTCCCCATACAGCTCGGATAGTGTTTGACTACCCTGAAGATATCGCAATCACACGCATGGAGTGGCCAGCACGCAGCCCAGTCTTGAACCCCATCGAGCATGGCAATACAAAATACTAAAATGTGTAAAAATTGCATATTTGATGCCGTAGCACAATTTTTGAAATCTAGTGAAAATCGTAATCTTTACTTAACTTACTTTTATTCAAAATTAACTTTATAATCTTTAACTTTTATGACATTGATTTAAACACTATAATTATTGTATACAGTCTTATTCTTCATAAAGCTAGCTCCAATATTTTTGAAGTTTTTGTTACCGACCCGCTTTCTTTACGGCCCAGTGTATTTATGTAAGGATAAGGATATAATTATACCTGTATATAAGTCCAGGTTTCCTCACGTCACGATGTGATCCTTCACCGATGTCAGTGTCTCGTATTGGACATAAATGAAACTCCCAGATAGTTTTATACTTGTATTTCAACACAGATAGGTTTTTTACAATAAAATTGGTGGAGCGATTAACGTTGTGCAAACCATGAATATAATAAGAAAAAAAAGTAATGTGGGGTACCTTATAAAAAACTAAGAAAAATAAATTAACTCCCAACAATTTACTGAATCTCATATGAATTCAGCTTGTTGCTGTGAATGTAATACTAGGCGCCAACATCCTCCCGCCGTTGAAAATTTCATTTTTCAACCCTAAATTTCATCTGAGGAAAGCAGAGGGCAGAGGCGAACTAAAGGGCGTCGTATAACTCCTCGTTGAGTCTTCACATCAGCAACTCGAGAAACTCCGTCTGATCCAGGAAACAATTTCTGCACTCGTCCCAGTCTCCAACACAGAGGCGGCATATTATCTTCCTTCAGAAGGACTAAATCACCGATGTTCAGGCTTGACTTATTGATTCTCCACTTGGTACGTTGCTGTAAGTCAGCGATATATTCACGCTGCCACCGACGCCAAAAATGTTGATAAATTTGCTGTATTCGTTGGTAACGTTGTAGATTGTTGGAATTGCGGTCTTCTAAGGCAGGTGATGGAAGAGCAGTGAGGGGCCGGCCAATAAGAAAGTGACCATGGGTGAGGCAAAGAAGATCATCAGGCGAGGAGGATAACGGGCAAAGCGGACGACTATTCAGAATGGATTCTACATGTGCAAAAAGGGTAGACAGCTCCTCAAAAGTTAAATGGGAATTGCCCATCACACGTTTGATATGGTACTTTGCCGATTTCACACCGGCCTCCCAAATTCCACCAAAATGAGGGGCGTAAGAAGGTGAGAAAATAAAATTGATCCCTTCCCCGCTTGCAAAATCAGAAAGAGAGTCCGCGTTAATCTTAAAAAAATCATTTAGCTCCTTGGCGCCAGATACAAAATTGCGACCATTATCGCAAAATACCTCCATTGGCCTTCCACGTCGTGACACAAACCGTCGAAATGTAAGAAGAAACGCGTCTTTAGTCAAATCACTTACAGCTTCAAGGTGTATACATTTATATGTTAAACATACAAAAAGACAAAGATAGCCTTTAACTAACTTCGAACCGCGTCCTTTCCTATTTAAAATGAAAAAAGGTCCGGCGAAGTCTATGCTTATAGTATTGAATGGGAAGTTTGGCGTGACCCTTTGGGATGGTAAATTACCCATTATAGGTTCCAACGGCTTAGCTTGAAACCGCCGACACTTGACGCAATGACGAACGGTTTGTCTAGCGAGACGTCTGCCATTAATAGGCCAAATGTAATCTCTAATAATGCCCAGCAGCAATTGTGGGCCAGCATGTAAATTACGAAAATGTTCATATTGAAATATTAATTTCGTGAGATGATGAGATGCATTAAGCAACACAGGGTGTTTTTTATCATGTGGATATTTTGAGGAATCAATACGACCGCCTACTCGAATTAATTTATCATTGGGGCAATAAAAAGGAGTCAATGATAAAAGTTTCGATTTAGATTTTAGTGAGTAACCGTTGGCGAGTGTTTTGTATTCGCTTGGGAATGACTGTTGCTGTGCCAAACGACACAAGTTAATAAATGACTGTCTTATGTAACTCATTTGTTTTTAGAGTACCTGAAGACTTTAATTTTAAATTATTAATATATCGTAACGCGTATTCAAATATTCGTTTTAACTGATCGTAACTTGGATAATTTTGAAAATTTATAAAGTATTCTGTTGAGGTTTCTAAGTTAGCAATTGCCGATTTCTGTTTGGTTTCCGGTAAATTGTTCACATTAACTTCATTATTATTTAAAATAGGCCAATTTTCTTCCGATTGCAATAAATATTGTGGACCTGACCACCACAACAAATTGTCTTTGATAAGATTAGGGCTGACCCCTCTATATATGAGATCAGCTGGATTAACTGATGTTGGAACGTGACGCCAGGAATGTACGTCTGTCAGCTCACAAATTTCTGAAACCCTGTTCGCAACAAAAGTTTTAAGGTTCTTAAAACTCGAATGAACCTATGCCAGGACAATGCTGGAATCACTCCAATAAACCTCACTATTTACCTTATACCGCAAGGAATCTCTGACCGCCTTACACAATCTAGCGACCAAGAGCGCAGCACAAAGCTCCAAGCGCGGGATTGTTGTAGGTTTAGTAGGTGCAATCTTGGATTTAGCACACAGTAGTTTTACAGTGACTTCATTAGCAGAGTTTACCGATCGTGCATAAATACAAGCTCCATACGCACTTTGGGAAGCGTCACAGAAACAGTGAAGTTCTATAAATATTGGCTCATCACAGAGTACATGCCTTGGAATTTTTATGTTCCCAAGTGCGGATCAGTATCGGAGAATCAGTAAACTTAGCCCAAGTCAAAGCAATATTTTCAGGAATCGGGTCATCCCAGCCTAATTTCTCTAGCCAAAGCCGTTGTAATATAACCTTTGTTTGCATTACACACGGACTGAGCAAACCCAAGGGGTCGAAAATTTTAAATAAATTAGATAATATTGAACGTTTAGTTGGGCGCTGATTGCTATCCAAAAGAGCTAGGGGTTGCATTGGAAAATGCAGTGTATCCGTCGATGGATCCCAGCCCAAACCTAGGGTGCTAGAAGACTCACTGAGTGTCAACCTTTCATTAACATCTAAAGAACATGAGTCAAAAATACTAGGTATATTAGTTTTAAGTTTTCTTAGATTAAAGCAACCTAATTTAAGTGCCGCGGTAACTCCTTGAATAATGTGTTTTAGTTTGTGTTCACTGTCATTCGAAGTTATCATGTCATCGACATAAAAGTCGTGCTGAATTACATTTTTAATGGTTTCATCAGGATTTTCTTCGCCAAGCTGCCACAGACAACGTGTACTCAAATAGCTGGAGCTTGCCATGCCGTAAGTTACAGTATTTAGTTTTAACGTTTTGATAGGTTGGGACTCATCTTCTCTCCACAGTATGAGCTGGAGATTTCGATCCTCCTCATTAATGTGCACCTGGCGATACATTTTCTCTAAATCTCCGGTCAGGAGGTACTTGTGTTGTCTAGCCCGTACTAGAATGGAGAATAGAGAGTCCTGCATATTTTGACCTATCATAAGAATATCATTGATTGACAATCCAGATGAAGTAGGAGCTGATCCATCAAAAACAACACGAATTTTAGTGGATTCGCTGCTGTCTTTAAATACGGCGTGATGACACAAAAAATATGATAAATTGGGTCTCAATATATCAGACAGTGAGAGATGACCCAACTGTTCATACTCTCTTATAAAGTCGACATATTGTGATTTTAGTTGTGGGTTCCTTCGCAATCTTTTCTCTAAGTTATAAAAACGTTTTTTTGCTAGTGTATACGATTCTCCAAGACAATTAGGTGAATCTATGAGTGGTAATCGAACGGAAAATCTGCCAGTATTTAATCGTGTCATATGAGTTAAAAAATGTTTTTCACATAATCTTTCCTCGTGACTCAATGGTGATTTTAATGGCACTTCTTCAAGCTCCCAAAACTTTGATATTTCTACGTTAAAATCATTATCCGATTTAACTGAAGTCAAAGAATGATGACATTGAATATTGCATATATTATTTAAGTCGTTTATTTTAATTGGGCCTGAAACGAGCCAACCGAATTGGGAATTTCTTAAAATGGGATTATTAGGGCCTAGAGAACGCTGCTCGCAGCCAAGAATATCCCAAAACAAATCTGCTCCGATGAGTAGGTCAACAGCGGAGGATTTATTAAAACTAGGGTCAGCAAGGTGTACCTCAGTAGGTATTTGCAGTTGCTGAGTGTTTATTGTGTATCTGGGAATGTTACTTGTTAATTCCGGTAATATTATAAAAGTTGTTGTGACGTGAAACGGTTTAATTAACGATTTTAACTGCGCCACACAACTCTCTGTGACTTTACTATTGACATGATTGCCGATGCCGACAATGTTAATATAATTGTTAAATAATGAATTACCTGATAAAGATAATTTGTCTCTAAGTGATTTCGTCATAAAAGACGACTGACTTCCGCAATCCAACAAGGCACGTACTTGTTCTGTTTTATTTGTTGTAGGGTTACACACCTGAACTAAGGCAGTAGATAGTAGAATATGTTTTGAACCCTGTGTAGTATGATTAGCTATCGTTCCACATGATGATGTGCTAGCTGCAGCAGGGGTGTTGGTACCTTCAGCAGAGGTTGTGGTGCCTGCAGCAGGGTTTTCGGTTACTACCGGAACGTGTAAAAGAGCGTTGTGCTTCTTCTTACACTCCCGACAAGGTCTGAGGTAGCAGTTTCGTGTAATGTGCCCGGACCTCAAGCAATTTGAACAAAGATTTAATTTATTAACTTCAGTTATGCGATCTTCCACACTCTTGGACTTAAAAATAGGACAATCGTAGATTCGATGTTCGCCTTGACAAACGACGCAACCTGAAGAAGATGAAGAATTACTCTGACAAGCAGACTGACAAACTGATTGACGTGTAACAGATTTATTGTGATGACGTTGGGCTTTATTGTTGGTACTTTTAGACGACGTGGAAGCCGTTGTCTTATTATGATTGCTTGATGAAGAGTGGTCTAGAGACACAAGGACATCTGCTCGATCAATTAGAAATTTATTAAATTGTTCCAGGTTAGGTATTAAATCAGCCATAGTGCCACGCCATTCTTCCCACTTGGTAAGAGTACGGTTATCTAGCTTAGAACACAGTATATGTATCAATAAAACATCCCAATTATCAACACGTAGCCCCAAGCCAGACAACGCTCTCAGGTTCTTGGTAACATGGTCTACTATGAAGCGAAGTGATTTATCTGACTCGCGAGACATTTGACGTATATTTAATAAAGAAGACAAATGATGACTGATTAACTGTCGCTTGTTATCATATCGGTCACATAGCAGTTTCCAGGCAACACTATAGTTAGAATTGGAAACTTCTAAGTTACTCACTATTCTAGCTGCATCTCCCTCCAAATAAGACAATAAATAATGAAATTTATTAATAGGTGCAATGCGCTCATTATTATGTATGACTGACTTAAATGTGTCACGAAATTCAAGCCAACGGAAGAATATTCCGTTGAATTTAGCAATTTGTATCTGTGGCAGTTTGAACCCTACTTCGTAATTGTCAGCATTCAAAGGAGCAGCTGAACCATGGCTAGAATTGAGCATGTTGCCAGATTCATCGTGGCGGTTATTAGGCTGATGATCTTGAATGAAGCTCTGAGCGTTCGCAATGTTTGTTATGAATAATTGTTCAATATCATCCCTTTCATCAATCTCAATTGATAGGTTACTCGAATTTAATATCTCAATTTGATTCTGCAAGTCATCGAACCGACCAGACAGTGACTCAAATTTACCAAGTTTAAGTGTTAACTCGGCTAATTCAATGCGAGTAACAGAATCCTTTGACAACAGACTCGTTAAATAATTCCTAAACTTAGTAATTTGGCCCTTTATTGAACTACGCTTAATAATGAGATCTTGTAATTCTTGCACAGAACCGTCATCCTTGCCCATTGTGACAATAAACAAGTAAATAAAAGAATGTGTAGGTATTTTTTAATAATAATAACTAAACGGCAAAACTATGCAAGAATACAATGAACTATTAATAAAATATTTATCTTACGTCCCTCTTCTGGTGTCACCTGTGGTCCGGAGGTACCGGTGCGGAACTCGACAGTACTCCGTGGATGAGAGTTGAGACTTGACTATATTGTAGGCCCAGGTCGTCGCTAATGACGTCACCGTTCCTGGAATGTTCGGCGAAACAAAATTAATGACTTGCAAACATATTGTTATTTACCTGGGCTAAAATTTAGTTTATAATAATAGATAATAGTTTAGAATGTATAGGTACTTGTAGCTTGTGATAGATACAATGTATCTTGTAAAATAAGTAGGTCATTCAAAACGGTATGACATTGACGTAGGTACTAAGGTCAAACAATGTAACATCAATGAATTTTAACTGAGTGTAAATACATAGTTATTTTAGGAATTAATCACTGCTTATCTAGTTATTTAAGTACCTATCTGTATGAAATAAGCACATGTAAAAACTCAGGGTTTATGAATTATGAAGGATCAGTAGGGAAAAAAACTTAGGTATTTGTGAGGTCAAGGAAAGGTCACTTAGCTGCATTGGCCAGGCTGCTGTACGGCGACTTCTGTTGATATCACTATGTCTGGACCGTAAATCAGGTGTAGGCTGCAATGGCTGAACCTACAATACTCCAATATATCTTTTCTTGATGTAGCAGATCTGTAGCTTAGTTGGTCAAGCTAACCGGGCTTCGTATTTGTTGATAGTTTTTCGTTTTGCGAAAGAGTCCTGTCACGGTCGCCAATTTTTATGTCTCGTATTGGACATAAATGAAACTCCCGGATAGTTTCATACTTGTATTTCAACACAGATAGGTTTTTTACAATAAAATTGGTGGAGCGATTAACGTTGTGCAAACCATGAATATAATAAGAAAAAAAAAGTAATGTGGGGTAACTTATAAAAAACTAAGAAAAATAAATTAACTCCCAACAATTTACTGCATCTCATATGAATGCAGCTTGTTGCTGTGAATGTAATACTAGGCGCCAACAGTCAGTAAACAATTTATGAATTGAAAATGTCACACACTTGATGACAATTAAATTATGTCATGACCAACAACTTACCCCGTTAAATGACACTGCAGTTAATAATAAAGTTGTTATACAACTATTCACTCCAACCATTGGCTTCAGAATAAATACTTCATAATAACAATTAATTGAAACTTTAGTAGACCCAAAATTCAAAATATATAAATGTTTAATTAGTTCACAATTATACATAATTCATGGGATAGAAACAAATGTAAATGTATGTATGTATGTAAATGTATGTGTTAATTAATAAAATAAATAAATAAATAAATGTGGGTGATTCTACAATCTTTTGTAGTTTTTCGTTGAATATATGATTTCCTGGTTAAACGGGCTAGTTATCGCAAGCACTGTGCTGAACTTGAGGTCCTTGGTACGGTTCCCGGGTCGGGCAAAGTGTTTTTCGGTTTTTGGCCCGGTTCATGGCAACAAGTTCGCCGCATTACATGGGACTTAAACATAGCTGGTGAAATGTGCGTGTACTATAGCTGTACCTCTGACCAACCCTGCGGGGACATAGGCGTGATGTTTTATGTTTTCCGGGTTGTAGTTTGATTTTGGTAGTATTTTATATATACACTAGCTTTTACCCCCGGCTTTGCCCGCGTGGATATCCGAAATTATCCCACGGGAATGTTCTACCTTGATTAAAAGTACCCTATGTTTCAATCTAGGTAAACAATGTATTAATTCCGTAACACATTGTTTTCATATAACTACACCTATAGTGGTTTACGCGGCGCAAGTAAAGCTCCCAGTCAGCAGGAGTTTTTCCGACATCTTCACAGACAGAGTACATTATTTCACAGCTGGCATTAGGAACAGAATTTATTTGTTATTTCTTGTTGTAATAGAATTGTTGGTAGCATTCTTCGATTGAATGATCAGTGTTTACTGTTTATACTAATAAAATACCTATGTATGAATTAATTCAGTAAATTATTATGATAATTTGAAAATGTCTTGTCAAGTGGAACAAATAGCTGACTGTGGCGATATATCCAGTTTAGGAAGAGCTTTGTTTATATCAGAAAAAGAAGACACAAAGTGGCTGCCACAGTGTTCTATTTCTCTATCTTCCTGCAGCAGTTTATTGGCAGTTGGATATAAGAATTGTCTTTGTTTACTTACCAATCAGTGGATTAGCCTGACAAACACTCACACATTTCTTATATCATGGAGTGGAGCTTTACCTTCAGAAATAACAGTGGTGTTGGTATTACCTATATGTATTTCGCAGCAGTCGTCTCAGAATGGACCTGATTGGTTCTGTATAATTGTTGGCTTTAAAAATGGCAGTGTTGGATTCTATACCAATACTGGTCACTTGCTGTTACTTGAAAAATTAGATGATAAGCCAGTTTTGAAAATATCCTGCCACACTGGGACTTATGGAACTTTACCTGATGATGTACATATACTGTATCAAAGTTGTGTGTGTATCATCTCAGGATCAAGATTGTACCAAACACTAAGGAATGCCAAAGCGCAATTAGCCAGACTTACTCTGGCTGGTATCCAGGGGGACTACTCAGTGGATAGCCGAAACATCAATACACGAAAATGGATGTTCACTGAACAAGAAGTTGTGAATGATGCTGCAGTTGTAGGACTAGATCTCAAAAACACTTACGATCACTTGTTAGCAGCATCCACTTATGGAGGATATGATGTTTGGTATCGTGCTGTGCCACCTGTAAACACTTTGATAGTTGGAGCTGGTATTAAGCCATATATTGGTTTTCACTATGCTCTGGAAGGAGGAACTACTCCCCCACTGCAAGATGTGGCTAGAGCTGTTGCAAATAAAATCAAGTCAGCTCTTCCAGGCTGGTTCGGAGGGGGTTCTACAGACAACACAAGGGCTGGAAATGAACCATTAATCCGTTCTGAACCTTTATCGATGCGCAACGGCTTATATGATGGGCAGCGATACGGCAACCTTGTAGCTGTGTCGCCAGATCGACGGCTCGCGGCCACAGTCGACACTTTCGGACGCGTGGCGGTTCTAGACGTTACACGAGGACATTTAATTAGACTCATCATAGGTTACAGAGATGCTCAGTGTGCATTTGTTCAAATATTTGATATGGATGATAAAAAGCTCCAACTGTCTGTTGTTAAAGAACTTAAAAAAGATATATTTTTAATTATATATAACCCTAAAAAAGGGCTTATAGATATAAGATTAATGCAAAAAGAAAACAGAATCATCGTCATATTTTAACCAATTTACACAAAACGTAAACGAATAATACACTATACTTTACTCATGAACCAGTGCGTCCATTGGTGAAAACCGATGAAAATCCGTTTGATAGTTTTATTTTATTTATTTGCGATAAACAAACAGCTACACACTGTGTCTTATCTAATAATGACATCAGAGTAATTTAATAAGAGGAATTAATACAATTATTGAGAACATACACGCTACATGCTAGAGACAATACAGTACCCGGCGATAAATATTGCACATCGACCTTTGGAAAGAGACAATCGGCTAATTTCGGCTTCGTAGAGCGTTATCACTGTCGCACGAAATACAAACAGTCCGGTATCTATTAGGAGCTGTTAAAACAATTATGATTTGCTTCTTTTGATAATTTTTTTATTCTTTGTATAAAATACACCAATTTTTCTATAAGTGATGGCTTTAGGTTGAAGTAAAATAAAATAAAAAAAAACATGTTCACATTATGTTTACGTAGGTATTTAATTATTTTGGAAAATTACAGCTGTAGTGTACATAATAAACACCATTATACCTATTGTTAGAATTAGACATTGTGATAAAAATAATAATAATTCTAATTCTCAATTACTTCCATTTCACTATCTGTGCTTTCAAAGAGGTCAATATCACTGTCACTGTCAGCCGTATTTATCACTAGTCTATCAGTGTAATTGTCTAAACCGTGTTGAATGCTTCTATATTCATTCTCACATTTGATTGCATGATCGCAAACCTTTTTCCACTCTTCAGCCCCGATCATGTTTACTTTTTCAGTCAATAATGTTTTTACTGTAGTTAAATTCATTCCCACATTTCTAGTCAGCCTTTCAGTTGAGACCATATATTTTCAATTGGATTAAAATCCGGATGATATGGTGGCAATCGCAACACAGTGTGTCCATGTTCGGCAAGTACTTTGTCCACGGAAAACTCTGTATACCTCTCCTTGTGCTGACATATAATAGCGTAAATCTGGGTTTTTGTTAATTTTGGATCAACTGGAATTTCGTGTCTGTTTAACCAGTTGATCATTTCCTGTTTAATGGTGTTTGAGTTGGGGGGTCTTTCAACATATTTGTTGTGATAGGGTGCGTTGTCGATAACTAGAACAGAATCACTGGGAATATTTGGGATTAATTGATTAGCCAGCTATTTTTCGTAATTATCGTTATTCATTTCATTGTGATAGTCACCTGTAGTGTCCGTGGATTTATACGTTAAAAAGGCGCCGGGTACAAAGCCTTTTTCATTTCCCG
The DNA here is from genome assembly GCA_948252095.1 of Dicycla oo. Lineage (NCBI taxonomy): Eukaryota > Metazoa > Arthropoda > Insecta > Lepidoptera > Noctuidae > Dicycla > Dicycla oo. The sequence goes on from OX411738.1 coordinate 18,601,557, forward strand.
CATGAACTATTATCAAATGTTGACCTTTTGACATTTGCAACTCGCTCTTGAACCTTCTTAAAATAACAAATTACATTTTCATCTTCATATTTTTTAAATCTGTCAGCTTCGGTTACAAAATATTTATAAACATTGTAGATAATTTCGCGTGACTGACCTCGTAAAGGTTTCCCTCTTTTTCCTAAAGATGCCATAGTACAACTTTAAATTATTTAAATTTGGGGGTGTTAACAACTCTAAATATATATTTTGAACAGGACGCGACTGCACTCTATCGCACTTGAACAACGACTGACAAAACGTCACATAGGTAGTGTGCGACAGAGATAACGCTCTACGAAGCGGAAATTAGCCGATTGTCTCTTTCCAAAGGTCGCTGTGCAATATTTATCGCCGGGTACTGTACTAAATTATTATATACAGCGTTTAGGTCTGTTTATCAATAACACATATTTCTTTTAACAAAGCGGTACGGAATTTATTATTTGACATAGAACACAAATCAATTTTAGTAAAAAAGTTATTGTAATTTTTACTTAGTTTTTGAGTTTATCGCGTTCAGACTGACAGACAGATGCGGCGATAGACTTTGTTTAGTTAAAATTATACCCGTCACGCTCTATTATCAAATAATTTTTGACCGAGTGAATCAATTTTAATGATATAACGAGTAAATGTTACCGCAAGATACGACACTTCCAATCCCATAAACCTCTTTATTTCAAATTTTCAAAAAAATTGAGGTTTTGTTACACAAATTAACTCATAAAAGTAGGAATCGTATCATAATATGCGGAGACTGGTTTATTGATATGCTAAAAGACTACACAAACAAGAGAATTAATATCTCTTTTAAATAATTTCAACTTATTGACACATATTAAAATGCCCACTAGGTAAAAAAGCTGCATAGATAAAATAGCCAGTAATATCTCGACCCTAGACACTAGAAGTACTTTTCATAACCTAGCCCTCTCAGATCATGATACTGGGCAGTTATTAACGTTCTTTCTTCCTATGGTTAATAAAACGCCGAAGATAACAAACTTCTTTTATGAAGTCAAAAGAGATTACAATAAAAATAATATTAAAAAATGTCTTGATTGTATATCAGCTTTAAGTTTTAATGAAATATATAAAAAACAGATTGCAACAATGGATTTAACATATTTCATGACCTATATATTTTGTTCTACAAACTATGTTTCCCTGAAATAAATATGTATTTAAAAAATGTAAGAAACCTATAAAAAATAAATGGATTAGTAAAGTTATAAAAATATCGTGCATAAAAAAGAGAACTTTATATTATAATTACCAACACGATGCCCTAAGCAAAAGATATCATAAAAGAAGATACCTGACCTATTCTAAAATTTAAAAAAAAAATGTATATCTTATTCACAATTAATAAATAACAAAAAACATTTATTTAATTCTAAAAATAAATGCAAAGCAATATGGTCTATTATAAACAATAATATAAATAATGATAATAATTATAAAAGTGAAATGAAAGAGTTAATAATAAATGATAAGATAATTAATGATCCTAATGACATATGTAATCAATTCAATAACTATTACATAGAAATTACCAATAAGCTTAACCTTAGCAATAATAATAATAATAATAACGCGAGTAATATTGACATTACCAATAACACTGACAGTATATTTTTGACGCCAGTAAATGAGCAAGACATTATAAAAATTATCACCTCTTTAAAAGATACTAATGCTACTGGATATGATGAAATTACCACAAAGATAATAAAATTAAGCAGTAAAAGCATAGCAGCGCCTCTATGTTATATAATTAATCTGTCATTTGAAACAGGAACATTTCCTACTAGATTAAAACAATCTATAGTTAAACCGCTATACAAAAAAGGTAACCGAACAGATATGTCCAATTATAGGCCCATTACATTGATACCTATCATAGCAAAGATATTTGAAAAGGCAATGTACGGAAAAATAATCAAATTTTTAAATAAAGACAGTATACCTACTGAGAACCAATATGGTTTTAGAAAGAATAGTTCGACTTCACTTGCTTATTTTAATTTGGTCAAACTTATATCTGAAGCCCTCAATAACAAAATGTCTGTATTATTAGTATTTTTAGACATGAGCAAAGCATTTGATTTTATCCCACATAATCGCTTACTTTGCAAAATGGAGAAATACGGCATAAGAGCCAAGGCCCATGACTGGCTTAAAAATTATTTATCAAATCGCCTGCAAAGGACAGTAGTATCAAAAATTGACCATAACACAAGAAAAACATACAGTTCAGAGTTAAAATTAATAGTTGTGGTGTTCCTCATGGAAGCGTATTAGGGCCTCCATTATTTATAATATTATATATAAATGACCTTTGCAAGAGCCTAAAACATAACTTTACACTATTTGCTGACGACACTATTCTGACAATAAAATGTTCAAACAGGAATGACCTAGAAACTGACACTAACAATGAAATACAAAAAGCAATGAAATGGCTGGAATCTAATAATTTACCTGTAAACATTGAAAAAACAAAGTTAGTACAATTCCAAATATACAATTCTGTAGTAAAGATTATGAGGCAAGTCGCAAGAATATATTGTTGGTAACTGATAGTGAAGTCGGCCGATCAGCTGTCAACTGAAGGTTATAAAAGAGGCGCGCGGTGCGGCAACGGTCCTTTTTTCTGCTTGGGACGGCGCTCGGAACGGACGTGCTACCTGACCATTATTGTGTGCTTAGTTATTTTTCGGTTACTTTGTGTTGTTTTACTGATTATTCCTTTTGACTTGTGTGATTTCTATTTGATTCCTATTTACAGCATTTATTTTGATATTTTTATAATTTGTTAAAAGCGTAATTTAAAGGTATTAAAGATTGTTTATTTTTTTATTATTTCACTTCTGATTCCTAACTATAATATATGTTTATAATTTGTGACTTTGACACTTGACAGATTGTAGACAGTACTTGCTACTTACTTTTTTATATTCCGAGGCAACGGTACAAAACTGCGCGGCCTAAACTAACGCAATTTGAAGTGCAAACAAGGTCAATCGTATTTTATCGAAAATATCAATAAAATATGAATATTTTTCATGATTAATTAGTCTGTAATGATCAGTATCGCTATTCCTCGAAATGGTTTTTCAATTACAACATATAAAAAATATGAACAATGCCCATTGTTATTTATTTAATTTTCAATGATCTAATGTATTATGAATGTACGGTTCGTACACTTGCAGAGTTGTTGTTGTTGAAGTAGTTGTTCAGGTTGAAGCGCGAAGAGAAAAGATCACTTTGTTCCCGTTAGGTTTATTGCGTATAGTGTTTACACGTAATACTGTTGACGATTCCTTTCTCTAATGTTAGTCACCGCGTAGCAGTAATCGCACTCGCTGATTTATTGAAATGTAAGAATATTTATACCTAGTAATTAAGTGACGCACGTTTTGGTGCAAGCCACCGCGTCAGCAGAACATGTACCGTTTAAGACTGTACAATGAATGTGTTAGTTTTATAATTTTAATGATTTCAAACACAATGCGAATAGTTCCTGAATAAAAGTGAATTGAATTGAAATAGCCAACTGAATGCCCCGATTACCACCTCATACTCGTAACCTGCAATTAAAAGTCGGATCGGTAATCATTATGTTGCGGAACATAAACCAACCACGTCTTTGTAATGGCACCCGGCTTGCGGTGCCATTACAAGCAACGTCATCGAAGCCACAATTTTGAAAGGGAATTACAAAGGCGAAGACATTTTGTTTCCACGCATCCCTATGATTCCGAACGACATGCCATTCGACTTTCAACGGTTACAATTTCCAGTGCGGCTTGCATTTGCAATGTCGATAAATAAATCGCAAGGGCAGTTGTTGTTTGTGGAATCAATCTTGAATTGCCATTATTGTGTCGCCTGTCCCACGTCGGAAAACCATCAACATTATTTATTTACGCGCAAGAAAACAAAACTAGCAATGTTGTGTATCAAAAAGCATTACGTTAAATGCCATGTTTTTGAAATAATTTATTATTATTGTTTATTCCAGTTCAAATTGAATATTCATATATACAGGACAACGTCTATAGGGTCAGCTAGTGTTATGTTTTGTATACAGAACGGTATTGGAATAAATAAATATAATATAGCGCCCAACAAGGCGTTAGATTGTTCACTTTGAAAAAAAATTATTCTAGGTACTTAGTTTATAATTTTATATTTAGTTTAAGTAACTATAGCCAATATTTGTGTTTTATGTAATATCTTTAGCGTCATTAACTGGTAACATATTTTTAGTTTAAAAACCTGGCAACATTTTTTGACTACTTCCGCCCTTAGAAAATTTGTCTGAGTGGAGACGCACATTGTTCAGAATCAGAATCAGAATCAGAATCATTTATTCGTAAAAAGATCTTAAAAATTAGATAGTACGCTATGTTTTGTCAATTGACATACAAATTATTAAAAAGAAAAAAAAAATGCTACTAAATTAAAATATAAATTCATCACAATATCATTATGCTAGCAAAATTTTAATATTTATAATAAATTTGTTATTGTGTTTTTTTATATTATTAAAAATAAAAGTTTTGAACTTTAATATTAACGCATTTCATTTTGAACATGCGTAGTGGTCCTTCGTAATAGTGAAAAAGTGAAATCAGTGCCTTTGGAGGTGTTTTTACGTCTTGCACCGTGTGCGAGGCGAGTTGCTTCGGGTGCAGTTGCCCCGGGCGGAGCCTCACCCTACTCATAGTTTGGGTGAAAATCTCGAATTTCCAACAGTTCCAGCCTTACATCAACGGGAGATCGCTAGTTGTGAGCGATTTTCATCATAAAAGTGGTAAATGGTATATTTCAGAATACCTACATTATTTTCTTTTACTCTACCTACAACAATATACTCAGCGAAAAAGTTTGACGTTCATCTCGCCCGGCACCCGCCAAAGGACGAGTTGTCAGTTGTCAAATTGACATTGTCATTTTGACAATTTGGTCGGAAGGTTTTATTTATCAAGTTTTACAACAACACTTTTCGTTGGTAGTGATGAAGGTATAACAGTGCTTCTGGTTGTGTTACGAATTTTTTCGATTTCAGTGAATTTCACAAGTGTGAACTGCAATCGAGACTATTCTTTGTGTTTGTGTTGTAGCATAAGGTTTGTTTTAACTGGTTTTAACACTTATTAACTTTTTTATATTTTAAAGATTTTTCCCTCTACCCACCATGGATAACAAAAAACCCCCAGACCCTCCTGATCCCTTTGATTTTACTCCGGTTTTAACAGTCTCGCTCCCCGATGACAATGTGCTAAACGAATTAATGGATTCCGAATCTGCAAGTAGGAAAAGAATGGCTACTTCTTCCCCGACCACTGTAATGAATCCTCCAAAGCTCCCCAAAAAGGAAATTGGAAGACAGTCTTACACGATAAGGGATAATCCGCCATACATTGTACACGTTTCTTTGAATTATGGCTAATCCCCAGGTACTGTTCTGCACCCGGTTAAATTTGGAATGTTTCTAACAAAAAATAATTACAGCAACGTTCTCCTAGGTAGTGTCAAACGCCTGGGAAGGAACCGGGTGTCAGTCGAGTTTAAGTCACCCCAGGATGCAAATAGTTTCTTAATTAGTCAAACTTTAGTACAAAACAACTTTATTGCAACAATCCCACAATTTAATATTACCCGTTTAGGTCTAGTTAGAGACGTACCAACTAAATGGATAGAAGATGAGGTCATAGACAACATCAAGGTTCCAGTGGGATGCGGTCCTGTTATAAAGGCAAGGAGAATGAACAGAAAGGTGACCTCTCTGGGTGTTACAGAATGGAAACCCACTCAAACTGTAGTTCTGACATTTGATGGGCAAGTACTACCTAAGCGGGTTTATTGTTTTTATTCTGCCCTCTCGGTCGAGAGATATATGTACCCGAATATTCAATGTTTTAATTGTTGTCGTTTCGGTCACACACGTACAGTAGTTCACAGCCCCGCTGTTTTAAATGTGGTCAAGACCACCCAGGTGATGGATGCCAAGTTACCACTGACTGTGCCATTTGCATATCTTGTTCTGGCAACCATTATGCCAATGATACGGCTTGTCCTGAATTGGGTCGGCAGAAGGGTATAAAAGCCCTTATGGCAGAGAAATCTGTCTCATATGCGGAAGCAAGTCAGGTTTTTCCTCCAGTTTCACGATCATATGCAGAAGTGTCAAGAGTATCACAAAAATCCAAACTGACAACCCATTCGCATCAGTACCCCAGTCCAGCTCCACAAACACCAAAATCATACCGCAAAACGGTCATTCTCAAACCAAAATCCCATGCTCCTCGTTCACCTAGCTACGACAGGCAGGCTCATCAAGCCCTTACTCAGGATTACTCCTTCTCTCCTTCCCAAAACGGTTGTGCCTTCCCTAGGGAAGGTGCTACTACTTCTGATAAACCTGAAAACATTCTAAATATTATAGCCAATATGCTAATAACTGTATTAGCTAACCCTGCATTACCTGACCACGTTGCCAATAAACTGATTTCAATTGTCCAATACATTAATAATGTTCCATCCCCTGACATTCCTGCAATGGAACGTGAGGAGTATTTCTCCCAGGAAACCTGACCTACTCTTTTTAATTAATAAATTTAAACCATTGGTCTGTGGCATCGCTGAGACGTGGCTTCGTCCTGAAAGCAATTTCAGGATCCCGTGTTTCAGTGGTGTTCGCCATGACAGATCAGATGGATATGGAGGATGTGCTTTGTTTATTAATAACAAAGTATCATTCTCCCAGATCCCTCTACCCTTCATTAGTGACAACATTAATGTTGTTGCCGTTAAGGTTGAGGGTATAAATGTTTTTTCTTTTTATATTGCACACCCACGTTTTGAGGATCTTGTTTTAATTAAAAATTTACTAAGTACTATAAACGGCCCATTATTTGTCATGGGAGATTTTAATTGTCATCACTACCGGTGGGGATCGGATTCCTGTGATAATACTGGTGTAGGCCTAGTGGATATGTTGGATGATCTTGATCTATGTATTATTAATGATGGCAGTGCCACACGTAGGTCCGGATTAGGACAGAGTAAAGTTGTGAAGATCTAACATTTTGCTCATCCAGCATAGCCAGCCTTTTTATTTGGAGTCTTTTAGGTATGACATATGGGAGTGATCACTATCCCATCACAGTTGAAATTCCTTCTAAATCTCTTCCTGTTAAAACCTCCCCTCCTTTACTAAAGTACCAGCTGAACTCTGTGGATTGGGATCTTTATTCCAAAATTTTAGACCTACGTATCTCCTCCCTCCCATCCATCAATGTTGAAAATGCTCCAGACTGTTTTGCATCTTTGTCTAACACCATATCCGCTACAGCTGATGATTGCTTCCCTATTAAAAAAACACCTAGAGGCAAAATTCCTTCTCCGCCTTGGTGGGATAGGGAATGCACTGCCATGGTCAGAGCTAGGAATGAGGCGGAAGAGACTTTTAACCTTGAAATGAATCTGGATAATCTTCTCGCTTTCAATAAGATATTGGCTAAGTCCAGGAAATTAAATAGAAAAAAGAAAAGAGCAGGCTGGATATCATTCAGTAGTTCTCTGAGTCCATCCACCCCAGCGTCAGTGGTGTGGCAAAGATTGAAAAATTTTAGAAACAGTTTAAAACCATCTGTCACGAACATCTTATCTGAAGATTTGGGGTACAAGTTTTTCACTAAAGTTGCCCCAGTCTATGTTCCTAGTTTAGACGAAATAAACCTTGCAGGCCCTGTTTCTTCAAATGATCCTCTTGATAAGCCATTTTCTCTTGACGAACTTAAAACTGTTCTTAGTTATGTTAAGGATACCGCACCTGGTGTGGATGGATTCCCTTACTCTTTCATTTCAAAAGCGGGGGTGAAATGTCATCAATATTACCTGGACTTGGTCAATTTTTGTTTCATCTCTGGGTATATTCCTCCAGCTTGGAAGGTTCAAGTGGTTATTCCTCTGTTAAAACCCGGCAAAGATCCTAGTGATCATTGCTCTTATCGACCAATTGCTTTATCGTCTATTCTTATTAAACTTCTGGAACGTTTAATTAAAAACCGTCTAGAATGGTTAGTTGAAAATAGAAAACTGCTCCCAACGACTCAATTCAGCTTTAGGAAAAGTCTGGGTACTACTGATAGTGTGGGTATCCTCACATCAGAGATCCGGCTGGCCCTTAGTAGACATGAGTCTGTGGTAGCCGTTTTTCTAGACATTTCAGCTGCTTATGATTCTGTCCTCCTCCACGTTCTCAGGCAAAAGCTGCATGAGCTGAGAATACCGGCTAGGATTATTCAGATCATCTGCACTATTCTTTCCAACCGCACTCTTCAGCTGAGGATTCAAGCAAAGCAAAGGGTGACCTGGCGAGGCTTACCTCAGGGATCCGTTATTAGTCCCATACTATACAGGGTGACTCAGAAGACTTCTTTTGATCCAGCGGCCCCATATTCTGTTGTGCATTATTAATCATTAGGTGAAGTTCCCAACAATGTTCATTAAAGTTTTTGAATGCTTTCGACATGTCAAAGTTTTCTTCATATTTTTGATGGAGTCAACCCTAAATTTGGTTGACCTCTATTCTCTCTTCTTTGATATAGGGATGAATGCGTCAGATAAGACACTTAACACATAATAGTAAAAAGCCTATAATTTTCTTGCATCAGAGAGGCAAGTTGATTTTTGTTTTCAAGATTGAATTAAGTCTTGAATACCAGTATGATATGCGAAATACCTACGCAGAGTAGAAGTAGACGTAGCTACATACATCTGCCTAAAACTGCAGTTTAAACCAAACTACAAGGTTTTTATAAAATACAAATACCTAGTAAAAAGTTTAATAAAAAAAATATTAGCTCCCTATGAAAATTAATTCCATTTGTTTAACAGGTATCTATCCTCAAAAGTAAGATATCGAACGACCTAACTGTTTTCGTTACTCTTTGGTGAAATACATTTTTATAAGAATTAATTGCAGTTTTAATCCTCCGATTGGTAGAAATGCCACCAATATCTTGCAATTTCCTACACTATACTGCACACCCATTGCTTCCGGCTTTCTTATTGGATATCGGCATCGGTTGAAGAATGCTTCAAATCCGAAAGATTTTTTAAACTGAAATGATTTTGAATGTTATTTAATCATAAAAATAAGATTCAAAATCATTTCAGCTTACAAAAATCTTTTGGCGTGCCGCCGTGCCGCCGCGCGCGGTCTTTGAGCTCGCCGCCTCGGAAAGAAAATCACTAAAAGATTCCGTACATGTGTAATAATAACGCGATTCTATTCTAAGACCGGGCAATCTTTTTGGGGTTTTTGGATACTGTATTCGATTATTTTGGAATTAGATTTGTTTCATAATTATGGAAATGTATTTTATTTCTTTATCATTTAAAAAATACAGAAAATAGGTAAACCACTAAGATTTGTAATTAATGCTACAAATACTAGTCAACCTCGATAATACAATTTTAACTGGCCGCTTATCACATCATGGGACAGAAATACCGTAAGCAAAATGTAGGTGCACTGCTATCACTAGGTACAATATTTTATTTTAAAAATAGTACCTATTTATAATCGGAATTCACTTAATATCTTATTGATCCCTAAAATTGTGTACATTTTTATTATTGTAGGCTAGTTAAGTAATTAGGCATTTATTTCGCTAGTTCACTTCATTCTTTCGAGCTGGATGCTAGTTCGTCTAGTTTCGCGTTGGATTGCAGTGAATTTTGCGAGGAATCATGACCGAATATGCGAACAATGAATATTATGACATGATAATGTGTGTAGGTGCGACTGACGGTAATCTTGCAGCAGCAAGACAACTAAGTTCTGTGTACCTTTTGTGTTTGTTGTCCTTATTGTGAATAATATGTTCATGTGCTAAAACTATGAGTGTACTTACGTGTACCTACGTGTGTAAAGCTGCGCAGGATTTGAAAAGGAAAATGGTACGGTATGTACAAACTTAATAATTACCGTACTGATCATTTCACTCGCGCGATGAGGCAACAGCTCGCCAGGTCAAAGGACGCGACAATACCTACATACCTACGGCCTGCGGTCATTGATTTATTTGGCTCCGCCTATCTAGGGTTGCTACGACATAGCAAAATTAAAATATTATTTGTATTTTGGAAGAGAAAACCGAAATTATTTAAAGTTGAGATATGACCATGGCGACCTTCCAGAATAACTAATAGTGTATTAAACAATACACTGTTTTCGGTATAACAGGGGTATTTTGAATCACACTGTATAATATTTATACTTTAGATCTCCCTTCATGTTTAAATTATAATTGTAAAATCCTTCAATATGCGGACGATATTGCATTATTGGTCTCTGGCAGTTCCATAGAGGATGCCGCCCTATCTTTAAATGTCTCTTTATCTTCATTAAACCAATGGCTACTCGATCACGGGTTGTCTTTGAGTGCTCCTAAGAGTACAGCAGTTATTTTTACTCGCAGACGTCTTATCCCCCAGGTAGATATTAACATAGATGGTCAAGCTATCCCGATCAAGGAAAAGGGCAGGTTTCTGGGAGTTACCTTGGACTCAAAAATGTCAGGTGTGGATCACATCAACAATGTGGTTAAAAAATGTGAGCGCTCAGTATCAGTCCTAAAGGCTTTATCTGGAGTCTGGTGGGGAGCCCACCCATACACACTAAAATTAGTGTACAATGCTCTTGTCAGAAGTGTGATGGACTATTGCTGCTTCTTACTTGAGCCGCTTATTGTAATAAAGAGGCGCTTCGTAAGCTAGACGCCATTCAAGCCAAATGTCTTAGGATTGTCATAGGAGCAATGAAATCCTCCCCTATAAATGCTCTCCAGGTAGAATGTGCCCTTAACCTTCGTAGACAATACTTGGCAGATCGCTTCCTTTAAAAGTTTTCGCCCTTTCGTCCCATCCTTTACTTCCCATCTTAGAACAAATCCACCTATCTATAGAAATATCCCCTTATTGGAAGTGTAAGTCACTTCCCCCGTTGATGAATAGGTACAGAGAGCTTAAAAACCTCTCCTCACCTGTTTGTCAATATCCCACCCTACCAGTATTTTCTTCCGCATATGAGGTGGTCCACTTTAGGCCAAAAGTTGTCTTGGACTTTGGCATTTCAAGTTCCGAGGACGTAAAGGGTGACTTTGATCGGGCTATCGAGAGGTACTGGAGGGGTTGGAATTTATTCTACACGGATGCATCTAAATTTACGCCAGCAGGATGTACAGGAATTGCAACATACTTCCAGAATTGCCCTACTCTTTCAGTGCCCTCCAGAGGTTTCGGTATTTACAGGGGAATGTATTGGCATTTTAGAAGCAATTAATTTCATAAAATCACATAATCTTCAAAACTCGGTAATTTTCTCAGATTCTCGCAGTAGCATTCAGGCTTTAAGTCAAAATCAATTAAAATCAAAAATTCATAGTAAAATCATTATTGACATTCAAAATTTACTCTTCATTTGCTCTAAGAACAATTTAAACATTGAAATAGTTTGGATTCCCAGTCATTCGGGTATAAATGGCAACGAGTGCGCCGACTCGCTGGCTAAATTTGCTACATCCAACCTTGTTGACCAAAAACATTATGTTGTTCATAGTTATGACCTACGGGCTGACACTAAACTTAAAATGCATAACTCGTGGTCAGCAGTGTGGCAGATGAGTTCAAAACTCAAGGGGGTGTACTACGCCAGTATCCAACCCGACATCCAACGGAAACCTTGGTTTTTTAAATGCACCAAATTATCCAAAAGAACTATTTCATCTTTGTGTAGACTCAGACTCGGTCACTGCTGCAGTCCAGTATTCCTTAATAAGATTCGTGTTCGTGATAGTTCCTTGTGCGAATGCGGTCTTGATGAGGGTACTCTGGACCATATATTTTTTTCATGTCCTTCAAATTCACAATCTTTTGAATTGTACCATAAACTTCCCAAAATTAAAATCACCCTTCCTACTAACTTCCATTCCCTCTTAACTAACTTTTCCCCTAACTAATCCAAGTCCTAGCAAAATTTTTAAATGACAATGATATAAAAATGTAGTCTGGTGTGTAATAATAATCATAAATCTGTAAATATCTATTTTTTTAGTAGAGAAATCATTTATGTATTTATTTAATAAAAAAAAAAAATAAAAAAAAAACTAACAAAACTTGTCTTGTCCTTTCAGCTAATAACTAACATTAACAATTAACAACTACCACAAAGTGAAAGTTCGACGGCTCATCTCGCTGTGCTGCCCTCACCACATGACGCTGGCAGAATAGTCGACACCGGCTCAGTTGCCAAAGAATTAAAAAAAAAAAAAAAGTTTTACAACGAAAACAGAAAACAAACGAAAAGTTGCGGTCAGTCAGTGCTTCAAAAGAGCATTAAAAGTGATATTTAGTGATAAAATAAACAGTGAATTTGTGTTGAGTTACAATGGCCGAGTTAAAGAAACTAAAAATTGCGCGTTCGCAGTGCAAAGGAACATTAACACGTATGGAAAACTTTGCCAGTGATCCAAAGTATATAAGTTCAGCAACAATTGATATGTTAGAAGCCCGCAAGGACAAATTAATTGCTGTTTTTAATCAATACGAAAGTGTACAATTAGAAATTTTGAGCTTGGATGATGAGGACTCTGAAGATGTTGGTGCATTTGAGGAAAAGTATTACAATACTCTTGCCATTCTAAACGAAAATATAAAGTCACGTTCCAAATCGAATTCAGAGCCTCCCCAGACTGGCTATGTCACTACCTCAAAATTACCTAATATTGACATTCCTACCTTTGATGGGAAAGACTACACTAAATTTAAACCATTCTATGAGCTATTTATTGCTGTCATTGATAACAATACAACATTGTCGGATGTCCAGAAGCTATTTTATTTCATGCAAAAAAGCTCTATAAGGCTATTTTCTTTTCAAGAGGCTTTTTCTGCCCTCATTGAAATAAACAGGTTGATTCTATTATGGAATTATTACTTATACATGAACATAATGGACATTTATTTTAGGTAAGTACACCAAGAAGACTATTTTTTTTTCTTTATTTAATTAGGGACTTTTATAATCGCAATGCGTATGCAAGTCCCATCGTACCCTAAACACACAGTGCTACAGTTTACATTTGGGCCATGAACCTGAACAAACTCTTCGCATCATCACCATTTGGTTGAGAGAGAATTCTATGGGATGTGCCTATTTCAAGCCGGTTCAACCTCAATACTCCAATCAGGTAATTTCTATTAGACTCGCATCTAGCATAGTCCATCAATAAATGATGTAAGTCTTCCACAACTCCACACTCCACACAATTAGGCGAATTAGTTTTTTTCATCATGAACAAGAACTTATTACATGGAATGTGAAGAAGACTATTAAAATGCATAATTTATATTCTACTGACTCATCACAGTCATCATTCCCAGCTTTGGTAGTGTTTAACTGTAACTGATGACGTAATATTTATCACTTCTACGTCAGCAAATAACGTGAACTCCCGGCTAAGAATAACTCGCCATGATCATCATAACGCGCCATTCATACTGTTGGGCGAGTTCATCGGAATTCCCTATTTGGCTGGGTATGTTTGATTAGTGTCATGTATCGTTCATTTTAAGGGGGATGGTCTAAGATAGGCTGGAAAATAGCCCTGATTTTTCTTAAGGAGGAAGCGTCAGGGTAGCCCGCAAAATTCAAAATTTCTTACGTTTTTTGCAATTTACAAGTCGATATTATATTGTACATCGATCAAAATATAATTTGCGGTCGTAACAATAGTATCTATTTACATAATTAGAATCATTAAAGTGATCAATACAACTCTTTAAGACCAGGTAATCCAAAAAAAATGACTGTTTCATGAAATCTTGACATACCTGGCTACCCTGACGCTTCCTCCTTAAGTTTTTTTTTGCAAATTGCAGCTTCTATTACGTTAGACATAATATATAAGGTAAACTTATATTAAGTACAAAAGTTTTAAGGATAGATTCATTAACTTAATATAGACATTTCTTGAAAAAATAATACATTTCTATACGCTAGTTTCCAAGAAAAACACCAAAAACCATTTTGTTTAAAAAGTCAAATTCAACATCCTGTGTATTAATGGCTAACGGTACTCTAAGCAGATAACAATGGTTGTATGCCTACACACGTGTGGCGGCGGCATGTCCCTTCTTCGCCCCGCTGCCCCCGCCTTGCTCGGCCTGAGCGCAGGAGACTCGTTCAGTTAGCCAAAATCAGGTTACTGAATTGTGCGTGTTGTCTGTGCGAAAATTTTCGAAATGCCTTATCGGTATTCATCCCGAGAATACATGAATATGGCTATGTGCTATCACGACGCAGGTGAAATAATGTTGCGGACACAAGAACTGTACGAGTGGTCAATATTCGCACCATTCTTCGAGCCGTGTAGCGCTTCAGAGAGAGTGAGAACTTCCAGCCTCGTCTTATTGACTCGGGGAGGCCACGACACCCAATGCAGCTTGAAGAGGAGGTGCTGGATTTCTTTCACCGGCACCCCGTGGCGAGCACCGGAGACACTGCCCGTGTGTTTGGCGTAAGCCAGAATTACGTGTGGCAGCTCCTGCGCAGTGAAGGTTACCATCCCTTCCATTTTACTCGGGTCCAGGAGTTGCTGCCTGAGGATTACGCACCGAGGGTCGAGTTCTGCCGTTGGCTGCTGCGGAATCCTACGTATAACGTGCTGTGGACGGATGAGTGCACATTTACGCGCAAGGGACTATTTAATGTGCATAATGCGCATTACTGGTGCGAGTACAATCCACGAGTTATTCGGCCGGACCACTTCCAACACCTGTTCAGTGTAACAAATGTGTGGGCAGGAGTGTTGAACGGCCAATTACTGGGACCTGTTTTTCTGGACTGACTGACTGCGGACACGTATCTGCAGTTCCTCCAGCGAGACCTACCAGAGCTGCTACTGGATGTGCCTGTGTGAGGGCGATGGATTGGGCGTGGAAGTGCGGAGGCATTGTCTCGATCGCGCTAGACAGTGTGTGCGACAAGGGCGTCACATCCAACAATTGATGTGATATGTGTAAATAACTAGTAAATTGTGTAACTAAATGTATTTGTCTGTTAATGAATTTTGACTATTTTTAACACGCCAAGTTAATACAAAACGTTAGGTAAGTTGTTAACATTTTTACATTACTTCAATAGGTACTAAAAAAAATAACAAATTGTATTAACTTGTCAGTAAAAAGCCTGAAAAAGTGTGATGGAAAATTAAAATACGATAGATTAGCGCAAAGGTTAATATCGTTTATTATAGGCTACACTACTTAGGTATGATAGCTTCGAGTAGCGTAGCTTGGGATGGAGATTCGATCACAAGTCAGTGCAGTCCGAGCGATGACGTAATACCGGGTATAATGACCCTGGGTTTTTTGGGGGTCCAAACCCAGAACAATTGAGTCGGTATACAGTATGCTTTTAAAAATATTGTAATTTGTGTTTGAAAAACTGAAAAAAAAAACTAGCCTGATTATTTGAAAAAAATAATGCTAGGACCGTATTTCTATCGTATAGATAGACGTTCTGTTTAAATATTTGTACTTGAAAAAAGTTGAGCCTGTATACACACATACATAACTCACGCCCGGAGAGGGCGTGAGTTATGTGCTATGCGGGTAGGCTGAAACTACAGAACGCCACCTGCTTCGATCCTTCCTTACACGCATCTTTTGCTTCGTTTACGTTCATACATCGGGTTATATACGCAAGCCGGTTGCGAGTACTACGCACCTGATCTCTACGTTAGATTTTGATCAAAATGAGAAAAAAAGATAATCATCGAAATCTTCAACAACTATTTTTTTATAAGTTCAATACCTATTAGATGGGAAATATAATGTATTATAGTTCTTCCCCGCCTAATGTAGAGTGGTTTCTGCCTATTGCAATTAAAGCAGTAAGTTAATCGTTGTAAAACAGGCACAAGAGACATTTCAAGTGTCTGTAGCATTTGACTTGCTCCATTGCTTTCTGCCACGCTATGGAAACCGAGGTAGTCGGGCCCTCAAACTAAAAATCAAACAAAACGTTCTATTAGAGCCATTTAATAAATTCAAGTTTGTTGACAATAATAAACAAATGACGAAACTCCGCGTCAGTCAGAGCGTCACCATGTCATCAATGTGAGTCATGTTGCATGATCATGACGCGATAAGAACGATGTTTCGGAAATATTTGCAACTGTGATCTAACATGAACATAAATACAGGGGTTCTTCTAACTGACAGACAGCTGTGCTGCTGGGGAGTTTGTTGCGCCACTATTTCCCAACTGGTGAAGGGAGGGTGTGCCAGGGGACTGTCGCATGTAATTTTGACGTTCGATTCTCAGTCTAACTTGAATCAAATCCAATCATATTTGTGTGGCTTTTGGTACAGTAGGTGTTATTCATTACAAGATATGTTAAAAAAAAATCAAGTTAAAAAAATACAATAACAATAGTCAATTAATTATTTAACACAACTTACGATTTGGATGTCATAATAGTATTAATAACAAATTAAAATAAAGTCAAAAAATATTTTAATTACACCTAATTTTTTTTCTCTTAGGAACTCCGAAATTGAATAGTTAAGTAGGTATGATCCAGTTAATAGAAATTTCTTTAAATGAATTTTGAATATTGTGATTATTGTGATTATTTTTCAAAATGGCGTCGCACGATAATACAGGACCTATATGAGGGTTTATAGATAAACAAAAAATGCCTATGATATAATGTCCTAAACTATCACATTACCGAGATATGATTGGAACCAAAACATTTGCGCTCATCATGGCCATTTTTAACTTTAATCATCCATATAATGTGACAGTTTAGGACATTATATCACATATACATTTTTTGGTTGTCTATAAATGTCCCCTATCCATATACAGGGTTATTGGTAAAACACCAGCAACCTCTTAAGGGGTCATTGTACTCATCATTATGAACAACTTTTACTATGGGACCAAATCTGAAATCGCAAAAAAAAAAATCAGCTATTCAGTACATTTATGTTCGCATAATTTGTAAAAATGTACTGAAAAGCTGATTTTTTTTTTTGCGATTTCAGATTTGGTCCCATTATTTATAATTTACATACTTTGTCTAAAAAGAGTGAGATCGGTCCGCATCATAGATATAAGACAGTCCGCATATTTCTGTCTTATAATTTCATGTTATGTAGAGCTGCCTTTATAATAAAGAAAACACTTTTTTCTAATTAACACAAAATATAATTTATTAATCAAAACATCCTAAACAACAAAAATAAACTAAGAATAACAAAGCTTAACACCTTATACAACAAATACAAATATAACGGCATAAAAATGCACGTTAAGATTTTAAAAACAAACTGTTTTTTGATGGCGTACGCCGAGCCTTTTAATCCATCTTTTAGGATGTACTTCCTAAGTCCTAAACACCAGAGAATTATATATTCTCGCCAGTCAATTTTGTAGACATCAAAGTCAAATATTTCTTTGTCGATGGTCGAGAGTTTGTTGTAAAGGTTCGCTGTGTTATTGTCGATGAAATGCCATTCGTTGGTCGTGAAGTAGGATAAGGCTGTCGACATTTTGTACATTTTTCTGTATAGCTTCACGAACCTGTGGGGAAAAAAAGGATAATTAATTCATTACTAACCGACCTAATACATTATTATGTCTATGCCTATAACGTTCTCTCTGCTTGGACACAGGCCCTCTCTCTGTGAGAGGAAAACAAGGAGGAAGAGGATTGGATCGACACGGTGACGTTCACCACGACTGCTTTGTTTCTTGCGGAATCTGACCCTGCCGACCAGGTACGACCGTTGCTCTCACACTGGACACGGAAGATCGCTCACACGTTTGACTCGGAATTGTTATTTTGGATTTTAATATAATACCAAAACCTACAGAATTTTGACGCGAAGGACGCATAAGCTGCAATCTATTATTCACAATCATGTTCATCTGGTTACATTTAGGCCCAAGATTGTATGTAATGGTTTCCGTCTCTGAATTTCGCGTGATACCTGGCGCTTACCCCTTAACCCAGAATTTTCTAACAAATTAATATTAAAATCACCACACTGCGACGTCTCTGATGTCGCTGATGACCAGGCGGCGGTGACCACATAGATAAAGATAATGATAAAGATATTTTATTTTGCAAATACGGGTATAAGTCATGGTGGTACATAATATAAATACAGAATCAGCCATATTTTGCCAATTGCAAGGTATGCAAAAGTATCAAGTTTACAATATTAAAACACATTTATTATTCCATTACATAAAATTCTAGTTTATCATTCACTAATAATTAACAATGTTCAACTACTTTTAATACATAAAATAATTCCGATTCATCAGTCAATAATATACTTAATGTCACAATTTCTAATAGTTATTTAAATACAATATATTATAAAATAGTCAAATATTTTTTTTCTCCAATAAAAAATCTTCAACCCTATAATAGACTTTGTCAACTAAAAAGTTCCTAAGTCTTTTTTTGAATAATGTCAAATTATAGACCTTCCAACAACTTGGTATTGGTATTGCCTCCATTTGAGCAATAATATTAGCAGATCTTGTTGAAGGTTGGGTCCTTTATGCATCAAGTCGTTGAGGCTGGATCCTGAATATGTCCTCGCAGATGCGTTAAAAACAACCCTGTATTTTGTTGTTGTCGATTCCTCTCGTTGCACACCGTGGTGAGGTAAGTAGCTTTCCGGTGTCATGTTACTTTGCAAAGCTAGCTTCATATGTTTTAATTGTAAACATTCATTCATGAACATTTTGTAATGTAAGGCTAGTGACTCGTGTTTCTGAAACTTGCGCTCCAAACTTCGAAATTGAGCTAATGCCGTTTGTTTTGAGGAACCCAACTTGTTTTCTATGTTTTCCTTTAATGGTAGCCTGACTTCGTAGTGCCCGTTTTGTTTCCTAGTTTTGGTATTTAAGTAAAACGTAATGCATTCCTGATCCTCGACAGATAGACTGGGCTGTTCTGTTATGTCCTCTATTTCCCAGAATTTATGTATGTCTTCCAAGTTGTGCAGAACTACATTACATTGGAAGCCTCCACACAATATCCACCCTAGGTGAGTTTGCTGAGCGACAGGCTGTGTTGTCATGGAAGGAGTGATCAAAGGGTTAGTCCCTTTGATCACTCCTTCCATGATAATGTTAGCGTAGACTTCGGCTCCAAGTAGCAAGTCAACTGGCCTACTAATGTTAAATACTCCGGATCCGCTAAGGTAATGTTTTCTGTGAATGACCATGAAGGCTTCGGAAATGTGTGGTTAGGGAGGTTTTTAAGTAGATTGTTCATAATCATGGCCTCTGTTGTAAAAGTGTAATCACTGTTTATGGCCTTGCATTTTATGTGAACTAACCCTTTACAGTCGTTCTCCTTTGCGCCTATACCTAGAACAACCCCATTGCATTTTTGGCGTTTTATCTTCAAGAACTGAGCAGCTTTTCGGTTATTAAAGATATCTGCGAACCCTGGTCGATAAGAGCACGCATGTTGTGATAAGTCCCGTCGGCCGCCATAACCTCCACTAGAGCAGTTGTAAGAAAAATCTCTGCATTACCGTCCTGTGATGCATTAAAGGCTTTGATCGTCGGTTCAGTTTGTTTAGAAACTTGAGAGCCCGTCGGCTTTGCAAAGGCGTCATGTAATATCGTGTTATGAGAAGCTGTACATTTGCGGCATCGTTTTGAAGTACACTGGTTGCCGTTATGGCTAAATAAACAATTGATGTACACCTGCAGTTTTTGCCTAATTGCAAGCTTTTGTTCAGGGGGCATTTCCAAGAAAGTTTTGCAATTGTAGAGACCATGCTCGCCACTGCAATGTGGACATTTGAACTTCGATACGTGTAGTGTCTTTTTCAAGGTTCCATTATTCCCACTGTTGTTATGTTTCTTGAAACCTGTTGAGGAATGTTGTTGGTTGTTAGACCCTTTTTGTTGGGGTTGGTCTTGTTTGCGACAAGCTGTCTCCAAACTGATGAATTTGGTCTCCAGGAAATCCATAAATTCTTGAAGTACTGGTAGCTCCCGCGAGTTTTTTGAAGACTCTATGTAATCGGTATACGTGTCAGAGTCTAGTTTTTGAGATAGGATGTGTACCACCATAGCATCCCACGATGTTGTGTCAATGTCTAAATTGCGGTTAGCATTCAGACTGCTGTTGCATGTTGGGCAATCCTAGAAGAATGTTCATGTGAGAAGAGAATATAGCCCTTTTGTTGTTGTAGCGATGATGCAGAATATCCCAGCATATGGAATAGTTATCTGCGCTGATTGGTAAATGTTGGATGAGCCGTTCTGCTTCCCCTTTAACTTTTCCTTTTAAAAACTGCATTTTTTTAGCACTCGAAAGCGATGGATTGTTATGTATTGCTTCTTGAAACAAATCTTTGAAGCACGTCCACTGGTTATAGTTACCGCTAAAAACGGGTATTTCTAGTGTAGGTGTAGTTTTTTCTCTATGAGCTACAGACCACATTTTAGTATTAATCGCCTTTTCCAGGCTGCTGTATTGTTTTTCATGACTCAAGAACGTTTTTTCATACTCTCCATTTTCTTCGCTTAATTCAGAATCAATTTCCCAATGCAGAGTATCGACTGCTGTCCACCTAGATTGCAGTGTTTTGAGGACGTCTTCAAATTCCCATTTGTCGGAAATAAGTTAATGTTAGAGACCGTTCTTCGGAATACCTTAAAATTCGCTGCCTGCTTGCGAAGCATCTCGTTAAATTTGTTGTTTGTACCCTGATTTACCATCCAAGCACGACGAGCTCCTTGACCCAACTCCGAAGGGTGACGATCTTCTCCCAGCTTCTGTTCCTCTGTAGACTCCTGTTCAGTCTCGAATTCTTTGCCTAAAAACGTACCTTTTCCAAGCCATCCTTGATCATCACTTCTAGATGGAGCTTCCAGCAGTTGTTGACGCATCTGGTTGATCAGCGTTTTAACAACTTGGTACGAATCGCTTGTTTTCTCGTACTCTTGTTCCGCAAAGTAGAGATGCGACTTACTTAGTTCTGTAGAAACGCGATCGTGGTTAAGTTGATACTCCTTCCAGTATTCTTCTAAATTGTTCAAACACTTTTTCAAGTATTCGAAGGTTCGTCTTTGAGTACCGGTCTTCTTCAAATTAAACCCTATCTTTTCGATGTTGATGGCGAGCGCCAATTGGACGTCATAAAGCTCAGCCATTTGGCACGTTGTATAAGGACGTAAAATCTCTCAAGGCGTTGTAAATAATGGAAAGATCTTACTTGTAGCCTACTGTTATACCACAATCGATGTTCTCCTTGGATCAGGAGCGTAATCCAGTCACAAACCAGTCCAGAATACCAACTTAGTCCACACACCACACTGTTGTATACGTAACACTCGCGATTACTTTTCGAAACGCGCGTGACCCAACGCGAAGGACCAATATGTGCGGGGTGCAATATTTGCAGGTAATATTAAAGCACTGATTGGATTTGGATTAAACGAGTTTATTAAATGTTCTTCATGTTTAATGTAAAAAGTCTTAAAGTAAAATGTTATGTTAAATGTTATAAATGCACCCGCTCTGTTAGATGTCTGGTAATGCACTGATGTTAAAGTATAATGCTTGTTGTAAACTGCTGCGTTGGCAGGTGTTCGGTTGCTTAGACCGAACACCTTTTGACACCCATTTAGGTTTATTTATTACGTTTATTTTGAATGTAATAAGCGGGAAATACAAGTAATAAAACAACTTAATCGTGTCCATAAATGCATTATACGCTATATTAGGGTCGTTCGTATCGTATAACTCTGAGAAAGAAATATTTTGCATGCAGTGATTGAATTTAACTATGTTTTCTTTACTGTAATCTCTTCTTGTACTATACCAATAGTTTATGCCATACGCCTTTGTAACGGGGCATTGAAGTAGCTGTGCTGTGTGATCCGATAATGCTTACTCTATAACTTGGATTTTACATGCTTTCCTGAAATTGTGCGCAAAATTGTCTATGCATGTCTGGCTGGCCATGCGAGCCGGCTGTTTAAATACCATTTGTAAATTATAGCTTAATAGTAGACACTCAAATGTAGCAGAAAGTCTGTTAGACTTTAGTAAATTTATGTTAAAGTCTCCTGCTATAACAATATTTTGGGTGATCTGAATATAGACATAAAACTAGGCAATAGGAATGACCGTGCACTAGAATACCTAATCTTAAACGCGTCCCACGGACTACTACCAACACACCTCCTACCAACTAGATTGGAAAATTGCCTAGATCACATCTTATTAAAAACTAAGTCAATGGCCACCACATTGGTATTGGAGTCGCATATTACTGATCACAAACCGGTTATTCTTTCGATCTCAAATACAAACCCAACACGTTACAAAAGCTTCACTATTTCCCGATCAAATCACGAAGCCATTAAAACTGAGTTGGAAAACACTGACTTTTCAGATATCTACAAAATTAAAGACGCGAATATTGCTATGAGTAAACTAATTACAAAGATATCAATAGCAATAATCAAACATACAAAGTATATCACTGTACCTAGAAAACAAAGAACGATTAAACCTTGGATAACTCCAGGACTTTTAAAATGTATCAAGCACCGAGATAAACTGCACGTAAAATCTAAGAAGTCACCAGCCAATCTAATACTACATGTAACCTATACGCGTTACCGAAATTACTGCAATATGCTACTGCGTAAATTAAAGAGGACCTATGAAAAGAGTGAGCTTGAAAAGTCTAGGAATAATCCAAAAGCACTATGGAAAACCATTAAGGAGATAACCAATACAGGTAAAATATGCTCTAGTCCTGTTGAACTACTCAAAGTATGCGACAGCCCTGCATCTTCCCTCAACAATGTCTGTTCTTTCTTTAGCAACATAGGTAAAAACATGGCCGCAAAAATAATTAATGACCCAGCTAAAGTGCCTTTAAACCGCGGGACCATGCAAGGTGGTAATGACAAGTCTCTGAAGTCGCCTGTCAATTCACTTGCTATCCAAAAAGTTAACGAATGTGACATAGAAACTATTATACTCCAGATGCGCCATGACTGTGCCGTAGGCTGGGACGGAATATCTTCCTCGCTCCTGAAGTCATGTCGTCATATTCTAGTATCGCCAATAACATATATCTGCAATCTCTGCATCGAGACAGGAGTTTTTCCAGATTCTTTGAAGAGAGCCATAGTACATCCAATTTTTAAGGGAGGTAACAGAGGCTGTGTCGATAATTATAGGCCTATATCAGTACTGTCGTCGCTCTCTAAAATCCTCGAGAAGATTCTCAATCAAAATCTAAGAAGCTTTCTTGATAAATACAAAATTATAGCGGACAATCAGTACGGCTTCCGGTCTGGAGTCTCCACTGAAGACGCAGTATTGGATCTAACGCAATCTATTTCTAAGACTCTGGACAATAGAACAAAGTGCCTTGGTATTTTCTTGGACTTGTCAAAAGCTTTCGACACAGTCTCTGTCCCCAAACTGATTTCCAAGCTAGAGCGTTTGGGTGTACGTGGCATGGCTTTGGAAATCTTAAAAGATTACCTGAGGAATCGCACCCAGCTGGTAAAGATTGGCTCTAGCTACAGTGATGAAGACGTTGTGCTGTACGGTGTTCCTCAGGGAAGCATTCTAGGCCCCACCCTTTTTCAGATATACATAGATGACCTCTGTAGAGTGTCAATACCGGCTTGTAAGGTCTATGCATATGCAGATGACACAGCGATTCTGGTTGATGGGACCTCCTGGGAAGATGTGAAACAAAAGGCGGAATTTGCAATGTCTTCAATTATGAACTGGCTTGACCTAAACTTGCTGACATTAAATTTAAA
The DNA here is from genome assembly GCA_948252095.1 of Dicycla oo. Classification (NCBI taxonomy): domain Eukaryota; kingdom Metazoa; phylum Arthropoda; class Insecta; order Lepidoptera; family Noctuidae; genus Dicycla; species Dicycla oo. The sequence continues at coordinate 18,625,534 of OX411738.1, forward strand.
GAAAATGGTTTACCTACCCTTTGCGATCCGGTCCAACATGAGACCTACAAGTAGTTTCACGATAACGGCTCACTCATGCCTGAATCAGCTAATATCGTGTTCATGTCCTTCCATTGCCAGAGCAGAAAGTGTCAAATATCTGGGTGTGCATATAGACGATGGACTAAAATGGGATAAACAACTCGATACACGAACTTCTCGAACACTACGTCTTATTCACATATTCAAATCTCTCCGAGAATCCGCCAATGTTGACACTCTAAAAATGGTGTACTTCACATTATGCCAATCGATTATTGGATACTGTGTGACTGTATGGGGTGAGGCAGCAAAGACTTATCTTCTAAGAGCAGAGAGGGCTCAAAGGGCTGTACTTAAAGTTATGCTAAGGAAACCCTACAGATACCCTACAGCGCAACTTTACGCTGATTGCAAAGTGCTGACGGTTCGGCAGCTCTTCATTCTCCAATCTGTCCTGAGGATACATGCCCGCTTACCCCCATCTGATCCAAGTAAGCGTACATATGTTCCCCCAGGTGTACAGTACAAAACCACATTTGCAAGACGTCAATACTATGTCCTCAGTCATCATGTTTTTAAAAGAATACAGAAAGAACTAGCCATAATAGACCTAAATAAATTCAATGTCAAATCAAAGACTACTGACTGGCTCATACAGCAAGACTATATTAAAACAGAGTCTATACTACTATCATACATCGCTTGACATAATTAACCACTTCAAAAACCCCCACAAGATCTGATACACACACATACACACTCACACACACACACACTCTCACACACACACACACACTCCCACACATACATCGGTTCACTCTCCTCCCTTGAGGTGTGTGTACGAGTACATACACCTCAACACTCACACATACTTGAATAGCACTAACACTAATATTAATATGCATTAGTAATGGTAATCGACACACTTTCACTCTTGTAAGTTTTAGTTTTACTAAATTTAAATTTTGGCCGATCACTGTCTCTTAAGATACAGGTTTCTTCCTAGTTTAAGAGACAGGGATCATTATTTTTTGTATGCATAGACCTTTTTTTTTTCTTTTTTTTTTTGTAAACCTAAATCTCCTGCTCACAAGCTATGTTTTATGCTTATTCTATTGTAGATACCTACAATAGAATAAGCATAAAAACATAGCTTGTTTGACACACAGACACAGTTCAGAACAAATCAATACTGATTTGTTCTGAACTGTGTCTGTGTGTATTTATTTTGGATAAATAAAGAAATTTATTATAATTATTATTATTATTTTTCCCAGTTGTCTTTGATATCATTTGGAAACGTCTCTCAAGGTTATTCAAGCAATCATTATAATTATTTAATACTCAATACTCAATACTCAAATCTTTATTAGCATTCCATATGTTACATAACAGGTGGTACAAATTACATAAAGTATAGACACAATATGGACCCGAAGGGCACAGCTTAAAGAGGTTCGGAGAGAAACTTAAGAACTATGTAGTCATTACAAAAATTTTAATAATTATATTTAACATTTGGCAACATTTTTGTGTGCGTGTGTGTACGTCTCAGTGTGTGTGTGGGTGAGTGCGCGCGTTTGGGTGTGTGTGTGTGTTTTTATGAGTGTATGTGTGTGCGTGTATGTATGTGTTGTATGTGTGTGCTTGTCATGCAATTTTTATTTCCTTAGCTATATTTGTATATTTTGTTTTATTTCTTAAACGATTTGTCTTCCATGTATTCTCTTACTGTATAATAACATTTAGTATAGAGGAATTGTTTTAATTTTTTAATAAATATTGTAGTTTTAGGTTCATCTTTTATGTTCTTTGGAAGATTGTTATAAACTTTGATGGAGCTTACTAAAGGACCGGAAGAATGTAATTTAAGTGTCGATGTTGGTAAATTTAATCTATTTTTATGTCTTAAGTTATATTTATTTTGAATTTCTTCGCGGGTGTTATAAAAATCTGGGTATTTTCGGACAAATTTACAAATTTCTAGAATATATAAACAAGGAAGTGTTAGTATTTTGTGCTTTTGGAATTGTGGTTTGCAGCTGTCTAATTGATCTATATTTGTAAGTATTCTGATTAGTTTCTTTTGTAGGGTAAATATGGTATGTGAATCAGTACTGTTCCCCCAAAGTATGATACCATAACTAAGCCACGCTTGGGCGTATGCATAATAGGTGGCGAGTGCCGTTTGGAAGTTGGTGGTTTTCTTTATTTCGCGTAAGGCGTAGGTAAATTTAGAAAGTTTTGCTCTAATCTTTTGAATGTGGGATTTCCAGTTTATGTGTTCATCTATTGACAATCCTAGGAGAGTGAAATTTTTAACCTGTTCTAGTTTGGTATTATTATAAGTGTAGTCAATTTTTATAGGGTCTCTTTGATGTGGGTGGAAGGTAATTAGTTTGGTTTTGGTGAAATTTATTTCTAGGTTGTGGTTATTCATCCAATTTATAGCTGTTGAAAGGAGGGTACTTAGTTTGTAGTTTAAATTTTCGTTTATTTGATAAGAGGTGAGTATAGATACGTCATCTGCAAACAATACGCACGGACCATTTATTGTTTTAGGAAGATCGTTTATGTAGATGAGGAATAAGAGACACCCTATGACACTCCCTTGAGGGATTGATGCATTTATGGCTTTTACATTGGATTTTATTTGTAATATTTCTTTGGTTTTATTGTTGAAATATTCTATCTCGACAACTTGCTCTCTATCTTTCAGATAAGATTCAAACCATTTATAGGCATTTCCACGGATTCCGATTCCATGTAACTTATTTAGGAGTATTCCGAATTGCACCTTATCATATGCCTTGGTCATATCTAATAGTAGACCTATAGCGTACTTTTTATTATTTATTATATTTAAGGCTTCTTGTATAAGTTTGTAGACTGCCAAAGTTGTGGATCTGTTTTTACGAAAACCATTTTGACAGTCGTCTAATATTTTATATTTTTCGCAGTATGAGTATACTCGTTTACACATTGCCTTTTCAAATATTTTAGATGCTGTGGGAAGTAGGGCAATAGGGCGATAATTGTTGGGGTCTGTTCTTTGGTTCTTTTTATGGATGGGTTTAATTAAAGCTGTTTTAAGTTCTTTTGGGAATTTTCCTTCTTCAAAAGATTGGTTAATTAGTAAGTAGAAAGGTAGTGTTAGTTCATCTGCGCAAATCTTAAGCAGGAATGGAGGCATTTCGTCTACACCGTAGCTTTTTTTATTTCGTAGGTTTTTAATTATTTGATTTATTTCATGCCCATCTACTGGGCTGAGGAACATGGAATTTTCTGTGGGACAAACGACCCTCCCTTCGGTTCGGTGCCGGAACTACAAGTGTTTTCGCCTATTGATGCAAAGAAGTCGTTAAAAATATTAGCTATTTGTTTTGGTTCGGTTATAGTGTTGTTATTTATTTGTAGTTTCAGATTGTTTTTATCTTGTTTTATTTTTTTATTCGTTCTTTCGTTTATTATACTCCACATCGTTTTTACTTTATTGGTTGATGTCCTCATTTTGTTTATATATTGTAGTTTTTTTTGATGTTGTTACAGTTTTTTTTTAAGGTTTTTTCGTATTTTTTTATAGTACCGTGTTAGTATAGGGTTATTTGTTTTGAGCGTAATAGTTTTAAGTAATCTCTTGTTTTTACAAGCTAGTTTGATACCTTTAGTCAGCCAGTATTTTTTAAATTTAGTTTTTAATTTAATTTTTATTTTAGGTATACATGAATTCAAGATGTTTTGTAATATATTTTTAAAATTTGTATAGTTTTCATTAATGTTTTTGTTAGTTGTTATTATATCCTGCCACTTTTGTTTACTAATTTCGGATTTGAATTTATTGATGTTTTCTTCATTATATAATCTCTTTCTCGTGTACCAAGTTACTTTCTTATTATTTTTAGTGTTTTGTAGTTGCATGTAAAAAATAGTAGCATTGTGATCAGAGAAACCTAATTCTTCTACTGTAGTGTAGTTATTCTTTGTATTAAAATTTGTGAATATCAAATCTAGACATGTTGAGGTAGTTCGTGAAATACGTGTGTGTTCTTTTATATGTTGCATGAATTTGTATTCTAACATGAGATCTAAAAATAAGTTAGTTTTTAAGCTGCTATCTAAAATATTAATATTTAAGTCTCCACCTAATATTACATTATGTTTACTGTACTTACTATTTATGAAATACATAAGTTTTTTTATTTGGCACATAAATACTTCTTCCTCTCTTCTATTCCAATAAATAGTTATAATAAGTATTTTTTCTTTTGGTAATTCTGTTGCACAAATTTCTACACAATATTCAATAGACATATCTCTAATAACACAAATTTCTTTATATTCCAAATATTCCTGTAATAGAATGCAGACGCCGCCGCCTCCTCGAGTGCTTCGACAGTAGGATGCTGCAATTTTGTAGCCGTTGAAGTGAAGACATTCCATTTTTTCTTGTGACAGCCACGTCTCAGTAAAACATATCACGTTGTATTTTGGATTATCATCGGTGAAAGCTTCAATTAGATGTAGTTTGTTATTTATACTTTGTATGTTCTGGTAAAGTATTTTAAAGTGTTCTACGGTGGTTCCGAAATGTATTTATTTGAGTTTCTTCGTTATAGTAGTTGTTAGATGAATGAGTTTGTATATATCTTTCAATTGGTTGGTTTGCTAATGTGGTGTTCTGGTATGTGTCTGCGTATAAATCTGTCTCTTCATTCGTTGATACATATTTGCCATCGATGTATAATTTATTGTTTCGTATTATGGCGTATTGGCCATTTTTCCGTGCTTTTATCATGTCTTCACGTAATGTATTTCTATGTTTCCGTTCGTTTTCATTTAGGAATTCAGACACAAATATCCCAGTGCCTTGGAAGTAATTTCCGTTCTCTAAAACGTACTTGGTCATTTTCTTACTTAATAACTCAATAACTATGGGTCGGTTTTTGTTATTGTATTTTCCCATTCTATAGGTTTCTTCTATGTATCCCGACAGATCTACATGCAGAATTTCGTAAAACATGTTAATCAATCTGTTGTGTACTTCATACTCAGGCTCTTGATAATACTCAGTGAAACCATAAATTACAATTTTTTTCGATTTATTTTCTGTGTATTTAGCTTCTGGAGTATTTTTTTTAGTTTTCAATTGCTTAATTTCATCCTTCAGGATTTCATTTTGTTTGTTTAGATCCTCAATCTTTTTGTTAATATTGTCTATTTCTCGTGCTTTTCCGTCGTTTTGCTTAAACAATATATTTGTTCTTCCTTCAAATTCTGCTTTTAGTTTAGAAATAGCTTTTTTTATTTCATCCTCAATTGTATTTTTAATTTCTGAGATTATATATTTGTTGTTTTCTTGTAAACGTTGCATAATAATTTCGCTTAAATTTTGAAGTGAAAGATTAGCTGTCGTATGGTTTTCCTTATCTTCTGAGCATATTGTATCGCCTAGGAAGCTCGAGTCTTCGGATAGTGTCGTATTATTAGAGTTGTTAACCGTCTTTTTCCGCGTGGTTATGTTGTTTTCAGGAGTTTTGTCTATGGTTGGGTTTATTGGTCGTATTGGTGTATTTACGTTGCCGGTTTTTGGTATTTTACATCGGCATGTTTGGCATATCCATAAGTTCTTATGTTCTGGGGTCATGCTATTAAAAACACTGGCTGAGATATTTGCGCACTGTAGGTCATATTTGTATTTACAAAAGCAACAAGCAATGTTTTCAGTATTTGGCAGATCTTGTTTACATCCTGCACATAGAGATTCCATTTCTAGGATTTTAAAAAATAGTGCCCTCTAGTGAGTAGTGACGTTACGAACTCGATAAATAGTGTGATGTCTTTTTTAAAGGTTGCGGTGCTGTTATGGCTACTCGACGCTAGATGGCGTTGCTTGTATTTTGAGTATGTTCATTTGTTATTTAGGTTCCCTTTATTGTATCTACAATTTATTAATTTAATAGATAAATACCTTTCTGGTGTGATATAAGGCAATATCCTGCTTGTTGTTCCAATAACATTGAGTAATATGACACTGCACTCTTTTAGATTTTGAAATCGAGTTTGAAAAAGTTCGTTAGCGTAAACACAATTTGTTAGTTTATATCACTTTTTCTGGTAGGATTTCTTTGAACTATAGTTTTTATCACTATTAGCAACTGAGATTTACACTTTAATTTAGTTTTTACAGCGATATATGCACTTAAACTATTTATTAACATTTAAAATACACGGAGCTATTGTTTACGTGCACACTCTTTTGTTGATAATTCATGTACATTAGGTACCCTATAAATACAGACGATAATTATTTTATAGCTTATAAGCTCAATGGCGCAACATTCAAAAATACCAGAAGTTGACAATTTAGCAATTTTAGGCAGTTCTTTCCATTTGTGGCCATTTTTCACAAGAATACATGCTCCCCTTCTTTTTTTCCCTTTTCTGTAATAAGACGACGCTAAATCATAATTGGGTACATACAACTGGCTCTCGTAGCCTTCCATAATGAAATGTTCGGTGATGCATATTATATCAATACATATTTTGTTTATCAGCTAGTTGATCTAGACATACTGATAAATCATCCGATTTTTTTAACAAACTTGCTATATTTTGATGTAAGATATTAATATACTTATTCGAGAAAAAACAACTCTTTAACATTAGCCTCTGAGTTGTTAATGGTGTCAGTTATTATAGGGAATAACTCCAAGTCAATTTTGATCCTATTCATTATACTTTTAAATATTAATTGTATTCCAGCTTTATTTAATATACCAGATTTATGTGAAAACATGTCAAATTCAAATGTTAGGTCATAATTAGTGTCGAAATAGTATGCACAGTCATGATATTGGAGGTTCATATAAAGTAGCTCATTAAACGTCTCAACCTTATAATTATATATAGGCGCTCTTGGTACATACGAAGGAGTGCATACTATAATATTTGTATGGGTTATCTGCACTAAGCTTTGGTTAGTAAATTTTATTAAATCAATAAAATTATTGCTATATTTAAAGTCAGTGTCTCAAAAGTTATACAATAATCATTCATAGTGAAATCTCTTAATTTCGATTTTAAATTAGCTAATAGGAGTTTTATCTTAGCGTTTGGTAATGAATAACTACAGAATTTAAATTCTTTAGAGAAATTTTCTTCAATAGCTTGCAGTATACCTCTTTGTGTGCTATTACTTAATACAAACAGTTTCCTCTGTTTGGCGTCATTGAGAGTGCTCGTTCTTGAAGTTTTCTTATCCGGTGTTGAATTCTTCATTGGCGGCGTCAATTTTGTATCATTTGGCGACATTGCTACATTTGATATCTGATTTTTAGTAACCAATGTGTTATTGTTATTTGTTGCTTGTGCCTCCTCCCATTTATTCTTCACCTGTGTGCACATGTTATCTCCATTTGGTGAGTTTTGGTCTTTCTGCATCTTCTCTCCAGAATTCGCCACCACCGGTGTGCATGTTATTTCTTCAATAGGTAGTTGATTGCGTTTTTCTGGGGTCATATACTGTAGGCATGTGCTTTCTCTGTTGCTGTCATGTAATTGATTTCTTTTATTTTTCCTATTCCAGGTTTTTGGGGAATTCTCTGTGAAGTCTAGTTTTTTATAGACATTTATAATTCTCTGGCAATTTAACAATTCGCATTTCAAGTTACTATTTTCTTCGTGTAATGCATCAATTTCGTTATTAGCAGACTGTAGTTCTCCTGACAGTTGATTGATTTGTGCTTTGAGCACTTCACAACATGAGTGGCTTATAACAAGGGATGTGCTTGGAAGACTTGTCATTGTTGAGTCAAATATGTGAGAATTAGATAAATCAGTCAAAGATTTCGATTGCTGTAGATTGACAGTAACCCTCTTTCTTTGCGTTATGTTGTTGTAAGAATCCATTTTAAAATGTTGATGTTATTGTTTTATTAAAACCTAAAATTATTTTAAAATTCCCACTTTTGTGGAAAAAACTTCCAGGCTTACTATGTAGTTTTCAATGTGCAAAATAGTATTCTCTGTTGAACTGGAACGTTTCTGTCAAATTCCGCTACTCACCGCTAGATGGCGGTAGATTACATGCACGAATGTAATATATGTGACACTATGTCAAGTTTATGACTGGAACGCGATCATCGGTTGACCAATGACGGCAATGTTAATGTTTATATTTTAAAATGTAACGTTCACAATAGGTGCAATTTAGCATGTAAGCATTTTCATCACTTATTTAGTACGCTATTTATTGTAACAAACTTAGTTGAGATAATATTGGTTCACTCATTGTCTTTTTGTGTCACTTTTGTTACTTTATTGTTGCTTTTGTAAACAAACACTCGGCCGTCCCTTTTTGTCGATTTTTTCCACACAATGGTTCCAAAACTCATGAATAACACTGTCAGTTGGTTATTAGTGAATGTTTTAGAGGTTCACTTAATTATATTCACTTATAGGTACACACTCAAATTATTTTAAGACATTTAGAACAGAGCGTTTTTATTTTACGTCAAGCTTCGACCAACTATGGCGGGCTCGGCTTCCAGTCTAACCGGATGCAGCTGAATACCAGTATTTTACCTATGCGACTGCCTAAAGAAGAACTGGTGAAGACTGATTGTCAGATTTTCGGGCTTCTGACTATCTGACTAGTATAAAATTAAATAAAATCTTACCTTCTCTCCTTTCCAAGAATGAAGCATATTCCATCAATGATATACCCAGGAATCATATGCAGAAGCCAAGAGTATATCCAGAACAAAGTAGCGTTCTTGGTACGCAAAACGAACTTGTACCCTATTGCTGCTGGCGTAGGGTAGTTATTTCTTACGACACCATCTATCGTCATGACATTGTCGCCTGTTTGATAAGAATTGAAATGATATTATAAGTACGCCTGTATGTAAGGAAAAGGCAGAGGTATATAAAGTGCGAGTCTTTATAATGTGTACATAATATCGAAATGAGCGAAACTATGCTTGGATTCAGGAAAGGTAAATCCATTAATATGGCGATCTATGACGTGATCCATAAAATTGTTTCTTGTGTTGATGCTAGAACTCCAGTGGCGGCCTTGTTCATGGATATGTCTTAAGCATTTGACCATGTAGATCATGGTATACTGCTAAACAAATTAGAGCGTTATGGGATTAGAGGAACTGCATTAAATCTATTACAATCTTATCGCTCTAATCGCACTCAAATCACGACGCTTGGTATACTATGTGCGAGCTCGAAACTTGAAAGAACATACATCTCACGTCCTAGGAAAACTACTTACGGTGTTCCCCAAGGTAGCATTCTTGGCCCTCCATTATTTAACATTTACATAAATGATATGCCTAAAGTCAGTAAACATCAGATGGCCTTATTTGCTGAGGACAGCACTATTTTATTCTCTAGTAATGACATCAATATTCTTGAAAACGACATAAATGACGATCTTAAAAATATAATAAATTGGTTAGTTAATAATAATCTACACATAAATCTTAACAAAACGAAGATAATGACATTTAATCAAAGAACAAATAAACCGGAACTTAATATCAAATATGGTAACGTATCAATCTCGGAAACTGACATAACAAAATTTCTGGGCCTTTACATAGATAGTCATCTGACTTGGAAACATCATATCCACGCTTTGTCAACGAAGCTTAGCCAATTTGCTTATGCTCTCTACAAACTATCAAAAACGGTAAACCGCGTTACAGTACAAATAGCTTATAATGCTTATGTGGCTTCTAGCATTAGGTACGGTATCATTTTCTGGGGCAACTCCACTGACAGAGACGTTGCTTTTAAAGCTCAGAAGAAATGCTTGCGATCGTTTACCAAATTACAATCGATTGATAGTAAACCATTGTTTAAGGAACTTCGTTTGCTCACTCTACCGTCTATGTACATATATGAAATGGGAGTGTTTGTTCGCTGTAAGCTGCATTTATTTGAAAAACTGCGCTCTCGCCGTTATCAGAATACCATTCATGTTACCTCTCATAAAACAGCATTGGCAAAAGTGTGTTAGGTATGGCTCCAAAAATATATAACAGTATACCAGCAGCTATTAGAAATATAGAGTGTCTGGGATCTTTTAAGAGGTCTTTGTTTAAATTCCTTGTAGATAGATGTTACTACTCCATCACTGAGTTTACTACTGATAAACAGAGGTATGACGATTCCGACTTGCTAATTAAACGCTTATGATTTTATTTATTGATTAAGTATGAATGTGTTTATTTAAATTAAAATTAAAATTTACTAAAATTGTAATGACCTGTATACCTAATTGACCTATTACTAATTGACATACTTAAAATTATATATATTTTTTTTGTAATCTATTGACATGCCACCTTAAATTGCAATTGCTTGTCTATGAATATTTTGTACGCCATATATTGGCAAAACATAGTGCACATGTTTTAGACAATATACAACCATTAACCACACCTATGTTTTACAAAATAAACGATTGATTGATTGATTTTATCGACGGAAAAATATAAAAAAAAAAAAAAAAATCAAAAAACGAAATTAAACTTTTTATAGCATTTTTAGAATTGTTGTTCGCTGCTGTGATCTCTGTGTAAACAAAACGGTATAACTTTTAAAGTAAACGATCTATCACAATTAAACAAACTCAGTTATGATTAAAAATAACAGGGCGTCCTCATAAAATAAAAGTTAAATAAAAATCTGCCCTCAATTGAGAATTAAGGTGTTTTCTTGACAAAAATCTGTTTTTTTTTTTATATTTTTTTACAATAATTGTAAAATTTCTCAATAAAACCCCCTATTGCTTACATTTTTTTATTACTTTAAATTATTCTACATCGTATTAACTTTCTAAAAGTAAAAATACCACGTTTATGACAGGCCAGTTGGCGTGGTTGGTTAAGATACCACCTATCATGTCGCAGGTCGTGGGTTCGATTCCCATCCAGGACAAACATTTGTGTGCATGAACATGTCTATTTGTCCTGAGTCTGGGTGTAATTATCTATATAAGTATGTATTTACAAAAAAAAAGTAGTACATATAGTATATCAGTTATCTGGTTTCCATAGTAAAAGCTCTGCTTAGTTTGGGACCAGATGACCGTGTGTGAAAATGTCCCAGGATATTATTATTATTTTTTACATTTCTCGGGACCCTGGAGTCCCGGCCCTTTGGAAGGCGTACGAGGAGCCGAAGCCAACTCGCAGAGGCCCCTTAAATAATTTTAAATGATGAGGAGGCACCAACCGACGATTATCCCTGTATGCACTATGCAAGTGCACCCAAGGACAACCCCCGGTTGGTGCAGGACTATTGTTGTGCGTGGAAACAAAACATATTGGGCTATGGGTCAGGGTGGCTAAAGTGGATTGGGTAACTTGAACTATGGAAGAACTATGTGCCCTGCCTGACCAATATTATATATTATACACGGATAAAATGGCAGGGGGTGACTTGCACACTCAATAATGGGCCCCCGGAAACGGCCGCTAGCACATAGTGACGTAGCGACAAGGGGGCAACACTTCCTGAGGTACTTGAGGAGTGGAGAGGTATTCCACGGCTATCAGGACAATCCCGGAAGTACGGTCAAGATCCTTACCAGCATCTTACTGGAATACTTCCTTCCTCCGAGCACGTTTGCTCTTGCGAATCCCCACTCAAGCCGGCCAATAAAGGCAAGAAAGAGGTGGGAGCTTTGTTCCTCGTCAGTGTTCACTCCAGCCGGCCAATAAAGGCAAGCCAGAGATGAGGACAAGATTTCTCTCTGGAGATAGGGACCGTGGGGTCGCTACTGCCCAACAGCTCGCCACATGCTGCCCTGCGGGTTTCTGTATCTCTCTTGGTGTGGCTCCTCATCATAGACCCGTTCCGGCAAAGTAAACTCTACCGGCACAGGCCTAAAGTTTGGAGAGCGCAAGCCCCACCACGACGTCAACGTAGAGATATAGCGATGGGGAATGTATGATATATTATTATTATTATCTCCTTTATTCAATTATTTACATATAAGTTATATTTTTAAATATTAGAATTAAAAAAAAAATTGAAAATATAAAAAATAGAAATCCACCGGCATGGGGAACAGGGTCCAAGCTACCGGTGGTTAGGACCCCAGAGACAGGATCCTCCTCACAATACGCGCCGTATCAAGGAGGACTGCCTTCTGAATCAGGCCCTTCACCCAGCCACCCAACGAGAGTCTCTTGAGATATTGGTCGAGGCTCTTAGCGATAAGGCCATTGACCGTAACGACTATCGGCACAATGATTGCCGAGTCCACATTCCACATAGCGACAACCTCGTGGGCTAAGTCGAGATACTTCAATTGTTTCTCCTTCTCAGCCTTCACGAGGTTCTCGTCAGGCGGGATAGTGACATCGATTATCATTGTGCGGCGCACTGATCGATCTATTACCACTATATCAGGCTTATTATTATTATTATTATAATCACAACATTTCCTATCAGCTGTTAAAGAAAGGCCTTGCACACTGCTACGTACAAAAATACTTCAGCAGGCAGACAATAAATATGTTTTTTTTTATATTTTTTAAATATTTTTCCGTAGATAAAATTAAGCATAGTTCCCCTCATTTCGATATGTGCACATTATAAAGACACACTGTATAGTACACCCATATTTTGCCAATTGAATCGATGATTTCTAAAAGGCCACTTGTCACACTATATATTGTCTAGGGACAAGTGCCCTTTTAGAAATCAATGATTCAATTATTTTTAAGAGGGAAATTAACAGACTGAATGTCGAGCAAACTTTCGCGTTTCATACAAATACGAAACTTATTCTTATTTACAAAGGCTTACCAACTGAATATATACAAAATATTTGTCATAATTATAGATCTCGCATGTATGTATACATAGGTATATGAATGAAAGGAAAGCGAGGCACAAAGAAAAAATATACATAATTTTGAAATGATATGCAAAGTAGATAATCAGATAATAATGTCTTAGGCAGATAATGTCCATATTTGTATAAGCAAAAGCGAACAAGCGCTTCAACGAATATATGAACTGTAACATGTTACGAATAATGTTCATAATATTATACGGACGCTTACTTTCTTGTCTTTCAACCCTACTTACCCCATAGGCTAGGATTTCTGGTCGTGACCACAGTATAAATCCTCGGTTGCCCCCGTGCAGCAGGAGTTCTCTTGGCTGTCTCCCAGGCCGCAGCTATGACGGCGTTGTTCACGTAGTCCACTGGCACCAGGCCGATACGGATGTCGTCATTGGAAAACATTGTGTGCATGAGGCCTAAGCCGGGACCCAGGATCATCTGGAATGGTTTAGGAGCATTTAAGAAGACGTCTAAGTGGAAAAACAATAAAATTGAGGAGACAACAGTAGTGATATTCAGTTAAAATCTCACCGTGTGGGAACTTAACTGAAGTGAACTGTCATTCTACCTGTCAGTACACTACAGGCTGCAGGCTGCACTGCTACAGTATGACATAGTACACTACAGACTGCATGCTGCACTGCTACAGTATGACATAGTACACTACAGGCTGCAGGCTGCACTGCTACAGTATAACATAGTACAATACAGGCTACAGGCTGCAGGCTGCACTGCTACAGTATGACATAGTACACTACAGGCTGCAGGCTGCAGGCAGCACTGCTACAGTATGACATAGTACACTACAGGCTACAGGCTGCAGGCTGCACTGCTACAGTATGACATAGTACACTACAGGCTACAGGCTGCAGGCTGCACTGCTACAGTATGACATAGTACACTACAGGCTACAGGCTGCACTGCTACAGTATGACATAGTACACTACAGGCTGCAGGCTGCACTGCTACAGTATGACATAGTACACTACAGGCTACAGGCTGCAGGCTGCACTGCTACAGTATGACATAGTACACTACAGGCTGCAGGCTGCACTGCTACAGTATGACATAGTACACTACAGGCTGCAGGCTGCACTGCTACAGTATGACATAGTACACTACAGGCTACAGGCTGCAGGCTGCACTGCTACAGTATAACATAGTACACTACAGGCTACAGGCTGCACTGCTACAGTATAACATAGTACACTACAGGCTACAGGCTGCAGGCTGCACTGCTACAGTATGACAAAGTACACTACAGGCTGCAGGCAGCACTGCTACAGTATGACATAGTACACTACAGGCTGCAGGCTGCACTGCTACAGTATGACATAGTACACTACAGGCTGCAGGCTGCACTGCTACAGTATGACATAGTACACTACAGGCTGCAGGCTGCACTGCTACAGTATGACATAGTACACTACAGGCTGCAGGCTGCACTGCTACAGTATGACATGGTACACTACAGGCTGTAGGCTGCAGGCAGCACTGCTACAGTATGACATAGTACACTACAGGCTGCAGGCTGCGCTGCTACAGTATGACATAGTACATTACATGCTGCAGGCTGCGCTGCTACAGTATGACATAGTACACTACAGGCTGCAGGCTGCAGGCAGCACTGCTACAGTATGACATAGTACACTACAGGCTGCAGGCTGCAGGCAGCACTGCTACAGTATAATTTAGTACACTACAGGCTACAGGCTGCAGGCTGCACTGCTACAGTATGACATAATACACTACAGGCTGCAGGCAGCACTGCTACAGTATGACATAGTACACTATAGGCTGCAGGCTGCACTGCTACAGTATGACATAGTACACTACAGGCTGCAGGCTGCACTGCTACAGTATGACATAGTACACTACAGGCTGCAGGCTGCAGGCAGCACTGCTACAGTATGACATAGTAAACTACAGGCTGCAGGCTGCAGGCAGCACTGCTACAGTATGACATAGTACACTACAGGCTGCAGGCTGCAGGCAGCACTGCTTCAGTATGACATAGTACACTACAGGCTGCAGGCTGCAGGCAGCACTGCTACAGTATGACATAGTACATTATAGGCTGCAGACTGCAGGCTGCACTGCTACAGTATGACATAGTACATTACAAGCTGCAGGCTGCGCTGCTACAGTATGACATAGTACACTTCAGGCTGCAGGCTGCAGGCAGCACTGCTACAGTATGACATAGTACACTACAGGCTGCAGGCTGCGCTGCTACAGTATGACATAGTACATTACAGGCTGCAGGCTGCGCTGCTACAATATGACATAGTACACTACAGGCTGCAGGCTGCAGGCAGCACTGCTACAGTATGACATAGTACACTACAGGCTGCAGGCTGCAGGCAGCACTGCTTCAGTATGACATAGTACACTACAGGCTGCAGGCTGCCCTTCTACAGGGATCTTTTGACGCTCGAATGTTGGCAGGGTCGCTGTTGGTAAACATTTGTGAAATGTCACTTGAAATGTATTTAAAAACAAGATGGCGCCGTTAGATTCGACGTTGCCACGTGCCAAAATAACCTTGTGGACGTAGCGCTATAGTTACTTACACCACTAGCTCCGTACACGTTTGACATATCGAGCCAGCCAGGATTAGGTTCCTTGTGAGCGCAGGTTACTGGAACAGAAAATTGTATTATGTAATTACAGAAACGGATTTTTTTAATAAACAGAAACTATTGCGTACTTATAATATGAACCACCACAAACACCCATCGTTAACGGGCACTTATACGATGAATAGAAATATAAACACAAGGAGAGGAGCATGTCTGCGAGACGATATAGACCATGATAGTGGCCCTATCAGTTAACTGTATGTGCCCATAAAGTATTCGCAGGTAACAGCCAATTCAAAGTTAAACAGCCGGACGGAAAAAAAAAAACATGTCAACAACACCTAATCAGTGCGATAATAGCTGCGTCTCTATTTTACAAGAAAAACAGGGTGCGACAGAGAATGGTAGGCAGGTGGGCGAGCGAGAAGTGATGGCGTCTGCGGAGAGTGCAAGTGAGACCGAGTGTATGACGAGCGAAATTACGACGATGCCCGACAAAGAGCCGATTGCGACGCCCGCGATGGTTACAGCGAAATGGCTGGTCAGCGAATGAATGTTCCCACGGCGGCATCTTATCAGTCGGTATCGAGTGAGATAAAGGCTTCGCTCGTGCCTCAGGCCATTTTTCATCACCAATAACGATACGATTCAAAATTCCCTCGTTATTGTAACGGTTGAGTAGTAGCAGCACTCGACTCGTGTTGGTTGGTTTGCTTCACTCAATTCATGCGGTACCCATTTTTCAACCTTATTCACTTTTCCAATTGTTTTAAGTGAATTAAAATTGTTTATCACTCACACGGAAGCCTACCGCTAATTCTGACGTGGTTTGCGATGGATCCGCTGCCACGATCACTTTTAATTCTTCATTGTCAACTAGGGTCTCCGGCCGTCCACGGGGTTTGTTGTGTAGGTCAAAATTTTCAGAACTAAAACGTTGGAACCAAAAATGTACCGTGTTTTCTTTTACTGGATTAAGGCCGTGGCGGTAGCCAAAGTTGATAACTCATCCCCATTTCGCCTGTTCATAAAAGACGTTACGACCGGACAGAAATATCTCGTTGATACGGGTGCAATCGTTTCCGGAACCGTCATAGTTTGCGGAAAAAATAACCGGACTCCGAGCAACTACTTGTATGCAGCTAATGGGATACAAATTCCTTTTTGTTTATTAAATTTTGGCATGAGGTGTCCGTACAAGTGGCGATTTTTGATTGCGACAGTCAGTAGTCCGATATTAGGCGCTGATTTTCTGCTACGTCACGCACTCATTATGGATCTTCACGGGCGATGATTAGTGGATCAATAGACGAAGACTACTGGCCCACCACTGTACATCGTGACGACTGGCTCAACACTGTACATTGAGACTACTGGCCCAACACTGTACATCGAAACTAATGGCCCACCACTGTACATCGAAACTACTGGCCCAATACTGAACATCGAGACTACTGGAGCAACACTGTACTTCGAGACTACTGGAGCAACACTGTACTTCGAGACTACTGGCCCAACACTGTACATCGAGACGACTGGCACAACACTGTACATTGAGACTACTGGCCCAACACTGTACATCGAAACTAATGGCCCACCACTGTACATCGAAACTACTGGCCCAATACTGAACATCGAGACTACTGGAGCAACACTGTACTTCGAGACTACTGGCCCAACACTGTACATCGAGACGACTGGCACAACACTGTACATTGAGACTACTGGCCCAACACTGTACATCGAGACTACTGGCCCAACACTGTACATCGAAACTAATGGCCCAACACTGTACATCGAAGCTACTGGCCCAACACTGTACATCGAGACTACTGGCCCAACACTGTACATCGAAACTAATGGCCCAACACTGTACATCGAGACGACTGACTCAACACTGTACATTGAGACTACTGGCCCAACACTGTACATCGAAACTAATGGCCCACCACTGTACATCGAGATGACTGGCACAACACTGTACATTGAGACTACTGGCCCAACACTGTACATCGAAACTAATGGCCCACCACTGTACATCGAAACTACTGGCCCAATACTGAACATCGAGACTACTGGAGCAACACTGTACTTCGAGACTACTGGCCCAACACTGTACATCGAGACGACTGGCACAACACTGTACATTGAGACTACTGGCCCAACACTGTACATCGAGACTACTGGCCCAACACTGTACATCGAAACTAATGGCCCAACACTGTACATCGAAGCTACTGGCCCAACACTGTACATCGAGACTACTGGCCCAACACTGTACATCGAAGCTACTGGCCCACCACTGTACATCGAAACTACTGGCCCACCACTGTACATCGAAACTACTGGCCCAATACTGAACATCGAGACTACTGGAGCAACACTGTACATCGAAACTACTGGCCCACCACTGTACATCGAGACTACTGGCCCACCACTGTACATCGAAACTACTGGCCCACCACTGTACATCGAAACTACTGGAGCAACACTGTACATCGAGACTACTGGCCCAACACTGTACATCGAGACTACTGGCCCACCACTGTACATCGAAACTACTGGCCCACCTCTGTACATCGAAACTACTGGCCCAATACTGAACATCGAGACTACTGGAGCAACACTGTACATCGAGACTACTGGCCCAATACTGTACATCGAGACTACTGGACGAACACTGTACATCGAGACTACTGGACGAACACTGTACATCGAGACTACTGGCCCAACACTGTACATCGAGACTACTGGCCCAACACTGTACATCGAAACTACTGGACGAACACTGTACATCGAGACTACTGGCCCCACACTGTACATCGAGACTACTGGCCCAACACTGTACATTGAGACTACTGGCCCAACACTACATCGAGACTACTGGCCCACCACTGTACATCGAGAGGACTGACTCAACACTGTACATTGAGACTACTGGCCCAACACTGTACATCGAGACTAATAGCCCACCACTGAACATCGAGACTACTGGCCCAACACTGTACATCGAGACGACGTGACTCAACACTGTACATTGAGACTACTGGCCCAATACTGTACATCGAGACTACTAGCCCAACACTGTACATCGAGACTACTGGCCCACCACTGTACATCGAAACTACTAGCCCAATACTGTACATCGAGACTACTGGACCAACACTGCACATCGAGACTACTAGCCCATCACTGTACATCGAAACTATTAGCCCAACACTGTACGCAAAAGCACGTCTCCTTCCGCCTCATAAATATATCGCTGCAAAGGAAGAAATCCAACTTATGGTGCACCCGTCGGCAAGTCCACTCCACATGGTACTGAAGAAAGATGGCAAGTATAGATTATGTGGAGACTACCGCAGACTCACCGGACCGCTATCCGATATCTCGATTGCACGACTTAACATATAACCTACAAGACAAGAAAATCTTCTCAAAACTGATCTTCAAAAAGCTTACTACCAAGTCAGAAACAGTGAAGATGATATAAAGAAAACAGGCGTAATAGATAACGCCTGTTTTTGCCTTTGGCTTATTTGAGTTTACGAGAATGTGCTTCGGCTTGAGGAACGCTGAGCAGACTTTTTAACGTCATATGGACAATGTGCGTCGCCGGATGAAAAGACTGGTTAACCTTACAGTTAACCAGTCTTTTCCTTCGTCGACGATATCCTTACAGCCTCAGAGAATGAAGAAGAATATAGGAAAATACTTGCAGAAGTGTTGCTACGACTCAATGACAACGGATTGCAGATAAACGTCGCTAACTGTATATTTGGTCACTCAAAACTTAACTTCCTAAGCTATGCAATAAGCTCAGAAGGATTTAGTCCGACAGAAGATTAAACGCTTCCGACCACTGTTCGTTGTTTCGTCAGAATGTAAAATTTTTACCGATTGAACATTTTACAAGCTGCCGCACATCAAAAAGAACTAAGTAAATATTTTCACAACGCTGAAAAGAACGACAAGACAAAGATCCAGTGGAGTAAAGAGGCAGATATAGCTTTTAATAAGTGCAAGCAAGATATTGAAAATGTGATCTTCCTCTCATACCCATCCCCATCGCAGAGCGCACCATTCACTATCATGACAGACGCGTCAAACTCCTGCGCTGGCGCAGTTATTCAACAGAACATAAAAGGGAAACGGAAACCGCTAGGATTTTTTTCGAAGAAATTTACTGAAGCGCAACGGAAATATAGTACGTATGACAGAGAGCTGCTTTCCATATAAATAATATATATCGGTGCAACATTTTTGCTGCATATTTGAGGGACGCGAACTGGTCATTTATAAGGATCACAAACCATTGATCCAAGCACTTGTGGCGGGTTCCAAGAACGAAACGCTCCGTCGTACAAGGTACCTAGAATATATCGGACAATTCACATCTAACATCAAACCCCATCAGCCGTCGATGATCCGACGATCGGTCCGTATAAAAAAATCAGAACTGTTTATGATCCGACGGTCGGTTCCCTAGTCTGACCATGTTCTGACCGTATTTAATAAGCGATTTATAGTCTGCGAACTGTATTTTACCCGCTCTAACTAATACAAAGTGTAGGAAAAAAAGACAAGGAAGGCATGAAAGTCTCATGCTAAACATGTTACATTCGTTGAAGTATGAACTTAACCTATTTTTTGCCCGGCGCGCGGGTCGCCAAACTAAGGCGTGTTATTGTAAAGCTTGTGGGATGAAAAAAATGTATGGGCAGGTGTGTGTTTTCTTATTGATTTATGTAAAAGAGTTTATCTTTATGTAAATAAAATAAAAACTCTTTGAAATATTAATTTCATTTATTTAGAACAAGTTTTTAACAACAAACTGGGAAAAATTCGCTCACTTTGATTTCAACTTACTATTAATGATACATTACAAGACAAAACTGTACTAATGCATATTTAATAAGTTAGCTTATTTCATAACTATTTCAACGACATAACTTTTATGTACAGCTCCCATACAAAACTTTAGAGATATTCGTCATTTTAATCACGCGTGCCGCAAATGCGCGAGGTCAGCCAAGGTCAGATAAAATAAGTGAAACAGATGCGCGGATTTCGCAAAATGGCGTCGACAGATGAAGGGAACGTCAAACGCTACGTCAAAAATAACCAAGTCGCAGACGCTCTCTCACGAGTTGAGACAATAACCAACCTGACAATAATTGATTACGAAGAGTTAGCAAGGAAACAAATCGAAGATGAAGGGTTGGGAATGTTGAAAAATACCGGAAAATACGTTTTAAAAGGTATCATTATTCCGAAATCAATCATCAAGGTAACTTGCGAGATGTCAACAAGTTCAGCCCGTCCATATTTACCGCCGCAATTTTGAAAAACTGCATATCAACCGATTCACGACTTAGTCATCCAGGAATAAGAGTCACAAGTCACTGCCCGCTAAAGTTACAACTAGGGTGAGTTGTAACTTTAGCGGGTCTGTCACTATTTGCTGATGACAGTACTGTGACCATTAATAGCACAAACGCTCAAACCTACAACTATTAAATTACTAAGCAACCTCAATAGTACAATGGTTATCGCTTGGCTGGCTGTATCGCTTGACATCTCGAAGGCCTTTGACAGGGTCTGGCACGCTGCTCTGCTCAGCAAGCTTCCTGCTTATGGCAGCCCAGCTGATTTTTGCAGCTGGATATCAGATTTCCTTAGTGAACGGTCGATCAGAGTAGTTGTTGATGGCTGCTCTTCTGACCTTATGGCTATTGATGCCGGAGTTCCTCAGGGGTCTGTTCTCTCTGCAACTCTTTTCCTGCTGCACATCAATGACCTGCTTCGGCCTGGTATTGTTGGGTACGCAGATGACAGTTCAGTTTCAGAGAGATACTTGTCCAGCGCAAAAACCTGCGGGGCCGAAGTTCGATCCTTGAGAGAGGCCATGGTAGAGCGGACAGATTTGACCTTAAGCTTTGTCTCCCAGTAGGGTGATGATAATCTGGTCTCTTTTAACGCCACCAAAACACAGGCGTGTCTTTTTACCGCTAAAAAGAGTCGTTTTGTCCAAACTCCTACTTTTCGAGGTGCATCTGTTCCTGTAACTGATCGACTTGAGCTCCTAGGCATGGAGTTGACATCTAATCTCAACGTCGGCGCCACCATCGAGTACAAGGCCCAAACTGCGGCCAAGAAACTGGGCATCCTAAATAGGGTGAAGCGATACTTTACGCCTGGACAGCTTTTGACCCTTTACAAAGCGCAAGTCCGATCCTGCATGGAGTATTGCAGGCACCATTGGGATGCATCAGCCAAGTACCAACTAGCCGCGCTTGACTCGGTGGAACGCAGAGCTAAGAGGCTGATTGGCGACGTAAAACTGGTGGATGCCAAGCTTCATAGCTTGGCTCATCGGCGCAAGTTTGCCTGCTTGTCGGTCTTCTACAGATTTTACTTCGGAGAGTGTGCCCGAGAACTCCACGACCTCATTCCACCGGCCCCCTTCTACCATCGGACATCTAGATGCACTGCCAGTTACCATCACTACCTGGTTGCTATTCCACCAATTCGCACTAAGCGCTTCCAAATGTCTTTATAATGCGCACAGCAAAAAAGTGGAACTCACTACCGGCGTCTGTGTTTCCGAACGCATACAACCCTAATCTCTTCAAAGTGAGAGTGAACAGGCTTCTTCTGGGTAAGCTCACTCCATCGTCGACTTTGTCTCTGTCACCTGTGACCTAGACTAGAGTCAAGAGCAAACCCATCAAAAATAAAAAAAAGGTTAGATAATAATAATCTAAAAATAAATATTGAAAAGACGAAGTTAATGATGTTAAGCCAACGTTCAAACAGAAATATGAGTAGATATTGACATATTTTTTTAAATTATTTTTCTCTTTTTATTAAATGATAAATGATTTTTATTTCTGTAAGTAGGTTTGTACAAACACTTTTACAAGTCAATATTTTTTTTTTTTAAACTAGATGAGGTCGGCGTTTCCTATCTGACTACTCTGAGAAGAAAGGCCGAAACAAACTCAGAGGTCACAGTCTCTTATAAAGTCCAGACATAATCTTGGTCACTTCATGTGAAGACCATGTAGATTGGTATCTGAAATGGTCTTTTGAGGAAAGAACCACACAGATTGAGAGGACCTGTCCAGTCAGTGCACGCATTTGTCAGTAATCGCGCAGCTCAACTCAGAACTTAAGGAGCTCAACGATTCGACGAACAATACCAAAGAAAGGACATTGAGGTAGGCCGCATAGATTACTCAAACTGCCAGACCATGATTAAAAATAACTGAGAGAAAAAATAAAACAAACAAAAAAAAAAGCAATGACCTACATAGTCTTCACATTCACAATAAAGTAAAATAATATAATACTTACAAAGTAAATATTCATGTCAACATTCAGTATGCAAAAATAAAAATAATATAAAATAAAATTGGAGCAGTTCAATCCCAAGCCTTTTTGTCCTCAATATAATCTTTAACGGTATAAAAAGCTTTCTGACAAAACTTGCGTTTAATGAATGATTTGAATTTATTAAGGCTCAGATCTTGAACGTGGCTTGGAAGTTTATTATAAAAGCGTATACATTGACACCTGAATGACGCACCTATTTTCTTGAGCCTTGTTGGAGGTACAACAAATTTGTGTTTGTTCCTAGTATTTATATTGTGGATATCACTGTATTTTTTAAACAATTTAATGTTTTTATGGGCATATAAAAGATTTTCAAAAATGTACTGAGAAGGCAAAGTCATTATATTAATCTCCTTAAATTTCTCTCTGAGAGATTGTCTCGGGCTTAATTTATAAATGCATCGAACAGCTCTTTTCTGCAAAACAAAGATAGTCTGAATGTCGGCTGCATTTCCCCACAACAGAATACCGTACGACATTATACTATGAAAATAGCTAAAGTACACTAAACGGGCTGTCTCTATGTTGGTTAAATTACGAATTTTCCTAACAGCGTATGCTGCGGAGCTTAGCTTTTTATCGATATTGATTTCTATGGCTATTTATTATTAATTAACTGATAATTGTTTTTTTTTTAACTGTCCAGGCTTATTTGTGACTACGAGAGAAATTAAATAATATTATAAAAGAAAAAGAAAAGATTTAATTTAATTATTGAGGCTTTGCCGACTTGATTTCGTATTTACTAACAAAGATTTGAACGCCCTGCATCTAATATGTGCAATAACACACGAAATAAGCTATAGTCAGTTTCAAATATACAAATCGACTGGAGCATGTTCACATTGACATCGGGTTCACGTCGGGCCATATATCCTGGGACAATGTACACACGGTCATCTGATCCCAAACTAAGCAGAGCTTGTACTATGGAAAGCAGATAACTGATATACTACATTCACTACTTTGTGTTTTATAAATACTTACTTACATTACACCCAGACTCAGGACAAACAGACATGTTCATGCACACAAATGTTTGTCCTGGATGGGAATCGAACCCACGACCTGCGGCATGAGATGTGGTATCTTAACCAACCACGCCATCTGGCCTGTCAATATATACTATACGGACTATATTTAACAGATTCCGATACTTGTTGACAATGATAGGTCGGTCTACCACGTGGCAAGAAGCTTGTCCACTTGAAGAGATAACCGCAGTAAAAGTTGCTAGCGCTTTTTACGAAAATTGGATAGCCCGGTTTGGCTGCCCAGTAACAATAACCACCAATCAAGGAAAGCAATTTCAATCAGAGTTATTCAAGAAACTGATGTGTCGCATGGAAATACATCGTTCTCGAACCACTGCCCTCCATCTACAGTGTAATGGGATGACAGAACGTTGGCACCGCACACTCAAAGCAGAACTCGCCAACAGTTTAAGAGCGTCAATTAAAGAGGACATTGCTGCATCGGGGCGAGCTCTGACTGTGATTTGTTTCTTCTGACACTGTTTGACTTGAGTATGGCTACGCACAACAGCCATGAATATGCAGATATGCATTTCATTTACGGATTTTGTGATGGAAATGCACGCCAAGCTGCAAGAGTGTATCGAGAGCGATATCCTAATCGGGACAGGTATCCGGATTACCGAGTATTCCAACGTGTACACTCCGCTTACGCAGATGGTAGAAATCCAGGAGCTAGGGAAGGTCGACGTAGCGTTCCAGACCTTGGAGTCGAAGTTGTGGTGCTTCAGATCCTACGTGAGAATCCAATGACAAGTATTCGTCGCATGTCAAGAATGTCAGGGATTCCGAGATCTGCGGTACATCGTACTGTGAGACGACACATAATTCATCCCTTTCACGTTCAACGTGTGCAAGCTCTTTTACCGAGTGATCATGGCCCGAGAAGGGCTTTTTGTAGGGAAATGTTACGTCGCCATCGTGAAGATTCTCAATTTTTAAAGAAAATTTTATGGAGAGATGAAACAAGTTTCCGAAGGGTGGAGATATTTAACATGCATAATCTGCATTTTTATGCGCGCATTAACCCACACATTGTACGAAGTGACTATTTCCAGCATAAGTTTGGAGTAAACATGTGGGCTGGAGTAGTAGAAGGACAGCTAATAGGTCCTCATGAGTTACCTGCTAGACTCGATGGCCCCTCATACTTGAGATTTCTACAGAATGACCTAAATGGTTTACTTGGGGAAGTATCACTTGAAACCCGTCGAGACATATGGTTGCAGCAAGACGGCGCTCCCCCACATTACGCAAGAGTCGTAAGAGACCATCTAGACTTAACTTTCCCTAGTCGTTGGATCGGAAGAGGGGGGCACATTCGATGGCCAACACGTTCCCCTGACCTGAACCCCATAGATTTCTTTCTATGGGGTTATTACAAAGAGATGGTGTACGAGACAGAGAGAGGAGCCGAGGAACACCTCCGTCAGAAAATCACATCTGAAACCTATACATAAAAAAGAATTTTGAACATCTATTATAATTTCAATTTAATAATACATTTACATATTAATTTCATTGTTTTATTTTATTTTGCCACGTAGTTAGAAAATTTTAAAAATACGACCTCCTTGTTAATAAAATTCTCTAACTTTTAAACTATTAAGAATATTCCAGTGATTCATACCTCCAAAGAATCCCATAGAGATTCTTTAGAGGACTTGGACCAGTTTTTGTAATACGTGGTCAACTTTCGCTAGTGTAAATTTTTTTCCATGAAAATCGCTCGAAAATTGAGTAAAATTTTGGCCAGAACGAAGCCTTTGCTGTAAATGTTTTTTCTTATTGAACGTATGTTTTCTAGCTGCGTAAAAGTATTACCACAGGAAAGGCCCACTTTTCTTTTTTTATGATTTTTGATTGAGCACTATGTGAACTGATTGAAAAAAACCAAAATTGGTCATAACTTTTGAACCGTAAAAAATTGCACTAACATTATCAGGGTTGAAAAGTTTGGAAATGACCTTGCCCACGCCCCTATTCGATTTGATCCATACTTCCAGGGACACCCTGTATTGAGGGCAAAAAGGCTTGGGATTGAACTGCTCCAAATTTTCTTTTTTCTCTTTTTTATTTTTGCATACTAAATTTTGACATGAATATTTACTTTGTAAAGTATTATATTATTTTAATTATTGTGAATGTGAAGACTATGTGGGTCATTGCTTTGTAAGACTTGTGGGGACCCTGGGACCTGGATCCGGAACGTGCGCGTGACTGCCTGTATACATAAGAGGTGAGTTTAGCAACTTCTTTAGTCAAAGCACAAATCTCCTGACCCAGCTCGTCCACACGCGAGGATGTGGATGGTTGTGCTGCGGTTGAAGCCATAGCCACTTGGTGATGAGGCGTTGATGGTGCTATTTCGTGAACCCGGTCTGCTAGTTCGGCCAGATCATCTAAAGCAAACTTTGGCTGCGAAACTACAACGGTTTGCAAGCTATGTGGTAAGCGGCCGGTTCATAATGTGGTTAACACGTCATCTGATACGGTTGGGCCAGCCAGATTCCTAAGATGTCTTAAAAATAGTGAGGGCTTACGGTATCCCATGTCTTCGTGAAGGAACAGCTGCTTCAACTTTTTTTCCTTAGATGCACTAAGACGCTTGATCAGCTCACTCTTTAACACACCACGGCAGGGGGGTGCGCGAGCGCAGGCTGCGAGGTATACAGTCGACGCGCTTGATTAGAGTGCAACCTTCATACGACTAATAAGTGTGCGTCGTTGTTGTTAGTGCCGCCACAGCTTTTTTGTTTGTTTTATTTTTCTCTCAGTTATTTTTTATAATGGTCTGGCAGTTTGAGTAATTTATGCGGCCTACTCCAATGTCCTTTCGTCGACGAACAATACCAAATTGTTCGTCGAATCGTTGGGCTCCTTAATTTCTGAGACACGATTACTGACAAATTCGTGCACTGACTGGACAGGTCCTCTCAATCTGTGTGGTTCTTTCCTCAAAAGACCAATCTACATGGTCTTCACATGAACTGACCAAGATTATGTCTGGACTTTATAAGAGACTGTGACCTCTGAGTTTGTTTTGGCTTTTCTTCTCAGAATGGCCAGATAGGAAACGCCGACCTCATTTAGTTTTTAAAAAAAACATGATTGACGTATAAAAGTGTTTGTACAAACCTACTTACAGAAATAAAATCATTTATCATTTACCTGGCGCTAAGTCACCTACTGTATCTTTTCATGGGGCGGAACAGTCAAAACACACCTCCTTGAACTAGAAAGAGCGCAAAGACTCATCCTAAAAATAAGCCTCTTCAAACCGCGCCTTTTTCCTACGGCAGACCTGTATCAACCAGCTGAAGTTCGGTTAGAAAATTATACGTCCTCGCTACTATACTTAGACAACATGCCTCCCTGAACTGTAGTAGTTTTAACCCAGTCCTTAAAAGAAGGCGTGTTCATCAAGTCTGCCAAGCTAGACGGGCATTAAAATATGGTGACTTTGAAAGTAAACACGGTTGAAACGAGCGCTGCGATTTTAAATTCTATTTCTACGTAAAAGCCAAACTAGTGATAAAGTAAAATATACTGCGGTGTGCATGTTAGAACTATCTGTGTGACTGTGAAATCAGAACTAAAAAATAATAAGTGATAATCAAGTTATTCACAAAAACGATCGGTCCGTATAAAAAAATCAGAACTGTTTATGATCCGACGGTCGGTTCCCTAGTCTGACCATGTTCTGACCGTATTTAATAAGCGATTTATAGTCTGCGAACTGTATTTTACCCGCTCTAACTAATACAAAGTGTAGGAAAAAAAGACAAGGAAGGCATGAAAGTCTCATGCTAAACATGTTACATTCGTTGAAGTATGAACTTAACCTATTTTTTGCCCGGCGCGCGGGTCGCCAAACTAAGGCGTGTTATTGTAAAGCTTGTGGGATGAAAAAAATGTATGGGCAGGTGTGTGTTTTCTTATTGATTTATGTAAAAGAGTTTATCTTTATGTAAATAAAATAAAAACTCTTTGAAATATTAATTTCATTTATTTAGAACAAGTTTTTAACAACAAACTGGGAAAAATTCGCTCACTTTGATTTCAACTTACTATTAATGATACATTACAAGACAAAACTGTACTAATGCATATTTAATAAGTTAGCTTATTTCATAACTATTTCAACGACATAACTTTTATGTACAGCTCCCATACAAAACTTTAGAGATATTCGTCATTTTAATCACGCGTGCCGCAAATGCGCGAGGTCAGCCAAGGTCAGATAAAATAAGTGAAACAGATGCGC
Source organism: Dicycla oo (assembly GCA_948252095.1). NCBI lineage: Eukaryota > Metazoa > Arthropoda > Insecta > Lepidoptera > Noctuidae > Dicycla > Dicycla oo. The sequence goes on from OX411738.1 coordinate 18,653,713, forward strand.
GGATTTCGCAAAATGGCGTCGACAGATGAAGGGAACGTCAAACGCTACGTCAAAAATAACCAAGTCGCAGACGCTCTCTCACGAGTTGAGACAATAACCAACCTGACAATAATTGATTACGAAGAGTTAGCAAGGAAACAAATCGAAGATGAAGGGTTGGGAATGTTGAAAAATACCGGAAAATACGTTTTAAAAGGTATCATTATTCCGAAATCAATCATCAAGGTAACTTGCGAGATGTCAACAAGTTCAGCCCGTCCATATTTACCGCCGCAATTTTGAAAAACTGCATATCAACCGATTCACGACTTAGTCATCCAGGAATAAGAGTCACAAGTCACTGCCCGCTAAAGTTACAACTAGGGTGAGTTGTAACTTTAGCGGGTCTGTCACTATTTGCTGATGACAGTACTGTGACCATTAATAGCACAAACGCTCAAACCTACAACTATTAAATTACTAAGCAACCTCAATAGTACAATGGTTATCGCTTGGCTGGCTGTATCGCTTGACATCTCGAAGGCCTTTGACAGGGTCTGGCACGCTGCTCTGCTCAGCAAGCTTCCTGCTTATGGCAGCCCAGCTGATTTTTGCAGCTGGATATCAGATTTCCTTAGTGAACGGTCGATCAGAGTAGTTGTTGATGGCTGCTCTTCTGACCTTATGGCTATTGATGCCGGAGTTCCTCAGGGGTCTGTTCTCTCTGCAACTCTTTTCCTGCTGCACATCAATGACCTGCTTCGGCCTGGTATTGTTGGGTACGCAGATGACAGTTCAGTTTCAGAGAGATACTTGTCCAGCGCAAAAACCTGCGGGGCCGAAGTTCGATCCTTGAGAGAGGCCATGGTAGAGCGGACAGATTTGACCTTAAGCTTTGTCTCCCAGTAGGGTGATGATAATCTGGTCTCTTTTAACGCCACCAAAACACAGGCGTGTCTTTTTACCGCTAAAAAGAGTCGTTTTGTCCAAACTCCTACTTTTCGAGGTGCATCTGTTCCTGTAACTGATCGACTTGAGCTCCTAGGCATGGAGTTGACATCTAATCTCAACGTCGGCGCCACCATCGAGTACAAGGCCCAAACTGCGGCCAAGAAACTGGGCATCCTAAATAGGGTGAAGCGATACTTTACGCCTGGACAGCTTTTGACCCTTTACAAAGCGCAAGTCCGATCCTGCATGGAGTATTGCAGGCACCATTGGGATGCATCAGCCAAGTACCAACTAGCCGCGCTTGACTCGGTGGAACGCAGAGCTAAGAGGCTGATTGGCGACGTAAAACTGGTGGATGCCAAGCTTCATAGCTTGGCTCATCGGCGCAAGTTTGCCTGCTTGTCGGTCTTCTACAGATTTTACTTCGGAGAGTGTGCCCGAGAACTCCACGACCTCATTCCACCGGCCCCCTTCTACCATCGGACATCTAGATGCACTGCCAGTTACCATCACTACCTGGTTGCTATTCCACCAATTCGCACTAAGCGCTTCCAAATGTCTTTATAATGCGCACAGCAAAAAAGTGGAACTCACTACCGGCGTCTGTGTTTCCGAACGCATACAACCCTAATCTCTTCAAAGTGAGAGTGAACAGGCTTCTTCTGGGTAAGCTCACTCCATCGTCGACTTTGTCTCTGTCACCTGTGACCTAGACTAGAGTCAAGAGCAAACCCATCAAAAATAAAAAAAAGGTTAGATAATAATAATCTAAAAATAAATATTGAAAAGACGAAGTTAATGATGTTAAGCCAACGTTCAAACAGAAATATGAGTAGATATTGACATATTTTTTTAAATTATTTTTCTCTTTTTATTAAATGATAAATGATTTTTATTTCTGTAAGTAGGTTTGTACAAACACTTTTACAAGTCAATATTTTTTTTTTTTAAACTAGATGAGGTCGGCGTTTCCTATCTGACTACTCTGAGAAGAAAGGCCGAAACAAACTCAGAGGTCACAGTCTCTTATAAAGTCCAGACATAATCTTGGTCACTTCATGTGAAGACCATGTAGATTGGTATCTGAAATGGTCTTTTGAGGAAAGAACCACACAGATTGAGAGGACCTGTCCAGTCAGTGCACGCATTTGTCAGTAATCGCGCAGCTCAACTCAGAACTTAAGGAGCTCAACGATTCGACGAACAATACCAAAGAAAGGACATTGAGGTAGGCCGCATAGATTACTCAAACTGCCAGACCATGATTAAAAATAACTGAGAGAAAAAATAAAACAAACAAAAAAAAAAGCAATGACCTACATAGTCTTCACATTCACAATAAAGTAAAATAATATAATACTTACAAAGTAAATATTCATGTCAACATTCAGTATGCAAAAATAAAAATAATATAAAATAAAATTGGAGCAGTTCAATCCCAAGCCTTTTTGTCCTCAATATAATCTTTAACGGTATAAAAAGCTTTCTGACAAAACTTGCGTTTAATGAATGATTTGAATTTATTAAGGCTCAGATCTTGAACGTGGCTTGGAAGTTTATTATAAAAGCGTATACATTGACACCTGAATGACGCACCTATTTTCTTGAGCCTTGTTGGAGGTACAACAAATTTGTGTTTGTTCCTAGTATTTATATTGTGGATATCACTGTATTTTTTAAACAATTTAATGTTTTTATGGGCATATAAAAGATTTTCAAAAATGTACTGAGAAGGCAAAGTCATTATATTAATCTCCTTAAATTTCTCTCTGAGAGATTGTCTCGGGCTTAATTTATAAATGCATCGAACAGCTCTTTTCTGCAAAACAAAGATAGTCTGAATGTCGGCTGCATTTCCCCACAACAGAATACCGTACGACATTATACTATGAAAATAGCTAAAGTACACTAAACGGGCTGTCTCTATGTTGGTTAAATTACGAATTTTCCTAACAGCGTATGCTGCGGAGCTTAGCTTTTTATCGATATTGATTTCTATGGCTATTTATTATTAATTAACTGATAATTGTTTTTTTTTTAACTGTCCAGGCTTATTTGTGACTACGAGAGAAATTAAATAATATTATAAAAGAAAAAGAAAAGATTTAATTTAATTATTGAGGCTTTGCCGACTTGATTTCGTATTTACTAACAAAGATTTGAACGCCCTGCATCTAATATGTGCAATAACACACGAAATAAGCTATAGTCAGTTTCAAATATACAAATCGACTGGAGCATGTTCACATTGACATCGGGTTCACGTCGGGCCATATATCCTGGGACAATGTACACACGGTCATCTGATCCCAAACTAAGCAGAGCTTGTACTATGGAAAGCAGATAACTGATATACTACATTCACTACTTTGTGTTTTATAAATACTTACTTACATTACACCCAGACTCAGGACAAACAGACATGTTCATGCACACAAATGTTTGTCCTGGATGGGAATCGAACCCACGACCTGCGGCATGAGATGTGGTATCTTAACCAACCACGCCATCTGGCCTGTCAATATATACTATACGGACTATATTTAACAGATTCCGATACTTGTTGACAATGATAGGTCGGTCTACCACGTGGCAAGAAGCTTGTCCACTTGAAGAGATAACCGCAGTAAAAGTTGCTAGCGCTTTTTACGAAAATTGGATAGCCCGGTTTGGCTGCCCAGTAACAATAACCACCAATCAAGGAAAGCAATTTCAATCAGAGTTATTCAAGAAACTGATGTGTCGCATGGAAATACATCGTTCTCGAACCACTGCCCTCCATCTACAGTGTAATGGGATGACAGAACGTTGGCACCGCACACTCAAAGCAGAACTCGCCAACAGTTTAAGAGCGTCAATTAAAGAGGACATTGCTGCATCGGGGCGAGCTCTGACTGTGATTTGTTTCTTCTGACACTGTTTGACTTGAGTATGGCTACGCACAACAGCCATGAATATGCAGATATGCATTTCATTTACGGATTTTGTGATGGAAATGCACGCCAAGCTGCAAGAGTGTATCGAGAGCGATATCCTAATCGGGACAGGTATCCGGATTACCGAGTATTCCAACGTGTACACTCCGCTTACGCAGATGGTAGAAATCCAGGAGCTAGGGAAGGTCGACGTAGCGTTCCAGACCTTGGAGTCGAAGTTGTGGTGCTTCAGATCCTACGTGAGAATCCAATGACAAGTATTCGTCGCATGTCAAGAATGTCAGGGATTCCGAGATCTGCGGTACATCGTACTGTGAGACGACACATAATTCATCCCTTTCACGTTCAACGTGTGCAAGCTCTTTTACCGAGTGATCATGGCCCGAGAAGGGCTTTTTGTAGGGAAATGTTACGTCGCCATCGTGAAGATTCTCAATTTTTAAAGAAAATTTTATGGAGAGATGAAACAAGTTTCCGAAGGGTGGAGATATTTAACATGCATAATCTGCATTTTTATGCGCGCATTAACCCACACATTGTACGAAGTGACTATTTCCAGCATAAGTTTGGAGTAAACATGTGGGCTGGAGTAGTAGAAGGACAGCTAATAGGTCCTCATGAGTTACCTGCTAGACTCGATGGCCCCTCATACTTGAGATTTCTACAGAATGACCTAAATGGTTTACTTGGGGAAGTATCACTTGAAACCCGTCGAGACATATGGTTGCAGCAAGACGGCGCTCCCCCACATTACGCAAGAGTCGTAAGAGACCATCTAGACTTAACTTTCCCTAGTCGTTGGATCGGAAGAGGGGGGCACATTCGATGGCCAACACGTTCCCCTGACCTGAACCCCATAGATTTCTTTCTATGGGGTTATTACAAAGAGATGGTGTACGAGACAGAGAGAGGAGCCGAGGAACACCTCCGTCAGAAAATCACATCTGAAACCTATACATAAAAAAGAATTTTGAACATCTATTATAATTTCAATTTAATAATACATTTACATATTAATTTCATTGTTTTATTTTATTTTGCCACGTAGTTAGAAAATTTTAAAAATACGACCTCCTTGTTAATAAAATTCTCTAACTTTTAAACTATTAAGAATATTCCAGTGATTCATACCTCCAAAGAATCCCATAGAGATTCTTTAGAGGACTTGGACCAGTTTTTGTAATACGTGGTCAACTTTCGCTAGTGTAAATTTTTTTCCATGAAAATCGCTCGAAAATTGAGTAAAATTTTGGCCAGAACGAAGCCTTTGCTGTAAATGTTTTTTCTTATTGAACGTATGTTTTCTAGCTGCGTAAAAGTATTACCACAGGAAAGGCCCACTTTTCTTTTTTTATGATTTTTGATTGAGCACTATGTGAAGTGATTGAAAAAAACCAAAATTGGTCATAACTTTTGAACCGTAAAAAATTGCACTAACATTATCAGGGTTGAAAAGTTTGGAAATGACCTTGCCCACGCCCCTATTCGATTTGATCCATACTTCCAGGGACACCCTGTATTGAGGGCAAAAAGGCTTGGGATTGAACTGCTCCAAATTTTCTTTTTTCTCTTTTTTATTTTTGCATACTAAATTTTGACATGAATATTTACTTTGTAAAGTATTATATTATTTTAATTATTGTGAATGTGAAGACTATGTGGGTCATTGCTTTGTAAGACTTGTGGGGACCCTGGGACCTGGATCCGGAACGTGCGCGTGACTGCCTGTATACATAAGAGGTGAGTTTAGCAACTTCTTTAGTCAAAGCACAAATCTCCTGACCCAGCTCGTCCACACGCGAGGATGTGGATGGTTGTGCTGCGGTTGAAGCCATAGCCACTTGGTGATGAGGCGTTGATGGTGCTATTTCGTGAACCCGGTCTGCTAGTTCGGCCAGATCATCTAAAGCAAACTTTGGCTGCGAAACTACAACGGTTTGCAAGCTATGTGGTAAGCGGCCGGTTCATAATGTGGTTAACACGTCATCTGATACGGTTGGGCCAGCCAGATTCCTAAGATGTCTTAAAAATAGTGAGGGCTTACGGTATCCCATGTCTTCGTGAAGGAACAGCTGCTTCAACTTTTTTTCCTTAGATGCACTAAGACGCTTGATCAGCTCACTCTTTAACACACCACGGCAGGGGGGTGCGCGAGCGCAGGCTGCGAGGTATACAGTCGACGCGCTTGATTAGAGTGCAACCTTCATACGACTAATAAGTGTGCGTCGTTGTTGTTAGTGCCGCCACAGCTTTTTTGTTTGTTTTATTTTTCTCTCAGTTATTTTTTATAATGGTCTGGCAGTTTGAGTAATTTATGCGGCCTACTCCAATGTCCTTTCGTCGACGAACAATACCAAATTGTTCGTCGAATCGTTGGGCTCCTTAATTTCTGAGACACGATTACTGACAAATTCGTGCACTGACTGGACAGGTCCTCTCAATCTGTGTGGTTCTTTCCTCAAAAGACCAATCTACATGGTCTTCACATGAACTGACCAAGATTATGTCTGGACTTTATAAGAGACTGTGACCTCTGAGTTTGTTTTGGCTTTTCTTCTCAGAATGGCCAGATAGGAAACGCCGACCTCATTTAGTTTTTAAAAAAAACATGATTGACGTATAAAAGTGTTTGTACAAACCTACTTACAGAAATAAAATCATTTATCATTTACCTGGCGCTAAGTCACCTACTGTATCTTTTCATGGGGCGGAACAGTCAAAACACACCTCCTTGAACTAGAAAGAGCGCAAAGACTCATCCTAAAAATAAGCCTCTTCAAACCGCGCCTTTTTCCTACGGCAGACCTGTATCAACCAGCTGAAGTTCGGTTAGAAAATTATACGTCCTCGCTACTATACTTAGACAACATGCCTCCCTGAACTGTAGTAGTTTTAACCCAGTCCTTAAAAGAAGGCGTGTTCATCAAGTCTGCCAAGCTAGACGGGCATTAAAATATGGTGACTTTGAAAGTAAACACGGTTGAAACGAGCGCTGCGATTTTAAATTCTATTTCTACGTAAAAGCCAAACTAGTGATAAAGTAAAATATACTGCGGTGTGCCTGTTAGAACTATCTGTGTGACTGTGAAATCAGAACTAAAAAATAATAAGTGATAATCAAGTTATTCACAAAAACAAATCTCAAAATTTAAATGACGAACTATTGAGAAAAAACACAGTGTCGCGTAATTGGAAAGGACCGCGTTCTGTGTCGATCTGTGTCTCAGCGTGTCACCGCGACGGACGACCGCAGCGGTAAGCTCCGCCCACCTAACACGGTGTCGCACAGTGAACGGCGGCTGGAAAGGGTCGCGTTCTGTGTCGATCTGTGCCGATCCTTATCTACAATACGACACTACAATGGAAAACTGTGAAATAGATAACATTACAGTCCGAAAACCAGCAAGGGCTAATTCAATGGACAATATCTTCGATATTCATTTAAGAAATAATTCCACCCTACTAGACACTACTATGATGAGCTTACCAAACACCTCACTGATTGACAGCGACGAAATAGAGAGCTATAAGGACACAATCAAAAAGCTCACCGCGGAACTAGAAAGCGCTCATATCGAGATCGACAACCTAAATACTGAGAATTGTCGGCTAAAAATGGATATCGGACAATACCAAAAGGTTATAGAGACATACAAAAAGGTGAACTTATTAGAAAAAAATACCTTTACACCGAAGTCTACACGCAAAAGGAATATGTTAAGAAAGAGCTGTTTCTCTACTCCGACCAAGTTGATTCTTCCTCCTGCAATGGCTCATCAACCTGACACTGCCGCAGAAGCGCAATCCTCAAGTGATGTCGGAAATGCTTCATTCAACAAAGCCGGCTCAATGTGCAGTGTGGAGGGAATACAACCCATTAAACCACTATCTCCTCATAAAAGCACGGAAAATAACGCTTTAATGGGTTTGATTTATGAAGAACAATTCCACCATAAGAACGCGGATGATTTCATTGCAACGGACTTTGATCAGCAACAATCCCACCATAAGAGCAGGAAAGAAATGGCTCAAATCAACTTAACGGATAAACATAATAGAATAATAATTTTCGGAGACCAGCAGGCCCGCGGTCTCAATAAAACTATGACTAATACCAGGTTAGACAAATGGAATGACAGCTACAAAGTGACGTCTTTCATCAAGCCCAATGCAACAAGTGCTCAGATTCTTAACAGCTGCACTGACGACTTCGTAAAGTCATTGACCATTGACGATATTATAGTTTTAGTGATAGGATCTAATGACAAAAACCCATACTCTTTTATAACTGAGTTGTGTAACGTCCTTTATAAACTGAGAAACAATACTGTATATATTACCAACGTACAATATAATGCCTATTTAAACGAAAATACAATTAACTACAACCTAGAATTAATAATAAAAAATTATAAAAATTGCAAATACCTAAAAATACACAATTCAGAATACATAAATAGCATCAACACCAGTTCTATGAAAAGTTACCACCAGTGCTACCTATCACATTTATGTTTAAAGTTGAACACTAGAATTGCCTATAAGAAATACCAGATTGAGTTTCTTAACTGCTTTAAAAATAAGCACACTATCACCAGAACAAACACACACACGACACCGCGAAAAACCACACAAAACAAAATTACTGCCTTTTTTGAGAACATAAAACAAGTTGGTAAAGACACGAAAGCTGCGTTTTTTCGTAAACAAAACTAAATATTCTAAAATCACGGTAATCCACCAAAATATTGCTGGGGTATTGAACAAACAGGAATTAATAGAGGTAGCTATTTCAAAAGACCTGGACAAAAAAGTACATTCCATATACACGTACATAATAAAATACACTGTAAAATAAAAATAGAAAAATGAATTATTACGTAGTTTTTAGCCTCTCTAGACCTGTCAGTTATTATTTCAAAATATTAAGTAATGCAACATGAATTCAACTTATCGTTTGTCAAGTTTCGCCATAATAGTCCATAGAGAAAGATAAATATAATAAAGGACGTTCCAAACCACGTGTCCTAAACTACACTCGTAGATAACGTGTGATATGGTCGACAAATGCATTACATTAGGAACATTTTATTCATACGAAACTGTATTCATTGGTATTAGTTGCATTTTATAAAATACTCGTATTATAATAATATTATATTTTAATTAGTTTTTATCCAATTCACCCAAAAAAACTTTAAAACGGAACGGAACGTGTTTGACAGCGTGTTAACGTGTTTCTGTTACTGTCAAATGTCAATATAATGTCATTGCTTGGCAGACGCTCTGTGATTGCAGATTCAACGTCTTATTGTGATTGTGTTTTGCGATTGTTTTCTGATATTGTTGGCCCCAGCTTATCTTTACGGACTGATACCTTCTACCACACGATTACCTTGCTAATAATACTGGACTGTTTTGCGTTTTGGATTTGTTTTGTGGATTACGATGAGGTGCATCAACTGCGGAATAGCCATACAAAGGCTGCAGAGCCATCTCATATATCCTCGCTTTCTGCACACCATCAAACAAGACTTTCGCGTTGGTTAACCAATGCTCAAACCCAGGTATGAAGTCGGAATAGTATAATACTTAGTCTGTTTTTTTATGTTTTATAATGGTATGCGATTTTAAATAGTGCATCTTTTTTTCAGTTGCCTCTGGATACATTCATTTGTCAACCATGCTTCTTATTATTGAATACTGAGGCTGGTGAACATGAGAGACTACTGGGGCATAACATGGTTTGTCTTGGTTGTGGAAAATCGGTTAGAAAAATAAGACACCATAATGTCAGTATGGACTCTCCATTGCTGGCTGTCCTAATATCACAAAATACTATTAATGTGGTAAGCATTTTTTTTTAATTCATTTTTTTATATATCTACTTGTATTAGTCTATAAAAATCTATAAAAAAATAGCACTCATAGTAGGTATGTGTGATTATAATATCTATCTTTATGTATTTTCCATGTTTGACACATACTTCTTTAAAGTAGGCATGTTGTAACATAATACTTCTCATTGTAAATAACATAAAACTTGAAAACATGTGTTTATTCTAACTGGGATTTATTTTCAGCCCTCAAGAAATGACTATGTTTGTCATGTGTGCTGGATGCGAGCAAATAGACAGGCAGTGCAGGACTTATCACGAAACTTGCAGGAATTGGGTTCGGACAACATGCAGGAATCAGCTTCAGACAACGTGCAGGGATTGGCTGTTTTGGTGTCTTGCCCAAAGACACCAAAACAATATCCAAGCTCCAGCAGGATTTTTAGATAACATATTGTTAACAATTCAAGAATATTAGAAAAAAAAAAAACAAATCTTTGCTAATCTTTGTCCCGCAATCACAATTATAAAATAATGTATTTGTTTATGTTTTTCTTTCTGTGTTGTTCTTTTTCTTTCCTGTGTGCGACCGAAATAAATGTTTTTCTTTCTTTCTTTCTATATTCTGTTTTCTCAAAGCTGGTTGAGATGTGACTTGTTTGACACTAACTCATCACTGTAATGTATGAGTTATCTAGGTAGGCATCTAGGACAGGCATATTACAATGTAACAAAATAATTTTATTTATTCTCTTTAATAAATAAATAATTGTTATTTATACCTATTCTTTTGTTTTATTTTATAAATAAATAAATAATTAAAACGCCTTATGGTTTTTAATAGCGAATCCTATTCTGTGCACTTATGGCCAGTAATCTGACTAAAGGTTTAGTGAAACTATTTTCGTCTAGTCTGTTGTAATGACAAGTTCTTTATGTGTTTTATTTATTGCAATTTAATGTAATAATATTCACGAATATAAAACACCAAAAATCATTGGTGTAAATTGAATTCAATAACTATGCCAACGCCCATACAGAAATTGGCCATGTTCTTTACAAAAGGAACTGGGTTCTGTTGATATAATATGCTTAACTGAAACTCTCCTTAAAAGCGGCTGTGAACCGAACCTTAGACTAGATAACTATAAACTGGTATCCTTCTTCTCACGAACTAACCAACGACGGGGGGGTTCGTGTATCTTATTAAAAAATAACCTACAATTTAAAGAAATAAAAACACAACCTCTCCCCATTCCCTTTCAATTCGAATGCAGTGCCATTGAAATAATTAAATTTAACTTAATTATAGTGTGCATATATAGAACACCTACACGCGATGCCGCAATATTTTTGAATAATCTGGAACTTCTTACCAATAAACTAGGTAAAAAAGGGAACAAAAAAAATATTATCTGTGGCGATTGGAATATTGACATTTTGAAAGTAAATAAAACATCCAATGATTTAAAATCTATACTAAATAACAATAATTTAATAAACCACATAAAACTGCCAACGAGAAAAAATGCATGTTTGGACTTAATAGTAAGTAATATACACGACGCTAAATCTGCAATTCACTATTTAGCGCTTTCAGACCACGAATCAGCACAATCGATAACGGTTAGCTTAGAAACTGATTCTCAAGTTAAAGACATTCATAGCTTTTGGTTCAAAAGGATAAGAGAGCTCAGTGACGAAAACATGGTTAAATTTAATAACTGCATCTCAAATTTATCTTTTTCCGAAGTTTATGAAGATCAATCAACTAATGACGCCTTGGATAGACTACACGATACAATTATCCTTTTCTACAATCTATGCTTTCCCATAATTAAAGTCAAAACCACTTGTAAACAAGTGAAAAATAGAGGTCTAACCAAGGGTATTAAAAGATGCTGCACTAAAAAACGAATATTATACTTAAAATATCATCTCTACAAACATAACAAAAATCAAAACAAAAAAATATATGACGACTACACTCAAATACTAAAAAAATGCATACACAAGGCTCAGCAGCTTAATAGCTTGGACTACCTCAATAAGGCCAAAAATACAAGTAAAGCGGCCTGGAATATGATTAAAACAAACACAGATAATATGACTAGTAACTCTGAAATTGACACAATTAATGCTAATAATAAACTTTATGACAATCCAAACCCAATATGCGACTTATTTAATGACTATTATATATCCCAAACAAAGACGACCAATAAAACTCATAAAAACATACAATATGACACGAAAATAACCACTCCTCAAAATTCTAAAACCATCTTCCTTACACCAGTAGATGAATCAGACGTTTACAAAATAATTCACAGTCTAAGAAACACTAACTCGACCGGGTATGACGACCTGAGCACTAAAGTGGTAAAAACATGTGCAATGAGTTTAGTGTCTCCCTTAACCTACATTATAAACCTGTCTCTAACAGAAGGAGTATTCCCATCACGTCTGAAAAGATCAATTGTCAAGCCTCTTTATAAGAAAGGTGAAAAAACTGACATGAGCAATTATAGACCAATAACTTTGATACCTATCCTATCCAAAATCTTTGAGAAAGTTATGTGCATTAAAATAGAAAACTTTTTAATGGCATGTGATGTTCTTAAAAAAGAGCAGTTCGGTTTCAGAAAGGGCAGTTCCACTGCTTTAGCATGTTTCACGCTAATAAAACATATAACTGAAAGTTTAAATATAAAATCTAAGATAAGTTGTGTGTTCCTAGACATGACGAAAGCCTTTGATTTTGTTAGTCATACAACACTACTCTCAAAGCTAGAGCATTATGGAATCAGGGGTAAAGCCAACGACTGGATCAAAAGTTATCTTTCTGAAAGAATGCAATGCGTAGAAATAACGAAAACTTGTCGAAATGTAAAAAAAACGTTTAGGTCGGAATATAAGCAAAATAATTATGGCACGCCACAGGGAGGTCTCGTATCCCCACTACTCTTTCTAGTTTACATCAACGACATTCCAGAGGCGATAGGCAAAGATTGCATACTATTCGCCGATGACACTACAATAATAGTTAAGAGTGACAATAACAAAAAGTTAGAAAATGAAATCGTCCAAGCTATGGATAATGCAATGGATTGGCTAGAAAGAAATAACCTAAAAATCAATATGACTAAAACAAACATAATGCAATTTCAGACATACAATGCAAGCATAGATGAACTAGATATTCACTATAAAGATTCTCATTTGACCACAGTCGATAATTGTGTATTCTTGGGTATAACCGTCGATAAAAATTGCAGTTGGAAACCACATATAGATAAAATTCTGGCAAAAATAGATCGTTTTACATATGTCTTAAAAAGAATTAAACAAACAGTTAACCATGATACTGCAATGCTGGCTTACCATGGTTATGTATCATCAGTACTTAGATACGGTATTGTAGTGTGGGGTAACTCGGTGGATTTTGACAGGGTTTTCAAAGCTCAAAAAAAATGCATCCGAGCAATTTTTGGAGCTCACTTTTTAGACAGCTGTAAGCCACTGTTTCAGAAACTTAAAATTCTACCTTTGCCATGTTTGTATATTTTTGAAATATGTATTTTTGTTAAGAGACATTATAATTTATTTGAAACCAGCACAGTCAGGCCAAATAGCCGAACACGGCATAAAGATAGACTTCGGCTGCCACCAATAAAACTAAAATTATTTAAGAAAAATGTATACTGCATGTCAATTATTATTTACAATCATTTACCAAATAGTTTTCAAGACTTACCTCTGACAATGTTTAAAAAAATACTCTTCAAACTATTGCTGCTTAAAAGATATTATACAATTAAGGACTATTTAGAAGACAAATCTATAGAATCTGTTATTTGTAATTTGTAATTTAGAATTGACTCTGATTGTGAAGACATTTGCACGCCAGATTATGGCAGGATATGCTGAAACTAAATTACTGTAACACCTTATGTACCATATCCTAGCAAATAAATATTTTTGATTTGATTTGATTTAGGACGTGTTTCAGCCGACATTTCATTTCTTTCCAAGGGCCACATCTGTATAATATGGCAAATAAGCTGCTTACTATTTATCCACTAACGAAAATAGAATGCAGGCGTAAGGTCTCAAATTGGCTCCTAACTCTTACTTATGACGATACGGAGAAATTGTTATACAGTTACAGAGAAGTATAATACACATGCACTACACACACACATCCAAATCATCACAAGCACAATTCGTATATCATACTCACAAAACCACTACACGCACATTATACACTCACGAACTAAATCACAAACTTATCAAAACGTCACTTCTTATTCTTGTTTGTTTTAAAGTTTTATTTCATTTTATTGTTCATTAGCTGTAAGCGCTCCCTGCTGCTGTTATTTACATCCTTAGATTTGCTCTCAATAATGTACTCGAGATAAAGCGACCAGGAGACTCGTAACACAGGTTTTACTTAGTATAGGCTCCTGTCTCCCATCTCCAAACTTTTTGAATCTTATACTGTGTAAATATTTGTGAGAGAAAATAAATAAACTTATTCAAAAAAAAAAAATCAAAAAATGTTTATTTCGTTATTACACGTTATACAATGTTATACAGTTGGTGGCGTCCCCTTTTAAGCAAATAGATGCCTGTACCAGGAGGCGCCGCTCTTTTATATCATACGAGTGTAATAAGTTAACAAAACAAAAGTGTAAATGAATAATTAACAGTCTAATAATTCTAGTTTTTTCATAAGTCTGTTGGTGTGTGTGCGGGTATGTGTGTGCGTGTTTTTGAGTGAGTGTGAGTGTGTGCGTGCATGCGTGCTTATGTGCGTTTGTGCGAGTTGTGTGTGTGTGTGTGTGTTTGTGTTTCTGTGTTTGTGAGTGAAAGGGTGTGTGTGTGCGTGCAAGGTTAATTTACACGGAAAGTGGTTTGTGTAAATAGGAACAGTTTAATTTATATTTAACAGCAGATTCTCAATTTCATCATAACATAACTTGTTTATCCATTTAACCAGCAACGATTTGCATTCTTTAAACGGTTTAGTATAGATATCTATTACTTTATTTATTTTATTATATAAATAAGACGAGCGACTGTCGTACTGAATTTTAGCAAATTTTGTTTTTACCAGAGTGGTGCAAGCAACACTGTGTTTTCTTCTTCTAGCTAAGATATTGGAATCTAATGGTAGGTTTTTATGTTTTTTTAATACTACGTGTATAATATATAATTTTCGGATTGATAATAAGTTACTAATTTGGTATAGCTCGCAAGTGGGAAAGGTCCTTTTTTTGAAGTACATTACTTTTATTAATGTCCGTTGTGCTCTTTCAACATCAAGAAAACGTGTTTTACATGCGCCTCCCCAAATAGAAATGCAATTATATTATTACTGATTGAACTAGTGAGATATACACTTCATTTAAAAGGTTTTTGATTTGCCACTCCTTGGGACTACGTGTCGTAATGATTTAAAAATCCAAATAAACTTTCGTATTCTCGCAGTAATTTGTTCGATTTGAGGATACCAGGACAAGCTTTGGTCCAACATTATACCCAGATACTTGACGTGGTTGACTTTAGTTATGATTGGACAATTATTACAATTGTGATTTGCCACACTCTTACATTCATGTATTTTGATGTTGAAATCATGTTCTGGTTGGACATTTTTATATATTGAGAAGCAAATGTAATTGGTTTTGATCGTATTTAACGTTAGAAGATTGGTTTTTAGCCATGAAGCTACTTGTACCATGCCATTTTCTGCGTTGGTCTTGGCTTCAGCCCAGGTTGAGCCAGTGAAGACAATTGCGGTGTCGTCGGCATACGAAAAAATGTTTGCTTTATTGATTGACATGTTACATAACTCGTTCAAATAAATGAGGAATAGGGTAGGTCCCAAGACGCTTCCCTGGGGTACACCGCATGTAACATCAACTTCCCCACTGACATAGTTCCCCAGCTTAACCTTCTGTTTTCTGTTTGTCAGATAATCGGTAAATATAGCTAGTTGTGTTTCTCTAATACCAACTTTTTCTAATTTTTGGGCAAGGATGGGAATAGAGACCGTGTCGAAGGCCTTTTTTAGGTCTATAAAAACGGATAAACTTATTATTTTATTATTACCTTATCTAACGAGCACTCCTATTACAAGTAGCTCCACTTTAACATCCTTTGCACTACTAGATACTGACGAGTCTGAGATAGAAAGTATAATCATGACTTTGAAAGACGACTGTGCAGTTGGTTGGGATAATATATCAAATAAAATTATTAAACAGTTCAGGATAATTTTAGTACCACCACCGGCTTATATTTTTCGCATCTTTAGGTATTTTTCCGAAGTGCCTCAAAGAAACAGTTATTGTCTCTTTATATAAATCAGGCAGTAAAGAGCAAGTAACAAATTACAGGCCTATTTCTCTACTGCTTTCTATATCTAAAATATTGGAAAAAATTACAAACAAATGATTTTTCAAATATCTGGAAGGTAAATCAGTTTTGTCGGAACGACAATATGGATTAAGACCTAAACTTTCAACTGCGATGCCGTTCATCAAATGACTGACTATCTGGCTCAAGAACTTGACAAGTATAACCATACAATAGAAATTTTCCTGGACCTTGCCAAGGCCGCTTTTGACACAGTGGCCATACCTATTCTGTTGCGCAAGCTTGAGACAGTCGGCATAAGCGGTATTCAGCTGAAACTCTTCAAAAGTTACTTAGAAGACCGTACTCAGTGCGTGAAGATTGGCAGTATTCTCAGCGCAGACCAAAAAAAAAACGTCTTCCGGTGTTCCCCAAAGAAGTATTTTAAGGCCCACTTTGTTTCTTATATACATAAATGACCTATGTAATCTAAAGCTAAAGCATGGCACAATAATATCTTACGCTGATGACACTGCTCTTCTTTATTTGGCTGAATCGGAACATTGTATCTACAAGTTCGCGCAAAACGGCTTCAGTGTTGTAAATAAATGGCTTCAGCATAACTCACTAACTCTAAATGCAGATAAGACAAATTATATAAAGTTTTCGATGCGTAAACAAACTTCTAATATTCCTTCAACGTTGTATGCTCATTTTTGTACAGTACTTGCAGATTTCCCGTTTATGTGTCCCAATATTAATGAGTCTAATAAATTAAATACTTGGGTGTTATAATTGATGACTCCCTGACGTTCAAACAACATATGGAAGCTTTAAATAATAGAATTCGTAAGCTGATACGTAGCCGATCGTACTCGAAAAGCTACGATATATTGCAGACCCAATAACAATTAGGCAAGTTTACTTTGCTCTCTGTCAGTGTACTTTGACGTACTGCATTACCTCATGGGGTGGAGCATGTAAAACATTAGTACTACCCACTAAAAGAGCTCAAAGAGCGATTCTCAAGGTGGCTACTGGCCGCCCTTTCCTCTTATCCCCTAACTTGCTCTATAAATGTTGTGAAGTACTAACAGTTCGACAATTATTCATGATGAGCATTGTACTAAAACAACACGCAGCCCTTCGCTTCAGCACTGAATTTACTAAAAAGAGACGAAAATACATTGTTTACCCCACAAACAGTACAAATCATGCTTTCACAGCCAAATTTCATGTTTTCCTTGGATCACTACTCTATAACAGTCTAAATGCAAAAGCAAACTTCTATTCCCTTAATTATGGACCGACAGACAGAAAGACGGACAACGAAGTGATCCTATAAAGGTTCCGTTATTTCTTTTTGTGGTACGGAACCCTAAATATGAAGAACGAAAGAGGAGATAATATACCGCCTTGAGGGACGCCATCTGCAAGATCACACAAACTCCACGAAGAGGTCCTAGGCTATTAGGCAATAAAGTGGGTGTACTTACTGATAGCAGGTCTGACAATGCATAGAGGCAGGCCATCACACATGGACTTGACTATCTCTTCGGCGACTGCCTTCGCGAATGAATACGTGTTCGGCCAGTTCTTTATCAAACTGAAATTGACAATAAGGTTTTAATAAATTATTTACTACATAGTCTTCAATAATCGTAGAAAGTAAGTAATAAAGATAGGGAAAATATTTATATATTTAGTGAGTTGTATATATTTAGTGAGCGTCAAAATTGGCAAGTCTGGCGACGGCTTTTATTTTAACAGTAACCTATGTGAACAGTATAAAATATGCGCAGTACCTATGGGAACAGTGTAAAGTATGCGCAGTACCTATGTGAACAGTGTAAAGTATGCGCAGTACCTATGTGAACAGTATAAAGTATGCGCAGTACCTATGTGAACAGTATAAAGTATGCGCAGTACCTATCTGAACAGTATAAAGTATGCACAATATTTTTTTTTTAACTGGTAATATTACAAAAAGTCGGTATCATCAACGTACATCTTATTTAAGAAAAAATTGGTAGCACAGTAGCTAAAAGTCTTCCAGCCTTTCACGCCATTACAGGTTGTGAATACTCGTATTCACCAGCTTTTCATCAAAAGGGAAAAGAAACCATTTGCTATTTTATCACAAAATTTAGAATACCAAGAAGTGAAATATTTGGAGTTCGGAAAGCACGTCTTATTTTTTAAGATTTAGTACTGCCATATGTCCTGCCTGAGATAATGAACCATTTGATATATCTACACATTCTTGATGCTTCATTATTGCCACCATCAAAACCGGGGAAAACAACAAATTTTACGAGCCAAGTATATATTGTTACGAGCTAGGGTTTTAAATTGAACTGCCACGCAGCGCTAGTAAACTTCTATTAATTTATATGACGAGTGTAAGTTTCAGCAAATTCGAGGACACAATTCGGGAACATTCTAGCATTTATAGGAATTATCTAGAATGCTGCAACATGGCACTTAAGCATCCAGAAAATTCCGAAAGTTTGTAGTTCTGCTATTCAGTAGCAAATGGCGCTAGCGACCAAAATGAAGCGTGTAGTTCTACTATTTGATAACAGATCCATGACGTATCGTGTAGTTCCACCATTCGTCAACAGATGGCGGGAGCGTTTACGTTACAATCTTAATTATATGGTCAAATGCATTCAAGAAGACTCCAACCATTGTCCTGCCTGTTGATTATGACTGGGAAGAAATAGATGGATGATAAGTACCACTTTGGTAAGGGAGATCAATTACCAAAAGCCATCGCTGACGTTACTATACCCGACGATAATACAGTTAAAGAAGACGATAATTTACCACTATCGTGTCCTTTAACTGTGTTATCGTTTTATTAATTCAGTGCAATTTTTTTTATATGGAGTTCACAAGCAATAATGCTACTTTTATTACAGATTTCAGTTGATTTGATTTTTGTTTTTTTTTATTTTTTTGGTTTTTTGTCCTAGAAGTATTTAGTCGTCAGTTACATATCACAATGCTGTACTAGTATCAGACTTCCTAGTTATTATTATTTTTTTGTAACCATAACACGTCTTTGAGCGGCGATATTTAATCATTTGGCCAGCTGCATGCGGGCAGACCGTCACTATTCTCACCAGAACCCACACCCACCACTGAATCAGCGTTCCTGGCCATAGTTACCAATAGCACAGATTAATACAGATGGGACACTGCAAAATCATTTAAATAAAAAGCGACTCTTGCTACGACACAATAAAGTGCAATTCAGGTCGCGCAACGCTTATTACCTACTATATTCACCTACAAGTTGCCTCTCTTTCCAATTCAGTCCTACTGAATTGGCCCAGTGAGATAGGCCCACCGCGTACTTGTAGCTTCACACCTAAACTGCGGAGTGTCCCATCTGTGCTTATACTAAGTGCTCTTATTGCATTTTTCCCTGGTCTGTGCGTGTGTCATGTAGGACGTTCGTTAGATTCTTAGAAAACTTACCTACCTACCGAGTAATATCATTCAGTCTCTCCTCATCGACAGTCTCTGCCAGTTTGATGAGGGTCTCATTCATGGTCCACGGGACTCGAGTAGAAGTCCTCCAACACCTCAACAAGAGGTGTTAGAGTTAGATAGCTTACCTAGGAGTCATATTATTCAGCCTCTCCTCATCAACAGTCTCTGCCAGTCTGACAAGGGTCTCGGGGTCCACGGGGCTCCTGTAGAAGTCCTCCTGCACCTCGGCGTTGATGAGGTTCTCACAGGCATGCGAGTAGGCCGTGGACACGTGGACGTATGACCTGGGAAAAAGGATAGTTTTAACATTATGGAGCGGATTCGTATGGCTAAGGAGTAAGGTATTAACTAAAATCGTCTAAAGCAGTGTAAGGTATTTGTTTTAGCAATTATTGCCCAGAAACAATTGACGGACCTAGTGCAATTATGCGTAAAGTGGGCCACAATTCACACGACAACATTAGCAAGAATTTATGAATGAAGGAAATGCACCGACCTCAGCGTGGTTTGACCAAACTCAATTACTCGAATGATTCCAAAGTTTCACACTAGCTCCTGGAGCCTCATGTTTCATGGGGCTATAGAGACCTTAAAGCTATAGAGTAGAACAGGGGTCGCGATAATGGTAGGGAAGACGTACAGCTAGCAAAACTTGGTCTTATAATATAGGATATTATAGATTACACTTACAAACGATGGTAATTGTGCAATTGGGCGCACTTTGTAAGAGCGTTTGCCCTTACTGTTAAATTATTGTATTAAGGTCTTATGAAGAGTATTTTCAATCTTACAGTGATTTGCCTGATGCAATACTTATCTACATTATAAAGTTTGTCATTTTTAGTTTTTCTAAACTACTCCCTAAATGGGGATTGAGGGGTGTCAAAGTTTGTACTAAAGAACTTTTACGCGAGGTCCGATTAAATCGAAAGTCAGTGTTTATACTTAACACCGAAAATAAAGCATAACGTGTATCAACGTTTGTCGGAAATCAATCCCTAACGGGTGAAAAGAGGTAGTCAATTTTACAGCAGAGATTTCACTGCGTGGTTTATTGGTAAAAATATGAGAGTGCATCTGAGGGGGGTTTCTGCAGGCCATTTTTCAGAGCTAATTATAGGGCGGGTTGATAGCTATAACAGAAGAATTATGTAGTGTAGTAATGGTTCCGTAATTGGAATGAATCCCAAGAACAAACTTAACATTGTAGTTGAAAAACCTTCTCCCATACATTCCAACTGCAAATGTACACACAATATTGAGAGATTTACCAAGTTGTTTTAAGACCATAGACTTCTTATAAGTTTTCCTGCAATCTGTAGTATTGAACTATTTTCTGTATTTTTTCAAAATTTTAGACTCAGTACTTTTGGAGATAAGGGGGCAATGGTCAATTTTCGTCTATTTTCTTAAATACCTTTAAAATTATTTATTTTAAAATTAAAAATTAAACTGAAAGCCGACCCCAAGATCGTTGGGAAAAGGCTAGGTAGATGAATGATTACCTAGGTCATTTAATTACAAGTCCTCCACAGTATATAGGGTGTGTTGTGGCAGTAACTCTAGCTACAATGTTGGCATCCTGTTGTGGCAGTAACTCTAGCTACAATGTTGGCATCCTGCTGTGGCAGTAACTCTAGCTACAATGTTGGCATCCTGTTGTGGCAGTAACTCTAGCTACAATGTTGGCATCCTGCTGTAGCAGTAACTCTAGCTACAATGTTGGCATCCTGCTGTGGCAGTAACTCTAGCTACAATGTTGGCATCCTGCTGTGGCAGTAACTCTAGCTACAATGTTGGCATCCTGTTGTGGCAGTAACTCTAGCTACAATGTTGGCATCCTGTTGTGGCAGTAACTCTAGCTACAATGTTGGCATCCTGCTGTGGCAGTAACTCTAGCTACAATGTTGGCATCCTGTTGTGGCAGTAACTCTAGCTACAATGTTGGCATCCTGTTGTGGCAGTAACTCTAGCTACAATGTTGGCATCCTGTTGTGGCAGTAACTCTAGCTACAATGTTGGCATCCTGTTGTGGCAGTAACTCTAGCTACAATGTTGGCATCCTGCTGTGGCAGTAACTCTAGCTACAATGTTGGCATCCTGCTGTGGCAGTAACTCTAGCTACAATGTTGGCATCCTGTTGTGGCAGTAACTCTAGCTACAATGTTGGCATCCTGCTGTGGCAGTAACTCTAGCTACAATGTTGGCATCTTGCTGTGGCAGTAACTCTAGCTACAATGTTGGCATCCTGCTGTGGCAGTAACTCTAGCTACAATGTTGGCATCCTGCTGTGGCAGTAACTCTAGCTACAATGTTGGCATCCTGTTGTGGCAGTAACTCTAGCTACAATGTTGGCATCCTGTTGTGGCAGTAACTCTAGCTACAATGTTGGCATCCTGTTGTGGCAGTAACTCTAGCTACAATGTTGGCATCCTGTTGTGGCAGTAACTCTAGCTACAATGTTGGCATCCTGTTGTGGCAGTAACTCTAGCTACAATGTTGGCATCCTGCTGTGGCAGTAACTCTAGCTACAATGTTGGCATCCTGTTGTGGCAGTAACTCTAGCTACAATGTTGGCATCCTGTTGTGGCAGTAACTCTAGCTACAATGTTGGCATCCTGTTGTGGCAGTAACTCTAGCTACAATGTTGGCATCCTGTTGTGGCAGTAACTCTAGCTACAATGTTGGCATCCTGCTGTGGCAGTAACTCTAGCTACAATGTTGGCATCCTGCTGTGGCAGTAACTCTAGCTACAATGTTGGCATCCTGTTGTGGCAGTAACTCTAGCTACAATGTTGGCATCCTGCTGTGGCAGTAACTCTAGCTACAATGTTGGCATCTTGCTGTGGCAGTAACTCTAGCTACAATGTTGGCATCCTGCTGTGGCAGTAACTCTAGCTACAATGTTGGCATCCTGCTGTGGCAGTAACTCTAGCTACAATGTTGGCATCCTGTTGTGGCAGTAACTCTAGCTACAATGTTGGCATCCTGTTGTGGCAGTAACTCTAGCTACAATGTTGGCATCCTGTTGTGGTAGTAACTCTAGCTACAATGTTGGCATCCTGGTGTGGCAGTAACTCTAGCTACAATGTTGGCATCCTGTTGTGGCAGTAACTCTAGCTACAATGTTGGCATCCTGTTGTGGCAGTAACTCTAGCTACAATGTTGGCATCCTGCTGTGGCAGTAACTCTAGCTACAATGTTGGCATCCTGTTGTGGCAGTAACTCTAGCTACAATGTTGGCATCCTGTTGTGGCAGTAACTCTAGCTACATTGTTGGCATCCTGTTGTAGCAGTAACTCTAGCTACAATGTTGGCATCCTGTTGTGGCAGTAACTCTAGCTACAATGTTGGCATCCTGTTGTGGCAGTAACTCTAGCTACAATGTTGGCATCCTGTTGTGGCAGTAACTCAGCTACAATGTTGGCATCCTGCTGTGGCAGTAACTCTAGCTACAATGTTGGCATCCTGTTGTGGCAGTAACTCTAGCTACAATGTTGGCATCCTGCTGTGGCAGTAACTCTAGCTACAATGTTGGCATCCTGTTGTGGCAGTAACTCTAGCTACAATGTTGGCATCCTGTTGTGGCAGTAACTCTAGCTACAATGTTGGCATCCTGTTGTGGCAGTAACTCTAGCTACAATGTTGGCATCCTGTTGTGGCAGTAACTCTAGCTACAATGTTGGCATCCCGTTGTTGTGACTAGGGATGTTACGATTTTTTGCATTTGCATTCGCTTATGCAAATGATTCGCATCATTTTAAACATTCGCTTCGACATTCGCAATTGCATCGAACGATGCGAATATTTCGAAGTGAATACGAATGTGTACAGGTCGTGACGTGTGATGAAGTGTCTCGACCGGAGGCCGCGCGGTTCGCCGATCCACATGCGCGTAGAGCGCGCAGACAGGCATTACGTGTCAGAAAAGAAATAGAGAGCGTTACATTCTCCCTAATTGCTGTGATTGCTATGTTAGTTTGGCTTGTTTTGTGTTTGTTGCGAGTCGGAACTAATCACTACATGTTATTTAACAAAGTCCCCCCGCCGCGTCTGTCTGTCTGAACGCGATAAACACAAAAACTACTGCACGGATTTCATACGGTTTTTAGAAATGCACATTACGGAATTTAAATATTATTTAGCTGGGTTAATACCAAGGGATATTTTCCGACACCACCCGGCGCCCGAAAGCGAAAGCGCCGGGAAAGTAAAGTCAAATATGGCAATTTTTACGCCTATAGATCGAGATCACGCGAAATGCAGTATTTCTGAGAAAAGGTATTCCACAATTGAGCGCACTACACCCACTACCTTGGCGTTGCATACACATTTGAAAACCGTTCATTAAAAAAAAAATACGAATGTTATTCCTAAACATTCGTATTCGCATTCGCACATTCGCGTCCGCGAATGTGAGAAATATGACAACCCTAGTTGTGACGTCATATTTGATCACAATTTCTCAGACGTGTAACAGACATTACAGGTCACAATAAAATAATGAGCACAATATTTGTTAAAATCGGAGTAAATGTCGGTAATATTAAGATAATAATATTTTAAAACCTTAGCAGTAACATGAAATGAGAAACAGTGTGTCGAGTAATTTTGTGTCCATTTAAATAGTAATTAAGTAGGTGGACATCAGAATGACTGGCCAAAATGACCGATCAGCTTTAAAATATTACTAAAATTGAATACCCATTTGCTACTGTTTGATACTGTTAGCTTGTTTCAAATTCATGTCTTAATTTAAAATAAATAGTGCGCATTTGCTAGATACATTTGCCTTATTATTTGGAAATAAGTTGTGAATTCTACTAAAACTTAAAGATTATTACGGAAGTTTGGATTTAATTTTAAAATGTATTTTAATACCGAATTATAATATTCACTGTAGCAACACTGTCAAAGTATAAATGATTATTGTAACAAGCTTTTAAATGTATTTTCGTTATTGTAATTGAATGTGTTATTTTTTACTTTAGAAACACTTAGAAATGGCGGATATGATATCATCGTTCTTTCTGGGTGGGGCAAAAGATATTAAAAATTGTAAAACGGAGTGCAGGCAGTGATCATAGAACTACGAAGTAAGACGGTTGATATTGTAGTCCAAATTGTGTGCAATAAAGTTATTTTATACAAAGTACAGTGTTTAATCAATTTGAAAATAGAAGGGTTCAACAATACCTGTGTTTAAATAATTGGTACCTAATTAATAATTGAGAAAATGAATTAAAAAATGGGCAGTCATTCTGACGTCAGGATGACTGCTCAAATTAGAATCTCCACGTAAGGACTCCAAAATAACAATCCGCCTTTACAAAAATTTTGTACATACCTATTTGATACCTAAAATATATTTTTTTCAAGATTTTTAGGGCAAAGAATAAAGATTTTATTAGAGATTTTTATGTTAACTAATATAGAAAGTGACTTTTTTTTTTCATATTTCGATCTACATTCTTTTGGAAAAGTTGTTCAATATCAAAGACTGAAACTCTCCTTAAAATATTTGCAGTTAATTTGGTTCCACCTTTAAAAGGCATGGCATATTCATATTATATAAAAAACATTTATTTACTCTTAAATGATTTCTTTAATTCACAAAATACATTGTTTATGATTGTCACTCCGTCTTCATGGGTAAACACAATTCACTGCAATGGGGCCGGCCGGTAAAAGCTAATGATAGATGGCGCTGCCATAGGTAGTGCCCTTGTCATAGACTTTGACCGTATTTATGCTTGCAACAGTGTTTTTATTTTTACGTTTCATGAATTAAAACATATGAAAATAGTGCCTTTAATTATGTATTACACATGGCGAGTCAGTGAGTTAATTAGAGAAAAGTTGAAGAAACCCGGCGCCTCTTTACGAGGAAGGAAAACTGATTAGATCGAAAGGTCAGGTGCACCTTTTGGATTCGCTTCTTAAACATAGTTTTTACTAATTATATAAATATAATATTTATATAATTTACTAATTCATTGTCAGTTAACAACAGCTCTGTAGAGAACAATCTTAAAATATGTGATACTATCTTTTGCCAGCGGCTTCGCCCGCGTGGATGTTGGAATTTATAAGTTAAAAGTAGCCTATGTGCTATTCCAGACTTATAATCTATCTCTGTGCTAAATTTCATCCAGATCCGTTCAGCCGTTCTGGCGTTATTGAGTAACATCCAAACATCTTCACAAACTTTCACATTTATAATATTAGTAGGATTTGTGTTGCTCACGATATGTTTTAGTTATCCATGAAACAGCTGATGTGGATTCTAAATCTTGTCACACATGAATTTCTATATTTGCAGAGACTTTAGCAACAGTACATTCCTCATGGTGACCCTGCAGCGGTACAACATCACTTAGCCTTTGTAACGTTGATGACTTTTCTTGAAACAAACTTTTTCTGCAATTTCGAGCTCTAAGAAGTCCTTCTCTGGATAAAGACTGTTTTAAAACAGGCTTTTCTTCCATGGGAACACAGAAGAAATAGCACTTAAAAAACATGTGTAGATGTTCTACCCCTGTAAAATAAATAAAACAAATACTTTTAAGGCGAAACACTTAAGTAGCAAGATTATTAAAATATTATTCAGACGTCGGACCTTAAGAGAATATTATTTACTGAATTTTTTGTAGTCACTCTCCTTGAAATGTTTTCTACGTAACCTTGATTGGCTTTTAGGTATAAAATCAACACGTCTTATTGGTTTCAGCCACAGTTTTTGATTTTAGAGTCCCTTGAAAAATAGTGGTTTCCCGTCTCCGAATCATTGGGTACGCTACACCGCGTCATTTCAATAAAATAAATAAAAAATATATATTAATAGTACAAAAACACCACTGTTTTGGGAGCGATCTACGCTAGCGCCATTTTGACAGTTGCCAGCCCCATTACTTAGTTCTAATAATAATTCTTACTGATTTACCAAAAAATATATGATGTTAAAAGATACCGAATACAAAATCTTGTCTGTTATAGAATTTTTACCTCCACCCAGTTCTAACTGTATTGGACATTATAAATCTCATTGTCGCAGGGGCACAAAATGGCAATGCTTTGACGATTAGTCCACCAGAATAACAAAAGAAAAAGTAAAAGCTTCTACGCACATTGCATTTTATATGCAAGAAAAGATTTATCTGTTTTATTGTTTTCTCAATCAATAAAATGTTTAATAAAAATAACATTTTATATTTATAGGACTTTCTGTATTAGTTAACATAGTGAACAAAATATCTCTAAAACGATAAAATCTTTATTCTTTGCCCTAAAATTCTAGAAAAAATGTATGTTATATGTTAGAATGTAATCCAGTCATCGGGACTCCGCATGAAGCTAAATATAGTCTCATGCTGGAGAGGGTACAAAATAAGTTTATAAGATATTTATATAAGCGTTATTACGGAGTATATCCCTTTTACCCATTCATGTATCCAACCTTATTTATTTTAGGTATGGTAGGATACTAAGCTAAGGGTTAGGAGGGAACTTGCGCTAACCTCTTATATTTTTGAATTATTAAGAGGGAAGGTGCATAATGCAGTTATTTTAGAGCAGGTGAGTCTGTGCGTTCCGGACAGGTACGTGTGGCGACGACAGCCGCCACTGCTGGCGGTACCACGCGCGATCACCAACCTTTTAAGGGTGGCGCCCCTGACGCGTGCGCTTCGCACGCTCAACCTCATAGCGAGGGAGACGGACTTATTTTGTTGTTCTCTGAGTGAATTCTCAAGGAATGCATTATTTATAATCAGTTATAAGTAATACGGGCTGGTATACGCAACACGGCAATGCGCGTATTTCACGTAATAATTAGTTATAGATGTTAGTTTTTGTTATGTTAGGATAAACGCATTTACCGCATTGGGTTATTCTGTAAAGGTAAATGTAAGTTAATAAATAAACATATGTTTAGGTATCAAATAGGTAAGGTAGTAGGTAGGTAGGTAGGTAGGTAAAGACTCCAAAATTTCAATCCACCTTTACAAAAGTTTAGTAGGTATAAACTTTTGTAAAGGTGGATTGAAATTTTGGAGTCCTTACGTGGAGATTCTAAATGTGAGCAGTCATCCTGACGTCAGAATGACTGCCCATTTTTTAAATTCATTTTCTCAGTTTATTAATTAGGTACCAATTATTTAAACAAAGGTATCAAACAGTAGCAAATAGGTATTACAATTTAGTAATATTTTAAAGCTGATCGGTCATTTTGGCCAGTCATTCTGATGTTCACATTAAGTAGGTATGTGAAAGTACGCCCATATAAATAAAAATGAATCAATAAAACGAATTTAGTTCAACAGTATAGTACAGCAACTTACTTGAGTTGCTTGCAAGCCTTACCCAGTACGAGAGCCTCCCGCGCTCCTCGCACGTTGATCATGGTCGCCACTCGGAGCGACTCGTCGAACCGCGTCGTCGCAGCCATGTGGCAGATTATGTTCACCTGAGTCACAACAATAAACAAACTTTGTAGAACTAGAATTTCTATCCAACTCTTGCTGGGTATAGTCGACCGCAAGTCTTTCAGTGGTAACAAAACAGTATAAGCTGGCCTCTTATTGTATTGAACCTCTTAGGCAAGCTCAAGGTCAGTGTGACTGACCACCGATGAGCGGTCGACAGTACTTGACTATCATAGAAGTCCAAGTCAGTTCGTGTTTTTTACATAGATACATAATTACAGGCCCGGACTTAAACACCCAGTATTCTGATAATTCGTTTATGTTTTGGCTTGGGTTGTATATGTTTCGAAAGCTCATTAACTAACGATTGAAATCATGTCACTGGTAAAACTAATTTCTTTCTTGGTTCGAATCGAACATCATAGCTATAGACAACCGTTCGATATGCTTCCGAGCCGAATCAAACATCATAGCTAAGCAGTTGACACTGACTCCCATGGTAGATATACTAACTTCTTCAGTGATCATGTTCCAGTCCTTCTCGCTCAGGCCCAGTCTGAGGTCAGCCACATCTCCTGCCACCGGCACGATCTTGTCTATGAAGTTAGGTTGTTTCTCTTTAAGCATGTCGTACACCTGGAAATTATAATAGAATTGTCATCATCTTCTACCTAAACTTTTCCCAATTATGTTGGGTTCTGCTTCCAGTCTAACAGCATTTTACATGGAGCGACTGCCTTTCTAACCTCCACAGCTCAGTTACTGGGTAACACGATACCCCTTGCTAAGACTGGTTTACAGGCTTTTGGGCTTCTGACTACCCGTAACAACTGTCAAAGAAAAATACTCACGGGATCCTGTAACATTTCACTCATTCTCTGTTCGATGGGTTTCCCCTTTTTAGGTCTTAGCAAGATAAAGACTCTCGACACCTGCGTTGCTCTAGAAGTAAATAATATTGATTAGAAAATGAGTATCCATTGGACCAAAGTAATCGACTTAACCCATTGAATACGCAAGCTGGAGTGGCAATAGGCTGGCCGAGCCTTATTAGCCATAGAACCGTTGCAGTAGACGTGTTGTTGAGTGGAGACTGGGAGTCAAGCAACGTTATTAGAACAGAAATCATATCAAAAGCCTATCTAAACATATTGATATACATTTATAATTTTTATCTAAATTTTTGTCTATAAAATCCGTTAAATTGCTAACTGCGTGATCGGTGAAAATCAAACTGATGGTCAGATAAAAATTTAAATAGGTTAATTTTTAGTACGGTCTCTGGCCCTAGCATTTATTTGGTATGGTCAAAACTTGATAGGACTACAAATCAATCCTACGTCCACCTGGGATATGTTATATCATACACTTACAGCAAGGCAATATAGGACGGCAAACGAAGTGTCGCTACAATGTCGCTCCGTGTGCGGGGCAACTGTTGAAACTGTCACCTTGAGCTGCCCTGCACATCACCTGCCCTGCTAATGATTATGGAAGCCCCTCCTTAAAGGTATTGAATGTAACCTCACCTGAAGAGTTTCTCGATATACTGCTTGCCGAGGAAGCCGGACCCTCCCGTCACGAACACGGCGGCGCCGCGGTAGAACTGCTGCACGGCAGAGTCTCCGCGCTCCGTCGCCTCGTGCATCGCCTTGTGACGAAGCAGGAGCTTTGCTTCGAACTCCTGGGCAGGATCCATAGGTTCTATCTCCACCATGATTCAGGAAAGCTTTGGAAACGTAAAGGATATTGGTCACACACAGTCTCCGTTCCCACGCTCTCTCTCCGTGCTCAATGATCTCGTGGACGCTAAACCGCAATATGTCTAGAGATGAGAGTACCTATATCTCATTATCATCTACCTATCCATTTCCCAACTAATTATATCAGGGTCGGCTTTCACTCTAACCGGATACAGCTGCAAACCAGTAATATCTGACCTGTACGAACTAGGTACTGGGTACCCTGGGCCCTTTTGGACTGTTTCTCTGACTTTCGGGCTTCTGAATATCCGTATGTATAGTATGGCTGGATTTTGTGAAATAATATTCATACCTGTATCTGTTACTTATGTAGATATACTAGCCTATACGTATCCTACTGCAGGATAAAGCCCTCTTCTCATACAGAGAAGGCACTGATCACCACGTTTGCTAAAAACCGACTGGCCATTTCAGACTCTGTCTTTTTTTTTTTGTGTATGGCATCTCGTAGTTGACCTAGAGAGGCCGTGACTACTTAACCGGACTATCCTGTGACTGCCTTAAGATAACTCAAAGCCTCCAGCCAGGGGCATAAAACTTACAGACTAAGCGACTTAGGGCGTCGCTGGGGGGAGGACAGCAAGATGGGACAGGCTGGATCAGATTTGAATGATTATTATTGTCAGGGGAGTTTAAAGCTACTGGCTCAGCTACGCCACCAGCTGGCACTTCATACCCGAACAAGAGACGGGGGGGAGGACGATTATTACGGGGTCGTCGCGAGGGACCTCGGCGGCGAGGTCGGAATGTCGATTTGTGTTTGTTCCTACGGTCCCTACTGCTCTCCTGGAGAAGAGTTATGGGGTCGTCGGGATCTGAGAGGACAAGCCTAGGGCGGCGGACCTTACTAATACGAGAGGGGACATAGCTAGACGCCTCGACAACCAGAGGGTTGCGATGGTTGGTGGCTGAGTCGAAGAAACGCTTGGAATTGCGTTTCAAGAAGTGGGAGATGGTGGGAATGTCGAGATCTACGTGGAGGATTTCGTTCCGAACAAACCAAGGGGCTCCCGTTGCCTTTCGGAGGAATCGGTTTTGGAGGGCCTGCATCCTATGAAGTTTTGCGTGCGCAAACACTGAACCCGCATAGGTCATGAACGGGCGAATGCACGCTGTATAAATGCGCAATTTGCACCTAAGTGACAATTTGCTACGTGCATTCAGAACGGAGTGGAGTCTACCGAGAGCGAAAGCGGCGCGCGAACGCACCTGCTTTATGTGCTCAGCGAAGGAGAGGTGGTGGTCGAGGGTCACACCGAGGTCTTTGGCTCGCGTCTCCCAAGGGATCGGCTTGCCGAACATGGGTGATCGGTCGGGGGGGGGGGGGGGGGGAGTCGAGTGCGACGCGATCTCAGAAAGAGGACCGCTTGACTCTTGTCGGGATTGACCTCGATTCTCCACTTCCTAAACCAGGCGCCGAGGTTATCAACTGCGGTTTGGAGAGTGCGAGATATCGGGTGTTGGTCCCTGCCCGAGTAGTAAATGGCCGTGTCGTCTGCGAACAGAGCTAACTGTGCCTTTTTACTTTTCGGGATATCGCTGGTGAACAGCGTGAAGATGAGGGGAGCGTGCACAGAGCCCCGTGGGACTCCTGCACGGATGGGATGGGGGGAGGATAGCGCTCCTTCTATGCGATAGCGAAAGGTGCGATTCGACAAAAAGTCTCGTAAGATGAGTACGAGGCGATCCGGCACGCCAAGTTGGTAGAGCTTATACAGTATGTTAACCAACAGAGGGCGTTCCCGTTAACCCGCAATAGTATAGCATCCATACATGCTAAAAAAAATATTACCATTCGAAAACAAAATGGTTTTTATTTTTTTTTAATATTAAAATATTCACTAAAAATGCTAAAAATATTCACTAAAATATTCAAAAAAATATAAAAATATTCACTAAACATAAAAACTAAATTGCGATGTTTCCGTCCTTCAAGTACGCGTGTACAGAGTGTTTCTTTTACGTATCAATTTAAAATTTTTAGTGAAAAAAAAAAATAAAAACCATTTTGTTTTCGAATGGTAATATTTTTTTTAGCATGTATGGATGCTATACTATTGCGGATTAACGGGAACGCCCTCTGTTGGTTAACATACTGTATAATAAGTCGTTGTGCCAGACTTTGTCGAACGCTTTCGCTATATCAAAGAAGACAGCACCCGTCATCAAACCACGTTGGAAGCCAACGCTTATGTGTTCGATGATGCGGTGGACCTGATGAACGCAGGAATGCTGCGTTCGGAAACCAAACTGCTCGTTAGGGATGAGACCCTTTGTCTCGGCATAGTCTCTGAGTCGCTTATAAATAAGCCTCTCATAGATTTTGCCGAGCACATTGAGCAGACTGATAGAGCGGTAACTAGAGGGCTCAGCCTTGGGCTTACCGGGCTTGGGGATGCCAATTACAGTGGTCTCTTTCCATGCTTGAGGAAAGATGTTGTTGCTCATGGCACCATTGAAGATGGTGACCATGAGCATTATAAGGTGGGCGGGGAGGAGTTGGATCACCCTATTGGTAATCCCATCTGAGCCGGGGGCTTTGCGGGGTTTAAGACCCTTGATTATGTCCTGCACCTCGTCTGGAGTGACGGGGGGCAGAGGATAATCAGGGTCTTCAACGGGAGGGAGGGAGGCTCTACGTTCGACTTCCGCGTCGACCTCAGAGAGGTGAGCTTGGTCTACAGGTTGAGAGCTGGGTGAGCACTGAGTCTCAAGACTGTCGGCTAGGCATTCAGCCTTGTCGACATCATCGAAAGCGATGGTCTTGTCAAGGCGGATAAGGGGGGCATAGAGGCAGTCTCTTGGGATCTGAGCTTCCTCTGGAGTTGCCAGAAGGCTAGGTGGGTAGGCTCTAGGTCGCTCAGCATCTTGTCCCAGCCAGCGGTACGCAGCTCCTCTAAGCGTGTCTTTACAGATCTCTATAAAGAGCGCATATGGACTTTGTTCGCGTGGCAGGGAAAACTGCTGTAGGCACGGACAGCCGCGTTCTTCTCATTCAGCAGCTCACGTACATCGTCCTGCAACTTCCAGCGATGGTCTTCCATCGCTGGAATTTCCTTTGAACAATCGTCCAGGGCAGATTGTACGTGCCGCTGGGGTCGCGGGTTGTTTGAAAAAGATACCGTGGCCCTGGCATAGGCAACTGAAGGAACACGGGTGGGTTTTAGTCAGTAAAAGTCTGACACGCCCTTCCGCTCCACCCAGGGCGGGAGAAGTTATTTGATGATTTCCCATCCACAAAAAAAAAAAAAGGACAGATTGTACGTGATCTGTGAATGAGTCGATCGCGGCCGTTGTGTCAGCGATAGCGTCAAAGTGGTCGGGGATGGAGTCTAAGTGGGGGGACGTGGTGGATTTCAGACATTCGCTTACTTTCCTCCAGTCGATCACTTTTTGAGTGAGAGGGTGTTGACTTGGGTCACGGAGACCTATGCGGGGTGCCAGGTTTACGAAGACTGGTCGGTGTTCAGAGGTCAGTTCATCTATCGCCTCTATAGAGTCCAACCGTAGGTTAACATTCTTTAGAAGCGCTACATCAAGTACGTCAGGGGTGTGGTCAGGGTTGTGAGGAAAGTGAGTAGGAGTCATCGGGGCGATGACATCGAAACTCAGGAGGGAGCAGAGGTTGAACAGAAGTCTATCTCTGGGAGAGGTCCTGGTACTATTCCAGGCGGTATGTTTGGCGTTGAGGTCACCCGCTATGATAACGGATTCACTCAAGCCAAAAAGGGTGGAAAGGTCAGCAGATAGGGAACTATCTGAGGAGGTTGGGGAGAGGTAGGCCGATACTAAAGTGATCGGTTGGTGGCCTGTTATGCCTAGGCGGCAGATAGACACTTCTAAGTCTGAGAGGGGGGGGAGGGTCTATAGAGATGTAGTATAGGCCCCTCTTGTAGTAGATAAGGGTGCCGCCCTGGTGACATCGAGTCCTGTCGTTGCGAACTATGCAGTATTTGGCAATAGACGGGTTCCGATGACGATGCTTTAAAAAGGTTTCCTGAACTAAGAGGATGTCTATTTGGTGATCGCGGAGGAAAGTGGCGATCTCAGCACGTTGGCTATGAATGCCATTGGCATTGAAATAACCTAACTTGAGGGATCAGGGTTTAAATCTAGATAAGATGCCTTTATCCATTGTTGATTTATTTTTTTGGTGAAGGCCATCAGAGCTTGCGTAATCTCCGGGTACGCATTATATATGCTCTGGATCCTGAAGAGATCGCAGGCATTCCTGGCGGCCACGATTTCGTTGGCCATTTGGGTAGCGCGGGGGGACATACAAGTCAAGAAAGCGCCAGAGATAACACTGAAGTTATCTAGAGGCAGGCCTTGACTGACTCCTGCGGGTGAGGGAAGAGGGGGGGGGAGCTGAAACAGCAGGAGCTGTGACAGCGGGAGCGGGAGCAGCAGCTTTAGGAGGTGCTGCGGGTTTCCGGGCATCCGTGGGAGCCGGGATAAGGGAGGGGGGAGGAGGAGGAGGCTGAGAAGCAGCCACAGCAGGGAAGGCCTGCTGGTTCAGATAATTCCACGGACTGGGTCTCTGAGGACTCAGTCGCGTGGGCATCTGGGTTGAGGGGATGACCAAAGAGGGGCATTCCCTTTGCTGGCGAGCGTTGGTACGCATGGCCAGTATGGGGGAGGAAGACTTTGGGGCCTTGGAGCAGCCACGGTAGTTAGCTGGGTGACCCGACAAGCCACATAGCACACAGCTGGGTGGGTTGGGGCAGAGGGCGCGGTCTTTTGGCCTGGGGCAATCGGCCGTGCCATGCTCTCCCAGGCACTTTACGCACCTCGGTGCGGCATGGCAATGCCTTTGTGTCTGACTCTGTCACGCAGCGACACGCACTTGTATTTACCACGTGTACAAACATGCTGTGAATGTGGGCGTGGAGATGAGTAGCGTCAGCACATAACACACGCATGCACACGCACACACACACTTCCGACTTCGCCATTGTCTCGAACAATACCGAGAGCTCCTGCACACACACACTAGGTAATCACATGTAAAGCGCGTTTCGCTTCGTGAATTAAAAATATTGAACTAGCTTCTGCCCGTGACTTCGTCCGCGTGAAATATTGGCCCCTAACCGACCGCGTTGCATCCTATTGTTTCTACGTTCTTCGTTTTATGACTTTTTTCTTTTTGCTTGGCTCATCATGATCCCTAGATCATAATTATCATGACGTTAAATAACCGCACAAAAATTGGACTATCAAATTACAAAAGATTTTTTCAAATCCCGACTGGTAGTTCCAGAGATTAGCGCGTTCAAATAAACAAACTCATTATTAGTATACAAGGTGTAACTTAAATAACGCACAACCTCTTAAGGGGTCATTGTACTCATCATTATGAATAACTTTTACTATGGAACTAATTTTTGAGTGACAGAGAGGCGCGGCAGGGGCCATTTATAATAAAAAAGCGCCGCAAAGAAAGCGGGTCGGTTATTATTACTATAACTTTTAAAATATTTGGCAATTCTTTTAAAATAAAAACTAAATTAAAGTTTATTTCGATCGATATAATACATGTCAACAATAATCAATCGATTTAAGACTGCTGTTAAAGTCCAAAACTCGAAAGGCAGCATCAAAATTCAAGGCTGAGTTACGCTAGAAACACATGCATTGTACTCTGGATGAGGTCAAGAGTAATGTTTTCGGACGAGTCGAGGTTCATGCTATACACGCGCGATGGAATGCAAAGAGTCTACAGAAGACCAGGAAAGCGCTATAACCTGCTATAGCTCGCATTGAAGAGAAAGTGCCATACGGTGGAGGTGCCATACACGTGGGAGCTGGAACTTCTTCCGAAAGCTACACCGTGATAGTGGTGATATAAAATGGCACTTTAACTGCAGAATGATCCGTGAATGAAATCTTAAATGAGTATGTTTGCCCTTTTTTAGTAGACATGGGCAAGAACGCTATCTTTATGCAAGATAACGCTTGTCCCCATACAGCTCGGATAGTGTTTAACTACCTTGAAGATGTCGCTATCACACGCATGATGAAGTAGCCAGCACGCAGCCCAGTCTTGAACCCCATCAAACATGGCAATACAAAATACTAAAATGTGTAAAAATTGCATATTTAGTACCGTAGCACATTTATCGAAATCTAGTGAAAATTGTAATTTTTACTTAAATTCAAAATTAACTTATTTGAAGAAGTTATTGAAGTTTTTGTTACCGACCCGCTTTCTTTACGGCCCAGTGTATTTATGTAAGGATAAGGATATAATTATACTTGTATATAAGTCCAGGTTTCCTCACGTCACGATGTGATCCTTCACCGATGTCAGTAATGTTCAAGATAACAATTTATGAATTGAAAAAGTCACACACTTGCTGACAATTAAATTATGTCATGACCAACAACTTACCCCGTTAAATGGCACTGCAGTTAATAATAAAGTTGTTATACAACTATTCACTCCAACCACTGGCTTCAGAATAACTACTTCATAATAACAATTAATTGAAACTTTAGAAGACCCAAAAATCAAAATATATAAATGTTTAATTAGTTCACAATTATTATACATAATTCATGAAATAGAAAGAAATGTGGGTGATTCTACAATCTTGATTTCTCGTGATTCTAAAATTTAGAGCATTTTGAGAAAAACCATTTTGAAAATTTTGATGATTGGCTTAATAAGTTATTAAATATTTTATATTTTTAAGGTAGGTGGCGTTATCAGTGGCACAAAAGATTGTGCCGTTGCCTCGCTAGTACATAATTAAACATTTAAATCTGTCAACAAAACATCATCCGTCTCACATCTGTCAAAGTGTCAATAGTCGTCATACATAATCGAATCTATCTTACCTTAATTACAATTACAATCTTATTTTTCGAAATTTCGACCAAAACAGTAGCAAATTTTAAATGGAAAGTGGTTTTTGAAGATAACCTTTGCAACAATACATTGTATTTTTTTTTTTTTTGTTAGCCTATTTTGTGTCCCACTGGTGGGCCTCCCCTTTTCCCTTCTATACCTTTCTGTCTTGTGCGATCTCTGGCCATGTTGGTCCTGCAAAATGATAAATTATATATAATTATATACATTGTATAAACCTTGTAATTCCACGTTTTCTCTAATACGAACAAAAATTTTGTTTGGACTATTATTACTATTATTGCTGCAAGTTGGAACAAAGCACTTCCTGTATTCCATAACTCTTCCAATATATTAAATCCGTACAAGGCGTCAATAAATTCATAAGTCAACTTGCAAGTAATTTTTAATTGTATAAAAATGGCATGGAATGCCTAATTTATATGGTGAATAAAAATAAGTAAGTCGATAAGTTCATAATTCTCGGCAAACTGCACTTGTGAATGTTAATATGAATTAGATTCCAGATGCCATTTTTATACAATTGAAAATTTCGTGCAAGTCGAATTATCAACTTATTCACGCCTTGTACGGAAATATTGTCGAGTGTTGAGATACGAGTAATACGAGATTATGAGGCAAGTCGCAAGAATATACAGTATATAAAAAAAACTTTTTAGCAAAAAATAAAACCGACTTCTAAAACAAAACACTACAAAGTGAAAAATAACTTTAATTTCGGAAGTCGGTGTCTTTCGTTTTGTATTTTCGTTTTTTGCCACCGACTTCCGAAATTAAAGTTATTTTTCACTTTGTAGTGTTTTGTTTTAGAAGTCGGTTTTATTTTTTGCTAAAAAGTTTTTATTTTTCACTTTTTAGTTGTGGAACCTACCCCACACAAATTCGAATACATAATTGAGCACAATAATTGTAGATATAGCCATGTAAATAACAGTGATAGGAAGTTATTAAAACATCATCACATCATCCATATAAAACAAGTGGGAAATATACGCATTATTGAAGCTAACTCAAAAACTCCCCAAGCAAAGTTAATAAAATTTATATGGGACCACCTCGGAGGTATACCCTTTCAAACAAAAAAAGAATTTTCCAAATCGGTCCATCCGTCTTTGAGTAATCGCGTAACAAACAAAAAAAAAAATACAGACGAATTGAGAATCTCCTCCTTTTGGAAGTCGGTTAATAAAATAGCCTTTATTCAGACACAGAAACTTGTTTTTTTTTTACATGCTCAATTATTATTTCATTTGATTAGTTATTTAATATGTTTAAACAATAGTATTAATATTAATTTAATTACAATATTTTCCCTTCATAAATTATTTTTTGAATTAGTTAAAATTATTATCATTTTGGTCTGTTTGTGTATTATATACATAGGCCTCCTCCAACTGCCTCCATAGACTCCTGTTTTCGGCTGTTCTGGTCCATGTGCTGCCCGCAACTGCTTTAATATCGTCCACCCATCTCATAAATGGTCTACCTCGGTTTCTTTTTCTGTCTCTCGGATACCATACATTATAGTTTTACACCATTTCTCTCGTCCTCTTATAGTATGCCCCGTCCTCTTCCATTTCAGTTTCCTTATTGTCACTGAAACATCCTTTGTTTGTGTTTGTTTTTTGATTGCTGATGTTCTTATTTTGTCTGATAATCTTTTCCCTATCATACTCCTCTCTATAGCGTTTTGGCAGACTTCTAATTTTCGAGCGTGTACCTTTGTAAGGGCCTATGTTTGACATCCGTATGTAAGGACAGGGAGGATGTAGGTGTTGAAAAGTTTCCTTTTGATGGTCATGCTTGTTTCACTGTTTTTCATCACTTCTTTTAGACTCCAGTACCTTTTCCAAGTATTGCCTATTCGTCTTTCTATTTCTTTTTTTTTTTTTTTTCGTTTATTTTTCAATACATTTTAGTTACATAATATACAATCTTAACACCTTGTCTAGAGACCTTTAAAGGTTTATGTGACAAAGTGGAGGAAGCAAACACGCTCACAACAAATACTAAAAAATTATGTTGGCTACTTAAAGAATTGAGATGGGATGTCACCAGTAATATAATATTTTTTTAAGGTAGATTTACATTTTTTATATGTACTAGAGGCAATATTTGACTGCACAGAGTCGGGAATTTTATTTAGAGCATCAGGTAATATATATTCCCACGTTCTCCTGCCATACACATTTACAGTTGTAGGTAGTTTATATGTAGGCAAGTAATCAAGATCACGTAACTGTTTTGGTCTACTGTTTAAAGTTAAGGAGCTAATATTATTAAATTTATCCAAGATAATTGCCGACCTGAATTTATCATAGACTGACACAATTTTACAATATTTAAATAATCCGTGCTCATCATCTTTATATTTAAGTTTAATATACTTTGGCACAATAGTCTTGAGTATACTTAGTTGTAGTCTATATATTTTATCTACATAAGTTTTGTAGGAACGTCCGTAACTAGTTAGCCCATAGCTTATGACTGAATCCCCGAGAGCAAGATACAGCATGCGTAGAGTGTGGAAGGGTAGTTTATGTTTAAGGATAGCCAACTTGGCGTTAATAGATCTTAGTTTGTTACTTACACTTTCAATGTGTGGTCCCCAATTAAAATGCTTGTCTATGATGACGCCAAGATAGGTATGCTGGTCAACAGCCTCTAGGGTAGGACACGCACACATGCGTGCAGTGGGCCCGCGATGCAGGCACAGGTGGTCATGCGCAGTTACAATAGGTACATGTCTAACCTTCATATAAGGAGAGTATATGTGGATAATCTTTGTTTTGCTAGCGTTGATAACCAGGCCTGCATCGTGTGCCCATTTACACAGGTCATCGAATAATCGTTGCATTACTGTTTGAGCCTCAATGATGTTTCTATGATGGGTTACCAAACACGTGTCATCGGCAAACTGGTATACAGAGTCCTCCGGAATAATATTACACATGTCATTAACGTATAATAAATACTCAGTTGGGCCAATTATTGAACCTTGGGCCGTGCCCATTTTAGTAGGTATTTTTTCACTTAGGCAATTGCCTAAACGAACTACAGTATGACGATTTTTATGGTAATTTTTAAACCATTTTAAAAGAGGACCCTGTATACCACTTTGTTCAAGTCTATTGAACAATGTTTTGTACCTCAAAGTATCAAATGCTTTGCTAAAATCGATGAGGGCAATAAGCACTTGTTCGCGAGCGCCCAAATGCTTATTAACCTCATCAGAAAAAGCAGACAATAACTGCGAAGTGTTACGACCTTTCTGAAACCCAAACTGCTTATTATTTATGATGTTATTGCTAGACAAAAAAGTATTTATTTCATGACCTAAATACCGTTTCACTATTTTGTCTATGCTAGATAGAATAGTAATAGGCCTATAGTTGTTTATATCATTGTAGGGGCCTTTCTTGTGTATGGGTCTAATTATGCCAGTCTTTAATTCATCAGGATAGGATGACGTGGAAATACAAAGGTTTATTAGATGAGTAATGACAGGTGTTATTTCGGAATTTATACACTGTAGGTCACTAACTCGAATGTTATCTATACCCGGACTTTTTTTCTTATTCAAATGACTAATTATTTTAAAAACTAATTTCTCGTTGACTTTTTTAAATCTCATCGACACATTTGACACTTTTTGGGATGATGTGTCTTGCAGTAGAGGTACCTCACATTTTTTACAAATTTTGTTGATGTTGTCTTCAAAACCACTAGCAAATTTGTTACTTAAAGAACTAAAGTCTTCATTAAAATGCTTCTTGATTACGTCATCTACTGCATTACACATCTTCCCACATATATTGTTAATTATTTGCCATATTTTTCTAGTGTTTCTAAAGTTTTCTGACACCTCATTTCTAATTGTGTCATTTTTAATTTTAGATATATATTTATTAGTTTTATTTCTATACATGTTATACAATAATCTATTTTTTACATTATTTTCGTCTTGCTTCCATATATCAAATAACTCGAGCTTTTTGTTACACATATGTCGCATTCTATCATTAATCCATGTACTAACATGCCTTTTGCCTAAATTAATTTTGGTTTGTATTTTACATTTCTCATAAATTTCGCTAAAGTTTGCTGTAATAAATCTTAACACTTCAGTGGGAGTTTTTAAATCCAGTGCAGTCTTCCAATTTATATTACACAACATATCTCGAAACTTATCCCTATTTATCTTAGTTATAATCTTAGAATAATTGCCTGCAGGCCGCGACTTATGAACAAGTGTTAGACCCGTTATATAATGGTCAGCTATTTTGTATTTAATTACTGATGAGTACACCGCCTTACAATTCAAGAGGCGTGCAAAAATATGATCAATACAGGACTTAGTTAGTGAATTACCTTTTGTTTCGACGCGCGTATACTGGGTAATTCCACATTCAAGACCATTTTCACTCATAAAGTTTAAATATGCTGACCGTATAGGTGTTATTTGCTTGAGATTAATGTTTATATCCCCTAATAAAACAACATTACATGTAGGTGGGTACAAACTAATGACACTTGATAGTTCCTTTATAAAAGATGTTTTGTTCAACTCGGGCGGCCGATACACTGCACATACACATAGTTTTAATCCATAGTTCGTAACAATCTCGCCGGTTATGCACTCATAGAAACTTGTAGACGTAGGTATCCGCGTAAAACTAAGACTGTTATGCACAAACATAATTATACCGCCTCCTTTACGATAACGATTTTGAAGTGAGGTCTGACGGCGAGATTATTTGGCCCAGATAAACGTCCTTCATTAACATATTCAATGGTGTTGCTGTTAATATTGATTGGGTATTTTATATCGTTAGTCATAGCTTTAGTCTTCTGAGTGTTCATAATCAGTCCTACCTTCCGACTTTCCACGTCTAGTTCTCCAAGCATTGCTTGAAGTTCGTTTTTTGTTGGTGAAAAGATTTCAAGTCATCTGCAAATCTTAAATGTGTTATGTTGTCTCCGTCAATTGACAGTCCTCTTTTTTCCCAGTTTAGTTGACGGAAAATGAATATGTCAGAATATGTCGCTGTCATTCGGTTAATCTTCTTAGTCTGTGATTCGGTGTATAGGTTGGCACTATTGTAATAAATATGGCTGATGTAATTTACTTGCTGATGGTCTTCCACGTTTAGTTGTGCACACTTCGATCGAAATTGACGACGGAATACTTCTATATGATTGAACTTCGTGTGAGCGCTCCCGCGAGATAAACACTAGTTTGTTTTCGTATGTCACTTATTTTCACTGTTTTGTAATTATTTTTATAAGACAATCACTCAGTACGTGTTTACAATTACGCAGCCGGAACCGGAACCCTCAATATAGAGAGAGATATACAGTACCCGGCGATAAATATTGCACATCGACCTTTGGAAACAGACTATCGGCTAATTTCAGCTTCGTAGAGCGTTATCTCTGTCACACACTACCTATGTTTTGTCAGTCGTTGTTCAAGTGCGATAGAGTGCAGTCGCGTCCTGTTCAAAATATATATTTAGAGTTGTTAACACCCCCAAATTTAAATAATTTAAAGTTGTACTATGGCATCTTTAGGAAAAAGAGAGAAACCTTTACGAGGTCAGTCACGCGAAATTATCTACAATGTTTATAAATATTTTGTAACCGAAGCTGACAGATTAAAAAAAAAAATGAAGATGAAAATGTAAGTTGTTATTTTAAGAAGGTTCAAAAGCGAGTTGCAAATGCCACTGGAATTTCAAGAAGAACTTTGAACAATATATTAAACAAAGTCAGTACTGAAACACATTCCACTGAAATTAAGTTCAGCACTCCAAAAAAAGGGAGACCAAAAAAGCAATTTCGTTTGGATATGGACGATTTTGATTATGATGTTGTTCGAAGAATGGTGTAAGATTTTCACTTACGATTTAATGAACTGCCAACAATAAAATCATTAAAAGCTAAATTATCTGAAGCTATTAATTACAATGGGTCTGAAAAGACGTTGAGAAAAATACTTCACGAGATGGGATTTCGGTTCACTAAAATGGAAGATAATCGAAAAGTTCTAATAGAAAAGCACGATGTATGTCTCAAACGAATGGAATACCTCGATAAAATACGCAAATTTCGCGAATCAGGAAAAAATATCGTCTACATGGATGAGTCTTACATACATACATCCCACACCAAAGGGAAATCTTGGAGTGATGATAAGAAAAAACGAGTAAAAAAGCCAATTTCAAAAGGTTCATGCGGGAAATGAAAAAGGCTTTGTACCCGGAGCCTTTTTAACGTATAAATTCACGGACACTACAGGTGACTATCACAATGAAATGAATAATGATAACTACGAAAAATGGCTGGTTAATCAATTAATCCCAAATATACCCAGTGATTCTGTTCTAGTTATCGACAACGCAGGGTGCGTTCACAACAAATATGTTGAAAGACCCTCCAACTCAAACCCCATTAAACAGGAAATGATCAACTGGTTAAACAGACACGAAATTCCAGTTGATCCAAAATTAACAAAAACCCAGATTTACGCTATTATATGTCAGCACAAGGAGAGGTATACAGAGTTTTCCGTGGACAAAGTACTCGCCGAACATGGGCACACTGTGTTGCGATTGCCACCATATCATCCGGATTTTAATCCAATTGAAAATATATGGTCTCAACTGAAAGGCTATGTAGCCTCTAGAAATGTGGGTATGAATTTAACTACAGTAAAAACATTATTGACTGAAAAAGTAAACATGATCGGGGCTGAAGAGTGGAAAAAGGTTTGCGATCATGCAATCAAATGTGAGAATGAATATAGAAGCATTCAACACGGTTTAGACAATTACACTGATAGACTTGTGATAAATACGGCTGACAGTGACAGTGATATTGACCTCTTTGAGAGCACAGATAGTGAAATGGAAGTAATTGAGAATTTGAATTATTATTATTTTTATTACAATGTCTCATTCTAACAATAGGTATGTATAGGTATTATGTACACTAAGCTGTAATTTTCCAAAATAATTAAATACGTAAACATAATGTGAACATGTTTTTTTTATTTTATTTTACCCCAACCTAAAGCCATCACTTATAGAAAAATTGGTGTATTTTATACAAAGAATAAAAAGAATTATCAAAAGAAGCAAATCATAATTGTTTTAACAGCTCCTAATAGATACCGGACTGTTTGTATTTCGTGCGACAGAGATAACGTCTTCTACGATGTCCTTCTCACCGCGCTGGTTTCATTCACTATTATTTCTTTGTCCAGGCGGTCTTTCTTTGGAAAGCGCTCCCTCTGAACATCAGGACGGCAACCAATCGGTTGTCTTTTAAAGTGAAGATACGTGAGCATATACGTAAGAAGTTGGCAGAAACATCTCTGCGCTGATTTGTTGGATTCTTTTTCTCCTCTACTGATTGTTATTTCTCCTCTACCGATCGTTATTTCTCCTGACAAAGTTTATTCTGATTATATGTATGTATATATGTATATATTGATGTATTTATTCTTTTATTTTAAAGTTATTTTCGTGTTATCTATCCTTTATATTGCACCTGCCATGTTTTCTC
This sequence comes from Dicycla oo, assembly GCA_948252095.1. Lineage (NCBI taxonomy): Eukaryota > Metazoa > Arthropoda > Insecta > Lepidoptera > Noctuidae > Dicycla > Dicycla oo. The sequence continues at coordinate 18,697,906 of OX411738.1, forward strand.
TGCATCACCCTAAGGTTGACTGGTAGAAAATGCCTAAGGCATTAAGTCCGCCTTTGTACGGTATTTGTTTTCACTTGTGCATAAAGTTTGAATAAATAAATAACGCTCTACGAAGCCGAAATTAGCTGATTGTCTCTTTCCAAAGGTCGATGTGCAATATTTATCGCCGGGTACTGTATAATATATGTTTATTATTTTTTTACTTTGGCACTTGCCAGATTGTAGACAGTACTTGCTACTTTCTTTTTTATATTCCGAGGCAACGGTACAAAACTGCGCGGCCAAAACTAAGGCAATTTGAAGGGCAAACAAGGTCAATCGTATTTTATCGAAAATATCAATAACATATGAATATTTTTCATGATTAATTAGTCTGTAATGATCAGTAACGCTATTCCTCGAAATGGTTTTTCAATTACAACATATAAAAAATATGAATTGTTCATATTTTTCCCCATTGCCCTTTGTTATTTATTTAAATTTGTTTTTTTCTATGATCTAATGTATTATGAATGTGATAGTTTTATAATTTTAATGATTTCAAACATAATGCGAATAGTTCCTCAATAAAATTGAATTGAAATAGTCAATGGAATGCCCCTCATTCTCGTAATCTGCAATTAGAAGTCGGATCGGTAATCATTATGTTGCGGAACATAAACCAACCACGTCTTTGTAATGGCACCCGGCTTGCGGTGCCATTACAAACAACGTCATCGAAGCCACAATTTTGAAAGGGAATTACAAAGGCGAAGACATTTTGTTTCCACGCATCCCTATGATTCCGAACGACATGCCATTCGACTTACAACGGTTACAATTTATACGAGTCATGTATCGTACATGGTACGCGCCCATTGCATAGATCAGCACTTTTCCGTCGCCTTGCACAAATGACAGTGTATCGCGACAGTACAACATCAGCGTTCATAGTCAGCGGTACTCACTCACACATTCATATAGCATTAGTTACGTGCTCGTTAAATATATTCAATAAACCATCATCTTTGGCTATCCGTGATTTATCATTCAAGCTTACATACATCTTTTTGGTCCTTCGAGCCTCAAGATTATAAGTGTTCCGCGTTCTTTTGTGCGGTGGCGATTCGGTTGGGCTGGCCGACCAGAAGCAGCATCTGACCAGCTCAACAAAGGAAGCATCACCTGGACCGAGGATACGGACCGCGAAAATCATTGTACCAGCAGCAGCAAATACAAGAGGTCACCGAAGCATTACAGCAGTATCGTTAGAAACAGGTGACTCGAACTATTTATCGCAAATTTCTTCCAACATGGAGGGAGTTATTCAAACTCAATATCAAGTTATGGAGGCAATGCATAAACTTCTGATCAATTTAAAAAAAAAAACGGATGAAGCCGTAAGACTCCCGACAGTGTACAGAAGAAAATAGACCTTCTCGACAAGTATTGGGCAGAATTTCAAAACAACCACGTAAAGATTCGCGAGCGCGAAGATCCCTCTCATCAATACTTTGTGCAGTATTCCCATGAACAGACAAGACACACTACAGAAGCACTAGGGATTTCTTTATCAAGTATTTGACTCAAGAACAAAAACCAGCTTCACACGGATTAAAGCCGTCAATCACCCCTATACTTTTGAGCTGGTACCGTCGCCCTCACAGTCATCGGAGCCAAAACTCCTTCAAGAGCAAGGTGCAGGTGGAGCCGCACTAGGTAACCAACCACCTCTTTCAATTAAGGTGCCTGAAATAGGTGAGATTGCGAGTAACAGCAAAATAGACGAGATGCTACGCAAATAAAGGAGTAATATCAAAGCGTTCCAAAGAACCGCATCAAACATCAATGTGGACCTCCTCAAAGAAAATTGGCAGTTTGAAGACGCTTTAAAGGTGCTAGATTCAAGGTGGAAAGCAGTTGATTCACTTTATTGGGACCTTGACAGTTTGCCCAATGAAGCCGACGTACAATATGAGAGAGAACTGAAAAGTTCATCAATAGGCAACACAAGGCCATCAATCAACATTTAAACAATCTTACAAAGGCCACCAACATGTTGAACAAAAACTTGCAAGAACAAGAAATGATGAACGAGCTAGCACTGTCCACCATCATAGCTACAAATATGCTCACGAAGCTAAAATCTATACAAGACACAATAATCGACACATTAACAGACATCCACCATGGAATGTTCAGCGTTAATTTGCTATCGCCAAAGCAATTACGAGATCAACTCAGCATAATCTCGGGACAATTATCGCGAGAATTATCCTTACCGATAGAAAACATACAGACTGAACTACCAAAAAGAACACCTTCGAGGAAATTGTTGATGAAATTATTAAGCGTCAACGTATGTCACCGTAATAGATACCGACGAAATAATTTACTAAGTTTTATCAAATCAATCATAAGGCCTATCAACGTCTGGACAATAAAATCTTCATAATTGAGAGCTTAATTGACTAGATTATTGATGATAATAAATAATCAGGGCTTAGTTTTTTTTTTTTTTCTTTGTGGCTTGACTTCATGATGTGGCATAGGTGTTTAGTAGGTAGAGAATGAGACTCAAGTGTCACTTAAAACAGAGTTTAATTGTAGGTTAAGCCACAAGTTACAGAAGAGGGTCGTAGATTCTAGTTGTAAGGTTCTTTGCTGTGGTGTTATAGAAAGTGGAAGGGTACTGCCCTGGGTGGACCGTCTGGCTGGCGCTGCGATGGCTCGGCGTGTTCGGCCTTAGTCGCCGGGTAGAGGGCCGTGACTGGTGCGTAGTTGCCGGGTATAGAGCCGCGTCTGGCGCGTAGGGTGCCGGCCTGGTAGAGAGGTGCTTCTGGCGCGTAGTTGCTGGGTAGAGAGCCGCGTCTAGCGCGTAGGCTGCCGTAGAGGTTATGGCCGGTAGTCTAGCCAAAGGTGTGGTCTAGCCGGAGCGGTGATTATATCCTTAGTAGCGAAGTACCTATCCGAAGCTGTGAAGTATCCGAAGCCGTGGACCCTGGAACCATGCAAGGGTGCGTCCGTGAGCTCAGAGGAAGATCTTGTAAACAACATCCCAAAAAAAAAAGAACATGACATTTCAATTGTCAACCGGCATATTGACATGTACTGAACAGATAACTTGTCGTTGTCGTCTGTGCGTGCGTCTCGTTATTTTGTTTTCCATCGATTTTCCGGGATTTTCTACTTTATCGACTGCTTCTGTTTATGGACTCCGAGATTTACTGTTCCCTGTGTGACTAGTGCTTGCCTAAGGATTCTGATTGTTTGCCTATACGACGACATTTTTCTGTGACTCTGGATTCCGATTCTGCCTGATACCTTGGATTTTGTTGTGTGTGCATCGATTTGTTTATCACGATGGGTAGCCGTGTAGCGCCTCACGCATCATGTGCGTCAACTGCAACATATGTGTCAATAAAATGCGACGATACCCGGCATTGGCACTTGACTCGAGGGTCACTGCTTTAATTTGCAGCTGGGGATATCCTCAAATTGAAGTATTACTGACGACTAGTTCCGTTACAAGATACTGATTTTTTTATAAGTACCTACCAATGACCTACTCTTACCATGTAATTAATCATATAATATATCTATAACCAACTACCCTAAAGATAGTTAACTAAGATTATTAAATAAATATTTATTTAAGTAGGTTGTATGCAACTATCTACGTTTCATGTGGCCATGTCCATGTGGCAGACCTACGGACATTCGGTTGGACTTAACATACTAAATACGTAGTCCGTAGATTATTTTGTATTGAAAATGCATTTCTATCAATGATATTTTAAGCGATAAGTAGGTATTTCTATATTTCTTTTTCGATTAGTCTATTGTTGACAAGACATAACCTCTAAAACTTCAAACTGAAATATCTTTAATTCCTGACTTCCTATAAAAGTATCACTGAAGACAAAACTGTTCAGAAATTCAAACTCTATACTTTTAGATATTTTTCATAGGTAGACGCAAAAAAAAAAATGTCAACAAATATTTGTTTGGGAGTTCGCCTGTGTTCTTTGAGTGGAGTGAGCGTGGAGTTAGCTGTCAATGTCACCCTACCTAATGCTAGGGTTGGACTAAGCACATTTGTACAATCATAATCGAGATTTTAATAATATTTTTTTAATAATATTTTTTTATTACGATATTTCGGATAGACTTTCAAAAATTAATTTACATTCGGCATTCACCCTTATCAGATATTGCTGTTTTGGTCCAAATTTTATGTATTTTCTCCGCTCTTCCTCTTTATGGAAGCAGCCACAACTTTTAAACAAAATCGATCATATTATTCGAAATACCCTATCATCAATTTTAAATGTGGCATTGGACGATCACGCGTGGCTGCAAGCTACACTACCCATCCGTTTTGGTGGGCTCGGCGTCCGCAAAATTTCTAGTGTAAGCCTACCGGCGTTCCTGTCCTCGGTCCACAGCACCGAAAAGTTAACCACAAGAATCTTAGCCCCTTCTCAGGTTGACTCTGAAGTGCCGTGTTTGACCGACGCGGTGAATGCCTGGAAAGTGGCTTGTCCGGATACGGTTCAGCCCGAGAACCCGTCTTTCCAGAGACAGTGGGATGAGCCGCTCTGCAGGTTGGTACGGAATAAACTTATTAATACGTCCACCAATACTGCTGAGCGTGCCCGCCTGTTGGCTGTGGGTGAATGGGAGTCGGGTCTCTGGCTTCAGGCTCTACCGTCACCCAACATAGGCACTATGCTGAGTGACACCACATTCCGGCTCGCTACATGTTTGCGTGTGGGTGCTCCTTGTGGGGCTCCACATCGCTGTCAATGCGGTGAAGGAGTCGACTGCCTCGGACACCATGGACTATCCTGCAGCAAGAGCGCTGGTCGGATGGCACGGCACGCTAGCATTAACGACATCATCCGTCGGGCTCTTGTCACCGCCGGGGTGCCAGCAGTTTTAGAACCCAATGGCTTGGCACGCGACGATGGGAAGAGGCCAGACGGAATGACCATAATGCCTTGGAAGTTGGGTAGGCCTTTGGTGTGGGATGCAACCTGTGTCGACACCCTCGCGCCATCCCATCTTCTTAGCACGGCGGGTTGTGCTGGGGCGGCTGCTGCAGGAGCAGAAAACCTCAAACGGCACAAATATACTGACCTGTTGACCTGTTGTTGTTTGACTGGCCTGTTGGTCTAGTGGTTAGTGGCCCTGACTGCTATGCCGGAGGTCGTGGGTTCGATTCCCACCCAGGACAAATGTTTGTGTGATGAGCATGATCATTTGTTCTGTGTCTGGGTGTAATTTATCTATATATGTATGTATTTAGAAATATATAAGTATGTTTATCAGTTGTCTAGTACTCATAACACAAGCTCTGCTTAGCTTGAGGCTAGACGGCGTTGTGTGATAGTTGTGGAATATTATATTATTATTATTATATAGCAACCTTATTGGGAGCTATATGTTTGAGCCGTTTGGGGTTGAAACTCTAGGGCATTGGGGTCCGAGTGCTCATCGAGTATTTCGGGACATCGCTAAGCGGTTGGTCGACTCTTCACGGGACCAGAGGGCTGGCCTATTTTTAGCCCAAAGAATCAGCATTTCTATCCAACGTGGCAATGCTGCCAGCCTTTTGGGCACTTTTACCATTGACAGCGATGCGGACGAATTTTTTGATGCCCTGTGAGTTTGTCACCTTTTTATTTTTATGATTTTTATATATTTGTACATAATATACATAATAGGTTGGGGAAAAAGTTTCTTCGCATTTTTTAAGAAAATTCAAAACATGTTTTAATATAGTTTATTTACATTTAACTAAAGTATGTAGGTACCATTTTGTTCGATAACTTTTTGCCATCTTGTAGGTAGGGACATGATCCCATTGCTATAGAAATTTTGGGACTTCTGGTGAAAATACCGCCACAAGTGGTTTTGGCAGTCCTCTCGTGATGTTAACCTGACACTGCCTAAAGAATTCTGAAGAGACCGAAACAGGTGGAAATCTGAAGGTGCAAGGTCAGGACTATACGGCGGATGCATTAACACCTCCCAGCCAAACTCTCTTAATTTTTGCTGAGTGGCTAAAGATGTGTGAGGTCTAGCGTTATCATGATGAAAAACCACACCCCTTCTGTTGATTAATTCCGGCCGCTTTCTCTCAACTTCTTGCTTTAATCTCATCAGTTGTTCGCAGTAGAGTTCAGAATCGATGGTCCTGCCTGGTGGTAACAGCTCATAATGAATAATGCCCTTCCAATCCCACCACACACACAGCATCACCTTGTTGCGAGTTAACCCGGGTTTCGCCACAGTCTGTGAAGCCTGACCAGCCTTTGACCACGACCTTTTTCACACGTTCTTGTCATACGTGATCCACTTTTCATCACCAGTTATCAGCTTCTTCAAAAATGGTTCGGTTTCATTACGTCGTAATAAAGAATCACAAATGAGTACACGGTTCATTAGGTTTCTTTCAGTGAGCTCGTGAAGTACCCAAATGTCGAGCTTTTTTGTGTACCCAGTTTTTTTAAATGCGCCAAAACTGTTTTGTGGTCAATTTCCAGTTCTTCAGCTACATCGTAACTACTGATGTGCCGATCTTGCTCCACTTTTTCAAAAACGGCATCCATTTTATCCGTAATAGGGCGACCAGAGCGACGTGCATCTTTGACATCAAAATTTCCGGATTGAAAACGCTTAAACCAAATTTGTGCTACTCTCACAGACTCACTAGGTCCATAAACATCGCAAATTTTTTTCAGGGCTTGCGTTGCATTTTTACCTTTTTTGTAGTAAAATTTTAAAATGTATCGAATTTCTTCATTAGATTCACTCATCTTGACGGTACGAAAAACAAATGAAAATCACACATTTTCCTAATTTGAATTTGGAATTATGTTCTTTAAAATTTAAACTTTCAATGATACCAAAACCAGCCAGATACAAATAGTATAGCCAAAGAGATTTTATTACAAGTTCATACATACTATAATGCGAAAAGACTTTTTCCCCAACCTAATATATATTTATTTATTTAAAAATAAGCACACCAACAGCACAGTCACTTACAATTCAAATTAAATAACATAAAAATGAAGGCATTTTAGTAACCATGCAAATAACAGGTATGCATGACTTTAATCTATGAAATATTAGAGACAACGGAGAACAATAAAAAGTGTGTCTAGCGAACCTAAATCTAGAACACTACAAAACGTACCAATTAGAGCTATATTGACGTGCACTCTTCGCTCTGTTTACATAGTGAACGTCTGTATGAAGCAAAACTCATGGAGAAAATATCAATAGGGTAATCCGCCGAGTTGGACCTTTCGTTATATTGCCTTGCCATACGTGTTAGTGGGCTATTAAATGTGGTATTTAGGGTGGATGTAGGCAATTCAAAAATACGATGATGACGCTTACTACGTTGACTTGACCTAAAGTTAAAATAGTTTACTAATTCTGCATCTATAGAACCATTTACATATAATCTAGTTTCTGTTTGAAATAAAGATTGACTTTTTTTATGCTATTCTATTGACCATTTGATATTATTTCAAAGCTAGTATCTAGTCGATGGTGAGGTCAAAATGAAAACCCAAGATGGCAGCTGCAATTTTTTTTCAATTATTTGTCATGGGACTTTTTCGCAGCCGCCATCTTAGATTTTCATTTTGGCTTGACTATCGGCTTTAGCATCCACAAAAACCGTGAAAACAACACCCATGATGAAGAATATGAAAATTTTCGTAGCCGCCATCTTCGATTTTCATTTTGACCTGACTATCGGCTTTAGCATCCACAAAAACCATGAAAACTACACCCATGATGAAGAATATGAAAATTTTCACAGCCGCCATCTTGGGTTTTCATTTTGACTTCACTATCGACTTTAGCACCCTCAAAAACCGTGAAAACGACACCCATGATGAAAAACATGAAAATTGTTTGCAGCCGCCATCTTGGGTTTTCATTTTGACCTCACTATATCGGTTTAAGCACCCTCGAAAGCCATGAAAACGACACCCATGACGGATAATTTAACATTTTCAAAGCCGCCATTTTGGATTTGAATTTAAAAGTAGTAAAATATAACCACACCTAATAATCACTAAATAATTTTCAAACCACATAACCATGTTTGAAAATTATTAGCAGATCTACATATTAAAGAAGGCAGATTAGTTTATAGAGGTAAATACAATTTAAAAGAAGCGTACACAGTTAATTAGAATACCAATTACTGTAAATCAGTAAGATTAACTAGACAGCTCTTCGTAATAAAAAGCTCAAAAAGGGAATTTTCCGCTGACCAACTTCAAATGTTCAGATAGTTTTTAAAAAGACCAAAAATTAAAAAGAGGCGCATTAACTAAAAAGGTTTTCATCGTTTGAAGCTCAAAAATGTGTTAGACGCGCATTTGAATATTTCCAGTAAAGTAAAAAAAAAAACTGAATATTATATTAATGACGTAACGCGCAAGCGTGGCGTAATCTTATCACTTCACCCGATTCTCGTAGCCATAGCAACCAACCGCACCGAATAATCAATTCGGTGCGTTTAGGTGTAGTGAGTTGGCGAGTGCGATGCGCAAGTGTCGTGACCGTATCACTTCACCCGAATCTGCAAGCGCGACGTGATCTTACCACTTCACCCGATTCTCGTAGCCATAGCAACCAACCGCACCGAATAATCAATTCGGTGCGTTTAGGTGTAGTGAGTTGGCGAGTGCGATGCGCAAGTGTCGTGACCGTATCACTTCACCCGAATCTGCAAGCGCGACGTGATCTTACCACTTCACCCGATTCTCGTAGCCATAGCAACCAACCGCACCGAATAATCAATTCGGTGCGTTTAGGTGTAGTGAGTTGGCGAGTGCGATGCGCAAGTGTCGTGACCGTATCACTTCACCCGAATCTGCAAGCGCGACGTGATCTTACCACTTCACCCGATTCTCGTAGCCATAGCAACCAACCGCACCGAATAATCAATTCGGTGCGTTTAGGTGTAGTGAGTTGGCGAGTGCGATGCGCAAGTGTCGTGACCGTATCACTTCACCCGAATCTGCAAGCGCGACGTGATCTTACCACTTCACCCGATTCTCGTAGCCATAGCAACCAACCGCACCGAATAATCAATTCGGTGCGTTTAGGTGTAGTGAGTTGGCGAGTGCGATGCGCAAGTGTCGTGACCGTATCACTTCACCCGGATCTGCAAGCGCGACGTGATCTTACCACTTCACCCGATTCTCGTAGCCATAGCAACCACCCGCGCCGAAGTGTCGGCTAGGTGAAGTGAGCACAATGAATAAGTGTCAGATAAACTGTTGAATTTTGTAATAGTGTAATGATGATGATTTGATAAATATTATTTTATTATTGGCAACGACTGAGTAAGTTAAGTAGGTCATTTAAATAAAAAGACGTGCGGCTAATACGTACCTAATATTATTTATTGCAGAAACTATCTAACACACGATGTGTTAGATAGTTTCTGCAATAAATAATAGTTCCTACATAGTTTTTTATGGGGTTAAATTCTATGGTCAGCCCATTTTTAGTAGTATACGATCACTTAACACGCTCAGTTGTCTCTTCTTATTGAGTACATTTGTTTGGTTAATAAGAAAGCTGTACAACGTCGTCTACTCGAATCGATCGATAATAATCGCTACTCCAAAACTCATCGCGATTGAGTTTATTTATCAGTTAACAATGGATTCCTAATATTAATAACAAACAATGTCCATACGAATTTTCTTTAGTAGCTAGCTTAAACGTGAATGTTTTACTTTATTTATTTATTGTTCATGCATTACGCGCTTGCGCCACATTTTTTCTAGACTAGTTCTATATAATCATAACTTAAGGACTAGTCTAGAAAAATAGAGCCAAAACAAAATTGAGTATCTGACTGCATTTTTGTTTTCCTATTTTATAAAAAAAAAATAGTAATGTGTAGACACTTATATACTAGCTTTGATATAATATAAAATTATTAAAAGAATTAGCATAAAAATATTATTAAAATCTCGATTAAGGTTGTAAATGTAATGCTTGGTCAATCCCTAGCATCAGTGGGAAATACTGACAGCTCACTCCACGCAAGTTTTCACGGTGAGATATTTACAGAATCGACAAGCTGGCATTATTTTGCTATTGTCAACTCCATATTATTTTTAACCCTATTTTGGCCAATATTACTGTTGTTTCTCTTTAGTTCCTGGTATTGCTTTGTCAACTCTTGACAAAGACATCAGAATAACTGATCTAGCTAGACCGTTATTGCGCTATACGAATTGATATTTTGACACATAGTAAAAAGAGAGTCGCGCGCATGCGCGTGCTCTCGCAGTGTGACTTAACATGCAAATTAGTTTCGGCATTAAAATTGTTATAAATATAACCTATCTTTTGAATGCTCAACCATTACTCTGGTATTAAAAGTCTCGTAGTTATTAGCGGTTGAAATCTTACATGTTTTTGTCGGTCAGAAATATTGAACTTAACATCAGTAGACCGAGCGAAAAGACGTTTTCACGTCAAAAAGAACGTTGAATACTTTGGCCTCCATCTATAATGTCTTTACAATGCATGTGCTCGAAAATAGCGTTTTCCAAGCAGCCAAACTGTGCGGAAAGTGCCACTTTTTCGCACTAGTGCTTTTTACTTTTCAGTTTTTTTCTTTAATTTTTAACGCCGTCGTCGGCCCGACGCAAACAGTTTTTATTATTTGAGAAAAGCTTTACAAATTAGTCAAGTACAGATTATCATTCAAATAAAAGATTCAATAAAACTAATACTTCATTAAACGCGTTATTAATTATTCTAGATTTAGATTTTGATCAGTAAATTAATATTAATCCTTTGACCGCCAAGGACGCTTTAAAGCGTCATTCAATAACTTGATCGAGACGCCAATGACGTCTTAAAGCGACGTCCATCGCATTTCAACTTTTAATGACGAATAAAACTTGGCTAATGTTAATTTTCTGAATCAAGAACATTTAAAACTCTTCATATTGACTTCGACTACTATAATTATGCTATAGTATAATTGGACACGTAATACTAAAAATTAACTCATCAAAAAATTCACTTATAAAGTTACACCCACAGCGCCAACGACGCCTTAAAGCGTCGACTAGTGTTGTGACTACCCCCGAATGGAAAATAAAAAATATAATAGGTAGGTAGTTTCAAAAATGGTGCCAGTCAAGCTTTTTACGTTATATATTATTTTACACTAACCGTCGAAAGCGAGGCGTGTAAACGGCTCTGTGTATTTTTGGTTCCGCTGAACAGACGTAATAGTGACAAGCATATTATTATTACTGTTTCCGCATAAATTTGAAGCTGCATTTTGAACCGTAATGGAGAAGAAGACTGGTAAGTTTACGTTCTTTTTCTTTGATTTACATTGATTTAATAAAATATAATTAGCATACACAGTATGTACCGCCTTTGCTTGAAAAATTATTATTCCTCGAGTCAAAATATTTAATAATTTTGTAATAGGGTAGAAGCCCACCATTCGAATGTCGATACATCAAAAGAGATAATGTTATAAATAAAATTCCTAACTCTAAGACTACTTAAGTACAGCCAACATGTGTAACGTATTAATTAAACATGATTTTACGTAAAAATATATATTATTATTTGTATCGCCTATTGATTTTATACAGATTTGAAGCGCCCAAGAGAGCAATCGCCGAGCATCCTACCCCAAGTTGCTCAAACACAAGCCAAACATGCTTTACAAATTCACACCAGCTGCAACTTCTCAACATACTAATGTTGAAAAAATTATCACAAGACCATGTTTAGAATGTAACAAATATCAACGTGATGATAAAAGGAACTACTATTATTGTCAATTACTTAATGAAGAATTCATGTACATTAAACCGTGTATTCGTTCACGTTGCTACATAAAAATGTTAAATTTTTTAGAGCATGCAAAGAACACTCACTTTGACGAAATAGATTTATCAGACACAGAGAAACAGTAGGTAAAGATTATAATAGGTTTCGATATGTTTGAAGAATTAAAAAATAAACAATATTCTTAATACAGTATTTTTTTTTTCAATATAATATAATATTTATTATTTAACATAGTGCCTAGTTTCTAACGAATATGTATTAAGTAGGTATATTTGTTTGCAGTACCTACATACGTTGATCTATAAATATAATTTAATTACCTAGGTACTTAGTTTCCTTGTAACATTATAGTTTTCAATTTGGGATCCTGCCGTTTTGCCGAAAAGATTTTGCCAAATTTTCATTACCCAAACAAATTTTAGCAACCTTTTTTATACCAATGTAATATTTGGAATAATTTTAGTACGCACATTTTCATTTGGTCAAATGTTTACTTGGCAGATTATTACCAAGGATAATGTCATTAAGGCTTTTGGTCTTTAATCAAATGATTTATTACAGCAAACAAAATTAAGACAATAAACGTTTAGTCAAATGATTTGTTACTTTGTTTGTTAATGATTTGTTGATTTAGTCAAATTTATGGTTACTAGACATTAGGTTATTTATGGAACTAGTTACAGTAGGTTATTAATTTAAAAAAAAATGGTTAGGTTAGGTTAGGTTAAAACTGTGACCACCTACGCACGAGCCGAGCGAGCGAAGCGAGCGGTGCCGCGGCAGCGGCCGGCGAGTGCCAGAAACGACTAGCTTATATAGAAAAAAATATGGAAAAAAGAGATTATTTTTAGGAGGCTATCGAGAGAAATAATATAATTATAATAACATTATTTGGCACCAAATATTTGGCTTATTTAATTTTGCGTACAATATGTTATACCAACTGAAATATTTGACTAGATAAAAAATGGTAAAAGTACTAGTTGGTGAACAAGTTATTGTTCAAACGTTCACTTGCCAAACATAGGTTTTCGTAACAATTATTTGTAAAGAGATTTTTTGGTAATAATTTGGCAAATGAAATTATGCGAAAATTTGTTTGGGAAGTGATAATTTGGCAATTTCTTTTCGGTAAAACAAGGGAGACCCTTTCAATTTACTTAAATAAACATCGACAACTTATTCGAACATTACTAATAATCACACATTTTTCTATGTCGTGAACGCCGTTGACGACTTCAAGCGTCCGCCTATGACGTCACAAGCGAGAACGTTAGTAGTTATAGTGTTGGGATTTGACGGTAGGAAAAAATAACATTTTATGGATATACCCTCAAGACATAAATTATTATTATAACTGCAATAAGTATTTCATTAGCAGTTCGTTTTGTGTTACGCGATTTTATTAAATTTGATAAATATGGATCACGAGGAGCTCCTTCGTATTTTAGAAGGTGTCGATGATCTTGGAATCACAATTGAATCTGCATCGGACAGTGAAATTGAAGATGAATTTGAGGTGAGTCATTTCTAAGTTCACAAAACCTACTTCTAACATTACAAGCTATACTCCGCTGAGATTGGACGGCACTAGGGATCACGCCCTGTGTCACGGAGTACTAACGAATTAACGGGCACGGAGAATTAACGGGCACAAATTACACTCAGACTTAAAACACAAATGTGTGTGTTATGTGGGAATCGAACCCACGACCTAAACTATTCGACTACCGAGGCTTTCCATAATAAATAATAATAAAATTGTTTATTAACTTAGATCATTGAATGATAATTATGAATATCCATAATAATTAATTTTAATTGATATAAATTTATCTTTTTTAGGCTATAGTAACTGAGAACCTCCCAGGATCAAATCCTCCAAATGTTCAGGATGAAAGTGATGTAGTTGAGAACATACCAGGACCACCTCCTATTCAATGGACAAGGCAACCATTTGCAATTGAAACCTCTATTTTAGATGACTTTGGTAGTGGTATTTCACCTTCATTAAACTTAACATCATCGTCAAACGAATTAGCAATTTTTGAAAAGTTCGTGGACGAAGAGTTAATAAAAACAATAATACGTTACACTAATTGGTATCATCGCTACTTCATACTAAACACGGATTTGAGGAACCACTCTAGGCTGCAGACTTGGAAAGAAATAACCGTTCCCGAAATGTATATATTTTTGGCTATTACTATGTTGATGACGAGAAACAGTCGCTTAACGATTGAAGAGCATTGGTCAACAAATCCGCTATTGAATTCTCCAATTTACACAACTTTAATGAGTAGAAATCGTTATACGACAATATTAGGAATGTTGCATTTTTCTGAACCAAGACCAAGGCATGCCAATGACCCAATATTGTCAAAGATAATTACAGTGGTAGATGACGCAAGACAAAAATTTCAATCTAATTTTATTCCGTACTAGAAGCTATGTATTGACGAAAGTATTGTTCCATTTAAAGGAAGGTTAATTATCAAACAATATATACCTAATAAGCGTAATCGATTCGGCATTAAACTGTTTGTCCTATGTGATGTAGAAACGAGAGTTATATTGGATTTCATCATATATACTGGTTTAGAAACTGAAATAATACGCGATGTAGACCTAGGTGTAAGTGGATCAATAGTTATTACCTTTTTACAAAAATATATAAGTATCTATATAAGTATGTATTTACAAAAAAAAAAAAGTAGTATATGTAGTATATCAGTTATCTGGTTTCCATAGTACAAGCTCTGCTTAGTTTGGGACCAGATGACCGTGTGTGAAAATGTCCCAGGATATTATTATTATTTTTTTATTATTATTATTATTATATTACTTTTCGAATAGACAAATTTATATGGACAACTGGTACAACAGCCCCCAATTATTTAATTTTTTATTAAATCGAAATATAGGTGCATGTGGAACTGTAAAACGTAATCGCAAAGAAATGCCTGAATTCAAGAAACTGAAAAAAGGTGAGAGGGATGTGAAATATGCTCCCAATATAATGGCTCTAAAATGGCACGACAAAAAAGATGTGTACATGATCACTACTATGCATAAATATCAAATGGGACCTACTGAAAAAATTTATCGGTCTACAGGTTTACCAAAAATGAAACCCGAATGTATTATAGACTACAACGAACACATGGGAATCATTGACTTGAATGACATGATGTTAAGTTCTTTACACAGTATTCGAAAAGTGACGAAATGGTACAAAAAGTTATTTTTCATATAATTGACCTCCATTTGCTAAACGGTTACAACTACTACAAAGTCTTGCAAGACAACAAAACACTACGTTTTGCCAAGTACCAACTGGCAGTCATAACACAAATTATCCAAAAGTAGGTACGCAGGAGACAGGACCTTACCGACGACTTCACGAAATGTAGATCAACCAATACGATTAATAGGAAATGCGGCACGCCACATGCCAGCATATTTACCGGATACGAAAAAATTACGTTGTAAATTATGTAGTAATTTGAAACGCAAAAGGCGAGATACGAGATTTTGGTGCGAAATTTGTAAAGTGCCTCTTTGTGTTACATGTATCCGTGAGTATCATGAAAAAAAAAATACTGCACTAACGCATAACTTATTGTCATACTTTGATTATAATAAATATCGACAACTATTAATAAATCTATCATCACATCACTGTCTATTAACGTAGACAGTTTAATTTAATTTAATTTAATTTAATCACAAAATTACCCCTCTCCTTCGCCATTGACGCTTTAAAGCGTCGACTAGTTACGGGAAAACAAGGTAATGTGTTATTTTTATATGCAAAATCAATATTTACATAGGCATATATATATATATATATATATACTAATGTTGATTATTTGATCATTAACTAAATCTTCAGTGGTAAAAGTATTATTTTATTTGTAAACCATGTACACAAACACAATGTATCGATGTTTTATCGATTTACTGTTTTCCATCACTATTTTTTGTAGGTATAATACAAGGAATTTATTGCTTGGCGTAGGGAACACAGTTTCTCGTAATTAGCGTGGCGGTCAAAGGGTTAAATATTCATTGAATATGTTTGGCTGAACGTATATTTTGCTCGTGCCTTTTTGCGATACGACATGGCAGCTATTTGCACATGCGCAGTAGTAGATATGCTGAGCGCGCATTTATTTAAAATAAGCTAAGCCCGCCATTTTACTAATTTCTTGCTTAGTTTGGAGCCAATCTGTGTAAATCAGCTAAAAATCTCGATTTCAAGTGACGAATCAATTAAATTAACCCCGGAAAATGTTATTCAAGAAGCACAAAATGCCAACAACTGCCTATTACCGGCTAAATCAAAAGAAAAGTACATAAATACTTATAATGACTTTTTGCGATGGAAAGGAAACAAGAAAGCTAGCTCCTTTTCTGAAAATGTCCTGTTAGCATACTTCTACGAATTAGCCAAGAAATATAAGCCAAGAACATTGTGGTCTCTATATTCTATGATAAGGAGTACAATGAAATGTAAGAATGACATTGACATAAAAAGTTACTCAAAATTAATTGTGTTCCTGAAACGGCAAAACGATGGCTTTAAATAAAAAAAGTCAAAAGTGTTGACAGCAAACGACGTGGAGAAGTTTTTAAATGAGGCTCCAGATAATAAGTACCTGGCAACCAAGGTAAATTACCTATATTTTAACCTACCTGTGTTAAATTAACTTTGTACGTGCCTGTTTATAAATTGTATTTACATTAAACGTTGTTGTTACCAGGTTGCATTGGTTTTCTGAGTTACGGGTGCGTGCAGAAGAGAGGAACTCGCCAAAATAACTGTAGATGACATTGAAAATCACGGTGAAATGCTTTTAGTAAAAGTACCGAACACCAAAAGATCTTGCGATTTTACGCAAGATCTTTTGTGATTCATGGGCAATTCTACAAAATCGTTAGAAATATGAAGAAATATTACACGAACATACTGTAAGCCAGACAATACAGTTTGCTGGAAAACCAATGAGTTTTAATATCAAAAATTGTACAAATATTTTCAAATTCATAAATAAACGCCTTTTTCAATATATATTTTTTTTAATTTTCACACACAATGCATAATGCAAACGTTGTATGATACACGTGCGTAAGATGATTTCCGCCTCATGTCGACTTATACACTCGTCGGGAATCTTCTACTTCCCGCACTTGTAGCATAAATAACTATTGTCTGCCCAGAATTGAGAAAAATATTGAAATTTTCCCGTACAACTTTCAATGAGTTACAAGTACCTTTGTTACGTCATATCTGACTCTGTTGTACACAGCACCGTAATGATTCGGTTTCTGAAACCGTCGCCGCGTCATCATAGTTTAATTTATTGCTGACTTTGAAACAGACCGTTGTATATAGTTGCGTCCTAATGCTGTGCTTTCCAGCACAGAATAGTAAAAATCTCTACCGCCTGGAAATCGGCGCCAACAAGGGGGCGTTAAATCGCTCACTTTGAAAAAATAAGTTATATAGCGCCACAATGTTCCGTTTTTAAGTCATCGGTGCCTCAACACCGTTTAATTTTGTTTCGGACTTCTGCCACCAGAGTTCCAGTGCGCAAAAGGACGCCTTTTATAGTCATCACCCACATTGATTTCATTGCGATCAGGCCGTCAGTTCTCACACATACACATCAAAATTTTCACGCGAACGAAGTCGGGGGTAACAGCTAGTAAATTATTATGTTTCAGTGGGTATCTCACTTCAAGAGACCAGGTAAGAAGCCTGCTTGAGTATGAGTAAAGCTCTTCAATGTGGCATGTTACAAGTGCCATTATACAGGGTGCATCGTGTGCCAAATTGAAATGGTCGACTGGGGGGGTCACCTTCTATCCTTTCAGACCCCTAAACACTTCTCATGCCCTGTGGCTTTTTTTTTCATCGACTTTTTATTTTTTTATAAAAAAAATACCCAAATTTTGCATTCAATTACAAAATAAAAAAAATGTGTAAGTCGTAGACTCTGAATTTTAATTTTATTTAGATGTGTATTGTATTACAGTACTTTTAAATTAAAAATTAGTGACATTAGCCATCTAGTTTTTTTTTAATTTACTCGCAAAGTTTCGGATTTCAATTAAAGCTGTCCATGTTACAGCTATTTACATGGCTATAAAAAAAAAACCAAAAGCGACCGGGATCTTCCAACTCTCTCAAAAATTCTCTAGTCTATCTTCTTGCTAGTGATGTGCCACATGTCATAAAAATCTTTTTACAACTTTGTAAATTAGCTAGAATAATTGTGAATCGAGTCACAAAATATTAAATTCCAAATTCAAAAGAAAAAAGTCTTTTTGCGTAATTGTTACTTAAGTAACAGGTAAAATTTGTTTTCTCACTCTCGCGAAGTAAAATCTATCTTCTATCTCTATCTTTCTTGCATAGCGTACCTAAACTAGTTTGAACAAACGACGAACTGCCACCGACGCGGCGACGCCGTCAATCCGTCATTCGTCAGTCAGTCGAGAGATCACTGCCTCTGCTACCTGACGTGTGTGTTAGTTCACCGTACTCCGCGATTTTTTCATTTTGTTACTTTGTTTTGTTGAGTTTTGTTGGTTTTTGTTACGTTTTAACTTTTGGTGTTATTGTTAAACTTTGTTGATTTTTTGTTGTTGCAATGGCGACGTTCTCTAACGAGGAATATGCTGACATCATGATGGCTTATGGAGCCGCCAATGGTGTCGCTCGTGCAGCGCAACGAATTTACCAGGAACGTTTTCCTGGTAGACGACTACCTGGCCGCAGAGTCTTCCAAGACACATACCGACGCATACGCGAGACTGGCAGTGTCACTTTTCATGAACCAAGGGGCCATATTGTGCGACATAATGTTGAAGTGGACGAGAGAATACTGGCACTTTTTGAGGAAGACCCTACAAGAAGCATCAGAAATGTGGCAGCACATCTTGATATTTCAATATGGAAAGTGTGGAAAGTTCTTCAGCAAAACGAAAAACATCCATTCCACTACACTCCGGTGCAAGGTACGTAATTTTGAACTAACTTTAAACCCGTACACACTTTGTTTGACGATGCCTTTGTTTAGCAGGTAATGGGTATGACGTCACTACTTCCAGGTAGTGAACCAGCCCATACAAACGGTCCGACGCCGCCGGTCATTAAAAATCTCATTGTGCAATTATTTACTGCTCAACAGGAATTTAAAAGAGTTCTTTGTTTGTAGGTCTTGAGGGTGGCGACTTTGACAGACGAGTGGCATTCTGTCGGTTTATGTTACACACGGATGTGGATGATCCTAATTTCTTAAAAAGAATATTGTGGACGGATGAATCCAAATTTACCAAAGAAGGGATCCTCAATCTTCACAATCTGCATCACTGGACAAACAAAACGGAAAACCCACATGTTAAAAGGCAGAAATCTTTTCAAAGGAGGTTTAGTGTAAACGTTTGGGCAGGAGTGATTGGGAATCAGGTAGTTGGACCGCATTACCTGCCCGATAACCTCAATGGCGATAACTATTTGGAGTTCCTTCAAAATGACCTGCCCGAATTAGTGTCCGAGGTGCCCGTATTTAATGAAAATGTTCCCAAAGTATTCCAGCATGACGGCTGTCCCGCGCATTGGCGTTTGACTGTGAGGGAATATCTTGACGATGTGTTCCCCAATGCGTGGATTGGTCGCGATGGCCCTATTGCATGGCCGGCACGTTCCCCAGACCTAACTCCGCTAGATTTTTATGTCTGGGGACGTGCCAAAGAGCTGGTATACGCCACGGAGGTTCCGACTAGGGAGATACTACTTCAACGCATTGAAACGGCGTTTAATCAAATTAAGGAGGAAATACGACTTCGTACAACAACTGTGGAAATACGAAATAGATGTCGGGCCTGCATTCGCAATAGCGGCCAACAATTTGAGCAGAATATGTAAAAAATGATTAAATAAATGTTAAAAATGCAATTATTTTTTATTTCTAGTAACCGTCCCCCCCAAAAAAGAGAGATACGAGACAGATTTTACCTTACAAGAGTGAGATAACAGATTAAATGAGTTCTTGAGGTATAATTTAAGTAAAAATATTTTTTTAAATCATAATTTCAAATTTAGTATTTTGTGACTCGATTCACAATTCTAGCGAATTCACAAAGTTGTAAAAAGATTTTTATGGCATGTGGCACATCACTAGCAAGAGGATAGACTAGAGAGTTTTTGAGGGAGTTGGAAGATCCCGGTCGCTTTTGGTTTTTTTTTTATAGCCATGTAAATAGCTGTAACATGGACAGCTTTAATTGAAGTCCGAAACTTTGCGAGTAAATTAAAAAAAAAATGGATGGCTAATGTCACTAATTTTGAATTTAAAAGTACTGTAATACAATACACGTCTAAATAAAATTAAAATTCAGAGTCTACGACTTACACTTTTTTTTTATTTTGAAATTGAATGCAAAATTTGGGTATTTTTTTTATAAAAAAATAAAAAGTCGATGAAAAAAAAAGCCACAGGGCATGAGAAGTGTTTAGGGGTCTGAAAGGATAGAAGGTGATCCCCCCAGTCGACCATTTCAATTTGGCACACGATGCACCAAACACCCTGTATAAAGTAATGACTATTCAAACAAAATCATAAATAAAGAATATATTATAATTATACAGAATTACTAGTAATTTGACGTATTCCTTCCAGCACGTGGTAGTGTGATCCATTTGTAACAGTTAAGCACCCCATAAAGCCTAGATGAAAGTTCATGTGATTCAAGAAAAAATCATTTTTTATGTATGTAGTTTTTTTTAATCACTAAATATAAACTCTCAAATTGAATGGCCTTCATTTTAAATATTATTATTTATTCCAGTAAGAAACTCTCTAACAAACAATCTAACACTAAAATAAAGTTACAAAAATAATATCCTAACCAACTAAAACTATTTAAAAAAAAACTAAAATATGGCGTCGAAAAATTCATCCGCATCGCTGTCGTCTGGTAATGTACCCAAGAGACTGGCGGCATTGCCACGTTGTATGGCAACGCTTAGCCTCTGGCCAAGGTAAAAGGCTGCCCTTGGGTCACGGGAAGTGTCAACCAGCCGTTTGGAGATTTCCTTAAACAAACCATGAGCACACAGACCCCACGGCCCGAGGGCTTCAACCCCAAACGGCTCGAAAATATACACATAGTTTCCGATAAGGTTATTATACTTCCGCCGCTTGAGGTTTTCCGTAGCCGCAGGAGCAGCGCCAGCACAGCACGCTGTGCCAGGAAGATGGGAAGACGCAAGAGTATCGACACACGTTGCGTTCCACACTAAAGGCCTACCCATGTTCCATGGAAATAAAGACATGCCGTCCGGTCTCTTGCCATCGTCGCGTGCCATGCCATTGGGTTCTAATACAGCTGGAACGCCGACGGTGACAAGGGCACGTCGGATGATGTCATTAATGTTCGCGTGCCGCACTAAGCGACCCGCACTCCGGCTGCAAGACAGGCCGTGGTGTCCGAGGCTGTTAACAACTTCACCACAGTGACAGCGTTGAAGAGAACAACAGGGAGCTCCTAGTCGCAGGGAAGCGGCGAGGCGGAAAGTAGTGTCGTCGAACAAAGTGTCTATGTTCGACGATGGTAGTGCATGGAGCCACAGACCCGATTCCCATTTACCCACAGCCAGTAGGCGCGCACGCTCCGCAGTAGTAGCTTGTTCTGTACTACTCTGCAGAGCGGCTCATCCCACCGTCTCTGGGAAGATGGATTGTCGGGTAGGTCAGTATTCGGGCAAGCGAGTCTCTAGGCATCAATAGCCTTGGTAAAACCAGGCACATCAAAATTAACCAGTGTGGAGGCTAGGATTTTCCTGATTAATTTCTCAGTGCCGTGGACCGAGGATATAAAAGCCGGTAAACTAATACTAGAAATTTTGCGGACGCCGAGGCCTCCCATACGGATGGGAAGAGTAGCTTGTGCCCTAGCTCGGTCGTGGCCAAGCATGGCCACATTTAAGATCGAAGTTAAAGTATGCCGGATAATTTTGTCCAATTTGTCTAAAAGGTGAGTGTGCTTCCATAAGTGGGAAGCGCGAAGGATATATGTTAATTTAGGGCCGAAACAGTAGTAACGGATTATGGATATGGCCGAATTTTGAACAATCTTTCCGAAACTTCGTTAAAATTTTGTATTTTTTCCTCAATAAAAACAGGAAAGGAATTCTCGAAGATCGGAGACCCAAGGAGACGAAGAGACGTTTTTTCAATAATTTTGATTTCTGGGGCTATTGCGTTAAATTTGGGAAGTGTCATATGTCTGTCGGTACTATCTGCTAAATATATTTCACATTTCGAAAGATTGAGATCAAGGCCAATGGAATGAAGTTCATTTTTTAAGAATTGAAGGTCATTTAAGACAGTTTCTACATCGCCTCCCAAGGTTCCGTCATCAAGATACCAAGCGTTAAATTTGGAATTTAGCTGTCGAATAATCCGGTGAATGGCTAAACTAAAAATCACTGGCCCGAGGGGGTCACCTTCTTGACAGCCAACAGCAGATTCCAGAAGGTTGTCCCGGTACAATAATGTAGAAGGATGTCTGTAACATTGCCAAAGAAAACTATACATTTGGGGTATTCCTTTTTTAGTTTCTGCCAGCAAGGTGTCCCTATTAACTGAATTGAAGGCATTCCTTATGTCAACCTTCAGGATGACCTCTCCTTTCCCAGAATTTAGGTAGGTCGATAAGGCGTGTACGGCAGCCTCACAGCCCCCTTTGGAGCCGTAGCCTAGCTGTAGGGGCTGAAATTTTTCCGAAACAACCTCACCATAAAATTTACAGCAAATCTTGGCTGCCATACGACGGTAAGTAGTTCCCACGGTAATGGGACGAATGCCGCCATCGCTCTTACGTAGGGCGCATAGATTGGCCAATGGCCTTCATTGCTATTCCGTTAGGTACCTAATACTTTAAAAAACCTTTCGATGTAACTAATTTTTCTAAAACTTAAGGAAGTAGTATAATAACCATTTCCAAAAATAATCTACAAGGACTTTGATACCAGTTATCTCAAAACTTTATTATGGCATTCAGCGTAAAAAATACGGGGAAGACATCTTCATTAAATTTTTATCAGCTATCTAATGACTATGAGGTACAAAAGTAAAAAAAAAAATATTTAGAGATGCCGATGAAACAGACGATAATGCTGGCAACGGTCGAATTTGCAAATGGTTGAAATATTTAAAAATTGTGTGATAATCGACTACTCCTCTATATTTTTATGTTTGGGGTCATATGAAAAGCCTTGTAGGTATATGTATACTCGAAGACACCGAGTCTACAGTAGAAGTACTAAGGCAAATAATAAATATGCAGCGGAACACATATGAGCTAATTTCAGTTTAAAAGTTACCAAGACAGAAGTTACAAGCTCTTCTTCTAACTTAGATTAGGCTTGTATAAGGTACAGTGGTGCCCATTTTAAACAAAATCAACCAACAGCAATCAGGTTCAGGTTTTAAATTATTTCAACAACTTCTAATTCTATATTTTTCGACAGTATCGACTGTGGGCCCTTCTAACTTTTTGGTTTACTTAGGAGGCTTAGACAATGTGTTAGCTTTCAAATAAATTAGCATTGAAGAACCTTCTTTCTTTTTTAAAGAGTTCATAATCTATTTTTTGATAGGAATTTTGTTAGGATAGTGTTGAGGATTCGTTCAAGTATTTTGGACAAGGAACTAAGCACTGAAATTGGCCGATAATTGGACACGGACACGTCGTCTTTAGCTTTGCCTTTGTATACTGGATGGATTACTGCACGTTTGAAAGATTTTGGGAAAACTTCTGAATTGATGGCACGGTTACAAATATGGGCAATGAAAGGAGCCGGAATGTAGCTAGATTGCTTTATGATGATTGCTGGGATGTTATCCCATCCAACAGCACAATCATTGCGTAAGCTTTAAATTGTACTTATCACAACTATCACAAGTGCTTCATCAACCAATGGAATCACTAGAGAGTTAATTGGAGACGGGGACGAAGATAGGTAAACGGATGGTCTGGTAGAGTCAAATTTTGATGCAAGGTTCGTACCAATGTTAACAAAAAAAATATTAACATTGTTTACTGATGCGATAGGGTTGACGGAAGATTGTAGCAGAGCATTCGGAGAGTGTCTTTGTTGGTTACTGTGTGTGATAGATTTAATAACCTTCCACGTAGCTCTCGGGTTGTTATTAGCTTTAAGAAGTTCGGCTTTTTCATAGGCTCGTTTTAGTTTTTTAAGTAAGGAATTACAGAAGTTTTTAACATTAGATTGTTGGGAGATTTACTAACCTGTCGGTGCATTGTGTCGCGATTACGTAGGCACCTAACCAAGCCAGTAGTCATCCAGTGTTTTATAACTGTTTTTCTATTAGGTGTGTGATACATTTTAGTATGTCTTGTTATGGCAATTTGTATGTTGGAAATTAAAAGGTTGGTTGCTAGGTCTGTATCTAAAGTATTAAGAATAGGAGTGAAACCAAGGTTTTTTTTTTTATTTTATGTTTTATGGCCTCATAGTCATATCGGATCAAAGTATTTTTTAATGGGGATGCAGCTGCTTTATTTTTGTCCAGGAATATAGCAACAGGAAGATGTTCAGTAATGTGGGTGTCCAGCACCTTTGCAGGGGATTTAGTTTTCATCATGACATGGTCCAGACAGTTATTTATCCTCGTCGGGAGAGTATGGGCAGGCAATAAGCCATGCGTAGCTGTTAAGGTTAAATAATCGTCCGCATGACGATCAGCATTGTCGGACTTGATATCAATATTAATATCACCTATAAGCATGATGCTATTTTGGGATTTTACCGATGTTTTTATTTCACTCAAACTAGAGTAGAAGTTAGTAGGGTTTAAAGAGGATTGCGAACGATATACTGCAATTATAACTGTATTATCAAAGCAAGCTACCAAGCAGTTGGCATTCACGATCAAGGTTCATGCGTAGAACAATTAATTGTATTTTTGACGACGCCGTCATTTTTTATTGGGTAGTTTTTTTGTGCAGTGTAAAGTATAGCCCTATAAGATAGGGATGTGACCTGAGATGACAGTACGTACAGTTTTAGAAAGATACTTGTCCAGCGCAAAAATCAGCGGGGCCGCAGTTTGTTCCTTGACAGAGGCCATGGTAGAGCGGACAGATTTGACCACAAGCCTTGTGTCCCAGTGGGGTGATGATAATCTGGTCTCTTGTAACGCTACCAAAATACAGGCGTGTCTTTTTACCGCTAACAGGAGTCGTTTCGCCCAAACTTCTACTTTTCGGGGTACATCTGTTCCTGTAACTGATTGACTTGAGCTCCTAGACATGGAGTTGACATCTGGTCTCAACTTTGACGCCACTATCGTGTAAAAAGTACAAACTGCAGCCAAGAAACTGAGCATCCTAAATAGGGTGAAGAGATACTTTACGTCTGGACAGCTTTTAACTCTTTACAAAGTGCATGTCCGATCCTGCATGGAGTATTGCAGCCACCTTTGGGATGGATCAGCTAAGTACCAACTAGCCGCGCTTGACTTGGTGGAACGTCCAGCTAAGAGGCTCATTGGCGACGTAAAACTGGTGGATGCCAAGCTTCATAGCTTGGCTCATCGCCGCAAGCTTGCCTGCTTGTCGGACTTCTACAGATTGTACTTCGGTGAGTGTGCTCAAGAACTCCACGACCTGATTCCACCGGTCCGCATCTACCATCGGACATCTAGATGCACTGCCAGTTACCATCCCTACCTAGTTGCTATTCCACAAATTCGTTCGTACTAAGCGTTTCCAAATTTCTTTTATAATGCGCACAGCAAAAGAGTGGAACTCACTACCTGCGTCTGTGTTTCCGAGCGCATACAACCCTAATCTCTTCAAAGTGAGAGTGAATAGGCTTCTCATTCCATCGTCGACTCTTTCTCTGTCGACTCCGACCTAAACTAGAGTCAAGAGCAAACCCATCTTAAATAAAAAAAATGTGTTATATTCTTCTTTTTTTTTAATACGAAATTTTAATTGGGCTAATTAGTAAACGAAACTTACAGAAATATTTCGATGTTATCGTTATTATAAGTTAATTTCGGTATTTTAATGTGCTTGTCGAACATAATAATTAGGTAGTACAAGTACACATTGATATGAAAACACATATTTCCTAAAATATGCGTGATGCTTTTCAATGCATATTATTCAAAATATAAAGGTACCTTTTATACTTACGTTATTAATTAGCAACGTATTTTGTTACTGCAGTAAATTAGGTTTTTAATAGATACTTACTATACTTTACTACTTTTACTTTACTTTACTTTTAGGTACTGCTTGCAGCAACGGTAAATTATAATAATAAATAAATAAGAAATACCTCTTTAATGATATTCATCTAACAACACAGAAGGTAGGTACTTACAATACAGAAACATAATTATTAAAAGGTACTCGAATAATTATTTTTACATACCCACACGACATTCAATCAATCAATAGCCTTTATGTTGGGGATTTCTCGTCGTTAACGGATACCCCGGTAGTTGTTGTAGGTAGGTAGTTAGTTCACACCAAACCACTGTTATGGTCAATAGTTTATTGGAACCAGTTTAAAGTTATAATGTTTGTTTAGTTATCTGAGCCGCACATTGGCGCGTGACCGAGTTTTAGTTCCGACTGCAGTATGTTAATAAGTACATTATGTAATATCATTAGTAAGTGTGTAATAGGTAGGTACGCTTAGTGGACTAAACGTACTTTTGCTGTATGAGCATTCTTGGCTCGTACACTTTATTTGTAAACATAGGTTAAAAACAGTGTTCAAGATGATACAAAGTGTTAAATTGTAGTTCCTCTATGTTTTGCCATTTGGCGTACAAATAGGTATTGATTGACACAGGCCATTGATAACGATAGGTTATTTTTTTTATAATTTAACCCGTGAGAAGGCGCGCTATGAGCAATTTGCTCACACAAAAATCTAATTCAAAATTTTTTTGTCTTTCCCATGCCACACCAATTCAAGCACTTAAGTACCTTCCTAAATATTCACCCCCTCTCCCCTGACGCAATTCTCGATCCGCTCAGTGGCGTTGCGACCGCGCAGCAAGGCGTTTGTGGAGGCCGTGTACCAACGTGCGGCAATTTGCTCATCACGCGCCCTACTTCGTGCAAGCAATTATTTTGCACCGAACATGTAAAATACATGTGTTCAGTGTGTTTCGAGAGGCACATTAGTGTAGATTTAATGGATGAATAACACTTTTTAGTTTTTGTTATGTAACAGTTTTTATTGTGATTTTTATGAAACGTGCCAAAAAAAATAATTAATACTAGGTTGTTTTGTTATTTGCGTTAGAAGTTGCTATTATGTTTAATAGTTTTGATTAAAATACTTGTTTTCTTACTTACTAAACCTTGTGTTATTTATTTAAATACATTATAAGCCAATAAATATAGAAACACTAAAAATATAAACATTTATGATAGTGTGAGCAATTTGCTCGCACGCGCCTACTCGTGTAAGAAAATTAGGCGCGCCTTCTCACGGGTTAAGTTTTCTTTTTTAATATAAAAGAAGTTGATTGTTTTTGATAAATTAATAATAACAAGGAAGTTGATTTTTTTTTAACAAATTAGTGTTTATTCACAACCCTACTTTGAACATCTACTCGTTAAAACTGTCTCGGACAAAGAGCTAGTATAATTATAAGATTAAACGAACTTACCTAAAGTGAAGTTCTATCTTAATTATACGAAGTTCTTTGTCCGAGACGGCGACAGTCCCTAAAAACCCTCCCACTTATACTTACCAAGTATAATCCCAGTTTAAGGGTTGTTTGTTCATAAAGCCTGACTTTAAACGTATGACATCTAAACAGAGTTGCCACACTAAGAAGTTTTATTTTTTAGGCTTTAAAATTGTGACTTGCACTAGGTACAGAGTTTATATAAAATTATAGATATTAAAATGTTGTTATTACTATTCCGACCTCCATAAGTTTATGTGCACGAGTGTACATCTTCTAAACATTGCAATACCATTCACAACTTAATTTGGTCGGGTTTGGGTTTGGTCGTGGAGTTTTAAGATGGAAAAGTAATGAAAGCTAATTTCTCTTAAAATACAACACATAGGAATCTGAATTTTTGGTCACTACAACTTCTTTATGGGTACTAATTTTTGTATAAATTTGGTAAGAAAACAGAGTTTTTATAATAGGGAAATCTTGAAATGAAAATTTAACACCGTGACTATTGCCACCCCACCAATGGCATGGTATATCTCGTAAACTACTGGAGCACTCATTTTGAATTTTGGGTACCTACTAATTTTCCTATGTAGGTTTGAGGAAAGCGACAAGCTCCTCAAACTCGGAATCAACATTCAGTCGTGGTCCTGCTGAACGAGTGCGCGAAAGTTATCATCGTTGATTTCTCGGTGAATACAAATGTTTCATTTCTGTTTTTTTTTTTTTACGAAATGAATCACATTTATGGGTACTAATTATTTGTATACTTGGAATAGCTGCAGCATGCCCCCTTTTTCGGCGCTCATGGTGGTCCTGCTGAAGGGAGCGTGACTACTGCAGGACCACCTTCAAAGTCGATTTTCTCGAAAACTGCTAAGGTACCAATTTTGTTGTTCGAGTACTACTTCTGGGTACTAATTATGTACAAAACATGGAAGCGATTGGCGTTGGTGGTCCTGCGGTAGTCACGCACGTGTGATGTTATTTTGTAAAATAAAACAAAAAGTACGTTACATACATTATATTTACACCGAAACCTTCATACTTCATACAATATACATACTATCGCAATTTTATTTAACTTAACAAAAATCGGAGAAATATATAAAATGTCACTTGAAGCGGCTACATCAAACCAATTTTTTAAATAGCAACATTTTTGATGCAAATTTTATGGCGCCTTTTACAATCGGCGATCATAGACGATTACCTGAAAAACTAAACTAAACCACAGAACGGATTTCGATAAAAAAAATTGGCATGGAGATAGATGGCATCCTGGGGAAGGACATAGGCTACTTTATGTCTAAAGAATAATCATAAGGGGTGATAAACGGGATGAAAGTTTATGATCGCCGATTGTGTAGCGCCATTATAATGATTCGAAAAGGGATATAAACATAAAATTTTATTGATCATAAAACATCCTTGTATAATTTGGGAAATTAATTGGTAAGTAAATTGACACCCTAAGTCGCCGTGTTCTAATCATTTGATACAACTGTCGCGACAGTTGTTATTTGATTATACGGACAATTTAAGTGTGTAGTCAATTTGTGTAAGAATTAATGTCCCTAACTGTACAAGTATCTTGACATAAAAAGACTTGCAAATTACAAAGATTATATCTTTTAAGACAATTGCGACATTACATATCTTTATATTTTATGTGACTACAATAATTTGATGTGAAAACACGATAAATGAACAACTAACCCATTCGGCAGACGTAATTTATTCCAAAGTAAATAATATAAAATAAAACATGTTCCATGCTTTTGAAAATGATCACATTTCATTTTTTCAACATAATTTTATAAGCGTAACTGTTGAAATGTGGATCCACTATCTGTACCTAGCTCTGCCTCACCCTTCGGGGTTTACACGCGTCATGTTTCTTATGATTTTATAAACATAGTTTTATAACAAAAGGAAATCATTATTTATAATATTATAACGTGAATGTCATTCCGCATTTTTTTTACGTGCATTCAAGTCGGGTGTTTTTATATGAATAAAAGTATGAGCGATGAAGCTGAGTGCACACTAGACAAGACAATCGCTAGCTTTTCTTCTGTCACAGATTAATACAGATGAGACACTCCTGAAAAGTCATTTAAATAAAAAGCGACTAGTGCAATTCAGGTCACACAACGCTTATCACCTACAGGTATATTCACCTACAAGTTGCCTCTCTTTCTATCGCGTAACTCTTATACCTTCAGACTAGTAAGGGTTGTCTTCTTGTACGATGCGGCGTGTGAGTGAGTATCGAACTGACCGATTGAGCATTCAAATTTACAATTTATTGTTTTAAATTTAATTTTTAGTTTGTGTGAAATAATGTTTATGCTTTGTTTAAATTTAATTACCTTTGAATTACTTTTTTTACCTATGTCCTATGTATTTGTATGCCCCAAAGGCCGAACATGATGGAGCTTTTAGTTTATGAACAACCTGCATGCCATGTATGTATACTCATGTTTCTACAAATAAATGACTTGACTTATGAGCCGGCCGGCCTGCCGCGTACTTGTAGCTTCATCTTCATACATAAACTGCGGAGTGTCCCAACTGTATTAATCTGTGCTTCTGTGCCTTTGGAAAGTAAAGCCCGTTTTGTAACGCAACAAAAGTTGCACAAAATTGTTGCAGCAACATGTTTTTATATTGTTGGCAATATCTTGTAACATCAGTGACAATTTTACATTGACAGCACCTTTATGTCGTAACAGTAAGGGGATTTTCGTAATGCAAGTGTAGATTGCACTACGAAACATGTTTCCAACAACACTAAATCATGTTTCTACAACATTGTTATGCAATTTTTTATTTCATCAGGAATATAACAATTTTTCTAGTACAGAATATGGTCTTAGAAAGTGTATTTTAGCGGCCATTTTCTTTTAGAACAGCTGGTAGTATGACTATTTAAATTTGGCCTAGGCCTTTTGCCAGTTTTATAGATTGAGTATTAAACTTTCCTATTTAATGGCGGGCCAGGCCAATAAGTTATATAAATTAATTTGGACTAAGCCATAGCCTTATGAATTAATTCAGAAAAAAATACAAGTATTCTATTAATTTTGTTACATATATTTGACATTTAATTTATGTAGAAATGTTTTAATTTAGTTATAAATAAAATACGATCAAAATTATATTTTTTGTATTTTATTTGATGTTGGCTCAGGCCAGGGAGTGGTCTAAACAAAAACGCAAGTATATACATATTTATACAATGTTTATATAATATATTATCATCTTATGTACACTTTAGGAAGTAATATTAACAAAATGTGAACTACCGTTGCAATAATATAAGTGAATATTTTATATTTTATTGAATTTTCCAACATTAGACTGCTTTTTACAGATATATTTTGAAGATACACTGCTAGACAACTGCCGGCGATTCCGACAGCTCGGTATGTAAAGATAGCCACCCATCCACGGACCGACCTTGCCAAGCGTAGGGTCACGTATTGTACCTGTGGACATTTCAGACTATCTCTAAAATGGCCTCACACTGCACATATCACCGATAGCGTCACGCCACTCACTGGTGTTGCTAGAAAATAAAAATGCCACCACAGTGTTGCAATATTATATTTTTAGTACTGCCAGTTTTTTTTAAATTATAATCCATATCCAAAGGTAAAAGCGTCCATAGGTACAATACATGACTCTACCTGATCGATCGATGCGTGCGGCCGTTATTATTTAGTCACGAGCTGTTGAAAAATTCAATAAAAAAAAAAAAATAATCTAAATGAAACGTGGTCGCTCACAATGGGCCTTATTAGTCACCTAAAAGGCAATGGAATCAAATCAGAAATAAAGAGATCCGCAGGCGTACCAAGGTAACCGACATAGGCCGAAGAATTTTCAAACTTAAGTGACAGTGGGCAGGCCACATTGCTCGCAGAACAGATGGCCGATGGGGCCGAAAGGTTCTGGAGTGGCGACCGCGTACCGGAAGACGTAGCGTTGGAAGGCCTCCCACAAGGTGGACCGCTGACCTTGTGAAGGGCGCAGGAATCCGCTGGATGCGGGAAGCACGGAACCGGTCGAAGGGGTGGTACTTGGGGGAGGGCTATGTCCGGCTGTCGACGTCTTTCGGATGAAATGATGATGATGATGATGAAGTGAAAGTGCAAAGGAACAGAACTTATGAATAATGTCTTTGTAAATCTGTTGTGTTAGGACAATACTTCCGCCGTAAGGAAAAAGGACGTATCTACGCCCTGCTTAAACTATAAGATACAAAGGCAGATGCGTCTTTTAATAGTATGAATTATTAGGTTAAAAATACTGGTAGATGCGTCTTTTTTGCTGATTAATCGAATATGTAAATAACACGATTTCGAAAAAATATGTCAGATACGTCTTTTTTTCCTTATGACGGCAGAATATTCACAGATCACTTTAGAATTTCCTAAATAAAACAAGCGTTCCATACGAATATGAAACTTATTCAAATGCAAATAATGTTCATATTCGTGTAAACGAAAGCGAGCAAGCGTTTCATTCGAATATGAACATTAACACTATACGAATAATGTACACATTCGTATACGATGCTTACTTACGATTTTTCAATCGTCAGAGAACTTTTATCTAAGAAATAAATATGTCGCATTTACAGCTTTTGCACAAAAAAATATTTATTCTTCAGATAAGTTATCAGACCACTGAAAAGTCAGCCATTAGCACATTAGTCAAAATTCGGTCTATTAATTTTGCCTTTAGTACTATTTTAGTTATAATTCGGCACTTCCGTTACAGGAAGTATCAGTCTCTTGTTTGTGATAGTTTCAGGCACTTGATAGTAATAAGTCTAGATATTGGGTAAGCAGTAACACAACACAATGAGGAGCCACACTCAAAACTGTGTGTAGATGTCGCTGTAGTCGACTGTTCCTTGTTTACCTTTCGTGACAGTAGTGTGACTGCTATTTATGAGATTTTAAAGTGTAAAGTTGAGCTCCGTAAAAGGAACGCAATAACTGCCAACAAAAAGGCCGATTTGATTGAAAGGTAAACACTTAAAATATTTGAGGTTATGATTGTTTGTGAGCCTTTTCTATAAGCCACGGACTACCATTCCTATTTTTTTTTTATAGATAAGATTCGTGTGATCGAAACCAAAACTATGGTGCTTACTGCGACATCCAACTCCGCATACCTATGGCCACCTTCTGATACATTCAGAGACATAAATGCAGATACTCCTTTACCAATGACTAACAGACAGGCAATACACGATTTTTTGCAAACTAAGTACCTATATTGCTTGATTAAATCTTTAGGAGATTCCTTTACTACATAGATGAACTAATATAGTATATTTTATGACACATTTATTGTGATGATAATAATTTTATTTTATTAGGTAATAATCTTGATTCTTTTGTTTTATAGATATAACCCAGCCTAAAGGACAGCTTCTTTACTAATCTAACCCTCTTCTGTGGAATGCGCAGCACACAATCGTGCAATACTACTAAGTTTTTAATACGTAACGCCAATTCCCATTGTTTTCTGAGCTTAATCTCTTTAGGAAACAAATATACTCCTCTGTTTTTACAATATAACGCACTACATTGAAGCATTTTGGACAAAATTACGGAAAATAGGAAGGCTAAACTTAGTAGATTGCGAAAATCTATACGATATGACAGATCAAAACAAGGTACAGTCGATTGTGCGCCATCTATCGTGATAAAAAGTTAGTTTTACTCCCCATTGAGAACCAATTGGCGGCAATAGGCTCGCCCCCTATTACATGGCTTGGACGTACCTGGTGAAATGTGGGCGTGTACGCTCTGCCCAAGTGATCAGGGAACACAGGCGTCAATCTCGTCCAAAGCCTGGCCTTATCCCGTGTTTGGATAAAACATAATTTAAGCAGTTAAAGCCTGTCATAGCCAGACACGCTTCAAATTACTTAAAC
Organism: Dicycla oo; assembly: GCA_948252095.1. Classification (NCBI taxonomy): domain Eukaryota; kingdom Metazoa; phylum Arthropoda; class Insecta; order Lepidoptera; family Noctuidae; genus Dicycla; species Dicycla oo. The sequence continues at coordinate 18,731,482 of OX411738.1, forward strand.
TATAGAATTATTACTTATATTTTTTGTCAGGCCAAGACTTAGAATTAATATGTCTGAAATCGCCAACACGTCTTGAGCAAGCATGTGACAATATTAAGCTGGTATTCAAGAGTTGGCCTACCTTCAAAATATGACACGGCCACAAAATATAACGGCCATGTGTTACAGATTTGGGTGTGAAATTGACCTCAAAAGTGGCCTAGGTTTAAAAAACGTGTCCTGTTTTTTGAAAACTGTATTTTACGATATTTTTTTTTTATATATTAGATGGGTTTGCTCTTGACTTTAGTCTAGGTCAGAGGTGACAGAGACAAGACGAAGTCTACGATGGAGTGAGCTTACCCAGAAGAAGCCTGTTCACTCTCACTTTGAAGAGATTAGGGTTGTATGCATTCGGGAAGACAGACGCAGGTAGTGAGTTCCACTCTTTTGCCGTGCGCATTATGAAGGATGTTTGGAAGAGCTTAGTGCGAATTGGTGGAATGGCAACTCAATTTTATAAAGATTACACCCTTTAACAAATCAAAGAAAAAACTTATTATTAAAATACACTGTTTTTTTTTTTTTTCTTTCATGTTATCTATTTTTAAGGACTGATTAAAGTTCTTTTTAGGGTCAAAAGCCTCAAAAGGAAAAAAATACGGAACCCTTATAGGATCACTCGTATGTCTGTCTGCCACAGCCAAGTTGTTTCATCTTCTCCTTTGTTTTTATCTGAAGTTAGAAAGATCAGCCCTAAGGATACTAAATACATTTTTGAGAAGATATCATCACATTTTTAAAACCATCTATTTTTTTTAAACTTTTATAATTTGTTTTAAAATATTTCATTTATGCTATGTTATGGTACCCAATATCATACTTTTACCGACAAAATGTATGTTGCATTGTTGTCAAGTGTGTAAAATGTCCTGCTTAACAAAATCTGCCTTCAAATCTAAAACTTTATCATTCAAAGGAATTATTTCATTTTTCGTAACATCATCCTTACTCGAATTTTTCTTTGATTCTGTGACGTCAGCCGCCTGGCTCGATTCATTAAAATTGTCTGTGACATCATTCTTAAATACTTCTCCATTTACTAAAACCTTATTTGCTTCACTGATTTTCATATCACCATCTCCAGAAGGGCCTACATCACTATTTTCACCTTCTTCTGACGTCGTCTTCCGTTTATCATCTTCTGTAGCTCTTAACACCTCTTCTTCTCTTCTCAGCTTCTCTTGTACCTCTCGTTCCTTCTTCTCAGCTAGTTCTTTCCTCTTCTGTGCATTCCACCAAGGCATGAATCGTTGGAACATTACTCTGGAACGGTGTTGAGGTTTCAGGGCCCAGGAAATTGCTACATCTACATCAGCAATTCTGGAAATTGAGAAAATAAAATTGAGAAAGGTATTTTAAACAGTTTCTCTCATGGAAGCAAGCCCACTACGGCTAATAAGGAGTATGGCTACACTGGCTATCACACGGTTTCTAAATCGAGAACTTGTCAAGAACTACTGTCCATTACTTTTAGGGCGGGAATACACATGCAAGTAGTTTGCATACCATGGTACCATAATAGCTTCTGATTGGTGAATGTCACAATGGCAAGCCAGCTACTTGCATAGGTTTATACCAGCTACAGGCATGTGTATCCCGCCCTAAAGGTAATGCGAAAAATTCTCAATTCAGAAACCAGGTGAATGTCATGTATTCGATTGTTCCTTCGTACAGCACAAACTTCTGATCTATTTCAATTCAAAACACCCGTGTTCTTGTATCGGCAGCGACGTGTAGTATATCCTAGTGTATTCGCTGGTTGCGTCCCATGTAATAGGGCTTGTTAGTAGCCCGCTATGCCTGCTTGTGACCACTAGACAACGGGGAATTTTATAAGTTTTCTGCTAATGGCCTCCCTCCCTCTCTGTAAAAAGAGATTTTGCCTTGCCGTGAGGCAATACAGTCTAGGGAAAAGAGAATATTTTTTTATTAAGGTGAATGCGCAAAGGTAGTCAGATTTGCCGTGTTTCGCTCTGATTTCAGCAATCGGATCAAAACACGGCAATCTGACTACTGAAATCAGAGTGAAAGACGGCAATCTGACTACTGAAAACAGAGCGAAACACGGCATTCTGATTACTGAAATCAGAGTGAAACACGGCAATCTGACTACTGAAATCAGAGCGAAACACGGCAATCTGATTACTGAAATCAGAGCGAAACACGGCAATCTGATTACAGAAATCAGAGCGAAACACGACAAATCTGACTACTGAAATCAGAGCGAAACACGGCAATCTGATTACTGAAATCAGAGCGAAACACGGCAATCTGATTACTGAAATCAGAGCGAAACACGGCAATCTGATTACTGAAATCAGAGCGAAACGCGGCAATCTGATTACTGAAATCAGATAGAAACACGACAATCTGATTACTGAAATCAGATCGAAACACGGCAATCTGATTACTGAAATCAGATCGAATCACGGCAATCTGATTACTGAAATCAGATCGAAACACGGCAAATCTAACTTAGAGAGACGTATTGATGATTCTTATGGTTATAATTATATAAATACATATTTGTTATAATCGCAAATCATATTTTGATCAACATACAACCTGACACTGACCTGGAAATTGCGAAAATCACAAGAAAATTATAATTTCGCGGGCTACCACTACGCATTCACCTTAAATAAACTGACATGCTTCAGTTACATACCTTCGCTTAAACCTCTCCCTGTCTAGAGCGTATCTCTCCCAGTGACCTGCTCGTGCCTGCCTCGCTGCGAATGACCACACACGGAGCACGTGCACCTTCGGAGGCTGGTCGGAGAACTGGACCTGGAGACAAGAGCATACAGACGTTAGAACTATTTGATACTTTCAACATATCCACTGCAGTTCATAATTATCGCCACAACGACTAGCCTTGTGCTTCTCGCGTGAAGCGGATTCTCGCGACCTTCGTTAGGCCGACCTAAGGTGCAGATTCACATGAATGATTCGAAATATAGTTAGAGGAGCTTTGGTACAAAATGATGATACAACTGAAGAAAGCTTTGACATTAATCATTCTACTAAGAAATTGAGCGTTGTTAGCCAAACAGATGTTGAAGATAATAACACATTCATAGTTATTTATAACTACCGACCGACCTACAATCTTTGTTTAATAAAGCATTTCTATCATTAATCTAAATGCTAAGAAGCAAAAAAGTACTATTCTTTTGACGTGAAAACTCAAACTGAATTTTCACTCGGTGTATTTAGTCCATTCAACTATCGTGAATGACAAATTACTGTCAGATTTCAATCAATTATCACTACAAGACAAATGATGCTAGAGCACAGAGCAGTGTCACGGTAATGTTGACGAACGGACGGTGTCATGGTTTTGTAAGCAGTAAGCGTGCGATTTATGACAAATATTCATTGAAATAAGTTCAAGTACTTGACAAAGAGTATATGGCAAAGAGCTGTTATAGGCTACAATGTGCTGTTTTTGGTTGCTTGAATTCGTCAATAACGCACCCAGAGATAACATTTTTTTAAATTACCTGGAAACTCCGAAAGGTGACTATATATTTTTTTTTATATGCATACTAGTAAGTACGTAATTTGTTTCTTTTTTTTAATAGGTAGGTATTTCGCTTTTTCCACCGAGTAAAATACCTAGATTAATAAAATAAATAAGTGGATAGGTTGAAAAAAGTTACGCACGAGTGATCTGCCTACGCTCGCGTTAAAAAAAACTAGTAGGTAGTTTTCTAGGCTAGGCTATCTACTATTCATATTCATACTTACTTGTGTACTTAGCTACTTATACTTTTTTTTTTAAATAAATAATATAATATTTACATTCACAAAACTAGAAAGAAATGCAAGTACATAGGTTGATGAAATTAAAATACTGTAATCGGGCAGCCCTATCGCGTGTTTACGTATCGGGCGATTGTTATTATTTCAAGAATAGGGCCGAGTCACAATACTGTAGATAACATTACCGTGGCAGTGTCTAGAGTTACAGTTTGATCGCTACTTACCGCTGTACCGCGGGGGGCGAGGGGCCGTGAGCGAATGAGCGGCCTGCACTGCCCCACCCACCTCGCCTCGCACATGCCTAAGGCGCGGTACAGCGGTAGCGGTCAAACTATAATCAAATTCATGACCCCGAATGTTGAGAGCACAACTTGTGTCACGGACCGCCACTCAAAGCTGTCAGTTTCCGTACGTCCCTTGTGTCGTAGTGCGGGTAAACGGTGACATGCTTGGTTTGTTTTCAGCATGTGATGTAATCAATATTTTGATTTAAAAGATTGTCCCGTTCTTCTCCATGGGAATCTACTACGCTTTGGAATGCAGCTTCTATCTTTATGACTGACTGACTCCTTGACAATTCAAAAGGTAAATGTTTTAATTGAAATAAATGCTTAGTACTCGCAACTTATCGCGTGCGGGTCGACCACTTGTAAGAACGTGAACGAAGCAGAAGGACTGTGTAAGGATCGTAGCAGGTGACGCTCTATAGTTTCTGCCTACCGATATGGGAAGAAGGCGTGAGTTTATGTACCTAAATGCTTTAAGTTTGAGTTTGAAGTGTTGTCAAAGCCACCTCTAGCAGCGGCCGCCGCCGCGCCGCGGCGTGTCCGTGCTCTGTGGTTGTTGTCTAATAGCATTCACGGTCAGTCCATCGCGATAAATGGCGTAATGTACAGACGCCAAGCCGGTCACGCTACCCGAAACTGTCAAATTTTCCGAATCAACCTTGAACCTAATGCTTTAGCGATAAAGTTGAAAATCTATTACATTGACTGCCTGATTGACATTGCATTGACTTGTAAAAGTGTTTGTACAAACCTACTTACAGAAATAAAAATCATTTATCATTTATTAAAGAAATCTGAAAGATTGTAGTAGCTTGATGTGCTGGCATCTGTACATCCATAATTTGATCGTGAATGTTAAAATCCGTTATCGTGATGTAAAAAAAACTCTGGATTGCCAATCGCTCCATTTGACTTTAGTCGTTTAGCCAACGAGCCGACATAGATCCTGTCTGTCAGTCGGGTGTTGAAGCCAGTGAGCTCAATAGTCAGTACCAACATTCTATTATATGTCGGTCAATATGTCAACATACAAATCTCAACGACTGAGTTCGCGCTCTTATTCCTAACGAAGCATGATATGTCTTCACGATTTCTGAACGAATTGAATAGGGATGATGCCTGGGTAAAAAAAAAGAAATTCTATTTAGTCCGTCAGTCAGATAATAAAAAAATATTAGACACGTATTTTTTGCTTTATCATATTAATAAAAAAATGACAGATAACTCGCATTAAAGTTCAGGAGTGGGGGCTTGCTACGTCACTTCTACGTATAAAATCTACCAAGACGTGACGTCATGCCACATTTTAACTCAATGTATCGCCGTAATCTTTTGATTACGTACAAAAAGAAAAAATACGTGTCCAATATATTTTAATAATCTACATGACGGACAAAAAAACATTTTTTTAGTCATCATCCCTATTTTGGCCAATTGACACGAGCTGGATACAATAGTCTTATGCCAGTTTTTACTAACACGCGCTGTTGAATCTTCAACCTTCGACGCAAAGCCGAGCATTGAAAATCCAAAAAGAGATCTAGCTTCATGTTAGTCAAAACGAGCATTAGAAGAAAGGCGTGAGTTTATATTTGTGCGCCATTTAATTGTTTTTTTTATTTAATTTTGTATTGTTATTTTTTTTTTCTTAATTGGATTTTCGTTTATGGATCATGTGGTCTGCAATAAAGTTTATTATTGTTATTATTATAAAAGATATAGCGAAAGACTCTCATGAACATTGATCAAATATCTTGTTAGCAAGGCGCTGTTTCATCATATTCATGACTAAGGGGCTTTAGAAAACCCAGAAGACTAGATTGTGCGTTGTGAGTGAATGAATTAATGAATTTAATATTTTTATTAAGGTAAATGCGCAGTGGTAGCCTGCGTAATTAAAATTTTCTTACTTTTTTGCAATTTACAGGTCAGTGTCAGGTTGTATGTTGATCAAAATATAATTTGCGACTATAACATATACGTATTTACATAATATAGCCATAAGAATCATCAATACATCTCTCAAGTTAGATTTATCCCAAAATGTCATGATTTTCGAAACCAAACTTAGAAAGAACAAACCTAACTTAAAGAGAGGTATGTATTAGGGTTCTTTTGGTTATAATTATGTTAATACATGTTTGTTATAGTCACGAATTATATTTTGATCAACATATAACCTGACACTGACCTGTAAATCGCAAAAAAACGTAATAAAATTTGAATTTCACGGCCTACTTCGGATCCCCTTAAGTAGAGGTTTTAATTTTTCTTTTCAAGAGACTTTTTCTGCCCTCAGTGAAATAGACAGGTTGATACTATTATGGAATTATTACTCATACATGAACATAATGGACGTTTATTTTCGGTAAGTACACCAAGAAGACTATTAAAATGCATAATTTCTATTCTACTGACTCATCACAGTCATCATTCCCAGCTTTAGTAGTGTTTAACTGTAACTGATGACGTAATATTTATCACTTCTACGTCAGCAAATACCGTGAACTCCCGGCTAAGAATAACTCGCCATGATCATCATAACGTGGCCACCATTTATACGGGTGGGCGAGTTCATCGGAACTCCCTATTTGGCTGGGTATGTTTGATTAGTGTCATGTATCGCTCATTTTAAGGGGGATGGTCTAAGATAGGCCGGAAAATAGCCCTGATTTTTCTTAAGGAGGAAGTGTCAGGGTAGCCCGCGAAATACAAATTTTCTTACGTTTTTTGCAAAAGTCGGTATTATATTGTCCGTTGATCAAAATATAATTTGCGGTCGTAACAAAGTATATATTTACATAATTAGAATCATTAAAGTGATCAATACAACTCTTTAAGACCAGGTAATCCAAAAAAATGACTGACATACCTGGCTACCCTGACGTTTCCTCCTTAAGTATTTTGCAAAATGCAGCTTCTATTACGTTAGACATAATATACACACATACATAACTCACGCCCTCTCCCCATGCGGGTAGGCTGAAACTACAGAACGCCACCTGCTTCGATCCTTCCTTACACGCATCTTTTGCTTCGTTTACGTTCATATATCGGGTTATATACGCAAGCTGGTTGCGAGTACTACGCACCCGATCTCTACGTTAGATTTTGATCAAAATGAGAAAAAAGATAATCATCGAAATCTTCAACAACTAAGTTCAATACCTATTAGATGGGAAATATAATGTATTATAGTTCTTCCCCGCCTAATGTAGAGTGGTTTCTGCGTATTGCAATTAAATCAGTAAGTTAATCGTTGTAAAACAGGCGCAAGAGACATTTCAAGTGTCTGTAGCATTTGACTTGTCCCATTGCTTTCTGCCACGCTGTGTAAACCGAGGTCGTTGGGCCCTCAAACTAAAAATCCCACGGAAAACAAAACGTTCTATTAGAGCTATTAAGAGCCCCACGAAGCATGCTTAGTTCATACAAACGAAATACCAAAATAATTTGTAAATCAAACATATTCGTAAGGTAGTGTGTATTTATTCCGATTGGATTACAGATTATCTAGGTTCCCAAATATATATTAAATAAGAACATTGATTTAAACATGAAATATGAGAAAAATAAGTTTTGTATAGAAATTTTAAATTCCTCATATGCCGTATTCAAATCCTTTCAAAATATATGTTTGGGAACCTAGATATTCTGTAATCCAATCGGAATAAATACACACTATCTTTAGAATATGTTTGATTTACAAATTATTTTGGTATTTCGTTTGTATGAACTGCGCATACTCCGGGGGCGCCTTAATAAATTCAAGTTTGTTGACAATAATAAACAAATGACGAAACTCCGCGTCAGTCGGAGCGTCACCGTGTCATCATTGTGAGTCATGTTGCATGATCATGACGCGATAAGAACGATGTTTCGGAAATATTTGCAACTGTGATCTAACATGAACATAAATACAGGGGTTCTTCTAACTTACAGACAGCTGTGCTGCTGGGGAGTTTGTTGCGTCACTACTTCCCAACTGGTGAAGGGAGGGTGTGCCAGGGGACTGTCGCATGTACACTCACCGGCACGGAAACTTGGCCACCAATAACTTGCCGATAATTTCTATTTAAATATTTAATTTTCACTATATTATGGGTTTATGCACTAAATTAGGGTTTTTTATGGTTTTGTAACTCAGTTATTGAAAAAATGATGCACCAGCAGTAATCTTTAAAAAAATAAGCAGTTTCACAAAAATATTGGTTTTAACACTGTCAATTTAAAAAGGACACAAAATGAAAAATAACCAAAAAGTCTTCGTTGTGTTTGCATTTTAATATCGGGTGTTTCCTCCCCTAGCCCCGATAACAGCTTGCATTCGTTCTGGCATACTTTGGATGATGTTTCTGATCTCAACTTGTGGTATGCTTTCCCAAGCGGTCAGTGCTGCATTTCGAAGCTGATTCAGAGCTTCAGGCGGGTTGGAGGAGGACTTTATTTTTCTTTTAAGCTTGTCCCAGATATGCTCTATTGGATTTAAGTCTGGACTACGAGCTGGCCACTGCAATTTTTGAATACCAACCTCTGTAAGGTATTCCTCCACGCAATGTGCAACGTGTGGGCGCGCGTTATCGTGCATTAGGAGGAATTCGTCAAATCCAATAAACCCTGAATATGGTAACACGTGTTCCTGAAGAATCTCCTCGATGTATCGTGTTGCCGTTAATCGGTTATCGACGATAACTAACTCCGTACGTGCATCGGAACTTATTCCTCCCCAAACCATTATAGAGCCTCCATGAAAACTAACAGTTTGTGTGGTGGTAATGGGTAAAAACCGCTCTCCTCTTCTTCTCCACACTCGCTCCCGACAATCTGGAGCTCGTAAAGCGATTCGACACTCATCTGTGAACAGTACTCGAGCCCACTGCTCATGGGTCCAGTTGACGTGTTCTCGTGCGAATCGAAGTCGAGCTACTCGGTGACTTCTGAGAAGTTCTGGGCCGCGTGCTGGTCTACGAGCTTGTAAATTCACTTCCTCCATTCGTCTTCTCACTGTACGTTCACTAACATTGACACCTCTTGTGAACTGGAGTCGCTGGCGTATCTCAACAACGGTGAGGTAGCGGTTTCTCAAAATTTCCAGGACAATAAAGCGGTCATCCCGGGCTGATGTGCATCTGACGCCTCCGCTGCCTGGTCTGCGGGAGTAGCGGCCTGTCTCCTGGTATCGTTTCAGCGCATACTGCATCGATGAACGTGGTACATTCAGTATAACAGCAACTTCTCGCTGTGTCAGCCCTTGTTCGATCAATGCTACAGCTTGCAACCTGTGATGGTGTTAATGGCATTTTTATTGGAATTAAATCGCCTTTAGTTATTGAAGTAACAGTACGATATCACAATAATTGAATAACCTAACAATAAACTTTCACAAAACACAAATTTAAAACAGCAACTTAGTCGCTCAGATGACCGGGTTCAACTAAAACTTAAAAATAACGTCATATTGCACTGAAACATGATAAATTACCCTCTTGAACTAAAGGTAAACATTTTTAGACCTACCTTCATAATAAATAATCATAGGAAACACTTAAAGCTCTTGTTATCGCGAAATACGCGCTTGGCCAAGATTCCGTGTCGGTGAGTGTAATTTTGACGTTCGATTCTCAGTCTAATTTGAATCAAATCCAATCATATTTGTGTGGCTTTTGGTACAGTAGGTGTTATTAATTACAAGGTATGTTAAGAAAAATCAAGTTAAAAAAATACAATAACAATAGTCAATTAATTATTTAACACAACCTTACGATTTGGATGTCATAATAGTAATAACAAATTAAAATAAAGTAAAAAAAAAAACACATTTTAATTACACCATTTTTTTTTTCTCTTAGAAACTCCGAAATTGAATAGAATGATCTAATTAATAGAAAGTTCTTTAAATGAATTTTGAATAAAGGGGTTTGAACCTTTTACGCCTCGTCCCCGTTCGCCATTTTGATTATTTTTCAAAATGGCGTCGCACGATAATACCTATATGAGGGTTTATAGATAAACAAAAAATGCCTATGATATAATGTCCTAAACTGTCACTTTACCGAGATATGAATGGAACCAAAACATTTGCGCTCATCATTGCCATTTTTAACTTTAATCATCCATGTAATGTGACAGTTTAGGACATTATATCACATACATTTTTTGTTTGTCTATATGTCCCCTATCCATATACAGGGTTATTGGTAAAACACCAGCAACCTTTTAAGGGGTCATTGTACTCATCATTATGAACAACTTTTACTATGGGACCAAAACTGGAATCGCAAAAAAAAAATCTGCTGTTCAGTACCTACATTTTGACGAATTATGCGAACATAAATGTATTGAACAGCTGATTTTTTTCGCGATTTCAGGTTTGGTCCCATAGTAAAAGTTGTTCATAATGATGAGTAAAATGACCCCTTAAGAGGTTGTTGGTGTTTTACCAATAACCCTGAATAAGAATTATTGTGCGACGCCATTTTGAAAAATAATCAAAATGGCGAACCTAACCGAGGTCTAAAATGTTCAACCCCTTTTATGCTTAACATTTTAATATTCTCTGGTATGTGGTAAAAGATAATTGGCACCATACAAAAAACCACAAATTTTTTAATTAATTTGCCGTCGATTCCGGTAATTTCTGTGGGATAACTCAGGGAATAGCTTCGGGTTGGTTTTTACAAATACTGCAACTTCGAAAACGTATAAACAGGTTAATTAAGAGGATTGTGAAGCTGTAAATTTTCATACAAAAAGAGATAACGTTTATCTCCCCGTAAACATGGTCTAATTTTCATAATTTTTGGCAATGTTGTAGGTATAATAAAAAACTAGGTCCGTACGTTTTTATTATAAAGAAATATTGCATACAATATAAGTTATTAGCATCTAAATATCTATATTTTTGACATAAAAACATCCTCGAGCATTTTTATTTTTTTTAATTAAGTTAAATTTAATTATTAAAAACGAAAAACGTACAGACCTAGATTGAAGTGTACTGAACATAATGAGACCAAAATATTGTCTCATTTCGTAAAGGTTTAGGGGAGTGAAAACGTTATTGCCCGAAACAATATTTATGTAGATAATTCAGAATAAACCATATGATGAAACTGAAAACCTCCTTAAATTATCAACACTATAATGAGAACCTATACCCTACATTACCGTACACCTCAATCACGTACACGCATAGTCTACTCACATAATTACACACACACACACACACACACACACACACACACACACACACACACACAACGCACTTTTCACAATAATAACGGATAATTATAATTATTATATGTATAACATCAATCACGTGAACACGTTCCGCTCAGTAGCTATGTATGAAATTGTAATAGATTAATAACTGCGAGGGCCCTGGTACCCTTAACACAAGTTTAATCTTAATTTGGGTACCAGAGTTCAACAAAACTAGCATTTAAATAGTCTTCTGTGTAATGCTTGTGTTTTTATGTGTGTATTTGACTGCAATAAATAAATATTATTATTATTATTATAATTGTATGAAATGTAGGTAATTGCCTATTGCCTCCAAAAATCGCGCCGCGTATCGGCACTTCACAATCCTCTTAATGTCAGTATTTTACATTTAATAAAATGGTGTCTGTGCATTTTAGCCCACACATTGCCCTGATGCATTTTTTTTTTGGGCATTAAATATATAATTTCTTTATTTGTTGAGTTTGCCCAAAATATAACTCCATATCGTAATACTGATCCAGCCATGCTATGGTATGCTGTAACAATAGCAATTGAATAAATGACTTTTGATTTTGAGCCACCTGTCTAAACATAAGAAAAAATCAAACTCCTATACAACAGAAGACAGACTATATTTCGAGGCATGTACGAAAAGTATTTATTAAATTTTTTTACGAATCGAAAATGAAAAAATTAAACCACTTAAGGGGTCATTGTACTCATCATTATGAACAACTTTTACTATGGGACTAATTTTAAAAAAATCAGCTGTTCAGTACATTTTTACGAATTATGCGAACATAAATGTACTGAACAGCTGATTTTTTTTTTCGTGATTTCAGGTTTGGTCCCATAGTAAAAGTTGTTCATAATGATGAGTGCAATGACCCCTTAAGAGGTTGCTGGTGTTTTACCAATAACCCTGTATAATTGAGATCATTATGGACCCTGTAGGGCACAGCAAAAGGGTAGGAGAGAGGAAGTCCTGTTTTAGGAGATCATGAATAAATATTATTGCCATATTATTTTTTTATTTTTTTCGGGACCCTGGGATCCCGGACCTTTGGAAGGCGTACGAGGAGCCGAAGCCAACTCGCAGAGGCCCCTTAAATAATTTTAAATGATAAGGAGGCACCAACCGACGATTATCCCTGTATGCACTATGCAAGTGCACCCAAGGACAACCCCCGGTTGGTGCAGGACTATTGTTGTGTGTGGAAACAAAACATATTGGGCTATGGGTCTGGGTGGCTAAAGTGGATTGGGTAACTTGAACTATGGAAGAACTATGTCCGCTGCCTGACCAATGTTATATATTATACACGGATAAAATGGCAAGGGGTGACTTGCACACTCAATAATGGGCGTTAGTTAGTGACTTAGTTAGTTAATTTATTATTATTGCTATTTTATTCAATTAAGTATTTTAGTAGATGTAGGTAGAATCACCCCTTGACGAATACAGGTGGTTAAATCGATACTTACTATTCACACACGGTCATCTGATCCCAAACTAAGCAGAGCTTGTACTATGGAAACCAGATAACTGATATACTACATACACTACTTTTTTTTTTGTAAATACATATATAGATAATAGTGTTCATGTGATTTCAATATATACGGACAATAAGTTGGTCGTCTATCTGGTTTCACACATTCGTAAATCAATAAATCAATCTGCCTAGCCTCTTCCCAACTACGTCGAGGTCAGCTTCCAGTCAAACTGGATGCAGCTGAATACCAATTTTTTACATGGAGCGACTGCCTATCTGACCTCCACAATCCAGTAATACGTTACCTGATTATCAGACTTTCGGGCATCTGACTACCAGTAACGACTGTCAAAGATTCACGAATGACAGCCAGGACCAACGGCAAGAGGCCCGCCCACTAAGCATGCGTAGTTCATACAAACGAAATACCAAAATAATTTGTAAATCAAACATATTTTTAAGGTAGTGAGTATTTATTCCGACTGGATTACAGAATATCTAGGTTCCCAAACATACATATTGAAAGGACACTGATTTGAAGACGAGATATGAGAAATTTCAAATTTCCATAGAAAACTTATTGTTCTCATATTTCCTGTTCCTGTTAAACCAATGTACTTATTTAATATATATTTGGGAACCTAGATATTCTATAATACAATCGGAATAAATACACACTACCTTTAGAATATGTTTGATTTACAAATTATTTTGGTATTTCGTTAGTACGAACTGCGCATGCACAACATTGGGCCCGCGTGGGATTTCCTCTCACAGAGTGGAGGCCTATGTCCCAGCTAGGGTTGCCAGATGAGAAGACTAAATATCTGGACAAAATTAAAAAAAAAATGCGGGGTTGTGGGATTATGGTCGGGACAAATTACAACACTAAAGATTTATTTTTTTTATTTTTTAAGACGTTTTGGTTGCATTCTTTTTTAAACATGTCCAAATTTTTTGAGATGTCCTGTGTTTTGGAAGGTGTTCAAATATTTCTGTAAAGTAGCTATAACCGGTAAATAAAGCATTCTTTTCAATATCATTTGAATTACATCGGGCAGCAGCGTCTCTTCCCATGTAAATGAATTAATTTTCAACTTTTAGAGACAAGCAACTTTTAGGAGCAAGCTTCTTGTATATAAAAGAGTTCTCAGAAAAATCATAACGCACCCCGCACAGTACCGAGCGTGTTCAGGTCAATCAAGCTGGGCGAGTGAAGTGATTTATAACGCGCGGTAATTGTAAATTTGTTTTGTTAAAAAAAAAAAAATACAAGAAGCTGTTTGTCGGGACATTTTGTATTTTGTCGGAACTCTGGATATCATATGAAATATCGGGACAATCCAGACGAATCCCGACCATCTGGCAACCCTAGTCCCAGCCCAGCAGTGGTAACAGTATAAGCTGATTATTCTGTAAGAGAGAGGAAAGATGGAGAGTGCACCTGTGTCCGCCCTCACACTTGTGCACTATTGTATATCTCTGCATACTTAGCTAGTCTCCGTTGAGATTCTCCGCCGTGATCGTTCGTCAGCAGATCTTGTAATCTTTACTTTTAAAACCAGTCGCTGTCGGCCAGGATCTCAGAACTAGTTTTAAATCCATAATAACTTGTTTTAATGCCTGGCCTTGGCACTATCTGATGAAAAGAATTTTAAATCGATACGATATAGGCACGTTTTGAAGCATTTGGAAACTCGGGATAGTGAGAACCTACCTTATACATTGAGTCTCTAATTCAGATAATTTTTGTAAACAAAGGTGATAATAACAGACCAAAAAATATCTTCTTAATGGTAATTCGCAAAAAATGGCGGAAAAAATGAAGTACTGATTTTAGAAATAATAATTTGAAAATTATCACACCATAATTATTTTTAGAACTTTTCGGTTTTAAACAAAGTTATTAATAAGCGGAGATTTTCTGGTATGAAATATTTTATGATACTGGTGACACTGCAGGAGTTCCTAACATTTTCAAATTTCGTTTGACAGTACGTCTAAGTTGCGTCTTTTCCCGTGGTATTTTCAATTCATTCGTTTTCTTTTCCCCGATCAAGTTTTTCGTTGCGTGTTTTTCAATTTTGTTGTGTTGTTGTGTTATTATCATCGTGTTACTTGTTTATTTTGTTGTTTCCTTGTTTTTATTGTGTTAAATTTATGATAAAATGTTTTGTACCACCATGGGGTCTCAACTAGAACAAATTATAATTAGTCCTGAAATAAAAATCATAGATGGCAGCATAGGTAACAATTATGAAATTAACAATCACTAAAAGGCGTTAAACGACAGATTTTGGCTGAAGTAAGATTAGTAAAAATAAAAACTTACTTGTTTAAAGTTGATTTATCTATTTACACTCTTATTTCACGTATTTTCAACAAAAACGATAAATTAAGCCTTTTACTTCAATCCGAACCAAATAGTATGTTATAAACAGTTCAAAGTAGCCTTCTGTCAAGCATTTTGTTTTAGAGCTATTTGCAATAGATGGCGTTTTATTAAACTTGTCATCACTTTTACCACCACGGAATAGAAAAAAACCGGCCAAGTGCGTGTCGGATCACGCACAGTGAAGGGTTCCGTTGTTTGGATGAATTTATCCCAAGGTTGAAAAATATGTTCCCCCATACATTCCGACTTTTGGAATGTATGGGAGACATTCCAAGTGCAAATGTAAGTTTGTACGCACAATATTGAGAGATGTATCGTGATATTTTAAGAACATAGACTTCTTATAAGTTTTCCTGTAATCTATAGGTATAATATAACTACTTTCAGTATTTTTTATTTCAAAATATGGATAAGGGGGAATGGTCAATTTTCGTCTATTTTCTTAAATAACTTTAAAGCAATTTATTTTAAAATTATAAAAAAATGTATATATTTGAGACCCTCACAGTAAGCCACAGCAGTAAGCAGTAAGGCCTTTAATTTGATATGTCACACGGTACAGTTTGCAAAACTTTTTTTTAATAATTTTCTTATTTGCCCCCAAAATTGAACCCCATATTCAAAATTCATTTATTTACGATACACTTCCTTGTTTGGGTCACAAAAATTAATACGTGTATACAATTTAATCGTCCCATTGGATTCGGAGCAAATCGGCTGTGATAGACACACGAGTGAGCCTATAAGGGTTCCGTTTATTTTTGCTTTTGAGATACGGAACCCTAAACACAAGTGAATGTGCCCACGCAGCTATCCGTCGTTGCCGTTGTGTCTCACAATATGCGGAAACAATGTACAATAATAACATCTCTTCGTCAGTTGTAATAAGTCTTAATTTTGTATGAACAACAAATTCAACTTTGACGAAACAAGCCCGCTCGTGCAAAAGGGATTCCCAGACCTCGCTATCTTCGGGGCATAAAGAACTCATAGACTAATTAAACCGAAGTGTCAATCAAACAAAAACAGACTTTCCGATATGTACTAGTTTTTACCTACATGATCATTACCTACATAATGAAAATAATGAACCAATTCCCATGTTGTTTTATTAATAAGTACATAAGTGTATCTCCTTATAATAACTAGTCGGACATGTCTTCCAATGAGCTGTCGCAACCGTAGGAATCCTTTTGTGGTCTTCTGACTATATGATAGTGTACATATGACATTATGTAGTGTTCCAATTCAAAACAGGCAAATGTCACATGTTTCTATGTCAAAAATGTCAATAAAGTTTTTATTTCTTATGTTCATAAAGCAAGTCTCTGGGAGTGTATAATTTGATAGGCACTAAACTTGAAAATAGCTGTATGTGTCACGTATTCTTTGTTTTACCCCGACGATAACAAGGTCTGGGGATTCCCCAACGTAATTCTTTCTTACATTTTTTGGTAGTTTTAGCCACAGTAGAAATATCATACAGTATTTTATCTTCATACAAACGGTCGGAACTAGGTATTTCGCTTATTCCACCGATTTAAATACCTAGAATCTAGATTAATAAATAAATAAGTGGATAGGGTGAAAAAAGTGACACACGAGTGACCCACCTAAGCTCGCGTTAAAAAAACTAGTAGATAGTTTCCTAAGCTAGGCTATCTACTTACTTATAATATGTACTTAGCTACTTAATGAGTTAGATGAAATATCGTTACGAAATGATTATGAGAGTAATAAACGGTAGGTAACGACATAGTAAGATTTACATTATAATTTACTTTTATAAATAAGATTTTGTAGTCGGTAGTTAGAGAATTTGATAGCTGTAGGTAGCGCACACGCGATGAGATGGTTGATTATAAGTAACAATTGCAGAGCATTGCGACGTCGGATGGGTGACGAAAAGAATTGTTATTTCGAGTTGCTCCGTACTGTAGGTAATGAGGACGTTAATAAGCTGAGATGAAAAAAGATATTATTATTACTCGTCAGCTGTTCCTTACATTTTGGCTAAGTTGGTAGGTGTTGAAGTTTGTAAGGACAGCAGTTTATTTTTTTAAATAAAAAATATAATATTTACGATCACAAAACTCAACTCAAGCAGGTGATGGTGGTAGGTAGAATAAAATTAAAATACTGTAGGCGGGCAGCCCTATCGCGTGTTTATATACCGCGCGGCTGTAGGTAATTATTTCGAGAACAGGAGCCGAGTCACATTACTGTATAATATTTCTACGGTGTGTTATTTGCTGGGGACACAAATCATGTTTTCATGTCATGTTTTTATTACCTACCTTTTATTATCTACTGATCACTTTGTAACGTTCTATCAGTGCAGTATTGTTATTTTGTACTTGATTGAAGTATTAAAATATTTGTATAAAAATATTCCGTTCGTTTTTATTTTATTTATGTAGGTAGGTACTTCATACCATAGCTTGTACCTACTTGTATTGTTTCTTCTTACTCATAGTACCTATTTACCTATTTAATTTCATTTCCTTGCCGCAGTAACATTATTACCGGTTAGATTACAAGGGTGAATATTTGACCTTTTAACCGCCCGTCATTACCTTCCGCCAAAAGTTGATGAAAGAGAATATATTTAATGAAATATTTCAGCAATTCCTGATTCTGGTCCTTAAGCAGATTCTGGGAATTGATGAAATATTTCATTAACGATATTCTCCTTCATCAACTTTTGGCGGAAGGTAATGACGGCGGTTAAAAGGTCAAATATTCACCCACAAGCAATTTTATAGTTTTGAGTAGATAATAAAGTTTAAAAACGTGAACATTACATGAAACATGACTTATGGTAGGTAACATTCGCATAGCGACCACTTAGATTTTAGCAAGTTACCGCGGACAAAAGCAGATAATAAAATTAAGCGCGTTTAGGAAAAAACGCATTTACAGCTGCACGAATTATTAGGTATGTATGTAGTCTATGTGCCGCATGGCATGAAAATAAAACATAATTATTTGGCTTCGCAAACACGTCGTCTCCTACTAAAGCTAAAAAATTGCTAGCTCAATCACACTAACAACAAACAATTACGCCAACTCAAGATAATTTTTGTTGTATTATGTAGTTGTCCTTGAGCGCACGGTACGATTACGACGTCATACTTGATGTGAGATGGAGAATCTATAGTTATCTGGATATAGCCATCTAAGTAGTATCGATGCCACCTAGCATCGATAAGACCTAGTATCTAGGCTGAATCCTAGATGGTGTTGTAAAACTACAGTATCTGGTAATTAGTGAGTCGCTGATGCAGCCATCTGTT
Organism: Dicycla oo; assembly: GCA_948252095.1. Lineage (NCBI taxonomy): Eukaryota > Metazoa > Arthropoda > Insecta > Lepidoptera > Noctuidae > Dicycla > Dicycla oo. The sequence goes on from OX411738.1 coordinate 18,749,990, forward strand.
AAAAAATGAAGGGAAAAAAAATAGCCAGCTCAATAGCCAGACTTAGGAAGGTGTCATTTCTTTGTATGGGATTGGGTATCTGTACGTAGTATTATAATATCTGTGGTACCACTGTCCTGTCATTTTGACAGTGACATTTCTTGACGTTTCTTTGTTTACAAAAAAATATCTGAATTAAAGACTCAGGGTATAGTTAGTCCCAATTAGTTCGGCTCGGCTTCCAACTTAACCAGATGCAGCTGACCCAGTAATTGGGCAACACTATAGTTCACTATACCCCTTCTTAAGACTGCTTATCAGACTTTCGAGTTTCTGGCTACCCGCAACGACTGTCAAAGATCTACGAATGACAGTCCAATGATTAGTGTACACAGTAAACTGTCTAAATATAACTGTTTGGAATGGGACGCTTGCAATGTAGACAGCTGTTATCAAATTGCTGGCGTGCCGCGTTGCGGTTGTCGTCGTGCGATTAAGGGGACTACATGACCTAAAGCGCGGTCACTGTCGGACTGCATAGAAAAGAAAGAGAAGCACGATGACACAACGGTGGTAATTTATTGCAAAATATGAAGCAATTATCGATTTACAAAAAATCTAGTGATTAGACTAAAAAATTAAAACACGTTAATATGTTGCTTGTAGAATAATCTGACAAAAAAAATCTGGATGATTGCATGTATATTAGTATGGTTTTTAATCGTTAAAAGAAATTTTTAGAGGTATCTTCGTGATTTTTTTCTATCGTATCAAATTAATTGTATTATGTTTTCAACACACTATCTAACTAGCATATATCCTGAAGAATATCATATATTTTTCTAATTTTGTTTACTGTAGTAGATCATATACTTTTAGGCATTATAAAACTTGCGTTATTTGCGTTTAGGTCCTGTAATCCTCTTAACAAGGCTTTACTATTTAAAATTAAATTTATTCATCCACCTATCTTCAAAGTAATGGCAATTGAGTCCCAACTCTATTCTAGTTTAAGGCTCGTAAGGAATTAATTTAAAAGGAGATGGGGGATAGATGGGCAGCAGCGTTTCTATCTGCCAATAGCAAGCAGCCTGAGGTCACAGTACGTTTGACGAGCGTATTGGGATGGAAGTATTCCCCTGAGGGGTAAGCAGGGTTGTACATTAGATACACATTTCGTCGGAAGTCCCATGTATAGAGGGCGAGCTTATTGCCACAAACAGACACCAGGCTGTTACTGAGAAATTCCTGACGTAAAACCTAGTAATACTTTGCCGGACCTGGAAGTCGAATCTAACGAGGATCAGCAATTCATAAATTAAATTCGACACAATAGACAAGCTTGATATAAAGTTATACGCAAAACACAGTATTTATACTGTTTAGAGCTTTTATTTTGACGAGCCAAACCGCCAAAAGATTTAATTTAAACGATGATCGCAATGTGGCAGAAATAGCTTCAGCTGTTCAGTTTATCATTCTAGTTCAGTTTTTCATGGACGCGGTCATTCGTCATGGAATAGTTACTTTGTCTCTTTAAGTGGGCGATAGGCGTACAGTCAACAGCATATCAGTGGTAACACTGACCTGGAGCTGCCCCAGCGTAGTACGGAGTTTCGATGGAATAAGGGGCCAGCTTATACTGGTTTTATTACCAGTACCACTGATGGGCTCTTACTCTATGAGCAAGTACGCGTACTTATGACTCGAACACTTTTTTCGCACATGTGTCACCCTAAGCACGCGAACTTTTTTGGCCTTATTCTAAAAAAAGAATTATCGTTTGACCCAGGTTGAAACCATCGAGCCATTTTTGAATTTCGAACTCTATAGATTAAAGTTCTAATTACAAAAACTGACGTCAAAAAGCCGGGTCTATGTTGTCAAACATTTACCGCCATTTTTTCTAGCTTTGCAACTTTGGGCATTCCCGTGTCCCTTTGGCTATCTCCGCCCAATATGGCGGACAATGAACTATGTATGTACACAATTATGTTGGAGTGATTCCAAGCTTTGTCCAAGGTGATGATCATTGTCTTCTAGTCATGGGTAGTTTAATTAGAAATTTTATTATTTAGCGGCCTGGTTTAATAAGTGTTGTTGTTAGAAAAATGTCTGTGAAGTCCTGTTGTGTCTATGATTGATTACTATCTTTTTAATACTAAATGCCACAACTTCACAAGTCTGTAACCTTTTCACGTCGAAACCACTGAACCAAACGTTATGAAGTTTGACAAAAAAAATATATAGCCTGAGACCTGGAAAAGGACATAGGGTACTTTAAACCTGGATATTTCCATAAAAAAGTTACGCGCAAAGTTAACAATCTTTCTTTAAAATATCCGATTCGCTACAGTAGCGATAATAGCGTTAACAATGCTTTCATGCGTACTATTATAAAGCCTTTTGAATGTTTACACGTTCCACAACGTTACCGGTCTTGTACGGATAAAAATATTCATCGTCTGCCTGCGTTTTCCCAACTACGAGTATGTTGCCATCGGCTTCCAGCTGAATACCAATATATTACAGGGAGTGACTGCCTATCTGACCGCCACAACCCCGTAACTGGCTAGCACGGTAGCACGATACGTGAAACTGGTTGTCAGACTTTCGAGCCTCTGACTAACCGTAACAACTTTCAAATATCTACGAATGACAGCCAGGACAAAAGGCTTATCAGACAGGTAGATGAATTGCTGCTTCTGATATTATCAGCCAGCAGTTTGTTATCACATGGGATCTCATGCCGGATTATTCCGATCTGTCGAGGGACTCTAAAGAGGACAAAGCAGGGTGACAGATCGGAATAATCCCTCATGCCGCTATCACTCTGATGATTATTAAATTGGGGCTTGATAACGATAAGATTCCAAAATTACTATTTTAACGAAAAAAGGGGCAGAAAAGCATGAAAATAATTGGGTGTAACATTAAAGACGTGGGTCGCATCATCGCATGCTACCAACATAAGACCATACTTTCTATATTATGTTGCACCACAGAAAATATCATTGCTTTGCACCCGAAGTCCACAAGGGCATGCAAATTCAACGTAAGTTTATGAAATTCATATTTTATGCCACCAAAGGGTCAGACAATTTCTGGTGCATTATTTCATATTGAAATCTTCGTTTTCAATTGATATTATTTCAAATTTCGACATAAACGAATGTCATCTTTATGCTACTGTAAATTACGTTGATTTCGGAATACTAGTACCTACTGTCGAAGAAAAAGTCATAAAAATGTTTGAAGTTGTAGCTCTAACTGAACTTTATGTCTCGACCAATTACTTAAAGTTCTTTTACAAAAAAAAAAAAAAAAATTGTTTATTTTATTTGGGGAAAGCAGCTAACAGTAACTTTCATGTTTAGAAACGAAATTGCAAACGCAGGTTAGGTTCATTAGATTATTGGTCCTATTTCCTATGATTACCCATTATCAACCCAGCATTATCAATCGGAATCAGTTTTATTTTGACAGTTCAACAACATTCATTGCGTTATTTACGTTGTCGAGCAGACGAATTTTTCGAACTTATGAAGCAATGGATTAGCAATTTGCTTCAAAATGATTTAGACTCCGATTGATAGCGTGTTACGCAATTAGGGTGCTGTTTGCATGCAACTTTGGACCATTTAGATTGCATGTCTTATACAAACTTACGCAAAAATTGCTACAAGTTACTCAAGCCGTTTCCCAGTAATGGAGCAACAAATAGATAGTAAACAGAGTTGAGTAGGATTACGTGGCGAATCGCCATTGATTGTAAAGTAAAGAAACAATTCATTTTCGTTGTGCAATTGAATAATGACTGTATATTTACTTTGCATAATTTAAAAAGGTTTCGTGTTGCAAGTAGTAGCATCGATATCAGGGCCCTACCATACTCAACTCATCATCGTCACTCTATTTCAGAATAAAGGCTCTTGCAGACAGGTGCCACGCGGCTCTAGTATCTAACAATTTCTATCAAAACTTCTTGGAATTTTTTATATAAGAATCGTGTCGCACCGGCGGCGGCGTCGCGCTCTGGCACTTCTCCGGGAGCCGGCTGCTATAAGAATGTATAAGAACGCCCGGTCCGCCGGTCGACTTATCATTGCCTGTTGTTATTTCGGTCAGCCAATTGAATCAGCCGATTTTTTTAGTTCCAATTATATCTTTCTTATTTTAACCTTATCTATAGATGTAGCCCCAATAGTTTTATCATTACATGGGACTTACTCATAACTGGCGAAATGCGCTTCGGGGAATCCCGCCCCGACCCTTGCTCGAGCCGCGTGCTGAACCTGTAGCTTTAAATTCGTCCCTAAATAATTATTATTAATCCGATCCAGCTTGTTCTCCCCCAGTGACGCCCTAATCCAAGGTCCGTAACCCACAGGGGGTACCCTTATCGAGTGGTCGCTTAGAAGTTTATGCCCTGGCTGGAGGCCTTAATGTATTGAGGCGCCCACAGGAAAGTCCGGACCACCTCCTAGTTTAACAACAAAGCAACTCCTAGGATAACAACTAACAAAACAAACGCATCGGGATATTCTAGCGTGACGTTATATTATTATTCAACAAAGCTGTATCATCGAAGTAGAATTTAAATTGTGTGTGAATCATTGCTGACTGGACTTCGTAAAGGTCTTTGTCCTCATTAATAAAGTAGATAAAGTCATCCTTCACTTCACTTTCAGTATAATATACATCATTATATTGTGCTTTGTCTGCGTGGAACAAAGTCAAAATGTAGTTCGGTCGGATCCGAACCGATCGAACGAAATAGAATGAAGTGCAGCAGGAAACGACCGCACATTCAGCCGATACTTCGGATCATCGCTTCGGAGTAGGCCTCCAGGACTTATAATAAGTCAAAGACAAAAAGTGAAAAAGCATCGCACGATGTTGTAGCATGTGCGGTGCTTCTGTTAACTGACTCCTTGACCTGCCTGCACATCACCTGTCCTGCTGATGGATGGTAGGGTTCATGATGCCTTTTTGACTGAAAAGGTGTTCAGAAAGCAGAAGGAAGAACATAACATGACGCCTGGCTTTTCCATAGGGTTAGGCAAAGGTGTATATTATAAGTATGTATTACCTATACTACATCCGTAATTCGCCAGCTGTTCTGTTTTAGTCCCATGTAATAGGGCAGCGAGCCTATTGTCATCAACCGGGTCAAATCCTGACACTGCTGCTACTGCTACTGACAAACTCATTCATACATAAACACGCCTTCTTCCGGCTTCCCATGGGGGCAGAAACTACAGAACACCAGCTGCTAGAATAATAATTGTCCATAGTTAAACGAAAAGGATCCAACCCATATTAGGTTAATGTGGCTTGGATCCTTTTCGTTTAACTATGGACAATTAATATTTATTTTGCTTTGTTTACGTCTATACATGGCGAGGGGGGTAATGGCTGATCTTTGCGTTATGCTCGTGAACGGGTGCTGCTTGTGGTGACTGGTCGTCTTGCTGACCTTGGTTTTGTTTTGTTATTAATAATTTAACTCGTTTATTTTACTTCGATGGTCCTAGTTTATCATCTGTGACTTCGAGTTACGGCTATATGTAAGTGGGCACGCCCTTTATTACTGGAGGCTTTCAATATAGGTATAAAGTTCTGCTTACGTTTTTAGTTTGTATTTTGATTCTGCTTGAGTATAGTTTTCGAATTTTCGATTTTTTTTTCTTTTTTTTAAGTATATTGGCGTGTGCTAGCTGACTTATAGCAAATAATTAAATTTAATTTGATGTTTGTGTTGCGTAATGTACTTGCATGTATTTTGCACAGTGTTGTATAGAATATTATATATATTTTTATTTTTTTTATTTAACTGAACAGACAGCTGTGCTGCTGAGGAGTTTGTTGCGCCACTTCTTCTCCTCAGCTAAAGCACTAGGAAGTGGTGAAGGGCGGGCGTTTTGGGGGACTGTCTTATGTAATTTTGACGTTCGAAAAGTGCTGATTCTCAGCCTAGTTTGAATAAATGACTTTTGATTTTGATTTTGATTTTGACATGCTCGTGGCTAATTAATAACAGACACACGGATCGATCCATCAGGTTAAGCTACGCTTGCCAGGGTTGGTCTGTGGATGGGTGACCATGTCTTCATACCGAGATTCCTCCTTGCCTCGGAAAGCACGTTAAGCCGTTGGTCCCGGCGGTCTTTGACAGTCGTTACGGGTCGTCAGAAGCCCGAAAGTCTGACAACCAGTCTTATCAAGGGGTATCGTTTTACCCAGTAACTGGGTTGTGGACGTCAGATAGGCAGTCGCTCCATGTGAAATACTGGTATTCACCTGTATCCGGTTAGACTGGAAGCCGACCCCAACATAGTTGGGAAAAGGCTAGGCAGATTGACGTCTATACATCTGCTCATACCCGCTCGCCGCGCTGTTTCTGAGTACCTACCTAGGTAGGTAGGTACTAGCACCAGACCTTTCTGAAGAACATCACCAATAAGGTCACTATTATGTTCTCTAGCTAGGATAAAAAACCGAATAAGACTTGAGGCTGCCTGACCAGGGCCTCAAGTCTGCTATTACAATAGTGTCAGAATGGTCTGTCATTGATTTCATAATTGTTGATTTTAACAAGTTTTGTAATCTACTAATATAATGACGTCATTCTGACTTTCCAATGGTCAACCACTGACACTCCATTGAAAGAAATGGCTTAAAATTGTGGTAATATCTACATAATGACAAATGAAAGACTGACGTATGCGGTAATCTGCTAAAATTTTGACAGTTCCTTTGATCAGTACCACGATTCTATTACGAGACCACTGACCTAGCAATGATCGACCATTATGAATTTAGCAGATTACGAACTTTTAGCAAAATGACAATGGGATCGTGTTGGAATGACGAATTTATAAAAAATAGCAGACGTGGGGCCCTGGGAATCGAGACTGATCTCGAGTGTCAACCCATTAGTCAAACTTGACTCATGCTCTGTCAATCAGCTGATTTTATTATTTACTCTAATACAGACAGTACTTTGTTTAATAACATTATGTCGAACGTTTCCTCATTACACGGTGTTCAAGGTCGTCAAGTGAACGTGACTTTGTTACTGATGTAAAACCTTGTGTGTATGCAATAAGGTATACATTGCGTGACTGGTAATTAGTGACCGATACGTCTTAAACACATGATTGTACTCATGATAACTAACAACTTTTACTATGGGACCAAACCTGAAATCGCGAAAGAAAATCAGCTGTTCCCCACATTTATTTTACCCAACATTTTGACGTGTTCGCGTAACTCGTCAAAATGTAGGGAAACGCTGAATTTTTTTTCCCGATTTCAGGTTTGCTCCCATAGTAAAAGTTGTTTGTTATTTAGTCATCGTTGTTTGTTAGTTAGTCAAAACAAAATAACGGCCACTAGATAAAAGGTGTACAATGAAAATGATTAAATTAATTCATTGTTATAATTTTAGTAAACATAAAACGATGTTATTGTTTACTGTTTAGGTTAGCGACTGTTTAAATAAATTATCAATTAACACGTTTATTGATTGGTTTGGCTGGCAAACCATGAATGCCGAAGGGTGATGACCACGCTGAACACGTGGCACACGTCTGCTCGCTTCTTCACTAGAGTGTGCAAACACTTTATCATTTTGTTTGTTGAAACTCTCCTCAATCAATCTGCCTAGCCTTTTCCCAACTAAGTTGGGGTCAGCTTCCAGTCTAACCGGATGCAGCTGAATACCAGTATTTTACATGGAGCGACTGCCTATCTGACCTCCACAACCCAGTTACTGGGTAATACGATACCCCTTGGTAAGACTGGTTGTCAGACTTTTGGGCTTCTGACGACCCGTAACGACTGTCAAAGATCCACGAATAACAGCCGGGACCAACGGCTTAACGTGCTTTCCGAGGCACGGAGGAGTCTCGGTATGAAAAGTTGGTCACCCATCCACAGACCAACCCCGGCAAGCGTAGCTTAACCTGATGGATCGACCCTTGCGGCTGTTATTACTTAGCCACGAGCTCCTCTTGTTAAAACTCTCCTCAACATTAAATTTTTTTTCGTCTGAAAAATGTATTTCGCGGTATTTTTTTTTCCCGCGTACCGCCTTAACAAAACCCGGCTTCTTTCGAGTCTGATTTTCTTCAGCCGTGCGTTAAGAAGATGGGCTGTTTTTTTTTTTTTGTATAAGCAGTCCTAGGTCTTCATTTAACACCCTTTTAACAGTAGTTCTGCTTAGTCCCATCTGCCAAGCCAACATTTTTTGCTTGCGGACAGGATTTCGTTGCATTCGCGCCTTCACTGCTTTGATGACCGCTGGAGTCCGAACAGTACGAGGTCGACCGCCCCTTTATTTATCGTCTAATCTTGAATCTTCCCTGAATCGTGGAATGCGACACAGTTGAACGGTGGAATTTTCAGATTTTTCAGCAGTTTGAAAATGTCAGTTGGCGCGTGACCGCAACGATGCAATGCAATTACTACGACTCTGACTTCTTTGCGCGTCCACTCCATTTTAGAAAATCGGTCAAGTGCGTGTCGGACCACGCACAATGAAGGGTTCCGTAGTTGGGATGAATTTATCCCAAGAAAAACTTAACATTGTGGTTGAAAAACATGTTCTTCCATACATCCCAACTACAAATGTCCATAGTTAACTATGGACAAATGTAAGTTTGCACGCCCAATATTGAGAGATTTACCATGTTCTTTCAAGACCATCGACTTCTTATAGGTTTTCCTGTAATCTATAGGTATTGAACTATTATCTATATTTTTTTCAAAATTTTAGGCTCAGTACTTTCGGAGATAAAGGAGGGAATGGTCAATTTTCGTCTATTTTCTTCAATAACTTTAAAATGGTTTACTTTAAAATTGTAAAAGAAAAAATATATTTGAGACTTACATTAAGCCCTTTCATTTGATATGTCACACGGTACAGTTTGCAAAACTTTTTTTTATAATTTTCTTATTTGCCCCCCAAAGTTGACCCCCATATTCAAAATTTATTTATTTACGTTACATGTCCATGTTTGGGTCACAGAAATACATATGTGTACCAAATTTCAACTTAATCGGTCCATTAAATTCGGAGCAAATTGGCTGTGGCAGACGGACGGACAGACAGACACGAGTGATCCTATAAGGGTTCCGTTTTTCCTTTTGAGGTACGGAACCCTAAAAATGAACAAAATTCCAGAAACCCTGTTTTTATTTTATTCAAATTTCGAATGCCCATAATATTTTCCTCGGTTTGCATTCTAAATTCGTTTTACCTATGTGACGTATGTGATGTATGATGTATGTGTGCGGCGCGCTTCTACGGAGTAGTAAGCAATAAGGTCTATAATGGCATGATTCCACGGATCAGTCAGCAATAAGGTCTATAATGACGGGATTAGTTAGTACGCAAAAAGGTATATACATTATAATCCCGTGTTTTGAAGGAGAACTTATCTTTGACGCAATACGTATGATAAATGTTAATTTAATTTACATTGTATTTCACCAATGATATTGTATTTCTATGACAACCAGCTGTCAACAACCTACCATGGGGTGTCATGTTACCCAGTAACTGGGCTGTGGAGGTCAGATAGGTAGTCGCTCCATATAAAATACTGGTAGTTATTCAACTGCATCCGGTTAGATTGGAAGCCGACCCCAACATAGTTGGGAAAAGACAGGCAGATGATGACTTCTACTATCCACTAATTACACATACATTTTTTTTTAGATTGACTGATATGTATTAGGTTGGGGAAAAAGTCTTTTCGTATTATAGTATGTATGAACTTGTAATAAAATCTCTTTGGCTATACTATTTGTATCTAGCTAATTTTGGTATCATTGAAAGTTTAAATTTTAAAGAACATAATTCCAAATTCAAATTAGGAAAATGTGTGATTTTCATTTGTTTTTCGTACCGTCAAGATGAGTGAATCTAATGAAGAAATTCGATACATTTTAAAATTTTACTACAAAAAAGGTAAAAATGCAACGCAAGCCGCGAAAAAAATTTGCGATGTTTATGGACCTAGTGTAGTGTCTGTGAGAGTAGCACAAATTTGGTTTAAGCGTTTTCAATCCGGAAATTTTGATGTCAAAGATGCACGTCGCTCTGGTCGCCCTATTACGGATAAAATGGATGCCATTTTTGAAAAAGTGGAGCAAGATCGGCATATCAGTAGTTACGACGTAGCTGAAGAACTGGAAATTGACCACAAAACAGTTTTAGCGCATTTGAAAAAAACTGGGTACACAAAAAAGCTCGACATTTGGGTACCTCACGAGCTCACTGAAAGAAACCTAATGAACCGTGTACATATTTGTGATTCTTTATTACGACGTAATGAAACCGAACCATTTTTGAAGAAGCTGATAACTGGTGATGAAAAGTGGATCACGTATGACAAGAACGTGCGAAAAAGGTCGTGGTCAAAGGCCGGTCAGGCTTCACAGACTGTGGCGAAACCCGGGTTAACTCGCAACAAGGTGATGCTGTGTGTGTGGTGGGATTGGAAGGGCATTATTCATTATGAGCTGTTACCACCAGGCAGGACCATCGATTCTGAACTCTACTGCGAACAACTGATGAGATTAAAGCAAGAAGTTGAGAGAAAGCGGCCGGAATTAATCAACAGAAGGGGTGTGGTTTTTCATCATGATAAAGCTAGACCTCACACATCTTTAGCCACTCAGCAAAAATTAAGAGAGTTTGGCTGGGAGGTGTTAATAATAATAATAATAATAATAATCATTTTATTATCAGGCTACTGGTGCCCATAGAAAAAATACACAAAATAATATTAACAACAAAAATAAACTAATACATATTAAAAACCTTATTAAACTATAACTATACACGTAACGTTGTCGGCGTCGTGTGTCGCTGCGCGGTGTCGCGTAACCGTCCTCGGAAACGTCGAATGCACTATAATGGAATAATAATAATAATAATAATACTACTAATCAGGACTATAATGCATCCGCAGTATAGTCCTGACCTTGCACCTTCAGATTTCCACCTGTTTCGGTCTCTTCAGAATTCTTTAGGCAGTGTCAGGTTAACATCACGAGAGGACTACCAAAACCGCTTGTCGCGGTATTTTGACCAGAAGTCCCAAAATTTCTATAGCAATGGGATCATGTCCCTACCTACAAGATGGCAAAAAGTTATCGAACAAAATGGTACCTACATACTTTAGTTAAATGTAAATAAACTATATTAAAAAATGTTTTGAATTTTCTTAAAAAATGCGAAGAAACTTTTTCCCCAACCTATTATGTGCGTCTCTCTCACGTGAACAAACTGTTTTTCTTTCTTTCTGTTTTTTTCTTTTTACCCTCATTGACGTCAAAAGATATTAGAAATGGTGCGACAATCTTGTCCGATAAAAATACGCCTAGATTAGATTTCCAGAATGTAAAGTGATAATTTGAAATTGCAATTTGATAAAGCTTTAAAATCCTCGATGATAATAAATATGTTTAATCAATATTTAGATAGCAGCCGTGAAAAACCGCTCAGCAGACATAGTTCTGCAAGGTTAGTGTCGCTTCCGGCGAGCCTTAGACCCTCCCAAACATGCTTCAGAGAGCCTCTTGTCTCGGTTTATCGGAAACACACACATAATCTACTAGGTAATTTAAATAGTCCTCCATATAGGTACTTTCAAACAAATAAAAGCACAAAGTGCTAATATTAGATAGATTTTGTTTTGTGTAGATTATATTGCCGTGTGCAATTGCCAAGTCACTCTAATTATTAAAGAAATACAGAAATGTAATATTGATATGGTTACTATAAAATGTTGTTAGCTAACTAACAATCGGCCATGAGTTTTGGTCGCGTCCAAATCGTCAGCCTTTTGAATAGGAGCTCTCGTTGCTGAATATCTGACGCGCTCGAATTATTTTTTTTCCCGTTTCAACCCTACGGCCACTTCCACTATGCAAACAGGCAGATTAATATTCCTCCGTTATCAGAAACACGGGCAAAAACACTATCAATATCTGACGCGCTCGAGTAAATCCTTGTTTTATTTTTGCAGTTTTGAAAACCTGTAGCCGCTCCCCCCACCGCTGAAGCCTTAGATATAACTTTGTTTATTTCTACCATCTAATCTTCAAAATCCAATACGACCCTACGACGCTCGAGTAAATCACCAATTAGCATGGTAGCCTCCCCTTAGTATACACTATTCTATCCCACACATATTGTTAATCAGAAAATAAGTAATATCTGGCGGCTCTGGGATCTTGGAACATTAACGTGCTTTGCGAGGCACGGAGGGGTCTCGGTTAGTGAATGGGGTAACCATTGCGTAGCGTTGCTTAACTATGAAGATCGACCTGTGCGGCAGTTATTATTTAGCCAGGAACCCATCAAATAACTGTCTGAGGTTCTCAAATATAAAGAATAAAGTTAAAAGTTTCAAGTAAACTTCCATTTTTAGTTGACGCCATACAATAACATCATCTTATCAGGGAGTAAACTCAACTCGTGCGTTCAACCGCACGTCAATAGCCACACTTGGAACTACGAGGAGCGCCATTACTACTAAGGCGCCATCAAAGTCAAATGTTACGCTTTTACCTGCAGTTGACCATACTTGCGTTTGAGGAAAACTGTCCCAAATAATGTTATTAAGACGCTAAATAATTAAGAAATTTTAAAATTCTAAAGTTGTTATTTAGTAAATGAGTTTTCTTACGTTGACAAGATGCCTTATGCCCTTGTTTTCACTCACTAAGCAATACCTAACCTAATTTGAACATTTGATTTTCACTTCAGGATTTTCAATGTTCAGCACTAAAAGTTGAAAATCTAACAGTGCGCTTTTATTCAGTACATATTCTGCGTAAGGAAATTGGATGGATAATTAATTTAACAAGGTTTTCCTTCTAATCCATTGCTTTTACCTCAACCAATAAAATAATCAAGGTACCCCAACATAGTTGGAAAAAGGCAAATTGATTATAGGTACTGTCGATGTTTCATAAATTCTTAGCACATTACTTAGCTCGACCAGTATCATGGTAAGCTTTGCTAGAAATACTGACCTGCATTGCGTTTATTTTCTTTATTAGTTTTTTTTTTTTGTTTAATTATGCCAATAAACCAATTTTCTATCTTTGCAGGGTCAACAAGTCAACTTCCACGTAGAGAATTATATTATTGTTTACTATAGTATTTTACCTATTACCCAGTAACTGGGTTGTGGAGACCAGATACCTTGGGCTGGTTTCACCAATAAGACTGAATGCGATCAGCACATTTAAGTTGAGTTCAAGATCTGTCAGTGTCAATATCCCGTAACAATAATGACACTGATAGCTTTTGAGCTCTGTTTGGATGTGAAATCCACACTTAGGCAGTCGTGTCCATGTAAAACACTGGTATTCAGCTGTATTCGGTTAGACTGGAAGCTAACCCTAACATAGTTGGAAAAAGACAGAACAATAACATTGATGCTGACTATGTGCCATATAATAATTACCTAAATGATCATGCCTTCTTGAGTACCCACCAGTGATCTTATTATGACAGTCATCACCATAGACAGGAGAATTCTGTTAGTCAATAGATTACGTGTTTGTGATGATGCAATTTTATTTACTTTTACCAAACAGCTGTTGAAATGTTTTGTTTTGCTTTTAGACTTAGAAGATTTTGCTTGTGTGTTGTTTTATTGTAGGTAAACCAAAAGTGTACTTATGTTTTGTTTGTCTATGGTTCTGTACCTCAACAGAAAAAAAGGGAAACCTTATAAGATCACTCATGTGTCTGTCTGTCTGTCACAGCCAATTTGCTCCGAATCGAATGGACCAATTAAGTTGAAATTTGGTACACGTATGTGTTTCTGTGACCCAAACATGGACGTGTAATGTAAATTAATGAATTCTGAATATGGGGGTCAATTTTGGGGGGCAAATAAAAAAATAATAAAAAAGTTTTGCAAACTGTACCTTGCGATATAATCAAATGAAAGGGCTTACTGTGAAGGTCATAAATATATATATTTTTTTTATAATTTTAGAATAAATTGTTTTAAAGTTATTTAAGAAAATAGACGAAATTTGACCATTATGCTGAGCTGAGGCCCTGTTGGCATCATTATTTCATGTCTCCCTAGTTTTAAGGTGTATTTAATTTATGCTGTAATGCCAATTAAACGCATTTTTCTTTCTTTCTTTCATTCCCCCCTTTATCTCCGAAACTACTGAGCTTAAAATTTTGAAAAAAAAAAAAATACAGAAAATACTACTATACCTATATAGGTATATGGTCTTAAAATAACATGGTATGATCCTAATGATTATAATTTTGTAAATATATTTGTTTTGAAGTATACTATAATCAAAATACCGACATGCAAATTGCAAAAAAAGGTAAGAAAGTTTGAATTTCGCGGGCTACCTGGAGCTTGCCCTTTAACTTTTGATATTCATTGGAAAAGTAACAATGGAGTTGTTTGTGTATATAATTAACTATATTTAACTATACTTTAGCAGCTACAACTGGACTAGCTTCAACTTTCTAACCGACAGACTTTTTTACTAATTAAAAACAGAAATATACTTGTTTACAAATATGTTTAAATAGCTTGAAACCATGGGTGTTGCAGAAGACTTCTTTCTTTTGGCAGAGATGATGATAAACTTAAAAGCCCGAGTTGTTTATCATAAGTATTTGCTCTGTGCCCACATGGAGAATTACAGCCCATTCCCTCTCATAGAGAGGAGGCCTGTGACCCAACAGAGGGAACATTATAGGCTGATTAGGTATTTTATGCATTCACTCTAGGATATCTTAGACATTGGGATGCTTGATTGACCGAGCGAGTGCAGCGTCTCTACTTCTAAGTCTGGCAAAATTTGCTTTCATCTGTTAGTTTGTTGCTACTCCTCTACAGGTCATATTTTACAACCGATCTAGATGAAACTTGGTACCTACACAGGTTTTATGATGTTATACAATTTTTTTGTAGCCGGAGATTTTTGGTTGGAGGGGGTCCTCCAAAAAGGGGGCTACTGGATATCTCCGCCATTTGAGTTGGTCTCAAAAAAAAATTGGTGAAGACCTGATGTAATAAAAAAAAATATGGTAAATATCCAGTTTTAAATAACTTTAGTGTTATATTCATTTGTTGCAGAAAAGTTTGTACCCGTGATGTCTATTGTCCGCAGAAATACTATTACCTAATATTTAAGACTTACTAAACTACAGCTGCTTAGACCTTAATGTAATATAGAAAACCACCTACCGTTTTAGCTGGTAGATTTTTTCTCTGCAATTTCTTCCTGTCGTCAATCAGGAGACCAGTCTTCGCACCAAGTTGCATATGACCAAGATCTACAGGTTCACACACTGTCACATTTGCACAGTCCACCTCGTCCTCACTGCGTTCCACATACAAGCTGTCATCTGCTAAGTTACAGACACTTTTAGACAGAGAAGCAGTGAGATTGAATGAGAAATTGCCACATCCCGAATCACTCATATCTGAGTCACTGTCATAGTCCTCAGAGCCGCTGGTCTCTCCAAATACATCATTTGATGTGTAGCAACTGTCCGGAGAGTCTTCAAAGACAATGAAAGAGTCTTCAGATTCACAGTCTGATGTTTTTCGCAGTTTCGGACAGTCGTTGAAGACAATTTGGAAAGAATCTTCACTTTCAGTGACTGAGCCGGGGAGAAAACGACCCGAAACTTCATCAAAGTATTCTTTTTCAGGTTTCATTGCTGTAACGAATTTCTCTAAGCAACTCAATGATGGTGAGTTTTCTACGCTGGATGCGTCTTCAATAATGATATCGTTAGCAAATTGTAAGTCATCTTGAATTGACTTCCTAATTTTGGACTTCATTCGTTTGCCACACATCCGGTTTGGGTTCTTAAATCTCTTGTCCTTTACTTTTGTTTTGGGTTTTGGGAGTTCTGGTGCAACAACAGTCGTATTGGGTTTCGGCAGTTCCGGTACAACAACAGGTACAGGCTCAACAATTGGTTTAGATTTCTTTCTTCTATCTTGCAGTAGAGCCTTTAATTTATTAAGCTTATCTTCGCATGTAGAGACCACTTCTGGCTTTGTATCATATTCTAATTTATTTTCATTAGTGGTAACAATCTCAGGTACATTTTTAACAATTTCGGTTGTCTCACAAACCGGGGTATGTTCTGTGACATTTTGAGGGGTTTTTGCAGTCTCAGTATTGACTTTAGGTCCATCAATCTCATGGAAAACATATTTGTGGTAGCTTAAGGGGCTGGAGTATTCAATAAAGGAATCATTAGCAATGCTTTCAAAGTCTTCAGGTGAAAAGGCATCTACAAAACTGTCTTCAACAGAACTTGCCTCTACAAAAACTCTCTTAGGACGTCTCCGAGCCCTGAAGTTACATGGAACTGGCTTGCTACCCAGTAGTAAACGGACCTGCTCGATTTTATTTTGACAATGAGCTGCAGCCTTCTTAACGTCGGTCATTTCTGACGCCAAAAGCTCACTAGACTTTTCATTTGAATGATTTTCATCCTGTAAAATTTTATTTTCATCCAGAGTTTTGGCACCATGCCACATTGACGGTACCGCCATCTGGCTGTCCTGCTCCACAACAAATTCGCTCTGTTTCCGCTTACTAAACATTGCGCTGGTAATCACATTCATTACACCAGAAAAAAAACTTGTAATGCCTGATAATGGGGAATAATCAGGTCCAACATGCATGTCTTCGGTTGTTTTCTCATCAATATTATTTAATTTAGATTTAGGCGCCATTTTTTCCTCAGTAATGATCGTATCCGCCAAATTTTTCATCAATGGATCCGGAATTAAATGAAGGTTGTTCAGAAAAAGGCCTTCACCAAACGTGCTTCTCATCTCCTTTTTGATTTCTGTACTGTAATTGGCGATGCTATAATGTGTAGGACTAAAAACGGGGCGCCTATCGGGCCGATTCATAGCAAAATTCATTTTTATTTATTTCTTTTTACACTATTTTCTATACACTTTTAAACTAAATCACAGTTAGGCATTTTCACTCACGCACACATTGTAGGGACTCGAAAATCTTTAACAATGTCCGGAGAAGGCCTAGGAACGAATCTGCAGCACTTTATAAAGTTCTGAAAAGACTGCAAAGGAAAATCTCTTGGGGAAATCCACACACGGTCACGGAAGGAAATCGCGTCGGTTTTACACACTGATGAAGATTTATCTCCGCAAATCAACACGTCTGCGTTCGAAAAAGTAGTTGTGCACTTGTTTTTGTTAGAATAATAAACGTTTTTATGCTCCATTATGACGAATATAACTTGTAATGTAATACACGTCTCTATAGTTCAGCCATTTTGTGAAAAATATGGGAATGACAGATAAAAATATTAGTTTTGTTGTCTTTGCGCTTCTAGTGATGTGGTAACATGACCATTCAATCGATCTTCCACGAATCGAATTAGTTTTGTTCAATATGATTGCACTTAGTAGTCGTCAGCTTCTGCTTGTTCGTTTATTATAGTTACAAAATACTTAGATGTTTCTATTTAGTATGTATTGTAAGTTGTGCTTCTTTTACTTTTTATTGGTTAGGTTCTTGATTTTAATTTTTGTATAGCCCTCACTTTATTTTGAATATTTTTAGGCATTGGCGCGATCCTTGTTCACAAAAGAAACTTAATTTAAGTTCAGTGCATCTTTTTCTTTCTATTTCATTAAGAAAAGGACAGAAGATTTTTTTTTTTTCCCCCTTTTGGCAATTGAGCCGGTATGGACAGAAGATAAATATTGGTTTAGTCCTGTCAAATTAAGATATTCCATAGACAAGTTTAGACGTGATTAAAAAATTGGCTACGAAAAATACGTCAATTTAAGTTAGGCGCTGACGCTGACTAATTTGACTGGTCTAAAGTTATACCTATTTATCTTATGTCCTTTTCTTTGAAATAGAAAGAAAAAGATGCACGGAACTTTTTAGTTTAGTTTGTGAACAAGGGAATCGGCGCCATATTAAAGTAAAACTACGTTCTAACTGTACCTATAATGGTATAAGTTACTTTTAAATAAAGGTTGTTCATTTATTAATAAACATTGTTTGCATGACAACGTATTCTCGATTTCTCGTTAACAGAAACACAATTTATATAATCGAATCATATTTTAATCGATATTGAATTTAACTGAAACTAATACAATATACAATATGCCCTTGAACATATTTTTCTGATGCAATAGTTGGTTCTCTATGACGCATGTTTTGTTCTATAAATAATTTTGATTGGCTAAGATTAACAAATACAATCGCTTTCATTGGACGAATTATGATATTGTGTTTTGATTGGTTATAAACTGATTTGTGTTTCTAACAAGTACCTACACTACGCCTCTACGGCCGATTGTCCATAGTTAAACGAAAAGGATCCAACCCACATTAAGTGTGTGGTGGGTTGGATCCTTTTCGTTTAACTATGGACGATTTATCTTGGCACACTAGTGAAGAAGCGAGCAGACGTGTGCCACGAGTTCAGCGTGGTCATCACCCTTCGGCATTCATGATGGTTTGGCTTGGGGTGTCCTATTTGGGTCCAACGGAGGTGTTTTTTTTTTAATGTTTTTGTGAAAAAGGATTGAAAACCAGTGCCCTTGTATATCAAAACACAGTCCTAACAAACATTGTGGAATCTCTTTCACAATGTTCGAAAACAAGCACTGGGTATTCCAGCAGGATTCTGCACCGGCTCATAAGGCGAAAAGTACCCAAAACTGGCTCACGACCCGTGGAATCGACTTTATCAGGCTTGAGGCTTGGCCCTCATCCAGTCCAGACTTGAATCCCTTGGATTACAAAATATGGCAGCACTTAGAGGAGAAGATCTGCGCTAAACCCCATCGCTTGGAGTTTGGAGTCACTTAAAGCATCCCCGATTAAAGCAGTCGCCGATATTGACATGAAAGTCGTGCGTGCTTCGATTGATGACTCGCCTTGCAGATTGAAGGCCTGTATCGAAGCAAGAGGAGGACATTTCGAATAATTTTAATGTGGTGTAAATCTGTATTTTATACCCTTTGATGTCTAAATGGTTGTAGTGCGTAACTCATTGTGTCAGTTATTTAACTTTCCATAATATGTAACAAAACGTATGACCAGACTACGTCGAGTTACCGATAAGGTTATTATATACCTACTTCCGCCGCTTGAGGTTTTCCGCAGCCGCAGCAGCAGCGCCAGCACAGCACGCTGTGCCAGGAAGATGGGAAGGCGCAAGACTACCGACACACGTTGCGTCCCCCACTAAAGGTCTAGTTTAATTGTTTTAGTTATGTTAGGTTATTATATTATTAACGTTGTTATTTTTTACATCAAAATTTATAAGAATTCTGTCGTCTAGAGAGAATTCTTATACATTTTGCTGTAATTTTGAGGTACATAACTATTTTCTGTATTTTTTTTATTTATTTTAGTTTCGGAGACAAGGGGGGAATGGTAAATTTTCGCCGATTTTCATAAATAACTTTAACACATTTTTTTTATTATAACAAAAGTCTATTTGGGACCCTCACAGTACCTACATTGTACAGACGCCAGCACATCAAGCTACTACACTTCTGGACACATCTATTGGCCCACCTTGTATTTTTTAGTTTCGTTTGGTCCTAGCTAAAATTTTATATTAGGTCGAGCAAAAAGTTTTAATGCAGTTTTGAACCTGGCACATTCACAATTTCATTCGGTAGTCTTTTTTGAATTTCGAACACAGAATTTAAAGAAACAAAAGACAATTTGGAGCCTGTTTGTTGATATCAAACAATCGAATACTAAGAAAACTTGGTTTTATTGGTTTACTTGGATTTAATTCTTGAAAAAGTGATTGATATCTTTGGTTTTGCAACAAACATTACTTATTCTTAATATTAAGGTGAGGTTCTATCAATAATCTATGGATACTTCACCTGAAGTCGCCGCCCAAGCTGTGGCACTTATTCAGGCCGGACACAGCCAAAGAAACGTGAGTGCTCAACTTAATTTAAGTCGATCTGCGGTCCGAAATGTTTATCGGAGGTAGCTACCTAGAGACTGGCGGCTTTGTTCGTCGCCAAGGAAGGCCACGATCTCGGGTCACAACTGAAAGGCAGGATCGATTCATCGTGACGACCAGCTTGAGAAATCGTCACCTTACCTCCTTTGAGATACAAAACCAACTTCGCGACTTCCACGGAGTATCTGTGAGCGCTCGAACTGTTCGGAGAAGGTTAAAAGAACGCGATATGGTACCACACAAGCCAGCTAATGGACCCAAACTAACGCGAGCCCACCGAACAGCGCGCCTTCATTTCGCACGCAGTCATTTAAGGCGGTGCTATATGTAAATTAGGCTGGAACTGAAGAAGTTTAAAACCTTTTTTCTCCATAACCCGTACCATAATGATCTTTAAAAAAATATATGTTAAACTACACAATAAAACACATGTCCCCTTCACTTAGAAAAAAATAAAAAATAATTTTAAATATCATTAACATACATGAAAAGTAACCCCTGTTTTAGAAATATAAAACCTTTTTTCTTCGAAAATATTAATCGCTAGGTTTTTTTATAGTCATCATGATATTACACAATACAATACCTAGGGAATCCTCGGCTTATTTTTTTAAATAACTTTTCTAATTACTTATAGTCATTATTTTTTACATAAATCGACACTCAATCGCGTGAGCAACCCCTCTGTCGCCTATTAATTTAGTGCGGGACGAGACGCAGTGCTGAACGGACCTGTACCACTTTTTCCCGCATTTTTTCGTTGGTGACAATACCATTAGAAAGTATTGTAAACAAAATATACCTACCTACTTATTTTGTTGATTTTAATAGTTTTTGTAAGTGTAAATATTAGAGTAGTTTTTAGTATATAGTTAGTAATACTACATAGGAAATATTTGTGTTAATATAAGTTTATTTATAAAATCAATATGGGTGACAAAAAAAGACGCACTAAGCGTAATTTGAAAATAAAATACAAGAGGAGAATAAAAAGAATGAAACGGTAAGTAATTTGAGTACCTATCTAACATTTTACTAGTAACCATCAATCAAGCGTTTTGATAAAAAGATATAGGTAGGTACGTATAAGTAATATGCTTACCTAAGCAGGTACCTACCTATCAGCTGCTTATACTTATCTAGGTACCTTTCGTCGCCGGAACGAGAAACTGTTTTCGTTTCGAATTTGCCAACGGAAATTCGTACGTGTTTAATGGCAACAAGGTATAGATTCCAAACGACCGGGCGGCATTACGACA
The DNA here is from genome assembly GCA_948252095.1 of Dicycla oo. Taxonomy (NCBI): domain Eukaryota; kingdom Metazoa; phylum Arthropoda; class Insecta; order Lepidoptera; family Noctuidae; genus Dicycla; species Dicycla oo. Next base: position 18,771,254 of record OX411738.1, read on the forward strand.
CGGCGGCACAGTAACGACATAACGAGCTATAGATTCGCATGCAGTGAATCTATAGCTTGTTACTATTAGACACGTACGAATTTACGTTGGCCGGAGTTTCGCTAGCTAATTTAATTTGACCCTGAATATGTGTCGCAGCTAACTAGTTTATCGTGTTTAGATATCGATACCCATCACGTCTGCGGAGTTTCGCTAGCTAATTTAATTTGACCCTGTATATGTGTCGCAGCTAACTAGTTTATCATATTTAGATATCGATACCCATCACGTCTGCGGAGTTTCGCTAGCTAATTTAATTTGAACCTGTATATGTGTCGCAGCTAACTAGTTCATCATGTTTAGATATCGATACCCATCACGTCTGTGGAGTTTCACTAGCTAATTTAATTTGACCCTGTATTATTACTCATCGCAATCAGATTGCTAATACAGGGTAATAATTTGGCCAGCCACATACAGTCGGAATTCCGTCCCGGAATTCCGTTTCGAAATATCGTTTCGGAATTTCGAAAGCAGCAAACCCATACAAAGTCACGCACAGACTACCATGCGTAATTTTGAATCGGAGAAAATTTCGAACGGAGGACTACTTGTACGTGTGTGATAGATCCTTGATCTTGCATGGATTTGCTGCATTCGACAATTCCGAATCGATGTTTCGAAACGGAATTCCGACAGTATGTGGACTTTTTTTGTCCATCCTCTTTGGACCCCATGGATGTAACCTGCAGATTGCGACTCTCGGACTACAAGGGGTCGAAAAGTAACGAGGTTGGCGAGTTTCATAGGACCCTAAAGTTATAAGCAAATCAAATGACATATTTTAAAATTGGATTAACGTAACCCTTTTATAAGTAAACGTGGATGAACGTATACAATATAAGCTACAATATTTTTTAAAGCCATCAGTATTTCAACTGAATTTTATATTTTACTTTGTTCTAGGGGAACTGAAGAATTATCGATTGGTAGACGTATTGTAAACATCAGTCATTTTTTTAAATCACTCCAAGAAATATCAAGCCACGGACCATTGGACTGCGGTTTAAAGTCAATAGAAATCGTATCTGAACGTTTGACAGGTTTAATGAATAAATTAAAACTGAAATGTCTTTTATGTAACATGAGTTTTATAATAGAGGGAGGCAACACCCCAGAAGAAATGAATTTAAACACATCTGCCGTAGCTGGGGCAATAGCAGCAGGATGTGGACATACGCAACTTCTGGAAATTACGTCAACTCTAGGACTTCCTGAGATCTCACAAAAATTATTCACCTTTCATATGGATATAGTAAACAAAACGTGGGAATCTGAAGCGTTAAGATCTTTGAACGAAGCTGCTGAAGAGGAAAGATGTGCTGCCGTTGAAGAGGGTAAAGTAAATGCAAAGGGAATACCGATAATTGATGTCATTGCTGACGGATGTTGGGGAAAAAGATGATATAAGAAAAACTACTCCTCACTGTCAGGAGCAGCAGCCATACTTGGTAAACGTAGCAATAAAATATTGTTCATGGCTGTCAAAAATAAGTTCTGCTACATTTGCGCTAGAGCAGAAAATATAGGAATCTCGACAAACAAATCATATTTGTTATAAAAACTATACAGGTAAATATTGTATGTGTTTTACATAAAAATCCTAGTAATATTATAAGTGGAAACGTATTGCTGTTTGTTTGTTTTATAAATTAACTAAACGTAAATGGTTCGCCTTATTATTTTGAAATCAAACTAAATATCTATTATATAAAAATGGCAGAGGTAACCCATTAGAGAACTAAAGCCGTAATATAGGTTTTGTATACTGAAAGCTACATTATTATACTTTTTGTCTTCATTTACAGGACCATCTACCAGCATGGAGTCAACGATTATTGTCGAGGGATTTAAGAAAAGCATAGAAATGCACAGTTTGATATCAGATGGTGACGCCAACACATATTCAAAGCTTTTGCAAGAAAGGCCGTACGAAAATTTAACAATAGAAAATATTGAATGCCGAAACCACTTGCTGAGGAATTTTTGCAAGAAACTGCAGAGTTTTACAACAGACACGAAATTTCTAATACGGTTCATAAAACTCCTAACAAAGAAAAGAATATTAACCATGCGAAAAGTAGTAGTAACTGCAATTGCAAAATACAAGCATACTGATAATGCAATGCAACTCCATGCTGATATAATGCTTGCTGCAGAACATGCTTTTAGCCAACATACCACGTGCAAAGGATACTTTTGTGGCAAACTAGGCGAAATAGAAGATATTGACAAAGACTTTCATACAAACACTCTGTGCCAAAAAATAAAATTAATAATATCACAGCTAGCGGCACACTCACGCATTTTTTTTGCACGATGTCGACAGCAACTCTGTAGAAAGATATCATAGCGTTGTTGCTAAATTCATAGGTGGCAAAAGGATAAACTTTGCTCAAAAATATCAATATCAGATGAGATGTAATACTGCGGCTCTATCATTTAACACAAGAAAACCTTTGAGCATCTTGCATAAATGTATTGTAGGTAGAAGTCCAAAAGGACAAATACATAAATTTGAAATGAACAGAATAAAGCGACAGATAAGACCTAAAAAATATACAAAGAAGAAAAGAAGAACATTGGGAAATCAAAACGCCTCTTCCATCAATTATGGACAGGATTGCGCGAAACCCGATATGTCAAAGGAAATGCTAGAGGAATCGAAAAGAATATTTTTGAAAAATTTAGAGAAGAATGAAGATGAAAGAATAAGAATTGAAACAGGTACAATACTTCAAAGTGAGTCAAGTGAATGGCTCGAACTAAGAAGAAATTAACTGACGGCTTCAAATTTCGGTAACGTAATTAAAAAACGCAATGACATCAGTTGTGCTAATATGCTGAAGAATTTAATTAATAAAAACCCAATAGATCACGTCAAATCAGTCATAAATGGGCTAGAAAATGAAAGTATTGCTAAAACTCAATTAGAAAAAGAAAATTCGATAAAAGTTAATCCCTGCGGCCTATTCATAGATAAAGAGATCCCATTTCTAGGTGCATCACCGGATGGTATAATAGACGAAAGTACAATATGCGAAATAAAATGGCCATAAGTGCATATAAATTAGGACTGGAAAAGGCAATAGTAGAAAAAAAATAACATTCTATAAAAAAATAAAGACAATAATAAATTTAGAATAAATAAGGATCACAGTTGGTATTACCAAGTTCAAGGCCAACTCCACATAACAAAAAAAGAAAAATGTTTATTTGGTTTATGGTCGGGAGAAAATAAGGCAATACAAACTGATATTATATATAGGGACGACGGCTTTTGGGAAGAAACAATGAAAAAAAAAAAACTAATAACATTTTACACAGAATGTATTTTACCTGAATTAGTTGACCCTCGACGCCCACGAAAAATGCCAATTAGAGATCCCGAATATATATGTCGTGCTATTGAAATAAAAAGCAAACGAAGGGAAAACAAAGAAAATCTAGCTAACATGCGTGAACAAAATAATATGGAAGAAATAAATGATGCAACACATGAAGTAAAATACATTGATGATTATAATGTAGAAAAAGCAAATGCAAAAAAAATGTGTTGTAGACAATTAAACTTCTCAGAATTTTGAAACCAAATTGTGTCAGAAAGCTTTTTTTATACCGTTAAAGATTATATTGAGGACATAAAGGCTTGGGCTTGAGCTGCTCCAAATTTTCTTTTTACTAATTTTTATTTTTGCATACTGAATGTTGACATGAATATTTACTTTGTAAAGTATTATATTATTTTAATTATTGTGAATGTGAATATTATGTAGGTCATTGCTATTTTGTTTGTTTTATTTTTTCTCTCAGTTATTTTTAATCATGGTCTGGTAGTTTGAGTAATTTATGCGGCCTACCCAAATGCCCTTTCTTTGGTATTTTCGTCGAATCGTTGAGCTCCTTAAGTTCTGAGGTGAGCTGCGCGATTACTGACAAATGCGTGCACTGGCTGGACAGGTCCTCTCAATCTGTGTGGTTCTTTCCTCAAAAGACCATTTCAGACACCAATCTACATGGTCTTCACATGAACTGACCAAGATTATGTCCGGTCTTTATAAGAGACTGTGACCTCTGAGTTTGTTTCGGCCTTTCTTCTCAGAGTAGTCAGATAGGAAACGCCGACCAGAACTAGTTTAAAAAAAAACATGATTGACTTGTGAAAGTGTTTGTACAAACCTACTTACAAAAATAAAATCATTTATCATTTATAATTTTGAATGTGTTTTTATTTTGCTTTTGTCAATGTATAACCTGAACAAAAATCCCAACATCAGTCACTGACATGCAATAAAAATGGATCAAAAAGAACCATCAAAACCAAAAAAAATGGACCCTGTAAATGGACGACTCTGTATATTAGGTTGGGGAAAAAGTCTTTTCGCATTATAGTATGTATGAACTTGTAATAAAATCTCTTTGGCTATACTATTTGTATCTGGCTGGTTTTGGTATCATTGAAAGTTTAAATTTTAAAGAACATAATTCCAAATTCAAATTAGGAAAATGTGTGATTTTCATTTGTTTTTCGTACCGTCAAGATGAGTGAATCTAAAGAAGAAATTCGATACATTTTAAAATTTTACTACAAAAAAGGTAAAAATGCAACGCAAGCCGCGAAAAAAATTTGCGATGTTTATGGACCTAGTGTAGTGTCTGTGAGAGTAGTACAAATTTGGTTTAAGCGTTTTCAATCCGGAAATTTTGATGTCAAAGATGCACGGCGCTCTGGTCGCCCTATTACGAATAAAATGGATGCCATTTTTGAAAAAGTGGAGCAAGATCGGCATATCAGTAGTTACGACGTAGCTGAAGAACTGGAAATTGACCACAAAATAGTTTTGGCGCATTTGAAAAAAACTGGGTACACAAAAAAGCTCGACATTTGGGTACCTCACGAGCTCACTGAAAGAAACCTAATGAACCGTGTACTCATTTGTGATTCTTTATTACGACGTAATGAAACCGAACCATTTTTGAAGAAGCTGATAACTGGTGATGAAAAGTGGATCACGTATGACAAGAACGCGCGAAAAAGGTCGTGGTCGAAGGCCGGTCAGGCTTCACAGACTGTGGCGAAACCCGGATTAGCTCGCGACAAGGTGATGCTGTGTGTGTGGTGGGATTGGAAGGGCATTATTCATTATGAGCTGTTACCACCAGGCAGGACCATCGATTCTGAACTCTACTGCGAACAACTGATGAGATTAAAGCAAGAAGTTGAGAGAAAGCGGCCGGAATTAATCAACAGATGGGGTGTGGTTTTTCATCATGATAACGCTAGACCTCACACATCTTTAGCCACTCAGCAAAAATTAAGAGAGTTTGGCTGGGAGGTGTTAATGCATCCGCCGTATAGTCCTGACCTTGCGCCTTCAGATTTCCACCTGTTTCGGTCTCTTCAGAATTCTTTAGGCAGTGTCAGGTTAACATCACGAGAGGACTGCCAAAACCACTTGTCGCGGTATTTTGACCAGAAGTCCCAAAATTTCTATAGCAATGGGATCATGTCCCTACCTACAAGATGGCAAAAAGTTATCGAACAAAATGGTACCTACATACTTTAGTTAAATGTAAATAAACTATATTAAAAAATGTTTTGAATTTTCTTAAAAAATGCGAAGAAACTCTTTCCCCAACCTATTATTATAATTATATATTAATTGATTAGGCCTGCCACATACAGTCGGAATTCCGTTTCGAAATATCATTTCGGAATTTCGAAAGCAGCAAAGCCATACAAAATAAACGAAGAACTACTGTACGTGTGTGATACATCCTTGATTTTGTATGGATTTACTGCCTTCGAAAATTCCGAATCGATATTTCGGAACGGAATTCCGAAACGGAATTCAGTTTGTGTGTGTGGCCGGCCTTATTGAACTAATAAGTTCCGGGCCCACGACCGCTTGTGACTTAAGTATAATAAATTGAACTGCGGTCACGGGTCGTATGGGGCCCACAAACCATATGGGACGCATTGTGGTTCATGGACCCCATGAACCTAATATGGCATTTGACCTTCGTGCAAGCATATGGCCGGCAGATTTGTATATTGCTCAGATTTTCCACTAGATTTATTTTGCGTTTTTTTTTAAATATTGGAAGTACTTAAAACAACTACTAGTAGTACTTTTAGGTACAAACTTATACACTTTTATTTCTGAGCGAAGTCGCGGGGAAAGCTAATAATAATAACTGTCTATATTCTGCCGCCCATTTTCTGTTTTAGTAATATTACAATGAGTTCTTAGTCATAAAAAAAAAATATTTTCTAAAAATATAATAATTTACACAAGTGTTGTATTTGTTTTTCTACAACATACAAGTTTTTACCTAAAAATGTTCTGCACCACTGCTCTGAAATATGCAACAGGCTACCTATGCGTGCGTCGAGCGTCATGGCTCTGTGGCAGTCAGCGGTGCAAAATAGAATATTAGTGATCGCTTCGCGCGTAATTATAATGAGGGGGTGCGCGGGGCATTCTCGGCGTTAACGCCCATTTGAGCGAGGTCAACGGCGTAATGCCAAGCCTTAAATTGGACACAGCAAGATTGGAGCCGTGTACTCTTTTCTGATGAGTCTAAAATTGTGTTACATGGCAATGATGGAAGGAAGAAGGTCTACCGACGTAAGGGAGAGCGTTTCGCACAATGCTGCTTTGAAGAGAGGGTTGCTTATGGCGGTGGCTCATGGACTGTCTGGGGCGGTATATCCGCGAGCGGCAAAACTCAACTTGAGGTTGTTACAGGACCACGGCTGCCAACATTAAATGCTGAAAGGTATATTCGTGAGTGCTTAGAACCTCACGTGATACCATACGCGGACTATGTGGGCCCAAATTTCCTTTTTATGCATGATAATGCAAGAGCCCATGCGGCCGGCATCGTCAGGGAATATCTTCGGGATGTGAACATCACAGTTATGGACTGGCCAGCCAGAAGCCCAGACATGAACCCCATTGAGCACATGTGGGACGAGCTAAAAAGACGTGTTAGGGCTCGTCAGCCAGTTGCCCAGACGATGCAGGAGTTGAAAACTGCCATAGAAGAGGAATGGGAGATGATCCCTCAAAATTTCATAGAGCGGTTGATAAACTCTATGCCTAATCGTATGAGAGCTGTGGTAGATGCCCATGGAGGCAACATGCGTTATTAAATTAAACCTTTATTTGATAAAACATGTTTTTTATTCAAAAATCAATTGCCTTTAACAAGGCGCATATCCGACTTGTTAGGTGTAGCTCCATGTCGTATGGTATTCTGAATTCAAATTTAAAACAATGCGATCGAAAAAGATGGTAAAATGTATCAGGTTTAAAACTGCATCAACAGTTTTTGTTCAATCTAGCAATCATATTTCGGTAGGGGCCATCGAAACCTAAACTCTAAGGTGGGCCAATAGATGTGTCCAGAAGTGTATAATCTGACAAATGTCTTTAAGTGATTTTCAACTTTATCGCTAAAGCATTAGGTGCAAGGTTGATTGGGAAAATTTGACAGTTTTGCAAAACATTTTTTTTTTAATTTTCTTATTTAGGTACCCCCAAAATCAAAATTCATTTATTTACGTTACACGACCGTGTTTGGGTCACAGATATTCATATGTGTACCAAATGTTAACTTAAGGCGAAAGCGTGAGGGTAGCCTGTGAAATTAAAATTTTCTTACTTTTTTGCAATTTATAAGTCAGTATGTTTACATAATTATAATTATTAAAGTGATCAATACAACTGACCAAGTAATCCTAATGACTATTTCCTGAAATCTTGGCATTTGAGGATTATACTAACTTAAGGATTTGTATTACTGATTCTTATGATTATAATTCTGTAAATACATATTTGTTACGGCCGCAAAATTATTTATTTATAAAGGCTCACCAACTATACGCATACACGGCATTAACACAGAGTTTTTGACATAATATAGATCTTAAATTATAGGAAAGCACGGCACTATCAATTAGCATACACGTAATTCATAAAAAAAATAAAATTACAACACTAAAACAAAATAAAACAATTAAAAAAGAAATTGGATACTACGTTACTTATAGGTTAAAAATGTTGGTTTCTTGTTTAAATACTTAACAATTTACATTTTACTCAAAATACTTTTCCTAAATATACATAATTTACCATCGAAAATATCTAGATCGCAACTGTGGAACAAGTCATTGCACCTTCTGAGGATATAGGAAAGAGGCGCATTGTGTCCGTATTTGTTTCGACTGGATTTAATCGAGAAAGGTCGTTAATTTTGAACTCTGGCGTCGTCTCGTCTTGCAAAAGCTGTTGATCCCTTTTGAGTTTACAATCCTAGATAATTTCAAGTCATCAGCATACATTTCGAAATGAGAATTGTGAATAGAATATTTAATATCATCAGCGAACATTATAAACAGTGTTGGGCATAATTGAATTAATTTTTTAATTGTAGAAGCAAACAATTACAATTTTATTCCAACTAAATTAAATGCAACTAAATTAATTCAATTATTTTTTAACTGTGAGATGCAACTAAAATCAATTGCAATTAAATCTATTAATTGTAGTTTATAATTTAATTAACTGCAATTAACTTAATTTTTTAATTGTTGTTTCAGTTACATCAATTATAATACTATTTGATGAATTTACATTCATTCACGTAGGTACGCGTCAAACTTTATGGCGGCTCTGAAGTGCGCCTTTCGCTGCGCAGTATCCCATCACTCACCCCCGGTGGCCAGCTTCCGCAGCAGTGGAAAGACTTTTCTCTTTTGCTACGATGACAAATTTGCCAAGAAGTCATAAACTAACAGACCAAATGTTTGAAAAGAGCGTCGTGTTGAAGTGCAACCTCAACTATTCAAAAAACAAATGATTTTTTTTTGTATGTGGCAATGAATCTCAACACTAATTTAAATAAAGGTTGATTTATAAGAATTTCTTTGTATTTAAAACTACGGTTATCCTTGTTTCCTGTAACCAACCAATCCTGAATTATTCTAGTTAGGTACCTGTACTACACATATACGTATTGTACTGGCTTAAATTCAGGCTTTATATACCCACACTGATTATAAACAACACTGGGCCGCCTTGCGATCCCTGAGGCACTCCGGAAATAGGGGTAAAAACGTCAGAAGAATATCCATTAACTACTACCCTAGCCCTACGCTGCGACGAATATGACTAAGTCCAGTATGACCAGTCTAATAAGGGTCCTTGGACATCGTATACAGTCCTTAGTTTTTGCAAAAGAATGTTGTGGACTACTTTATCAAAAGCTTTGCTAAAGTCACTGTACACAGCGTCAACCCCGTTGCCTCTGATTATATCAGTTATAGTCCTGTCAACAAAGCTGGTAAGGTTTGTGGCCGTGGATCGATTTTTAAAGAAACCGTGTTGATGATCTGTGATGATTTGTTTAATGTGCCAATTTAAATACGGACATAGCAATGATTCGAACATTTTAGCAACGACAGACAGGATACTTATTGGTCTATAATTACAGACGTTAGACCTATCACCAGTCTTTGGAACAGGAATAACAATTGATTCCTTCCAGATTTCTGGAAATAGGCCCTCAGACAGAGATCTATTATACAGAATTTCAAGTGGTTAGGATAACCGGCTGGCGCATTCTTTAAGAAATATAGGAGGTATACTATTATGGCCCGGTCCCTTTGAGATCCTTTCAGAACAAAACTAATATTTATCTTGTGTCCTTTTCTAATGAAATAGAAAGAAAAAGATGCACTGAACTTAAATTTAGTTTAGTTTGTGAATAAGGGAATCGGCGCCATTAGCGCAGCCTTCGAGCAGCTAGTTCAGCGTGACGTCATCATAATCACGTCCTCAAGCTTTCGAGCGGCGAATCACAGCCAGCCAGCATCCACGGCTTCAACGGGTGTCCTGACCACCAGCATGCAGCGGACGCGCATACCTGGTAATAGCAACCTTGGTACAGCACACTGCACTTTACTACTGCTCTCAGGTTAAGTCAAAGGGCTCTTTATTATAATCCACGACTCGATTTACATTTGACGATAAAGAATTTCATAATTAGTCGTTTATTTGCGTTTACATTTTTTTCGAAATTAAAAACACATTTTAATAATATCACGTCAGTAATATATTTTATTCCACATTACAAAATAATCACTTGCAAATCACAGTTATACGCACCCATATTAGACTTAATATTAAATTTAAAATTAGGTAAATAACACAGGTGAACAACAGTAAAACCCCTGCAAATATTACATTAACTACGCTTTAATATTCTTTGCTCTTCCACTTTTATCAGGCGCTTAGATATGTTGTGAAAGTGTGAATACTTAATTGAATATTTGTATTTATTAGCCCGGATTAACACGAAATTACGATACTGATACTGCTACTGATACTGTTTGTAAAGTTCGTATTTTGAATTTGGATAGACGTTCTAACTTTGACGATGGGTGAGGAATGTGGTTACTTATTGTTTTTTATTTTTTTTTTATTTTGCTTCTTTTTGTGTACCTACTGTGCAAATATTTCGACACAAATTTATTTTTGTTATGAAATAAATAACTTGAACTTGAACTAGTTAGTTTTCGGAGATACCTACTGGCAGCAGGTTCAATATTCAAATTGGAGAACGGTGACATTGAGAACAATAGGTTATTATTTTTTTTTGCACAGGAGCAATTGCTTACACACATTACAGGCGTGTTATGTAATGAAATAGTGATACATGCTTATTCTAATGGTATTATTTTAATTTTACTAAGTAGAAAAATGTACGTATAATAGCTAGCTAGGTGTAGGCACCGCGTCTGTTACTTTGTATAATAGCTAGCTAGGTGTAGGCACCGCGTCTGTTACTTTGTATAATAGCTAGCTAGGTGTAGGCACCACGTCTGTTACTTTGTATAATAGCTAGCTAGGTGTAGGCACTGCGTCTGTTACTTTGTATAATAGCTAGCTAGGTGTAGGCACCGCGTCTGTTACTATGTATAATAGCTAGCTAGGTGTAGGCACTGCGTCTGTTACTATGTATAATAGCTAGCTAGGTGTAGGCACTGCGTCTGTTACTATGTATAATAGCTAGCTAGGTGTAGGCACTGCGTCTGTTACTATGTATAATAGCTAGCTAGGTGTAGGCTCTGCGTCTGTTACTATGTATAATAGCTAGCTAGGTGTAGGCACTGCGTCTGTTACTATGTATAATAGCTAGCTAGGTGTAGGCACCGCGTCTGTTACTATGTATAATAGCTAGCTAGGTGTAGGCACTGCGTCTGTTACTATGTATAATAGCTAGCTAGGTGTAGGCTCTGCGTCTGTTACTATGTATAATAGCTAGCTAGGTGTAGGCACTGCGTCTGTTACTATGTATAATAGCTAGCTAGGTGTAGGCACCGCGTCTGTTACTATGTATAATAGCTAGCTAGGTGTAGGCACTGCGTCTGTTACTATGTATAATAGCTAGCTAGGTGTAGGCACCGTGTCTGTTACTTTGTATAATAGCTAGCTAGGTGTAGGCACCGCGTCTGTTACTTTGTATAATAGCTAGCTAGGTGTAGACACCGCGTCTGTTACTTTCTATAATAGCTAGCTAGGTGTAGGCACTGCGTCTGTTACTTTGTATAATAGCTAGCTAGGTGTAGGCACCGCGTCTGTTACTTTGTATAATAGCTAGCTAGGTGTAGGCACCGCGTCTGTTACTTTGTATAATAGCTAGCTAGGTGTAGGCACCGCGTCTATTACTTTGTATAATAGCTAGCTAGGTGTAGGCACCGCGTCTATTACTTTGTATAATAGCTAGCTAGGTGTAGGCACCGCGTCTGTTACTTTGTATAATAGCTAGCTAGGTGTAGGCACCGCGTCTGTTACTTTGTATAATAGCTAGCTAGGTGTAGGCACTGCGTCTGTTACTATATATAATAGCTAGCTAGGTGTAGGCACTGCGTCTGTTACTTTGGTCTAGTCTAGTGATCTTCAAATTGTCCCTTGGTAATTTATCTTTTACAAAAAAATCAAAAAACAAACTTCACTTTTATTATTAGTACAGATATAGACTAGCGCCCCGCCCCTGCTTCGCACGCTTTTACAACTTGACAAAACATTGAGTTTTATTATATTTAAGTTTAATTTTTTTTTTAACACGTAATCTTTCCAGTATAAATTATCTAAACGACGGTAAAAATCGTATCATAATCCGTTGCGTAGTTTAGAAGAACAACGCGGTCGCACAGAAAGACACGAAAGACGAATATGTATAAACTAAACAACACAACACAACTCGTAGATTACAATGAGTGTAACTATTAATATTGTTTTATTATTGTTTTATCGCAGGGGCAGTCGTAGTGCACAAATTAAGACCGACAAAATACGACACTGCACTAAAAATTGCGTAAAAAACAACTAAATATTCTCAAGTTCTAAAGCCCTATATCTCCAATTTCCTCTGCGCTAGCCTGGTTGATGGGAGGTAGACTCTTCAGGGTGCTGTCTAGGAGTTCCACTGAGGATGTGAAGATGTGTGTGTTGCTGTACAGGGTCCAGAGAAGCAGGGCGAAGAATACCAGCTTGACGAAGCGGTCGGCGAAGTAACGGCTGGAAACAAGAAATAAAGATAAGTTTTTAAGTGGCGCACGCTTTTGGACGCCATTGACGGCTACAGATTTGCTCGATTTTTAGGGTTCCGTATATCCGAATGAAAAATGGAAACCTTATAGGATCACTCGTGTGTCTGTCTGTCTGTCACAGCCAATTTGCTCCAAATCTAATGGACCTATTAAGTTGAAATTTGGTACATATATCAATTTCTGTGACCCACGTGTTACGTAAATAAATAAATTGGGAATGTCTGTCACTTTTAGCAGACATAAGAAAAAAGGTATTGTACCGTGTGACATATCACATTAAAGGCCTTATTGTGAGGGTCTCATGTATATTTTATGCTCAGTAGTTTCGTAGATAAAGGACCGCTGTCCTTTGGCTCCGAAACTACTAAGCATAAAAAGGAATACAGAACCTATAAGATGTCTATGGTCTTAAAATAACATTGTAAATCTGCCAATATTGTGCGTAAAAACTTACATTTGTAGTTGGAATGTATGGGAGAACATGTTTTTCAACTACAACGTTAAGTTTGTTCTTGGGATAAATTCATCCCAACTACGGAACCCTTCATTGTGCGCGGTCCGACAAGCACTTGACCGGTTTTGACGATCGTTATTGTCGCTCAATGCTTTGTTTCGGCGACCTTTGAGATGTGTCAGCATCTTACAGATTTGCTCGTTTTTATCGATTGTTAATCGCCTGTTAACAATCGATAAATACCAAGGTTGATATCGAAATAGATGCGTGTAAGCAAGTCTTCATCCCAACCACACTCGCACAACTAAACCTAGTTAGGAGTTTAGCATACAATACTTATGACAAGTAAACAAATCCCATTATGTCCCATATTTTTGCGACACATGATAATATAATAATAATAATAATGTTTCCACGCACAACAATAGTCCTGCACCAACCGGGGGTTGTCCTTGGGTGCACTTGCATAGTGCATACAGGGATAATCGTCGGTTGGTGCCTCCTTATCATTTAAAATTATTTAAGGGGCCTCTGCGAGTTGGCTTCGGCTCCTCGTACGCCTTCCAAAGGTCCGGGACCCCAAGGTCCCGAGAAATGTAAAAATAAAATAATAATAATATCCTGGGATATTGTTCACACACGGTCAACTGATCCTAAACTCAGAGCATGTATTATGGAAACCAGATATCTGATATACTATATACATTACTTTTTAATATGGTGCGTTTAGTACAACTATAATAATAATATTCTTTATTCATCAGACAACAATGATCCAGCGTGTTAGTAAACAATATTATATATAACTTATTACTAGTGTTAGTAGCTCAGATATGAGAGGGTGTACCGATTTTCATGCCAAAAAAATCAGTTGTGGGTGACCAACACAAGCCAAGTACTTAGTGTTCATCAGACTCATCGACAGCTGGCAATCGGTGCGATGGCGGAATCGATTTTAGAACCGTTTGAGAATTAGTCGTCCATTTGACCTTGTTCGAACTGACCAGCCTGCGATAAGACCGATCATTTCAGATGTGGTGGACATGGCCTCGTCCTCATTTTGAACCGAATAGACAAACTCATCCATGTACAGAGCGGTATCAACGATATCTCTAGCCATAGGGTAACTGACACCTTCATCAGATGCCAGCTGTTTTATAAAGGGTTTTCCAATAAGAGGTGTTATTTTGAATAGCCCGCTATTTCGGTAGATGTCACTTTGAAGCTGTCATTTTTTGACATTTGATAAGTAGAAACTACTCCATTAGTAAAAATGGAACGACACACGCTTCAACAACGCATTGTAATTATTAAAATTCACTATAAAAATGGTGAAAATTTGGCAGAGACGGTTCGTAAAACTCGAACATTTTTGGGTCGTCGTGAAGCACCTTGTCGGACCCCAATACAGAAATTGGTGGAAAAATTCGAGCTGTTGGGACAACTTATTGATGTGAAGAAAAAAACCCGTGCACGTCGCTCAAGAACAGCCGAGAATATTGCTGCTGTAGCCGAAAGTGTTGAAGAAAACCCAGGTTTGTCCATGGATGATTAATGATGAAAATGATTAATGATTTTTTTATGGCCGGAATTGGATGGTATTGATCTGGACAACGTTTACTTTCAACAAGATGGCGCTACGTGCCACACAAGCAACTAAACCATTGATCTTTTACGGGAAAAGTTTCCGGGCCGTGTTATCTTTCGAAGAGGTGATCACAATTGGCCACCGAGATCTTGTGATTTAACTCGTTGCGACTTCTTCCTTTAGGGCCACGTGAAAGAGAAGGTCTACGCCAACAGCTCAGCGTCGATTCAAGAGACCTCAACGATGGAATTCGTGAGGCTATCGAGGACATAGGGCAGCCACTTTGCGATTTGGTTATGGAAAATTTCATGAGAAGGATATGGTCCTGTAAGCGTGGTCGTGGTGGTCATTCGCCTGATGTTATTTTCCACTATTAACGCCATACCTTCCTCTTTATAATGAAGTAAACATCCGATCATTTATATTAAAAATGGCATTTTTCTTTGAATATCAAAATAACACCTCTTATTGGAAAACCCTTTAGTGCGTAGCGCATGACATGGACTGGAGGACTTAAGTCCAAACACTACTTCTATTAAACTCAAAAACCTGTAAAGGTTGTAGAAGGGAAAAACGATACAAAATGCGTTGAAAACATCTATCGCATTCCCGAACGCCAAATATCAGCGGAAAGTGCGCGGGACACTTGCACGGGGTTGTGTGCTAAGCAAGCTTTCGGGCAGATAAGTATTTTTAAATACGAGCTACGTATGCTTCTTTATCACAA
The DNA here is from genome assembly GCA_948252095.1 of Dicycla oo. NCBI lineage: Eukaryota > Metazoa > Arthropoda > Insecta > Lepidoptera > Noctuidae > Dicycla > Dicycla oo. The sequence goes on from OX411738.1 coordinate 18,786,684, forward strand.
CACACAAGGCCTAAACAATAGCGTGCTGTTGGATTGTCAACGCTTGGTTTAGCGCCGAAAGTTGAAAATCCAGGTGTCACCCAGTGTTGGTAAACAATAGCGCGCTGTTGGATTGTCAACGCTAAGCTGAGCGCCGAAAGTTGAAGATCCAGGTGACGCCTAGTGTTAGTAAAAATGGGCATTTAACTTACATCTTATGAAGCTTCCTAGCTCTGGGCAGGTTTGCAGGGTCCTCCTTACAGCAGAACTCCCGTGTCCCCAACACATAGTTCTTCAGATACTCTTCAGGGTCCAGCTGTGAGGGGTCAGTGTAGAAGGTGTCATTGTCTGCAGCACTGATCCTGGTGCGAAGGCTCTTGTAATTCGTGTTTCTGAAGTGCCACTCCTTAGTGGTGTAGTACTGGAGGACGTTGAGGCCGTGGCTTATGCGTTTTTGGAGGTTTATCATGCTGAAAAAGAAGGTTTTGAGTCGATCGCACGCCCATTGTAGCAATCTGGACTTTACAGTTATTTTGTAGCAATAACAGTGGTTTTTAGTGTAGGTAACAACAGAACAATAAACGACCTTGGGCATTTCAGCTTTGTTTCTGGGATAGCAAAGCATTTGCGATAGGTAACCAAAGAGGTTCCTATACAGGGTTAAATCAAATTAGCTAGCGAAACTCCGCAGACGTGATGGGTATATCTAAACATGATAAAATAAAATTAAGTACTTTTTGTTTTTTTCGCTGCACGCTGGGAGTGTTGCTACTTGAAGTATGAGTTGGTAGAGTCATAAACTAAAAAATAATTGGGTTGGCACAAAAGTGATGAGACACCCTACAAAAGTCTATACATTTCCTTTTCAAGTTAATTGTTTTCGATAATATTCTAGAACGTTGTAGAACATTCTAGGTACTTGTGATGATATAAAGCAGCCCTCGCGATCGGTTTAGTCAGTTTGACGAAAAATGGACGAGCGACAAGTTAAAATATTTTTGCTAATATTTATTTTGTACTGTCTAGCATTCAAATTGGATAAAATATCGGTTTTGTCACCGTCACTTGTAAGGTAGATACTTTGTCAAAACAAATTCTACGCGTCTAACACAACAGGGCTACCTTGTAAGGTTTAGGTGTTCAGGTGGCCACTTACCGGCACTATCATCAGACCCTGGACTACACCTTGCGAACATTGGGGCCTTAGGTCTTGAGTTTTGTCAAGGCAAAACTAACGAGCCCAAACACATCATGGCTGTCTTATTTAGTTCAATCTGCCTAGCTTTTTCCCAACTATGTTGGGGTCGGCTTCCAGTCTAACCGGATGCACCTGAATACCAGTATTTCACATGGAGCGACTGCCTATCTGACCTACACAACCCAGTTACTGGGTAATACGATACCCCTTGGTAATACTGTTTGTCAGACATTCGGGGCTTCTGACGACCCGTAACGACTGTCAAAGATCCACGAATGACAGCCGGGACCAACGGTTTAACGTGCTTTCCGAGGCACGGAGGAATCTCGGTATGAAAAGATGGTCACCCATCTACGGACCAACCCCGACAAGCGTAGCTTAACTTGATGGATCGACCCGTGCGGCTATTATTGCTTAGCCACGAGCTCCTCGAGATAAGAGATAAAGAAGTGTCAAAGTGCTTTTTTCAAGTTTACTCGACCCTTACGGTTATGTATTATAACAACGTCAGAATCGTAGACAAATTTCGACAAATCGAGAAAAAGAGCGATTAGCGTTAGCCCAAATGGAGAGCGTTATTTTGATATCGTAAAGTCAAATCCCGCTACCATCATATTCTTGACCGTTTTCACTGCGGCCGTTATGTGGCGGCCATTACGTGGCGGCCACCGCTCTTGTAGGGAAAGTGCGTTGTGTGAATCTTAAACGAAATGTCTTTGGCAATGACTAGTAGATACTGCAAATGTCCTTAGGCAGCTAAATTAGCTAGCGATGTGCCCTAACAGTGTCGAGTTTTTACCTAGCTGTAACCCTTTTTGTAACATCTGTTATACAATAGCCCTTTACACCCGAAAAAAAAAGTTGCAAATATTAAAAAAAAAGCTAATTGACAAGATTTCTAGGAGTCTACGGAAACTGAGAAAAAGGCAAAAAAAATCCTGAATTTTCGATTGATCGTCGTCGGTTGCGTTCGAAAAATGAATCCGCGCAGTCTTTAGATTTTTTTAAGCTACCCGCACTATCGTATAACGTCGGGTGCAAAGGGTTAAGTAAACTACAAATAACCATATCGATACCGACATCTAAACATGATAAATATTTTTTTTTTTTGATATTTTGATTTGTTGACTTATAAGTTTAGAAAATCAGTTTTATCGTGTTCAGATACTTATTACCTCTGTAAAGTTTCGCTAGCTAATTTAATTTGACACTGTAGGTATAATAAATGAAAACTTGATGATCCAGGGTCCTCACAGCCCTAATCCTGACAATGAACTATGACGCTCATAAAATAACTTACAAAGTCTTCTTGCCCAGTAGAAACAGCAGAGCATCGACCACATAAGCTGGCACAATATGACTGACGAACATATCGAGCTGATGCGTGATCTTGTAAGACTTGATGGAGCCTCCAGGGTACCACAGCGCCACGGAGTAAGGGAACTCGTTTACAAACTTCTCTCCTGAAATTATAAGTGAATGTCATTTTTTTAAAGAATATCATCGATACGTCTAGAAAGCTGAGGGCTGAAGGCCAGAGGCGATATGTTAAGTGAGCTAGAGCTGAAGGCCAGACGCGATACGTTAAGAGAGCTAGGGCTGAAGGCCAGAGGCGATACATCGAGAGAGCTAGGGCTGAAGGCCAGAGGCGATACGTCGAGAGAGCTAGGGCTGAAGGCCAAAGGCGATACGTCGAGAGAGCTAGGGCTGAAGGCCAAAGGCGATACGTCGAGAGAGCTAGGGCTGAAGGCCAGAGGCGATACGTCGATAGAGCTAGGGCTGAAGGCCAGAGGCGATACGTCGATAGAGCTAGGGCTGAAGGCCAGAGGCGATACGTCGATAGAGCTAGGGCTGAAGGCCAGAGGCGATACGTCGATAGAGCTAGGGCTGAAGGCCAGAGGCGATACATCGAGAGAGCTAGGGCTGAAGGCCAGAGGCGATACATCGAGAGAGCTAGGGCTGAAGGCCAAAGGCGATACGTCGAGAGAGCTAGGGCTGAAGGCCAAAGCCGATACGTCGAGAGAGCTAGGGCTGAAGGCCAGAGGCGATACGTCGAGAGAGCTAGGGCTGAAGGCCAGAGGCGATACGTCGATAGAGCTAGGGCTGAAGGCCAGAGGCGATACGTCGATAGAGCTAGGGCTGAAGGCCAGAGGCGATACGTCGATAGAGCTAGGGCTGAAGGCCAAAGGCGATACGTCGAGAGAGCTAGGGCTGAAGGCCAAAGGCGATACGTCGAGAGAGCTAGGGCTGAAGGCCAGAGGCGATACGTCGATAGAGCTAGTGCTGAAGGCCAGAGGTGATACGTCGAGAGAGCTAAGGGCTATACGTCACGGTCAATTCTCCAACTGAAAATGTACATTTGTAATCGCAAAAAAACAATTTTTTTAATGTGATAAAACTACAAATTAACGATTTTCAGACTTTTTTTCTTTGTTTGTGCTGTGAGCCCTCGCTTTTTGCCATATTTCATGATTCTAGGTCAACGGAAAGTACCCTATAGCTTTTGATTTATTTGCAAGTACTTATCAAAATATATATTTTTATTGCGTTGACTTACAAGCTTCATTTTTTTAGAACTCCAAGAGACCGTAGAAGACGAATTTGATATTAAAATCAACTTCATACCTCCACGCGTGCGGCAGACAGACAGACGGACAACGAACCGATCCTATTTATCCGTTTTTTCCTTTTGTGTTACGGAACCCTAAAAACCACTCATTTTAAGATTTTTAAGTACGAGAATTGACTTTCTGCGGGATAATTGCAAAATTCAATAGCAATATTGCAATTCCTTTCATTTTGACAACTCAACCACATTAATTGCGTTATTTACGTTGTCAAGCAGACGAAGGAATAGATAAGGAATTTCCTTCGAAATCTTTCGGATTGTGTAAGAAAGTGTGACGTAATTGGAGTGCTGCTGGTATCGAACAAATTCGGATGCGGACAGTTTGGTAATCTAACTTACCTAGTTGAATAATTTCTGCCCATGTCAAGTTTATGACACCCGACAATGTGAGGTTGTACAGCTGGGTGTCTTTTGGCCTGAAAACGAAAATGATAATTATAAATACCAAGTTAAATCTCTTGAGTCAGACTTCGCTGATATGAACGATGAATCTGCTGTCTACAAGGTTAAAGTGGGACTGGGCGGGTCATATTTACGGGTAACAGCGCCTGTGTTCCCTTCCACCGATAACCCGCCTTTAAAGCAAGCAAGCAAGTGACCAGGCATGCTCTGAGCACGCTTGTTGCATATCAGACCTCATACATCACTTTCCATCATGCGAGATCGTCGTCAAAAGCAGGTACTTTAGGCAATAAAACAAAAAACAAATGCATCAAGAAAGGTGCCACCAGCACCTCTCTTGATGCAATTATTTTTTGTTTTTGCTGGAAGCAGTTTTGTTGGAAGCAGGTGTCAAACAAACCAACGCAGGCCCAAAAACGCTGGCTCGATGATTTAGACCCTTTTTGACCGATTGACTGGAGAAGGCAAGGGTCTATAGCTCGCGTCAAATAACTTTGCCGCTCTGAAGTTCGCGCAAATGACTGCGCAGTTGTCAATATCTATACTAAAACAGCAGCGCGCCATGCCATGCGCATTTACTTTGTAAAGTATTATATTATTTTAATTTATTGTGAATGTGAAGACTATGTAGGTCATTGATTTTTTAACCGACTTCCAAAAGGAGGAGGTTCTCAATTCGTCTGTATGTTTTTTTTTTTTTGTATGTTTGTTACGCGATTACTCAAAGACGGATGGACCGATATAGAAAATTCTTTTTTTGTTTGACAGGGTACAGATACTTCCGAGGTGGTGCCATATAAATTTTATTAACTTTGTTTGGGGAGTTTTTGAGTTAGCTTCAATAATGCGTATATTTCCCACTTATTTTATGTGGATGATGTGATGGTGTTTTAATAACTTCCTATCACTGTTATTTACATGGCTATATCTACAATTATTGTGCTCAATTATGTATTCGAATTTCTGTGGGGTAGGTTCCACAACTAAAAAGTGAAAAATAAAAACTTTTTAGCTAAAAATAAAACCGACTTCCAAAACAAAACACTACAAAGTGAAAAATAACTTTAATTTCGGAAGTCGGTGGCAAAAAACGAAAATACAAAACCCAAGACACCGACTATCGAAATTTTATTTTTCACTTTGTAGGTAGTGTTTTGTTTTGGAAGTGGGTTTTATTTTTTGCTAAAAAGTTTTTTTTGTTTGTTTTATTTTTTCTCTCAGTTATTTTTAATCATGGTCTGGCAGTTTGAGTAATTTATGCGGCCTACCCCAATGTCCTTTCTTTGGTATTGTTCGTCGAATCGTTGAGCTCCTTAAGTCTGAGTTGAGCTGCGCGATTACTGACAAATGCGTGCACTGACTGGATAGGTCCTCTCAATCTGTGTGGTTCTTTCCCCAAAAGACCATTTCAGACACCAATCTACATGGTCTTCACATGAAGTGACCAATATTATGTCTGGACTTTATAAGATACTGTGACCTCTGAGTTTGTTTCGGCCTTTCTTCTCAGAGTAGTCAGATGGAAACGCCGACCTCATCTAGTTTAAAAAACAAAACATGATTGACTTGTAAAAGTGTTTGTACAAACCTACTTACAGAAATAAAAATCATTTATCATTTATCATCGGAAATCCTGGTTTCAGAGCGGCAAAATTATTTGACGCGAACTTTACTATATCCTATACTTTTCCATTTCTATTTATTTGATCTATAGAGACATGAGATGCTAGCCCCAGATGACGGGTGATTTTTTATCGAGCACTGTTTACAAATTTCAACGCACTGCTTAGTGGTGAGAGTTGAAAATCCATTAGGGTATTTTTATGACTCGCTGCGATGGACTATGTTGGATTCTCAATGCTCGGCTCAACACCAAGAGTTGAAAGTCGGTATTATATTGTACGTTGATCAAATTATAATTTGCGGTCGTAACAAGTATCTATTTACATAATTAGAATCATTAAAGTGATCAATACAACTCTTTAAGACCAGGTTATCCCAAAAATGACTATTTATGAATTATTATTATTATTATAATTTAATTATAAAAATACAGGATATTAAGCCGATGGCTGATACAAGACTGAATACAATGCAAAAGAAAATAATTCTATTGAATTTCCGGTAAATGCATAGTTGCAATATGACGCATGCTGGCGGTGGCTGCGTGCTCAGCGTAAACGCGTGTTACGATGAGTTAACTCCGCAAATCATACTTTATTTAACATACAACTTAATACTGACTTGCAAATTGCAAAAAACGTAAGAAAATTTGAATTTCGCGGGCTACCCTGACGCTTCCTCCTTAAAGGTAGATTATAAAAACAATTTCAACTTACTTGTCTTGAGCAGTAACGTAAGCTATCAGGATGCAAGCATTGGCGACCACGTCGACAGAAATGGCGTCCGCTTTGTAAGAAGGCTCGCAGTGCATGGTGCGGATCACGCCTGGAGATATAACATTATCACTTGTAATAATTGGAACTTGGAATGTTGATGCTGAACACTGCTTTTAATCCTGATTTAGGACATAAATCACCAACTATGTTAGGGTCGGCTTCCAGACTTACGGGATGCAGCTGATTACAAGTATTTTATATGGAGCGACTGCCTATCTGACCTCCACAACCCAGTTACTGGGTAATATGAAACCCCTTGGTAAGACTGGTTGTCAGACTTTCGGGCTTCTGACGACCGTCATAGATCTACGAATGACAGCCGGGACCTTTGCGAAGCATGATTACGTTCACGATTTAGGACATAAATATTATATAATAGCTTGGGGAAAAAGTTTCTTCGCATTTTTTAAGAAAATTCAAAACATTTTTTAATATAGTTTATTTACATTTAACTAAAGTATGTAGGTACCATTTTGTTCGATAACTTTTTGCCATCTTGTAGGTAGGGACATGATCCCATTGCTATAGAAATTTTGGGACTTCTGGTCAAAATACCGCGACAAGTGGTTTTGGCAGTCCTCTCGTGATGTTAACCTGACACTGCCTAAATAATTCTGAAGAGACCGAAACAGGTGGAAATCTGAAGGTGCAAGGTCAGGACTATACGGCTGATGCATTAACACCTCCCAGCCAAACTCTCTTAATTTTTGCTGAGTGGCTAAAGATGTGTGAGGTCTAGCGTTATCATGATGAAAAAGCCACACCCCTTCTGTTGAATAATTCCGGCCGCTTTCTCTCAACTTCTTGCTTTAATCTCATCAGTTGTTCGCAGTAGAGTTCAGAATCGATGGTCCTGCCTGGTGGTAACAGCTCATAATGAATAATGCCCTTCCAATCCCACCACACACACAGCATCACCTTGTTGCGAGTTAACCCGGGTTTCACCACAGTCTGTGAAGCCTGACCGGCCTTTGACCACGACTTTTTTCGCACGTTCTTGTCATACGTGATCCACTTTTCATCACCAGTTATCAGCTTCTTCAAAAATGGTTCGGTTTCATTACGTCGTAATAAAGAATCACAAATGAGTACACGGTTCATTAGGTTTCTTTCAGTGAGCTCGTGAGGTACCCAAATGTCGAGCTTTTTTGTGTACCCAGTTTTTTTCAAATGCGCCGAAACTGTTTTGTGGTCAATTTCCAGTTCTTCAGCTACGTCGTAACTACTGATATGCCGATCTTGCTCCACTTTTTCAAAAATGGCATCTATTTTATCCGTAATAGGGCGACCAGAGCGACGTGCATCTTTGACATCAAAATTTCCGGATTGAAAACGCTTAAACCAATTTTGTGCTACTCTCACAGACACTACACTAGGTCCATAAACATCGCAAATTTATTTCGCGGCTTGCATTGCATTTTTACCTTTTTTGTAGTAAAATTTTAAAATGTATCGAATTGTTTCATTAGATTCACTCATCTTGACGGTACGAAAAACAAATGAAAATCACACATTTTCCTAATTTGAATTTGGAATTATGTTCTTTAAAATTTAAACTTTCAATGATACCAAAACCAGCCAGATACAAATAGTATAGCCAAAGAGATTTTATTACAAGTTCATACATACTATAATGCGAAAAGACTTTTTCCCCAACCTAATAATTATGCCGATCGATGTTCGCCCCTTTAGAGAAAGTCTATAAGTCCATATCGAAAATGTAGTTTTTAGGGTTCTGTACCCGAAAGGTGCCAAACGGAACCCTATTACGAAGCCTCCACTGTCCGTTCGTCCGTCTTTCTGTCAGCGGGCTGTATCTCATGAACCGTAAAGGATGATTTCTACCAAACCGCTCGCATCGCATCGGATCGGAAAGGATATGGATAGGTACGGAAACGATGGATACGATTGCGTGTCGTGGAAGACGCCCGCGGTCAAGCTACTGTGCAAGGTTTGGTAACAGAGACTTTAAATACTGTGTACACGATTTAATATCGTTTAAAGATTGTAAAATCCGTTCCGATCCATTACGATGCGAGCCGTTTGGCGGAAATCATGCCTTATAGGTAGAGAGTTGTGTTTCGCAGATTGTGTGTTTCTATTGCCGCTATAACAATAAATAACAAAAAAAAAAAAGTTAAAAATTGAAGGGGGTAAGAAACGTGTTTTTAATTTAAGTTTTTTTTTTTTTAAATATATGAGTAGTGTCAAATATTGTACGGTGGTTCGGACGGAACCTTGTGTGAGTGTGCTCGCACTTGTCCGGTTTTTCCGTAATTAATGGCCTTTTTCCTGCAGTGGGACAACACAGGCTAAAAATAAAATAATAATAATTAATAAATAAATGTTGTGCACCGTCAGTTAAAAAGCGCCTGAGAAATACGCTAGGCAATCGACTGAAGTGCGTGTTGCGAACACAAAGGTTGCAGGCGCTAACATTATCCCGTTAATTTTATTAGTTGCTGTGCCCGAAAGTCTGACAACCATTCTTAGCAAGGGGGGTGTTACCCAGAAAGTGGGTTGTGGAGGTCAAATAGGCAGTCGCTCCATGTGAAATACTGCTATTCAGCTGCATCCGGTTAGACGGGAAGCTGACCACAACATACTCATGGGAATCGGCTGGTAGGTGATGTTGTAGTGTTGGCTCGAAGGTTAAGAGTTGAGTTAGGTTTAAAATAAATAATAATAACTGACACTAGAACAAAAGAAAAACCGGCCAAGTGTACAAGACCACGCACAAAAACAAACTTAACATTGTAGTTGAAAAACATAAGGTAGGTACATTCATATACGTCACGGTCAATTCTCCAACTGCAACTATAGGTAAGTTTGTAATCGCAAAAAAATTATGTGATAAAACTACAAATTACGAATTTTTGACGTTTTTAAAGTCTTGCCAAATTTTATGATTCTAGGTCAAAATCAATCTGCCTAGCCTTTTCCCAACTATGTTTGGGGTTGGCTTCCAGTCCAACCGGATGCAGCTGAATACCAGTATTTTACATGGAGCGACTGCCTATCTGACCTCCACAACCCAGTTACTGGGTAATAAGATACCCCTTGGTAAGACTGATTGTCAGACTTTCGGGCTTCTGACGACCCGTAACGACTGTCAAAGATCCTCGAATGACAGCCGGGACCAACGGCTTAACGTGCTTTCCGAGGCACGGAGGAGTCTCGGTATGAAAAGATGGTCACCCATCCACAGACCAACCCCGGCAAGCGTAGCTTAACTTGATGGATCGACCCGTGCGGCTGTTATTACTTAGCCACGAGCTTAGGTCAACGGAAATTATCCTATCGCTTTTGATTTATTTGCGAGTATCAAAATATGTCTCCAGAAATGGCCGTATTTATTTATTGTGTTGACTTAGAAGCTTGATTTTTTAGAGCTACAAAGGACCATAATAGACCTAGGTATTTAATATTAATTATAACTTGATGCCTCTACGCGTTCCTGAGAAAAAGGGTCTTGACAAACTGACAGGCGGACAGACAGACAGACAGACGGATAACGAAGTGATCCTATAAGGGTTCTGTTTTTGGCTTTATTAAGTAAAACTGACTCACCTTTTCCACTACCGATGACTAATCCAGTAGGACCGTTCAGGTTGTCCACCCAACCAGGAATGGGTTCCTTCCACGCCGCAGTCACTGCAAGTATCAATATTTCTCTTTAGAACCAGCATTTGACTACTATCATCACCATCATCATTTTTCAACATAGTTGCTCAAAAAGTAGCTCCTATAACACCGCTATTAGGTTCACAATGCAGTGTATGTAACACGCACGCGTTTCCTTTGCATTCCCAAACTAGTGCGGGAGTTTGTGCCGATAACTATACAGAGTGGCGATTAGGTTATCACATTAATCAATTTTGTTGGTTTTATTTTTCTCTCAGTTATTTTTAATCATGGTCTAGCAGTTTGAGTAATTTATGCGGCCTACCCCAATGTCCTTTCTTTGGTATTATTCGTCGAACCGTTGAGCTCTTTAAGTTCTGAGTTGAGCTGCGCCATTACTGACAAATGCGTGCACTGACTGGACAGGTCCTCTCAATCTGTGTGGTTCTTTCCTAAAAAGACCATTTCAGACACCAATCTACATGGTCTTCACATGAAGTGACCAAGATTATGTCTGGACTTTATAAGAGACTGTGACCTCTGACTTTGTTTCGGCCTTTCTTCTCAGAGTAGTCAGATATGAAACGCCGACCTCATCTAGTTTAAAAAAAAATGTTTGACGTGTAAAAGTGTTTGTATAAACCTACTTACAGAGATAAAATCATTTATCATTATTGAAACCACGTATTCAGTACATACATGATTCTGGACCCTCCTGCGTTGAAATTTTTCATCGGTTATTAAAACAAAAATCAGCTGTTTCCTACAAAAGTACCTACGCGGTCAAAATGTGTTATGCAGAGGAATGAGGAAAATGTCGTGAGGAAAGTTTTGAGTATAAATGACGATGGCTATAAAAGTAGGTGAAGACCAAAGAAACGATGGATCCACTGTGTGAAAGATGATATAGCTAGAAAGTAGTATGGAAAAATGGCACATGTTGCGCTGACCCCAATCTATAAAAATTAGCGCAGATTGGGGTGGACTGCGGCGCAACGCAACGCATTGCAAAAAAAATCCTCGTATATCACTTGGCCACACCACACTTTTTTGTCTGAAAATGAACACATTTTGAATGAAGCTATGAACCCGTTGCGGCTGTAATGTGCGCTTGGCTGTAATGACTCCCGGGCATATTATTTTGACGTTTATAGCCGTTGGTTTGTACAGAACGCTTATAATAGTACTGACCTATAGACGGCCTGGCGATGGCCACAGGAAACTTGCCAGCGTACTCTGCCACCAAGTCTTCAGTGATAGCCTTAGTATATGAATAGGTGTTGGGCTCTGACGATATTAACCTGGAATTTAGAAGAACAAGATTAAAAGAACTAACGTAACACCAAGCTAGTGATTGTTGAAAAACCCAATAACGCTGTACGGCCAGGGATGGAACCTAGGACCCCATGTGCAGCAGTCTTGATTACTACCATTGGTACAAGGTAGTGAGGCAGTCACGCAGAAAGTTTAATTCTTAGAAAAAAAAAGTAAAGTTACAACTTGGAGCGACAATTCTTGTTTGAATAACGTTATTAAATTGTAATTGAAAAATCGTCAACGATAATTAAGATTATAAAAAAACTGCTCAAGAGCGAGTCGGACTCGCGTACCGAGGGTTCCGTACCATCCTACTTATCCTACTAATATTATAAATGCGAAAGTTTGTGAGGATGGATGGATGTTTGTTACTCTTTCACACAAAAACTACTTAACGGATATTCATGAAATTTGGCACACAGTTTATAACCTGGATTAACACATAGAATACTTTTTATTCCGATATACTCAATACTCAATATCTTTATTGCTTTACCATAATGTGTACTTAGGTGGTAAGTTCTATATAATTGAGATCATTATGGACCCTGTAGGGCACAGCAAAAGGGTAGGAGAGAGGAAGCCCTGTTTTAGGAGATCATGAATTATTGAATTTTTATGAATTATTGCTATATTTTTTAATTTATTATTGTTGCTATTTTATTTAAGTATTTTTAATGTATTATTTGTTATTATTTTATTATTTATTAATAATTACCATATCATTAATATATTTCAAACATAACTATAAATTGCGTGATTGTCATTAATTATTGTTAACAATTATTATTATTATATTATTAGTAATTTCCTTAACATTTATTATACTATCTTACTTTCTTTTTTACTTTTTTCTATTATGTATGTTTATCGTTTAAATATTCACTACGGATATATAACTACGGATTCGAGACTTACGCGGGTGAAACCGCGGGGCGATGCTAGTCATATATAAAAAAGTATGCTATTTTCAGACATCGTTTTATTTTCCCTGTAATCTTTACATAAACTTCTATCACACAGAATAATTTCAGATTTTTCTCTATGCAAACTACGAAGATAAGGGGGGGGGGGGGGACGGTATTTTTATTTAAATTTTTCATCAAAAGTCGAAAACTATGCGGCCCAAAACTAAAAAGAATATATGTTTGAGATGTGCAAACAGCGCTCTTTCATATCAAAACTTACCGGCTAATAAATTTGCAAAGTGTGGTTAACGGAAAGGAATTTCTTCCTAGTAAACACATAATTAATAAGAGACAAAACAAATCAATCATTAATAATTTACCGTCGGACATTCATAGTATTTTTTTTTTAATGTATCTATTTAATAATCAATATCTTTATTTTAATTTTACTTAACTATGACTATAATTATGAATAAGTACCAATGTTTGCATGTATCATTATTATAACAAAGTATTCTAGGTAAGTATCATGGATCTGATAATTGTTTATATTAAGACCGACATTGTACCAACACTTATAGCGAATAAATTGATTTGATTTGATACCCCACATGCCCTAGTAGCCTCACTTCAAATTTTTAAGACCCCTTTTTCAGTCCCTGTTGCATAAAAAAAAAAAAAAATATATATTTCTCTCTTATTTGCAAAATAGTTGGACAAACGTCATCTAAAACTATTCCAAAATTCAAGTTGATAGCATTAGTAATTCTTGAGATATCTATCTGTGTCAGACAGACAGACAGACTGAGTCGCGCCATAAGGGTTCCTTTTTACCACTTTGGTACGGAACCCTAATGACCTCAATTGCCAAATGAGAAACATCTTGAAGGTCATTTAAAATTATAATTTCGGTTTTAAATGTTCAAGTCAAAGCACTTTTGGCATCCAAAGGTACGTTTTGTCGTCCATTCGTTTACATTTCCATCAGATATTGATGGAACAGAGCCCTACTTACTTAGGTTCCAAGTAAGCCAGGGTATCATCATCCATCCACTGGACGATGTCCATGATCTTCCTCGGCTTGTGCACCGCGGGGTATACCTTCTCATCCAGCACATCCAGGTCGCAACGGCAATATGCTGTTGATAGATGTACGAACACCTGGAAGGCAAGTTAAGAAGTAGTTGAGATATGAGGATGTGTGTGGTGTGTGACAAAAATGGCTAAAAGAGGGTGACGAGGACTACTGAGATGACGGCTAATAAAGATGTATGGAAGAAGAAGACATGCTGCGCCGACCACTAATAAAGATGATATGGCTAGAAAGGGGGTGACTACTGAGATGACGGCTGACAGAGATGTATGGAAGAAGAAGACATGCTGTGCGGACCACTAATAAAGATGATATGGCTAGAAAGGGGGTGACTACTGAGATGACGGCTAATAAAGATGTATGGAAGAAGAAGACATGCTGCGTCGACCACTAATAAAGATGATATAGCTAGAAAGGGGGTGACTACTGAGATGACGGCTAATAGAGATGTATGGAAGAAGAAGAAGACATGCTGCGTCGACCACTAATAAAGATGATATAGGTAGCTAGAAAGGGGGTGACTACTGAGATGACGGCTGACAGAGATGTATGGAAGAAGAAGACATGCTGTGCGGACCACTAATAAAGATGATATGGCTAGAAAGGGGGTGACTACTGAGATTACGGCTAATAAAGATGTATGGAAGAAGAAGACATGCTGCGTCGACCACTAATAAAGATGATATAGCTAGAAAGGGGGTGACTACTGAGATGACGGCTACTAGAGATGTATGGAAGAAGAAGACATGCTGCGTTGACCACTAATAAAGATGATACAGCTAGAAAGGGGGTGACTACTGAGATGACGGCTAATAGAGATGTTTGGAAGAAGAAGACATGCTGCGTCGACCACTAATAAAGATGATATAGCTAGAACGGGGGTGACTACTGAGATGACGGCTAATAGAGATGTATGGAAGAAGAAGAAGACATGCTGCGTCGACCACTAATAAAGATGATATAGGTAGCTAGAATGGGGGTGACTACTGAGATGACGGCTGACAGAGATGTATGGAAGAAGAAGACATGCTGTGCGGACCACTAATAAAGATGATATGGCTAGAAAGGGGGTGACTACTGAGATTACGGCTAATAAAGATGTATGGAAGAAGAAGACATGCTGCGTCGACCACTAATAAAGATGATATAGCTAGAAAGGGGGTGACTACTGAGATGACGGCTACTAGAGATGTATGGAAGAAGAAGACATGCTGCGTTGACCACTAATAAAGATGATACAGCTAGAAAGGGGGTGACTACTGAGATGACGGCTAATAGAGATGTTTGGAAGAAGAAGACATGCTGCGTCGACCACTAATAAAGATGATATAGCTAGAAACGGGGTGACTGCTGAGATGACGGCTAATAGAGATGCATGGAAGAAGAAGAAGACATGCTGCGTTGACCACTAATAAAGATGATATAGCTAGATAGGGGGTGACTAATGAGATGACGGCTAATAGAGATGTATGGAAGAAGAAGACATGCTGCACCGACCACTAATAGATTGGGATGAAGTTAGGAGGATGTACAGATAAGAATGACGTTTGAATAATACTTGTAGTGGTAGAATTTACAAAACTTATAAAATTAATATCATACTACATAAAACTACATTCTTACAAATAAATAAGCTGATTCTGATGAAGATGCAGGCAGTCAGCCACCCGCCTCGTTCGTGGCTTGAACGGTACGATTTAAGCGTCGAATGAGAACCAAGTTACAGAAAATAAATGGACTCTACTTTCGACAGTTGCTAGCGCGGTTAATAGTAGCTAAGCTGAGGCTGTTGATGGCGCCTTCTGCGCGCCGTCCCTTGTCCACTTGAGGTGATAAGGTGAGAGCGCACTGGTTCGCGGAATTCTTTTTTTTTTGCGTTATTTGCAATTTGCAGGTCAGCGTTAGGTTATATCTTGATCAAAATATGATTCACGACAATAATACAATATTTATTTACATAATTATCCATAGGATTCATCAATACATCTCTCTAAGTTAGATTTGCCCCGGATTAGTCTGAGTTCCGAAATCAGACAAATTCGGGGTAAATCAATTATTTAATTTTGTTATTTTCGCGGATCATATTTCGATCAACATACAACCTGACACGGACCTGCAAAGTACAAACGCAAAATACAATTAAATTTCGCTGCGCAGTCCTTATAATACTGATAACAAATTACCTCCAAATTCTGCATAGTTTCGGCAAGAGTTAACATTCTCCAAGTGCCAGTTGTGTTCATATTGACAGCGTCCTTCAACTTCTGGTCGAACCTGCAAAGACAGTCTGGTTTAAAAGTCCGTAATCATCATCATCATATCGACCGAGAAGCATCATCTCGAGAAGTCGACCTCAACATAGTTATGTCAAGTTCGACTTCAAGTCTGAGATGTGCTAGGAATTACTTATCTGTTAACAAATGCCTAGTAACTGCAGCTTAACAGACGACCTAGGAACTGAATTCACAGTTCCTTGTTACCATTTCACCGTTTACCATGACCATGACGTTTGTTCGTTCATTTATCAGTTATTTTGTCGATGACTAGGAAGTCCTCGGGATTTACTTGGGAAGGTCGCTCGACATAGAATTAGCAATTTAAGCCTATTTGAAATAAGAACTTTATCCGACGGCACGCATGTGTGCATTATCGATAATAGTAATGACAAAATGTTCGAATTCTAGGATGTAGTTAGGACTAGGAAGAAAGTAAGTCAGATGTTTGATTTGTTTGTTTATTACTGACCGACTGGCCACCAGCGGTGGTACCGTACGCGTACTGGCTACTTTATTTGACTCTCGTGCTTGTGTAACAGTTTAAATTTTTTTTTGTGTATTTTTCGATAATTGAAAATAAAGTGGTAAAATGTTGAGTGCAATAAGAAGAAAAACAAGTGAATTATGGAACTTTTTTGAATATATAGACAGACACTCGCTATGCCTCTTGTAATTATTGAAAGCAATGGCTGGTTTACCAGTCCTAAGTAACCTAAAGAAGTATTTAAAATTCAAGTATCCTGGGATATCTTTGGATATGGCTAGAACAGGAGTAGCATACATACATAAAAAAAAATGATAAAGGCTATCTACTATCTATCTACTCCCTTTTTTTTAAAATCAGTTATTGAATAAAGTAAGCATTCTTCCATAATGTTTGTTTCATTTACTTCTTTTCCTACTGCATTAAAAGTTAGGTAACTAATTGCTTATCTGTCTGAAATATTACGAAGAATGAATTATTTTATCTATAATCTCAGTTACCTTAAGGCGAAAGCGTCAAGGTAGCCTGCGAAATTCGAATTTTCTTACGTTTTTTGCAATTTACAAGTCGGTATTAGGTTGTATGTTGATTTGAATATGATTGGCGACCGTAACAAATCTGTATTTATAGAATTATAACCATTAATTCATCGATACAGTTCTCTAAGTTCATATAACTCTATTGAATGACTTTATCATGACATTTTGACATTTCAGGTCTTTACTAACTTATGAAGTTGATGAAGTATGATTAATTATTCTGTAAATATATGATTGTTACGGTCACGAATTATATTTGAATCATCATTAAACTTAATACTGACCTACAAATTGCAAAAAACGTAAGAATATTTGAATTTCACGGGCTACCTTAGCGCTTCCTCCTTAAGAAGGAAATTTCCCTGTTAGAAGTAACAGGTAATTTCAGAGAACAAATTACCTGTTAACAGAATTATCCGGTTAAATCCCATCTCTAATCCGGATGCAGCTGAATACCGGTACCTATTTCAAATGGAGCGGCTGCCTATCTGACCTCCACCGCCCAGTTACTGGGTAATATCATAATGTGGTACACCTTGGTAAGACTGGTTGTCAAACTTTCGAGCTTCTAACTACCCGTAACGACTGTCAAAGATCTACGAATGACAGCCGGGACCAACGGCTTATCGTGCTTTCTGAGGCACGGAATGGTCTTGGTATGAATTGGATGGTGCTTAGCCACAAGTCCCTCGTTAGTATGAGCAGTAAATCTGTTACCTGACACAGGCGGCGCTATGGAAGATGATGTTACATTCCTTCTGCAGTAGCTTCTTGTCATCTTCTGAGATGCCCAGCCCGTCTTCTGTGATGTCTCCGTTGATTATCTTAATCTTCTTGAAGCTGTCTGGGTTCTTCTCTCGGAGGAGATCGAATACCTGCAGGAAAGGTATAACAAACATAATAAGGTCACTGCCGTTTTGTCCAAAGAGTTGGGCGGAGCATTACTGAGGTGAGAGGTATAATGTACACCCACATTTCGCCAGTTATGCTTAAGTCCCATGTAGGTAATCGCGGACGTGCCTTGTGCAATAAACCGGAGACAAATATAGATTCTGGGCTACTGCTGAGAAATTCCAGTTGGATTACCAAATAATTCTTGGCCCGACCTGACCACCACACTTAGAAGCAACGTTCCGCAATCGCGCTACCGGTGACATCTGATGCCATAGTAAATTATTTAAGCTGTTGAGCTGAGTATTTCAAAAAGAACACATCAGGGGGTCTACTCTCTAAGCACGAAGTCCGTAGTTTCGGCTTTCGTTACGGGTGTTGCCTACTCCGTATCACCAACGGCCGGATACCGAACCAACATTGAATGACAACACGATCTGACAGTTGTTCCTACTGGAAAATTGAACTTGACACTTGTTTTGACGGATCGTTATATCAGACTGACGGACTTAGGGAGTAAACCCTTAGGACATTTACAATTTCACGTAGCGAGCATCTACAACACGCTGTATGCACACAATGACGTTTGTAGCAGACCCTAGCCTTGCAGGTATCACACAAGTATATAATTTACACCCACCTGCTTACTGCAAAGGTCTTTAAGTCTTTCTTCACAGCTCATTCCTTTCTTCTGTCTCATCAGAAGGTAGATAGCGCCTACTTCTGGACAGCTACGCAGAAGCTTCTCGATCAGAATCTGGAAGTAAAAGAAGAGAAAAGGTAGACTAAGGATGAGACAAAAGTAGTAGCAGTAGGCGGAGAGCTCTTCGTAAAGCAGCTCGTTCAGGGGAGTATTACCACCACAGATATAACATAAATAACAGATCTCCAACACAAATCCCGTTCTTCTGGTGTTGAACTGAGAAATGTACCACAAGAAAATACGGAAACCCATACCAGTCTCATAAAAACAGTATGCAGTTTGGGCAAAGCTATTGGAGTGCAATTTCCCGAATCCGAGCTGCGCGACATCTATCGTCTGCCAGGGAAGTCTGCCATTTCTGATACCCCACGCCCAATAATTGCAGAATTTTCTAGAGTGCAGACAAAACAGACACTCCTGTCTGCAGTGCGGTCGTTTAACAAGGATAAGGGAAGAGATGAAAAACTTAACACCAGCCTGATTGGATTACCAGGGAAACACCAACCGGTGTATGTTGCTGAACAACTTCCAGCCAGTACCAAGAAGTTATTTTATCAATCCCGTGAGTTCGCCAAAAATACAAATACACATTCTGCTGGATATCAAATGGTAACATTTTCCTGCGGAAGCAAGAGGGTGATAAACAGATTTTAATCAGCACCGAAAAACACCTACAAGATCTTGGAAACAAAAATGTGTGACTATGCCTTGAATTCACTGTAAATTGTCTTTATTTTAATTTATTTTACTTTAATTTATTTAGAATAGTTAGATCACTTTTTATTAATATTGTCATCTTCTTATATTATTATCAAAACAACCAGTCACTAACTAACACATCCATACTCTCACAAACACTACACAGTTCAGTAAACCCTAATTACAAACATATTCACATGACTTACACATACATAACAACACTCCACAATATCATAAAATACACATATGTGCGATGCACCTGCCATTCTAACTTTACGTACAAAATAATACTTGCTTATACAACTGGCTCACACTCTGACATTTATTTCCCAATTAAAAATGACTAATTTAATTAATATTAATAACGACCTTGATAAATTTACCGTAGGCAACTCCTTTATATGTAACCCAGAAGACTGTTTAAAATATGTCAATGTTTCTGGTAGCGATATTAAATTACTGCATTTAAATATTCGTAGTATAAATAAAAACTTCGATCAACTTCTAGTACTATTGCGACTAACTAAAATTAACTTTGACATCATAGTTCTCACCGAATGTTGGCTGAGTAAAGCTAACAATTTACCTATATTGGAAGGTTTTCAGTCTCACTCAACTGAAATAAATCTCAACCAAAATGATGGAGTTATAATCTATACTAAACTGGGACTGCAAACTAATGTATGGGAACCCACCTTTAAGGGTGGAACTTGCCTCATGTGTCAAATAGAAAACAAGCTAGCAGTTGTGGCAATCTACCGCTCTCCATCATATAAATCCAACGATGACTTTGATAACTTCAAGACTAGCTTATCTAATGTCCTCGACACAGTATCCGCCTGTCCTAATATAGTATTAGTGGGCGATTTAAACATGGATATAATCAAATGTAATGAGGACAACAAATGTCTTGACTATCTCATCTTAAATGCTTCTCAAGGGTTATTGCCCACTCACGAATTTCCTACTCGCCTTGATAAAAGTCTAGACCACATACTTCTAAAGACCAAACTATTGTCGACCACACTGGTTTTAGAGTCCCATTTTACTGACCACAAGCCGATTCTCCTCGACATCACAGACGCAAACCCTGCGCGGAGAACATGTTATCTTTCCACCCGCCTCAACCATGAAGCAATTAAGCTGGAACTGGAAAATACCGACTTTTCAAGTATATACACTGAGGAGAATGCTAATATTTCTATGAACAAATTTATAGGCATCGTAACAATGGTCATATCCAAACACACAATTCAAGCTAAAATCCCTAGACACAAAAGAACTCTAAAACCCTGGATAACTACTGGTCTCCTAAAATGCATTAAACACCGGGATAAGTTACACATGCAGTCCAAGAAAGCACCAGACAACCGTATACTTAAAATTACTTATAATCGTTACCGGAACTTTTGCAATGACCTACTCCGAAAATTAAAGAGATCATATGAAAGGAGTGAGCTTGAGAAAGCAAGTAATAAACCAAAGTTTTTATGGAAATCAATAAAGGAAATAACCAATACCACGAAAATGTGTTCAAGCCCCGTTGAGCTACTAAAAATACGCAATGATCCTAAGTCTTCAGTAAATGAGGTCTGCAATTTTTTCAGTAACGTAGGAAAAAAGTTGGCTGACAACATTATATCACAACTCAACACCCCACCACCTCCGACTAACGATCAGTCTCGTCTTGATAGTACAAACCCCTCACCTGTAAACTCGCTTGGGCTCTTGGAAGTAGATGAGGCTGAAACAGAGTCGCTTATACTACAGTTACGCAATGATTGTGCTATTGGGTGGGACGGTATATCGCCTCTTTTATTGAAGAACTGTCGCCACGTACTGACATCGCCACTTACCTTCATATACAACCGCTGTCTACAATCGGGCGTGTTCCCGGATGCTCTTAAAAAGGTGATAGTCCATCCTATACACAAAGGGGGGAACAGAAGCTGTGTCAATAATTATAGGCCTATATCTGTTTTGCCGACACTCTCTAAGATCCTTGAGAGGATCTTAAACAATCGACTCAGGACCTTTTTAGAAAAATACAACATTATAGCAGACAACCAGTATGGCTTCCGAGCTGGTGTTTCAACGGAGGATGCTGTACTGGGATTGACAAAAGAGGTGGCTAAAAATCTGGACAAGAAGACAAAATGTCTGGGTATATTTCTGGACCTTTCTAAGGCATTTAACACGGTTTCTGTTCCCATCCTTATCTCAAAATTAGAACACTTAGGTGTACGTGCTGTGGCACTTGAAATATTTGAAAATTATCTCAAGAATCGCACCCAGAGAGTTAAAATTGACACCCACCTCAGTGAGGAGGAGGTTGTTACTTTCGGCGTCCCTCAAGGCAGCGTATTGGGACCCACATTATTTCTTATTTACATTAACGACCTTTGCAAAATGAACCTCCCAAATACTAAGATATATACTTACGCTGATGACACCGCGATCTTAGTTCATGGACCTACTTGGGACGTTATCAAATCTTCAGCAGAGTCTGCAGTGGCGGAAATAATGAAATGGCTCAATATTAACCTTCTTACCTTAAACATAAGCAAATCCTGCTATATTCCATTTGCAATTAGGCGAAAGACCGCTCCGTCACGCAGTTTTTCAATTACTGCCCATTCCTGCTACAACCGATCAGCACCTTGCCGTTGTCCAGCACTAACTAGAAGTGACAGCGTAAAGTACCTAGGAGTCCACATAGATGATGAACTTACATGGAAAAACCAACTTGGCGCTGTCACAACTAGAACCTTGCGTCTTATACACATGTTTAAATCCCTCCGCAACTCTGCAAATGCCGATACATGGAAAATGGTGTACTATGCACTTTGCCAATCGGTCATAGGATACTGCATCTCTGTATGGGGTGCTGCATCGAAAGGTGGCCTCCTGAGGGCGGAGAGAGCACAAAGAGCCGTACTAAAAGTAATGACTAGGAAGCCCCAAAGATACCCAACAACTCAACTGTACGCAGACTGTAAGGTTCTTACAGTCCGTCAGCTCTTTGTGCTTCAATCCATTCTTAGGAAACATAGCAGCATTCCCCCATCAAACCCTAAAAAGCGCACAAACCTCCCTTCAGGCACCCAACATAGGACCACGTTCGCAAGGCATCAGTTTTATGTAATTAGCGCTTACATTTACAAAAAGATTACTAAAAAACTGAATATCTTAGACCTCAACAAACACAACCTAAAATTAAAAGTAACAGAATGGCTACTTACACTGGACTATGCCGAAACGGAGACTTTACTTACCTACATCACCTAATAAGCACACACTCATCTCCTTGCTTCCAAAAACACTCTTATCCTCGGATCCATACACACTCGCACATATCACTCTATCACTCTCTTACACACAATCACCACATCACCTACGTATACACACCCACACACAAACATAAACACACCTATAATCACATTCACTCACCCTCACCATCGCACTCACCTATGCATGCATAATTTAAAAACTAAAGTAACTTATATTTTTCTTTTTCATAACTTATAACTTTTTTCCCTACTTAAGTTAAATCGACACAGTCGACTCATACATTTCAATTGGAAAGCCATTGCGAAGCACTGTCTCTTAAGATACAGGATACCCCTAGTTTAAGAGACAGAGTTTATTCTACAGTGTACAGATTTCTGCAGCGTCCAAATGTTTTATGTAATGTACTCTACAGTGTTTTCAAAATTGTAAACTTAATGTACAATTATCTGTATTTTTCGGGAAAAATAAAGATATTTATTATTATTTTATTATTATTATATGTCTGCCGCAAGCAGCGCCGCTGTGTTCCAGGTGGCAGGGTGGGTGCCGGTGTGGTGACACGCACATGCCGCACACTGTAGCCTGACACCTGACCACGGTGAAGACTTCAATTCACGCATAAATTATCATGTCAAGTAGCTGTATGAGAGAGTGTCCTTCAGCCGTCGATGATCCGACGATCGGTCCGTATCAAAAAATCAGAACTGTTTATGATCCGACGGTCGGTTCCATAGTCTGACCATGTTCTGACCGTATTTAATTATAGTCTGCGAACTGTATTTTACCCGCTCTAACTACTACAAAGTGTAGGAAAAAAAGACAAGGAAGGCATGAAAGTCTCATGCTAAACATGTAACATTCGTTGAAGTATGAACTTAACCTATTTTTTGCCCGACTCGCGGGTTGCCAAACTAAGGTGTGTTATTGTAAAGCTTGTGGGATGAAAAAAATGTATGGGCAGGTGTGTGTTTTCTTATTGATTTATGTAAAAGAGTTTATCTTTATGTAAATAAAATAAAAACTCTTTGAAATATTAATTTCATTTATTTAGAACAAGTTTTTAACAACAAACTGGGAAAAATTCGCTCACTTTGATTTCAACTTACTATTAATGATACATTACAAGACAAAACTGTACTAATGCATGTTTAAGTTAGCTTATTTCATAACTATTTCAACGACATAACTTTTATGTACAGCTCCCATACAAACCTTTAGAGATATTCGTCATTTTAATAACACGTGCCGTTAATGCGCGAGTTAAGGATTTCGCAAAATGGCGTCGACAGAATAATTCTCAACGCGATGTCTGACAGCCAGTCTTACCAAGGAGTGTCGTGTTACCCAGTAACTGGGTTGGGGAGGTCAGATAGGCAGTGGCTCCGTATAAAATACTGGTAATCAGCTGCATCTGGTTAGACTGGAAGCCGACCCCGACATAGTTGGGAATAGGCTGGCAGAAGACGGCGTTCTTGTTCCTTCTAGGTCTAGTGGTGGCATGCGCTACTGCTGAGCATGAGCCACAACACTCACCCACAGAATGAACTGGGAATCGAACTCAGGACGGGTTCGATCCCCCCGGGGGGTTCCCGCACTGTCGAGGCAGGGGGGCTCAGTAGCCGTGGCTTGGTCACCCACGGTGAAGCGAAGAGGATCCCGAGGAGGGGCCGCTCGTCAGGGCTATTGCCAGGAAGTCGACGACGTAGCGGCCGCATCGGGAGAGGAGTGCCGGTATTGCGGTGCGCCGCCCTCCCTATCTTCCGCGGCCTTGACGGGGTCGCCACCGTCTGATGGCGGACGCGGTGGGGCCGCAGGGGAGGAGGAGTGTCGGTATTTCGTTGGCCGCTCTTCCTATCGTCTGCGGCCGAAAAGTGGCAAGCGGCCGGGCCACTGACCTGACCGGTCGCAGGGGGACCAAGGGTGCCTAGACACGGGGTCATCTAGCGCTCATGTGCTGGTCACGGCGCGCAATGTGTTCTTGTGCGCCGGTGATGGGGGATACTCTCCACAGGAGGGTCCGGTGACGGACAGCCGCGGCGGGTTCGCGGTGAGTGCTAACGCGTGCCCGTGTTCCCGCCACAAGCGGCAGATGAGGACACCGTGGAGTTTTAGTGGGTTGGAGTCCCACATAACTGCACTGTCTGCCTGTGGTAGCGCAGTATGCATGAGCATTTCTCCACGAAAAAAAAAGGACGGGTTCGATTCCCAGCTCAGTGTTATTGAGTTTTTCAATTAATTAATAGTAGCCCGGAGTCTAGATCTGTGCCCGGGTGATGGCAACAGGCTCGCACCCTATTACATGGGATTTAAACATAACTGGCGAAATATGGCTGTATATGCACCTCTGTCTAATTCTCTGCGGAATTACTGGCGTGATGTTATATTATGATGGATGCACACAGCTCTTAGGTCTGTAGAATACCTAGTCTGTGGTCTAGATACACACAGATTAAACAAGAAGGCCTCTCAACCGAGACATTCTATCGAACGTAAACAGTAATTTTAAGCGATAACTGCATATTTGAGCTTTATCTGTAACGTCAGTAATTGGTTTAATTGTTGACTAGCGAGCTGCTAATATAACGTAACATTACGCTTGTATTCTCTGAAGGGATAAGCAAAAGTCACTCAAATTCCATACAGTTATGAAATGAAATTATTATTTATTGTCCAGATATAAATACTCATATAGATAAGGTAATAAATATACAATACTACGAACACACACACACACAGACGCCGATTACTGATTCTATAATTAATAATGAATTAAGTAATCAGCTGGACTCCTTTAATAAAGATTGGTCCTTGGCAGCTCTGCACAGAGAGAGGGGGAAACAGAGTAGGGAGGGCTTTGGCCAACAGTGGAACAATAAAGGCAATAATAATAATAATAACGTGCTCGGAGGAAGAAAGTATTCCAGTAAGGTGCTGGTAGGGATCTTGACCGTACTTCCGGGATTGTCCTGATAGCCGTGGGATACCTCTCCACTCCTCAAGCACCTCAGGAAGTGTTGCCCCCTTCTTGTCGCTACGTCACTATGTGCTAGCGGCCGTTTCCGGGGGCCCATTACTGAGTGTGCAAGTCACCCCCTGCCATTTTATCCGTGTATAATATAACATTGGTCAGGCAGGGGACATAGTTCTTCCATAGTTCAAGTTACCCAATCCACATTAGCCACCCAGACCCATAGCCCAATATGTTTCGTTTCCACGCACAACAATAGTCCTGCACCAACCGGGGGTTGTCCTTGGGTGCACTTGCATAGTGCATACAGGGATAATCGTCGGTGCCTCCTTATCACTTAAAATTATTTAAGGGGCCTCTGTGAGTTGACTTCGGCTCCTCGTACGCCTTCCAAAGGTCCGGGACCCCAGGGTCCCGAGAAATGTAAAAATAATAATAATAATAAGTAATCGGCGTGGTATGTCCGGTGAAGTCCCAAGTAATTCGAGGCTTTAGATTAATTTCACCCAGACATAAAGTAAGACTGGACTACTACTGCGAAATTGGTAATGGAAATCCCAATAAAAATTTGCTCGACGTGACGGGATTTCTTTCGCGAGATTCACGCACAAGGCCGGCAGTCTCGATATTCGTAACGATAGCTTTATGAATGAAATCGCTCGCTAAGTCCTAATGGAGTACTAAGACGGTCAAAATTGCTTGACAAGCACGAAAAACTATTTACAGTTTCAAACCAGTTGCGGCGAGAACCGTTTTTTTATTTAATCATGTTCTCCAATTTTCCTCGTTATTCAAGGTTAATTTGAAGTGGCCAATAATTGTCTTTGAAAAAACCTAACTATTACCATTTTGCCCGTCTAGGTACCCCATTAGGACTTAGCGAGCGATTTCAGTCGTAAAGCTATCGTTACGAATGTCGAGACGGCCGCCCCTGAAATAATAATATGTCAGCTTTGTCTCTGGGATGACAACGCATCTGCGATGTTCCTGGTGTTGCAGATATCCATAGGCGGCGGTGACCACATACCATTAGGGGAACATAAAAAAACCGGCCAAGAGCGAGTCGGACTGGCGCACCGAGGGTTCCGTACCATAAAAACGTATGTTATTTAGAGATATCGTTTTATTTTTCCTGTAATCGTTACATAAACTTCTATCACATATAATAATTTCATATGTTTCTCTATGCAAACTTTGGAAATAAGGGTCTGGTATTTTTTTACAATTTTCGTCAAAAGTCGAAACTATTCTGCCTAAAATAAAAAGAACATGCGCCCCACAGCCCTAGTAGCCCCACTTCAAAATTGTAAGACCCCCTTTCAGTACGTTGCAAAAAAAAATCTTTCTTATTTGCAAAATAGTTGGGGAAACGTCATCTATAACTATTCCAAAATTTAAGTTGCTAGCACTATTAGTTCTTGAGATATCCAGCTGTGACAGACAGACTGAGTCGTACCATAAGGGTTCCTTTTTACCATTTTGGTACGGAACCCTAAAAATGGTGTTAGTTCTGAGCCTGCAGTCTCGACATAGATAGCGATCGTTTTACGACCGAATTCGCTCGCAAAGTCCTAGTGGGGTACCTATACAATCAAAATTGCTTGACAAGCATGTGATTTTTTCTTGTTTGTCATGCAATTTTGACCGTCTAAGGACGCCACTAGGACATTGCGATCGAATTCGGTCGTATAGCGATCGCTATCTATGTCGAGACTGCAAACCCTGACCTCATTAACACCTTCTGACGTCCAATCATTGGGATCTACGACTTACGTCATAGTGAGTGCTATGATATAGTACCACCACACATATTTCTGCCACCGAGCATTACTGTGTCGGTTTGAAGAGTATGGGTGCCGGTGCAGTTACAGGCACGTGACACATTGCAGCTCAGGTGTAGCTGATGCCCGCAGGCGGTGGTGGTCACATACCATCGGGTCGGTTGTCGACTTGTTTGCTATTCAATTTATTACTAAACTTACCTTCCCAACGAAGCCAGTTCCACCAGTGATGAAAATAGTCTTCCCGCCATAGAACTCAGAAACTGTCGGCGCCATTTTGTATTTCTGGAACATAGAGATAATGCAGCTTGATTCGGGATAACTCGCACTAAGTGTGGAGACTGTGACCACAGTCGACAAGATGAGCGAGCGGAGGGAACTCAGTTACGAGGCACCTATCCACAATATAAATACTAGTAACAAACATTTTGTTGTACCTTCAACAAGGCTCAAAAAAATAGGTGGCTCGTTCAGGTGTATACGCTTTTATAATAAACTTCCAAGTCACGTTCAAGATCTAAGCCTTAATAAATTAAAATCATTCATTAAAAGCAAGTTGTGTCAGAAAGCCTTTTATACCGTTAAATATTATATTGAGGATAAAAAGGTTTGGGATTGAGCTGCTCCGATTTCTCTTTTTTATTTTTGCATACTGAATGTTGACATGAATAATTATTAACTTTGTAAAGTATTCTATTATTTTATTTGTTTTGAATGTGAAGACTATGTGGGTATTTTTGTTAATTTTTTTTTTCTCTCAGTTATTTTTAATCATGGTCTGGCAGTTTGAGTAATTTATGCGGCCTACCCCAATGTCCTTTCTTTGGTATTGTTCGTCGAATCGTTGAGCTCCTTAAGTTCTGAGTTGAACTGCGCGATTACTGACAAATGCGTGCACTGATTGGACAGGTCCTCTCAATCTGTGTCGTTCTTTCCTCAAAAGACCATTTCAGACATTGGTGTCTACATGGTCTTCACACGAACTGGCCAAGATTATGTCTGGACTTTGAAAGAGACTGTGACCTCTGAGTTTGTTTCGGCCTTTCTTCTCAGAGTAGTCAGATAGAAAAGGCCGCCATCATCTAGTTTTCAAAAAACATGATTGACGTGTAAAAGTGTTTGAATAAACCTACTTCAATCAATCAATCTGCCTAGCCTTTTCCCAACTATGTTGGGGTCGGCTTCCAGTCTAACCGGATGCAGCTGAATACCAGTATTTTACATGGAGCGACTGCCTATCTGACCTCCACAACCCAATTACTGGGTAATACGATACCCCTTGGTAAGACTGGTTGTCAGACTTTCGGGCTTCTGACGACCCGTAACGACTGTCAAAGAGCCACGAATGACAGCCGGGACCAACGGCTTAACGTGCTTTCCGAGGCACGGACGAGTCTCGGTATGAAAAGATGGTCACCCATCTACAGATCGACCGCGGCAAGCGTAGCTTAACCTGATGGATCGACCCGTACGGCTGTTATTACTTAGCCACGAGCTCCTAATAAACCTACTTACAGAATTAAAATCATTTATCTTTTTCATTTATAACGTCCTATAAGGAATACGTCGAGTTACCTGTAACCCTACTATGACGTCCAGCGAGGAATACGTCGAGTTACCTGTAGCCCTACTATGACGTCCAGCGAGGAATACGTCGAGTTACCTGTAACCCTACTATGACGTCCAGCGAGGAATACGTCGAGTTACCAGTAACCCTACTATGACGTCCAGCGAGGAATACGTCGAGTTACCTGTAGCCCTACTATGACGTCCAGCGAGGAATACGTCGAGTTACCTGTAACCCTACTATGACGTCCAGCGAGGAATACGTCGAGTTACCAGTAACCCTACTATGACGTCCAGCGAGGAATACGTCGAGTTACCTGTAGCCCTACTATGACGTCCAGCGAGGAATACGTCGAGTTACCTGTAACCCTACTATGACGTCCAGCGAGGAATACGTCGAGTTACCTGTAGCCCTACTATGACGTCCAGCGAGGAATACGTCGAGTTACCTGTAGCCCTACTATGACGTCCAGCGAGGAATACGTCGAGTTACCTGTAACCCTACTATGACGTCCAGCGAGGAATACGTCGAGTTACCTGTAGCCCTACTATGACGTCCAGCGAGGAATACGTCGAGTTACCTGTAGCCCTACTATGACGTCCAGCGAGGAATACGTCGAGTTACCTGTAACCCTACTATGACGTCCAGCGAGGAATACGTCGAGTTACCTGTAGCCCTACTATGACGTCCAGCGAGGAATACGTCGAGTTACCTGTAGCCCTACTATGACGTCCAGCGAGGAATACGTCGAGTTACCTGTAACCCTACTATGACGTCCAGCGAGGAATACGTCGAGTTACCTGTAACCCTACTATGACGTCCAGCGAGGAATACGTCGAGTTACCTGTAACCCTACTATGACGTCCAGCGAGGAATACATCGAATTACCTGTAACCCTACTATGACGTCCAGCGAGGAATACATCGAATTACCTGTAACCCTACTATGACGTCCAGCGAGGAATACGTCGAGTTACCTGTAGCCCTACTATGACGTCCAGCGAGGAATACGTCGAGTTACCTGTAGCCCTACTATGACGTCCAGCGAGGAATACGTCGAGTTACCTGTAGCCCTACTATGACGTCCAGCGAGGAATACGTCGAGTTACCTGTAGCCCTACTATGACGTCCAGCGAGGAATACGTCGAGTTACCTGTAACCCTACTATGACGTCCAGCGAGGAATACATCGAATTACCTGTAAC
Organism: Dicycla oo; assembly: GCA_948252095.1. Classification (NCBI taxonomy): domain Eukaryota; kingdom Metazoa; phylum Arthropoda; class Insecta; order Lepidoptera; family Noctuidae; genus Dicycla; species Dicycla oo. Next base: position 18,816,635 of record OX411738.1, read on the forward strand.
CCTACTATGACGTCCAGCGAGGAATACGTCGAGTTACCTGTAACCCTACTATGACGTCCAGCGAGGAATACGTCGAGTTACCTGTAACCCTACTATGACGTCCAGCGAGGAATACGTCGAGTTACCTGTAACCCTACTATGACGTCCAGCGAGGAATACATCGAATTACCTGTAACCCTACTATGACGTCCAGCGAGGAATACGTCGAGTTACCTGTAACCCTACTATGACGTCCAGCGAGGAATACGTCGAGTTACCTGTAACCCTACTATGACGTCCAGCGAGGAATACGTCGAGTTACCTGTAACCCTACTATGACGTCCAGCGAGGAATACATCGAATTACCTGTAACCCTACTATGACGTCCAGCGAGGAATACGTCGAGTTACCTGTAACCCTACTATGACGTCCTACAAGGAATACCTCGAGTTACCTGTAACCCTACTATGACGTATGACGTACTGCGAGGAATATTTTGAGTTACCTGTAATTCTGTATACAGTTAGAGCTCGTCTAATTTAAAACTGCACGCCCCTCCACCAAAAATATACAAACATTTGAAATGTGTATGCAACAAGCAGTGGAGGGGCGTCCAATTTTAAATTAGAAGAGGTCTACTGGGTTGTAGTGGTCAGATAGACTCCATGTTATTTAGCTGGTTAGATATGAGCTCGCCCTGTTGGGAAAAAGCAAGGTAGATATATTGCACCATTCTTATAAAGGTGTTATAATACTCGTAGTTGTAGTGCTTATAATTTACCTATATTATTTGCCCGAGTGATTTAATGTATCAAAGACGCTAGTTATTAATTAATACAGTTGTTTGGTGTATAATTGGTTAACTGTTATCGAATTATAACGTAACTGTAACTAGTAAACCGACGTATTACGTTATTATAGCTGCTTGTGCAGATATTATATGAAATGGATCGATGCGTTGATTGAGCAGTGGCCAAACTACATAACCCTAACTAATATTATAAATGTGAAAGTAAGTTTGTCTGTTACCTTTTCACGCCTAAACCACTGAACCGATCATCATGAAATTTTGCATGTACGTTGTCACGTGTAACCACAAGAGGAGCTTGTGGCTAAGTAATAACAGCCGCACGGGTCGATCCATCAGGTTAAGCTACGCTTACCGGGGTTGGTCCGTAGATGGGTGACCATCTTTACATACCGAGACTCCTCCATGCCTCGGAAAGCATGTTAAGCCGTTGGTCCCGGCTGTCATTCGTGGATCTTTGACAGTCGTTACGGATCGTCAGAAGCCTGAAAATCTGACAATCAGGCTTACCAAGGGGTATCGTATTACCCAGTAACTGGGTTATGGAGGTCAGATAGGCAGTCGCTCCATGTAAAATACTGGTATACAGCTACATCCGGTTAGACTGGAAGCCAACCCCAACGTAGTTGGAAAAAGGCTAGGCAGATTGATTTTTTTGTTGTCACGTGTCGGACATCGGACGTAGGGTACCTTTCATCCCGAAAAAAAGTATTGAGGAAAACAACAATAACTTTCTTATGATAATAGATGGCGCCACGTGTCTTTCGAATTATGATAGAATTATATTATTATAGAAACTTTAGTAGTGTGTTACGAGTTTTTATTTTTATTTACTTAATACATTTTGTGAGTGTCGATAGACCGGTTTTTCATCCTCCTAACTATCCTAACTAATATTATCTATAAATAAGTGAGTTTGTTTCTTTGTTTGTTACGCTTTCACGCAAAACGGCAGAACGGATTCGGATGAAATTGGTACACGGGTAGGCCATGACCTGGAAAAGGACATAGGGTACTTTATATCCCAAAAGAAGAGCCCAAAAGAAATGTATTCGATCAATGACTAAAGCCCATCCATTACAAAGCTGTGTCCCAATCTTTAAACAATTAAAAATATTACCACTACCTTCTTTATATATATTCGAACTCTGTATTTTTGTACGGAAAAACTTAGATTTATTTCAATTGACAGACCAGCTGGCGTGGTTGGTTAAGATACCACCTATCACGCCGCAGGTCGTGGGTTCGATTCCCATCCAGGACAAACATGTCTGTTGCATGAACATGTCTGTTTGTTCTGAGTCTGGGTGTAATTGTCTATATAAGTATGTATTTACAAAAAAATAGTAGTATATGTAGTATATCAGTTATCTGGTTTCCATAGTACAAGCTCTGCTTAGTTTGGGACCAGATGACCGTGTGTGAAAATGTCCCAGGATATTATTATTAATTACACAATGATGTTGTAATAAGGAAAAGTCGAAATATCACACAACAAATCTTTTACCAAAGGTGGTTTAAATAGTGACATACATGATGTTTACGACGTCTCTGTAATAATATTGGGTTGTAGGGCTGGTTTCTATGTTCTTGGAGGATAATTTTATGTATGAATAACTGTCTTACTGTCAAAACCTCGCACAACTGGAACAGTGTAATAGTAGGAAAGCGCATCGGTTTGATCGTGCTAACCTTCAGTATAGCTCTCTGGGCGATCTCAACTGACTTTAGCGTGGTTTTGCAGATACCTCCCCAGGATGAAAGGCAGTAGGTAAGAAGTGACTGACACAGGGCCTGATATATTTGCTTAAGCAGTGCAGGGTCCGCGACATGTCGTAGGTTTTTAAATACATAAATTAATTTACGTACTCTATTATAAAGAGTTTTGACGTGTTCTTTAAAGTTGAGGTTTTTGTCGGTAATACCAAGGTTCTTTAGAGTACCGTGTTCCAGAGGTGAACATGCGCAACGATCCGCAGAATTGCACTCATGTGAAACAATTTGTAGGTCGCCGTGAATACCCATCGCCTGTCTAATGCTTAAACAAATATATTTAGTCTTATCTACGTTTAAAGTATGTTTTTCTGCAGCCAACCTCTAGACTTCATCCCAACTATCACCCGCAAACACCAACGCGGTGTCATCCGCGAAAGAGATAATTTCACCTTTGGTAAGTTTAAGACGAGTAAGCTCATTTATGTACACGAGGAAAAGGGCGGGCCTCAGTATACTTCCCTGAGGCACGCCGTGTGTAACTGGAAGGTGTGTACTTTTGTGTTTATCCACTCGGACGCACTGAGTTCGCCCAGAGAGGTAGCTTTTGAAAAGATCAAGCTGGGTGCCCCTGATACCCAGTGCCTCCAATTTGTTGAGTAAGAGAGAGACAGAAATCGTATCAAATGCCTTTGCCAGGTCAAGAAAAATAGAGAGACATTTTTTACCTTTGTCCAGATTAGAACTAATAAATTTAATAAGTTTATTCACTGCCTGCTCTGTAGATTTTCCGTGCCTAAACCCGTATTGGTTTACTGAAAGCAGATTATTTTTTTCGAGATATTTTACTAGACGGATGTTAATATTTTTTTCTAGAATTTTGGAAATGGCAATCAGTATAGATATCGGTCTGTAGTTGTTTATACGATTTCTGTCTCCGTTCTTATAGATTGGGCACACTTCTGATCGTTTTAGGGAATAGGGAAACACCAGTTTTTAAACAATCGTTGAAATTTTTTTCCAGAGGATGTACGAGAATGTCTTTATGTTGTTTTAGGAATCTACTGCTGATATTATCACATCCTGGTTCAATATTTGTTGTTAGACCCATGATAAGATGTCCAATCTCATATTTGTCTGTCTCAATTAAGCCGAAAGAAATGGGGACATTTAGTACTTTGTCTTGGGTGTTACCTAGTAATGGTAGATTCCGGAAATTAATATTTTGTTGACTGATTTTATCCGACAGTGAATTACCCACATTTATAAAATAGTTGTTTGTTTCGTGAATTGCTTGGTCAGGAGAAGATGATAGAGTTAGAAGACCTTTATGGTGTTGTTTTGTTTTTGTTGTGTGTGTGATGTTTTTGATGACTTTCCATATTTTTTTAACTTCGTTATCCGGATCAATGCTTGCCCTTTTGTGTAGTTGGTCTCCGTTCCGCATGCAACGTAGTAGTCCTGGAGCTATCCAGGGCTTAATGATTTTTTGGCGTCTAGAAAGTGTTACGATTTTCGTATTCTTTTCTATTACTTTTTGTAAGCATTGTGTTAGGTAATTTAGACTAGTGTTAGGATTTCCTGTTTCATAAATGGGATCAAAATGAATATGTGAAATGTCTTGTGCTAATGCTTTATCGTTAATGATGGCTTTCGTTGTAGTTGCATGTCGCCGTGGTTTTTTAAAATTTAACCAAAATAAGACAGGATGGTGGTCTGTTAATGATGCATTAGGGACTATGGTGTTGGAGGAGGCTTTAGTTTTTATAAGGATATGGTCTAGGCATGTTTGCCGGGCGCTGCGTGTAACTAAAGTGTGCGCTGGCAGTAGACCGTGCGACGCAGCTAAGGTTAGATAGCGTTCCCCTTCAGATTTAATTTTGTTAGAGTTAATTGCTATATTCAAGTCCCCTATAACAACGATGTGCTCGAAGTAAGACACTGATTGTAACATATTATCCAACGACAAGAGCAACGGCTCCAATTTAGTGTAGGAAGGCGATCTGTAAAGGGCCATTATTGCAATTTGTTTTCCAATGGTGGCTAGGAGGCAGTTACTTTCATGTAATTCAGGTTCTATTATAGTTAAGTTAATGTTTTCTTTGTAGTAGATAACTACTCCGTCATTTTGTATGAGATTTGCATTTCTTGCTACATGAGGGTAGCCAGATAGGTGAGGGATTAATGTTGCACTTTTTAGCCAAATGAGTATATCGCATTTCATTTTAAGTCTTTGTAGTAAGACCTCCAAGCCGGGCAGATTTCGGTTTATGCTTCGTATATTTTGTGTCAATATAATTAGGTTGTCCGTAATAGAAGTAATAATATTTTGAAAATCCTCTAGGTCCGCAGTTTGTGAGTGAGATACGGATAACTAGTCAATATTTTCAGATAAATTAGTTACGTGATCGAATGATTAACAAGAGAGTAGGTATAGACAGGATTTATGGTCACGGTAGGTACAACGATTATGGAAAGAGTTTGTATGTAAATAGTTAAACAGTGTTTGTGAGTATGTTTTAGGTGTAAAGTGTTTGAGATTGTAATTTGATGAGTAAGTAAGTTGTGTAATCGAAGTATGTGTGAAAAATAGGTTGTGTGTATTTGTGAGATAGTGTTCAGTTGGGCTGTGGTTATGATTGGGGAATGTTTTAAGTGATTATGGGTTTCCTTGAATAAGTGTGAGAGGTTCGTGTGGATGTTGAGTTGTACTTTGTAAATGTAGAAATTATCCATAGATTCAAACTTAAACTTAAAATTAACATGCAATCTTAAAGTTAGTGTAATAATAAGATAAAGTATGTATTCTAGAGATACAATTAGTCACAGCGGTTTAACATTATTGCGTATTTTTTCTAAATCAGCATCGTTATTTATCCGGATATGTGAGGATTCTTCGTTATTTTTTAGGTAGACAATACTATTTGCTGTCTAGCAAAAGCTATACCCATGACTTTTCCGGAATTGACGGGCTAAGTAATACAGTCTCTGGGTTTTACGAGTGAGGGCCTCTGATATGTATATTGGTTTTTGACTATAATTTGGGTTTAAGTGGGTCGTGTTTAATTTGATGCCTTTTTGTTTAATTTTGTTGAACGTTTTTACTGATTTGAGGACTTTTTCTTTCATCAGCACCGTAGTGAACTCGACTACGATGGGGTCTGAAGAATCTTTTGTTTTGAACCTGTATATATCTTTTATATTACTGGTGCTAATATCTGCATTTAGTATTTCTCCCAATTTAGAAATCTCACTAACGAGAATATCCTTAGTTTCTCCATTTTGTTTTAGTATGTTTCGAATTTCTATCGCAACCCCACGAGTTTTCCGTTCTAATGTTTCCAGTTTGTCCTCCAGTTCTCTAATAATTAATTTGTCTGACTGTCTTTCTTTCTCAAGGTAAGCTATTTTCGAAAAAAACTCGTCATATTAGGTTGGGGAAAAAGTCTTTTCGCATTATAGTATGTATGAACTTGTAATAAAATCTCTTTGGCTATACTATTTGTATCTGGCTGGTTTTGGTATCATTGAAAGTTTAAATTTTAAAGAACATAATTCCAAATTCAAATTAGGAAAATGTGTGATTTTCATTTGTTTTTCGTACCGTCAAGATGAGTGAATCTAATGAAGAAATTCGATACATTTTAAAATTTTACTACAAAAAAGGTAAAAATGCAACGCAAGCCGCGAAAAAAATGTGCGATGTTTATGGACCTAGTGTAGTGTCTGTGAGAGTAGCACAAATTTGGTTTAAGTGTTTTCAATCCGGAAATTTTGATGTCAAAGATGCACGTCGATCTGGTCGCCCTATTACGGATAAAATGGATGCCATTTTTGAAAAAGTGGAGCAAGATCTACATATCAGTAGTTACGACGTAGCTGAAGAACTGGAAATTGACCACAAAACAGTTTTGGCGCATTTGAAAAAAACTGGGTACACAAAAAAGCTCGACATTTGGGTACCTCACGAGCTCACTGAAAGAAACCTAATGAACCGTGTACTCATTTGTGATTCTTTATTACGACGTAATGAAACCGAACCATTTTTGAAGAAGCTGATAACTGGTGATGAAAAGTGGATCACGTATGACAAGAACGTGCAAAAGGTCGTGGTCAAAGGCCGGTCAGGCTTCACAGACTGTGGCGAAACCCAGGTTAACTCGCAACAAGGTGATGCTGTGTGTGTGGTGGGATTGGAATGGCATTATTCATTATGAGCTGTTACCACCAGGCAGGACCATCGATTCTGAACTCTACTGCGAACAACTGATGAGATTAAAGCAAGAAGTTGAGAGAAAGCGGCCGGAATTAATCAACAGAAGGGGTGTGGTTTTTCATCATGATAACGCTAGACCTCACACATCTTTAGCCACTCAGCAAAAATTAAGAGAGTTTGGCTGGGAGGTGTTACTGCATCCGCCGTATAGTCCTGACCTTGCACCTTCAGATTTCCACCTGTTTAGGTCTCTTCAGAATTCTTTAGGCAGTGTCAGGTTAATATCACGAGAGGACTGCCAAAACCACTTGTCGCGGTATTTTGACCAGAAGTCCCAAAATTTCTATAGCAATGGGATCATGTCCCTACCTACAAGATGGCAAAAAGTTATAGAACAAAATGGTACTTTAGTTAAATGTAAATAAACTATATTAAAAAATGTTTTGAATTTTCTTAAAAAATGCGAAGAAACTTTTTCCCCAACCTATTATTTATTTGACATTAGTTCTATACTTGCTTTTTTTTTTTAATCAATCAATCATTTATTGCATTCCACAATGTATTTGCTTTGGTGGTAGGTAACATTTGTTGTAACAATTATGGACCGTGTTGGGCACAGCAATAGAAAATTTAGCGGAAGAAGACTTATTTATACATGCAAACCAACGAATAACAAGTTATTAAGTATAATTTATGGTAACATTTTATTAATTATTAATTTAATCTAAGATTTTTGTCAATTTATATTATTAAGTCAGTTCTATACCTATAGATTTGTCAGTCAAATATTCATTTATGCTATAATAAGACTTGCGTAGTAATATTTTTTTTAAATTTATTTGTAAAAACAGAAATATTTTCCTCGTTTCTGAGTACGTCAGGTAGTTTATTATACATTTTTATCGACATAACCAGTGGACTAGCAGAGTGCATTATGTCGGTAGGTTTAATCGTGTTTTTGATTAAGCTGATATAAATATTAGTCTTCTAATTCTCTTTTGTATTCATTTAATTTACTGTACTTTCTCAAACTTATATAATAGTAAACACTGGCATCATGTTTGTATGTGAATGTAAGTACTTACCTGCACTACGTAAATCTAAGTTGCGGCAGAGTGGAGTGTATTTATTTGCTTAAATGGACACTTCTATCACTAGCTATGTAGTACATATAAATCTTATTAAAGAAAATAAAATATTTGTATTTGTATTTATTTGTACCTTTTTTGTATTTTGATACCAATTTCTAAATTATACGTGTGTTCAAGTGGCAAAATACCTCTTTTTTATGAGTAGCGATAAACCAGTGAAAGTGATTTGAAGTCGAGCCCAAAATAGTTGGGGAAAGGCTAGGCAGCTCGCCCAGCTACTGTAGCATTTGCTGTGAGTTTTATGACCCTGTAACAGCATGTAACGGAAGAAATAGGATTTTCTTTAGTTTATCATCATCTTGCCTTTTCCGAACCATGTTGGGATTGGCTTCCAGTCTAACCGGATGTAGCTGAATAATACCAGTATTTTACATGGAGCAACTGCCTGTCTGACCTACCAGTTACTGTGTAACATGATATCCCTCGGTATGATTGGTTGTTAGACTTTTGGGCTTTTGACTACCAGTACATAACGAAAGTCATAGATTTTCAAATGACAGCCGAGACCAACGGTTTAACGTGCTTTCCGAGGCACGGAGGGGTCTCGATATGTTATGGACGGTCACCCATCCACGGACCGACTACGGCAATCGTAGCTTAACCTTCGATCAACCCGTGCGGCTGATCGAAGTTTTAGACACGAGCCTCTCTCCCCCACCCTTTAACAGCATGTAAAAGGCGAAACTGTCGAGCTTGTGGCTAAGTAATAACAGCCGCACGGGTCGATCCATCAGGTTAAGCTACGCTTGCCGAGGTTGGTCTGTGGATGGGTGACCATCTTTGCATACCGAGACTCCTCCGTGCCTCGGAAAGCACGTTAAGCCGTTGGTCCCGGCTGTCATTCGTGGATCTCTGACAGTCGTTACGGGTCGTCAGAAGCCCGAAAGTCTGATAACCAGTCTTACCAAGGGGTATCGTATTACCCAGTAACTGGGTTGTGGAGGTCAGATAGGCAGTCGCTCCATGTAAAACACTGGTATTCAGCTGCATCCGGTTAGACTGGAAGCCGACCCTAACATAGTTGGGAAAAAGGCTAGGCAGATTGAAAAGGCGAAACTGGATTTTCACTAGTGAAAAATCAAATATGTCACGAGCAGGAGCCGTGGGCAAAAGCTTGTCAAGGACAACACCAATACACAAAAAAAAACCGATTATGTAATGAGTTGTCACCTTCTAAAGTGAAATTGGTTACGATTAGAGTTACGACTTTTTGACTGTTTACTTAAAAAATTTGCAAGTGAGCATTGCATGTTCCTAGGCACAGTTTTACGATCCAGTAGCTAGGTATATACATACATACATACTGTGCAGGATCAGGTTTGTTCGTCCAAAATGAAGCGACTTTGAAGTTTTAACAGTTGTGTATTGAAAATAAACGTTTAGGATTACAGTACATAGTTGTTCGTAGCGGTTGGCGGTTCGCAAGAGAAGACAATAGGTTTTTGACGGAGGCGCGAGTGAAATGAGACCGAATAAGTGACCGGAGCGACCTAAAGAATGACCGGATTGATGGCGATCTTCTCCCGTTCAACGGTAGATGGCACCCACGCCGCATCCGTCTGCTGTTGCGTCTTTCGTGTAAGATGGCGTGGACATGCCCCCGGCCTTGGAAGCCCAGCTTTCAAAAGTGATTACGGAGTTAGGCGTCGTCGCTTACTGGTTGCAGTGGCAGCGGACAAATCTTGGAGAAGGCTCGTCGAATTGTTCCAGTACTTGTGTAGATGTCCGCTACTCGAGCCACGCCGTCTTTTCCAGGAAATATACGTGTAATACGACCTAACCGCCACTTTAACGGCGGTAGGTTGTCATCTTTTATCAGGACAAGGCTGCCCAGTGTGATGTCATCCTGCTCAGTCTTCCACTTGGTTCGCAGTTGCAGCTCCGACACGTATTCTGTGGACCAACGTCGCCAAAAGTGCTGCCGAAGTTGTTCGATTCGTTCGTAGCGTGTCAACTTCGAAGTCCGCTTGTCTGTGACGTCTTCAGAAGGTGGTGCTGTCAACGGCCGGCCAATAAGGAAATGGGAAGGGGTAAGAGGAGTAAGGTCGGAAGGATCTGAGGATAAAGGTGAGATTGGACGGGAATTTAGGACGGCTTCGATTTGTGTCAAAGCTGTGCAAAATTCCTCGTAAGTTAATCGCGCATTACCTACTATGCGCCTCAGGTGATACTTGCACGAGCGTACCCCACTCTCCCATAGACCGCCAAAGTGTGGAGAATAAGGAGGAATAAATAGAAATTGAACGTTATTGTCTGAAGCATAATTAACAATAGTTTCTGAAGCTTTTTCTAAAAATAAAGGAAATTCTTTCTCTGCGTCAACGAAATTCTTGCCATTATCCGAATAAATCACGGAAGGTTTACCTCGCCTACTAATAAAACGTTTTAATGCTAAAATATAATCATTTGAAGAGAGACTTGTAACAAGTTCCAAATGCATAGCTCGTGTCGTGAAGCAAATAAATAAACATATGTACGCTTTTGCCAATCTTGAACCTCTGCCTTTTCGATTTAATATAAACACTGGCCCCGCATAATCAACACCCGTTCGCATAAATGGGAAGCCAGGCTCCAAGCGTTCAGGTGGTAAGTTACCCATGATAGGTGTTAATGTCTTTCCTCGAATACGTGTACACTTCACGCACTCATGCACTATTTTTCTTGCTAAGTTTCTAGCATTTATTGGCCACCAACATTCACGCACCGTAGCTAAAAGAAGTTGAGGACCCGCATGTAATAATCGTATATGTTCATACCTAAATAAACTAATAGTGAAAGGATGTTTACTGCACAATAAAACCGGATGTTTTTTGTCGTAAGTAAAACTAGACGAATTGAATAGTCTTCCACCAACACGAATTATTTTATGTTCATCCATAAAAACGTTAAGACTAGAAACCTTATTATATTGTTTACAAGTTCGTTTAATAGGAACATTGCTAACTAAATCATTGTAAACATCTGGAAATGATTTTATTTACACCAACGTAATGAGCATTCTTTGTGCGGCATTCAGTTCGCTTACTGATAAGGAACCGGTTCGACGGCTGCCTTTAGCAGTCGACTTGATGCGTGTATTATCTATAAATCTAAGTATGTACGCACCTATCCGTTTAAGTTTAGAAAATGAAGCATATTTTTCAAAGTTTATTAAATCTTCGCATTGTACAGAAGGTAAACATGTTTGTTTACATTTTAAATCTGGTAAATTACGAACATCTGTATTATCGCATTCAATCTGATCGAAACAATGTAAATTGTTACGTAAATAAGACGGACCGTGCCACCACAAATCACAATCTTTTAATAAATCTAAACTATCACCTCTCGACAATAGATCAGCTGGGTTGTCTTTGCTACTTACATGTAACCATACCGAGTCGCCCGTGAGGTCATTGATCTCGGTCACTCGATTTTGTACAAATGTTTTTAGTAAATGTGGTGACATTTTAATCCAACCCATGACTATTGTAGAATCTGTCCAGAAATATATTTTACTAAACTGTAATCTAAGAGACTCAATGATTTTTTTGTATAATTTAGCTCCTATTAAGGCACCACATAGTTCTAAACGAGGAATACTTATAGCCTTTAGAGGTGCAACCTTACTTTTGGCACACAACAAACGCACGGTTACGTCAGAGTTATTACTATAAGTACGTAAATAAGCACACGCACCGAATGCGTCTTGAGACGCGTCGGTAAATATATGAAGTTCTGTATATTGAGTGTGATCACCTTTCACGTGACGTGGAATGCGAATGTCTTTTAAATATCTTAACGAAAAATTAAAATGTTTCCAAGTGTCAACAATATCCCTAGAAACCGGAGTATCCCAGTCAATTTTACTTAACCATAATTTTTGTAAAATAATTTTTGAAATTATGACTGCAGGAGAAAGAAGACCTAATGGGTCGTATATTTGTGATATAACTGATAACATTACACGTTTAGTTAAATCCGACTCGTTATCATTGTAATTAATATTCGTAACAAAATGCAGTTCATCACTAGTGTTGTGCCAACCTAATCCGAGTGTTTTACTTTGCGCATGCTCGCCTATAAAATGTTCTGTGGATTTATCTTGAGATACGTCTAAATTAAATGTCCACTTGCGCAAAGGAAAACACCCTGACTGTAGTACTTCTGAAGTTTTCTGACAAACTTGAATTAAATTATCGAAATCATCATCACCAGTGATAAGATCGTCTACGAAAATGTCTTGAGTGATGACGCGAGCGATGACGTCGTCATCACACTCTAACGCTAACTGTCTGATACATCGCATACTTAAAAACGGAGCTGACGCAGTTCCGTAAGTAACCGTATTAAGTTGGTAGGTATCCAATGGATCCGAGGGATTATCGCGCCACAATATTAACTGTAATAATCTTTGATCAGACTGGAGAAGAACCTGACGAAACATCTTCTCCACGTCTGCACATGCTACGTATTTATATTGTCTGAATCGCAACAAAATAGAAAAAATATCATTTTGTAACGCGGGTCCCGGAAACTGAATATCGTTTAATGATTTGTTCGAGCTAGTGACAGCACTAGCGTCGAACACTACGCGTAATTTGGTAGTCGTACTACTCTCCCTAATAACTCCATGGTGTGGAAGATAATAGTTAGGTTGACTACAAGTAGCTAACTTCGACATGTGACCTAAGTCACTATATTCTCGCATAAAGTTAGTGTACATTCGTTTAAATTCCGGTAAACGTTCAAGTTTACGTTCTAATGATAGAAATCGTTTCTTCGCTAACGTATAAGAATCACCCAGTGTGTCTGGTGCCTCTCTTAGCGGTATACGAACCGTAAATCTACCATTTTCTTCGCGTTTAGTCGTATTATTAAATAATTCCTCACACATACGTTCATCATCTGTCAGAATTACACCTGGTGATGAAGGAATATTCTCAATTTCCCAGAATAACCGGAGCTGCTTATCAATGTCCTGACTGAAGTGACAATGAACGTGACTAGGTTTCGAGTTCCTAACAAACACAGGACCGGACAACAACCATCCTAATTTCGAATTTTGTAAGAATGGTCCACTAGGTAAACGTATTTTATCGGTTTCTAAAAGATCCCAAAATCTATCTGCTCCTATCAGCAAATCAATCTCTGAACTGACGTTAAACGTAGGATCTGCTAATTGTAGGAAATCAGGAATACGTATATGACCAGCTTCTATGTTCATCGTAGGCAAACTGGACGTTATGCATGGCAAGACAATACATCTAAGCTTGGTATAATAATCGTTTACTTTTGATCGAATTGATAAATCGCATAAATGGCACGACTGTGCGACAGATTGTCCACGCATTTATTCGTTTAGTTAGACAATTTCTCCGTAATAAAACAGTTCTGGCTTCCACTATCTAAAAGCGCACGAGCTGTATGATAAACATTATTATTATCCGCTACTTCCACTAACGCCGTGGAAAGTAAAACTGTATTTATCAATTTAAAATCACTACTTGTTTTATCGCATACAACAGTGTTATTCGAATTACTAGGCAGCGCAGTCGTCGTAGTGTGTGTAATGTTCGCCTCTCCGCGCGACTCACCACGTACACACGCGCTGTTACTAACACTTTGATTATAATAATCTTCTAAATGTAACAAACTATTATGTTTGCGTTGGCATTGCTTGCACGGTCCGAAAATACAGTCGTCTAACGTATGACCCGTTCGCAGACAATTCCAACACAACTTCTTCTCAGTAACAACTTTCATTCTATCCTTAACAGACATGTTAAGGAATGTTATGCACGTGTATAACGCATGACCTTGATTGCACAAAACACAATTAGGTAAATCTTTTTTAAAACTATTATTACGATAGTTGTTACGAGTAGTTTTGATAGATGAATAACTATGCACGCGGTTTGTACTTCGTTTATCACTTGTATGTTGATGCTTATAATCACTTTGTTGAGGCAATTCTTTTGACTTTACGTGGTTTGCACTAATCATTTCTAATGTATCTGAACGGTTTCTGAGGAATGATATTAAGTCGTTTAATTTGACCTTATCGCGTGACCCTAAAGACATGGCACCTATGTGGTTCTCCCACTCCCGTTCCGTGGAAGGATCAAGCTTATTAACGATTAAATAAATAAGTAAAGTGTCCCAATTGACTGTGGGTTCATCGAGTGACGTCAGAGCGCATAAATTACGTAGAACGGTATAAATTAATTTCCGAATTTGTGATGGTGATTCCTGTTTCAACGGAGGAATACTGTATAAGGCTTTGACGTGATTATTAACTAACAACCTATCATTATGATAGCGGTTTTCTAATAACTCCCAGGCGTGAATGTAATTGGCAGGACTGAACTCTAAGGAACTTATAACCTGTAACGCACTTCCGCTCAGAGACGACCGTAAATAATGAAATTTTTGTATTTCATCTAAATCGGAACGGTTGTGGATCATAGATCACTAATAAAGATGATATGGCTAGAAAGGGGGTGACTACTGAGATGACGGCTGATAGAGATGTATGGAAGAAGAAGACATGCTGCGCCGATCACTAATAAAGATGATATGGCTAGAAAGGGGGTGACTACTAAGATGACGGCTGATAGAGATGTATGGAAGAAGAAGACATGCTGCGCCGATCACTAATAAAGATGATATGGCTAGAAAGGGGGTGACTACTGAGATGACGGCTGATAGAGATGTATGGAAGAAGGAGACATGCTGCGCCGACCACTAATAAATTGAGATAAGATTGGGGAAATGATGTGTTCCTATAGAAAAACTGAATAGATGACACATTGCCTTACCTGGGAATCAAACTCAGGAGCCCAAGCAGTCGCGCTTGTGATTACTAGACCAACAAGGCAGACATTGTGGAGACTATTGTTAGTAATCTGATCTGAGTCATCATCTGCGTGCCTTGTTGTTGTTGTGTTCACTAAACATGTGACCAGGGGCCCGGGGCCCCAAAGCTAACTGGGGCCCCCTGTCCAGCAATGAAGGTCGAAATATTTAGCACGCTGCCTCGAAAAGTTTTAAATAGGTTTTCTTTTGATACAGAATTAAATAGATACCTTGTCGACAATAGAAAAGCTAGAGCATCAGACGAATAAATCAAATGGTAGAGTGAGCGAAGCGAGCTCGAAAATGTTAGCATAACACCCCGTTACGCATAGGTATGTTTTTATTTTGACTATTCGTACCTAAATGGGATTTATTTTATTACTTACGCAGAGAAGATTGAGGAAAAGAAAATGTAGGTTGCAAAAGCGACCGAAGCGAGCTCGAAAATTTTAGCATGCGTAGGGGGCCCCAAACTACAAACTGCCTTTTATTTATTAAACATATTTTGGTCTTGTTTGAGATTTGATTAAAAAATATTTCTCGAGTTTAGGGGGCTTCTCAGGACCGGGGGCTCGGGGTGGACCGCACCTTCCGCCCACCCCTTAGTCCGCTAGTGCCGTTTCCCGACTATGTTGAGGTCGGCTTCCAATCTAACCTGATGCAGCTGAATACCAGTACTTTACAAAACGCACACTCATCCTATCTGATCTAACCAGTTATTGGATAACACGAATACACGATACCGCTTGGTGAGATAATAATATCGTCTGACCAATATTGTTTTAATTTGTTATGTTATTTTTAATTGTCTATTTGGAGCCTCACTTAATATTAATGACGTCGCAACTGTGTAAATTAATTTAAATTAAATTTCTCTATTCATACATCAACTACATACACACTACAACGTATATGTATCAACGTTTTGCATGGATAACGTTATTTACATAAATAAATAATGAATTTTCGTGAAACAATGAATGGATTTAATTATAAGTGCATGTTACAGTTCAAGCTATTTAATGGATAGTCTATGTATGGGTCCGCAGGGGTCAACAAAATTTAAAACAACTCAAAACTCCCATAATTTTTAGTACAATCAACCGCTCAAAGCGGTGAAGGTAAACATTGTAAAGAAACCAGCATGTCATAGAACTAAACATTCATTTTTTTTGCATAACACAGGTTTACGAGTATAAGATGTTACAAAATATTAGAATTGGTAAACTATATTTAACTGGAGTCTAAAGTCCAGTTTAACGGGATGCAGCTTAATACCAATACTTTAAATGGAGCGACTGCCTATCTGGACTCAACAATCCAGTTACTGGGTTACACGATACCCCTTGGTAAGACTGGTTGTCCGACTTTTGTACTCTACTACTAGGTACTGGTCACAGAGAAGAGAGAGAGTGCACTCTCTCTTCTCTCACTCTCATAATTTGAGGGGACGGCAATCCGACACTCGCGGAGAGAGATCAGGCGCTGGCAGTACGTACTTGTGCACTAATTATCTCCCGCGCCAAAGGCTAGTCGCCGAGCCGCTGAGATTGGCCGCCATGGCTTAAATTCGGTCTGGAGAATTATTATTATTTTTTTTGAACTGAAAACTCTTTAGCACTTTGCGCTCTGTCTGATATATGAACAAAACTGTATCGTCACGCTTTCGTACTCCAGTCGTAAGATTTCACTTGTATCGTGTGTTCATATGGATACACCGTTTTTTTGTTACTATTGGTCAAATCTTTGCTGCCTTTTCGACAGCAGCATTGCTATCAGTGGCATATCATGGCCGATGGTCGTGTAATTTCTAATCGTCAGCCGGTTGATTGATGAAATTCACAGGAAATTAAAGCAGTGTATATCTAATTATTGATTGCAGCGGACGTTGAGAAAGTGTTTTTGTTAACAAATATAAATAAGTGCTGTTCAATTATGTATGAACCTTTTTTGTTGAGGCCTGAAATTGTGAGGGAGTAAGGAAGTTCTGTGTGATTTACTCATATCCTGTTTAGAATGACGTGTCTGTGCTGTGGTTGCAAGCGCGGGATCTTGGGTTCGATTCCCGGTTATGGCAGTGTTATTGGGTTTTTTCTTAAGGAACATCTCAGTGTATTTGTGCCCGGTTGATGAAACGTGGGTCTGGCTATTTACTAGTAATGCAATCTTCATTGTTGATAAAAAAATGTGATCGTTTTCCAGTCTAACCAAATAAAAAATATCAGTACTCGGTATATAAATTATGTAAATATTATGATAATAATATTTATTTTGTTAATTAAATTAATGAATACACCTTTTAAGTCAATAAACGATAATTATTTATTAACCTGTGTGATTGTCTCTTAGGGGGCAAAACCTGCAATCGGCGGCGGCGATCTCTCGCGCCCGGCCCTAGTACAGGCCATGGTACGGAGCGAGAGTGCATGGGAAGCCGTCACCTCCTTCTGCGAAGCTGTAATGTTCGCGAAGGAAGAGGATGAACGCGTGAGGGAGAGGCAATCTTTGCGCCCTCACGCCCCTAATCGCCGCAGGAGACGCCCTGGGCGTTGGGAATCGTTAGCCGATTTCCGGCCACCGTAGGCGCGGGCTTGCGGATGGCGAGCAATGGATAGCTCGCCGTCCGGTAAGGACCAGGCCCGGGTCGACGGCGCGTTGTGTTCCACGCGCGCCTCAAAGAGATGTCAGCACTAGCTGAAGGGGTCCGCGAGGGCCGATGCCCGCCAGGGTTGCGGGTTGTTCGAAATAGTTACCGTGGCCCTGGCACAGGCAACTGAAGGAACACGGGTGGGTTTTAGTCAGTAGATGTCTGACACGCCCTCCCGCTCCACCCAGAGCGGGAGAAGTTATTTGATGATTTACCATCCAAAAAAAACGAAAAAAGGTGGTAAAACCTAAATAAAATAATTTAAAGAAAGAATTTGTTTGATCACCACGTTTCTTCATTGCTTCTGACGTTTTCAGGGTTTCTACTCTCATTTCAGAGTAGCTGTCCAGACAGGGTTTTCTGGGATTTCCCAAGATTTTCTTTCTTTTTCGTTAGGGCTTTCACTCGATCATTTGAGATTCGAGGGTCTTGTGGCTAAAGTAAAATAGCCGCACGGGTCGATCGATCAGGTTAAGCTACGCTTGCCGCAGTTGGTCTGTGGATGAGTGACCATTTTTATATTATATACCAAGGCCTTACAAAGTACATTAAGCCGTTAGTCCCGGTTGTCATTCGTGTATCTTTGACAGTCGTTACGCGTCGTCAGAAGCCCGAAAGTCTGACAACCGCTTGTCTTACCAAGAGGTATTGTATTAACCAGTAACTGGGTTGTGGAGGTCAGATAGGCAGTCGCTCCATGTAAAATATTGGTTTTCACCTGCATCCGGTTAGATTGGAAGCCGAGCCAAATATAGTCGGGAAAAGGCTATACAGATAATAACTCGAAAATTTCAGGGTATCCGTACTTTACCTACTATGTTTTCAGGGTTGCCACTGGATGTTTTCAATGTTTTCAAACGGTATTGTCAGGGTTTGCACGATCTTTCAGGTTACTGATCGATGTGTTTACACGATGCTTACGGTTTTCACAAGTTGTCTATATCATAATCAATTGTGTTTTAGGATGATTTTGTGGTAGGTAAAGGATCACATAATATCATTGAATGCATCGTTGATCTTGTGGTCGAGAACTCCAGTAGGGCATTTTATTGGGCTTTAAAAAAAGTTTGGGTTCACAGAGATGCGTCATATACAACTGGTATGTACAGACGCCAGCAGGTCAACCTACCCGAAACTGTCAGATTTTCCCAATCAACCTTGAACCTAATGCTTTAGCAATAAAGTCGAAAATCTATTAAAGAAATCTGACAGATTCTAGTAGCTTGATGTGCTGGCGTCTGTACATCTCGGCAAGCATAGTGTGAGACGCCTCCTCAGCTATGCTAGATGGACTGACGATCTTAAAAGGTGGCTGGGACTGACTGAATGCGGAAGGCGGAGTACAGGGTGTTGTGGGTAGCCTGGGAGCGGCCTAAGTCCAGCTGTGGAGTGCGATAGGCTCAGCTGATAGACATCTCTGCCTACTCTCTCATTAACGTCAACTGCAAGCGTGATGCATATCTTTGGAAAATACGACTAAAACACATTTTATTAAGATAAAACATCTTTTAAATATAAAAAATCAAATTAATAAAACTTTAATTAATATAGGTACATGACCAGCGAAACTAGTTCTTACAAAATTATTAATTTAACAAAGTAGGTAATAAAATGAAACAAGCTGTGCGCCCGATGCGATGGGTCCCATCAGCAAACATGACGAACTTCCATACAAACAAACTGTGCGCCCGATGCGTTCTGTCCCATCAGCAACAATGACGAACTTCCATACAAACAAACTGTGCGTCCGATGCGTTGGGTCCCATCAGCAAACATGACGAACTTCCATACAAAAAAACTGTGCGCCCGATGCGATGGGTCCCATCAGCAAACATAACGAACTTCCATACAAACAAGCTGTGCGCCCGATGCGATGGGTCCCATCAGCAAACACAACGAACTTCCATACAAACAAACTGTGCGCCCGATGCGATGGGTCCCATCAGCAAACATGACGAACTTCCATACAAACAAACTGTGCGCCCGATGCGAAGGGTCCCATCAGCAAACATAACGAACGTCCATACAAACAAACTGTGCGCCCGATGCGATGGGTCCCATCAGCAAACATAACGAACTTCCATACAAACAAACTGTGCGCCCGATGCGATGGGTCCCATCAGCAAACATAACGAACTTCCATACAAACAAACTGTGCGCCCGATGCGATGGGTCCCATCTGCAAACATGACGAACTTCCATACAAACAAACTGTGCGCCCAATGCGATGGGTGCCATCAGCAAACATGACGAACTTCCATACAAACAAACTGTGCGCCCGATGCGATGGGTCCCATCTGCAAACATGACGAACTTCCATACAAACAAACTGTGCGCCCAATGCGATGGGTGCCATCAGCAAACATAACGAACTTCCATACAAACAAACTGTGCGCCCGATGCGATGGGTCCCATCAGCAAACATGACGAACTTCCATACAAACAAACTGTGCGCCCGATGCGATGGGTCCCATCAGCAAACATAACGAACTTCCATACAAACAAGCTGTGCGCCCGATGCGATGGGTCCCATCAGCAAACACAACGAACTTCCATACAAACAAACTGTGCGCCCGATGCGATGGGTCCCATCAGCAAACATAACGAACTTCCATACAAACAAACTGTGCGCCCGATGCGATGGGTCCCATCAGCAAACATGACGAACTTCCATACAAACAAACTGTGCGCCCGATGCGATGGGTCCCATCAGCAAACATGACGAACTTCCATACAAACAAACTGTGCGCCCGATGCGATGGGTTCCATCAGCAAACATAACGAACTTCCATACAAACAAACTGTGCGCCCGATGTGATGGGTCCCATCAGCAAACATAACGAACTTCCATACAAACAAACTGTGCGCCCGATGCGATGGGTCCCATCAGCAAACATAACGAACTTCCATACAAACAAGCTGTGCGCCCGATGCGATGGGTATCCCCTGCTTCCTGTGTGTGTGTGTGTGTTTGATTAACCCCTTTAGGGTATGAATTTTCAAAAATGTGTCCATAGTGCTCATTTTTGTTATATAAGGAACTCTTGCGCAAAAAGAGAATGACCAAATAACTTTGTGATTTTTTTTTTTTTTTATAAATGGCATCTCGTAGTTGACCTAGAGAGGTCGTGACTACTTAACCGGACTATCCTGTGGCTGCCTTAAGAAGACTCAAAGCCTCCAACCAGGGGCATAAAACTTACAGACTAAGCGACTACACGCTAAGGGCTCCCCCTGTGGGGAACGGGCCTCGGCTTAGGGCGTCGCTGGGGGGAGGACAGCAAGATGGGACAGGCTGGATCAGATTAACTTTGTGAAGTGGCGCAGTTGTTTTTATACCGCGGCCATCGTTGAAACCTAAAGCTCATTTCAGACTACGCTATAATATAATAGCATATAGTTCATAGCACAACAATATCGCTCGCCATACATTTATTTAGAACACATTCACACTTTGCTATGTATGTATCGTCGGTTTGGAGGGCAATAGAGCTAAGCCACAATAACGTGTTGAGAAAGAGCCATAGTTTATAGTAGTCAATAAATCTAACAGATATCATGACTGTAAGTAAGTTTTTATCAAATTTGCCTATAAACTTTATTGTCGTTTCAATAAGAGTCAAATATTCTAAGATAATTAAACGTTTGTAACTCATAAGTGTAGTTCTGTGGCTTGGCTCTATTGCCCTCCAAGGCGACGATATTATTGGCTTGCTATACGCTATGAAATTGATCGATACGCTATGCTATAATCGCGCGGCGCCACAGCGATTTATTTATTGTTGTTCTCTTTAGCGTATTTTTGTCTATGGTGGAGCTATGACTGCAACATGGAACACTTTATAGAAAGCGTACGAAGATATCCATGTCTATGGAACACCAGTATACACCAGCTAGTACAAAATAAATAAATAAATACAATTTTAATTAAAGGATGCTGCGTGGGGAAAAACGGGAACTTTATATGATTTGATATCCGGAGTCGGGTATTATTCTTCATTTTTAGCAGCAGTGATACGTAAGGGTAACATTCCGCGTTGTCATCATCGCTTGATGAATTTTCAAGACTGTCCAGTATCAAATCCATTGTTGTGTGCACAACCTCATAGATTGCGGTCAACTGAGCTTGCCATAGCATATTTGCTTGCGATTATATCGCAGAATGTGAACGCAATGCTATATAGTATAGCTATATAGCTTTTAATGTTGTACTTTATAGCAGAATAGTATAGTGTAGTCTGAAACGAGCTTTAGTCGGTATTGGAAAAATCAAAAATGAAGTGTTTTTCTAAAAATGCAGTCCGAGATGATATAGCCTATTTGAACTTCAATTTATGTATAATATAATGTTTTTTTATTATCTTTATAAATTGGTTTAGACTGATGTTAGTTAAGATAGAGCATAGTTATTAACTTTTGTTCGTCATGAATAGGTATTATTCTGCATCTAAATTAATATCAGTTGGAACCTTATTGCAAAACGCTGTCTCATAAGATACATGATACCCTAGTTTAAAAGATAGAGTTTAATTTATTGTGGACAGATTTTTGCAGCATCCAAATGTTTATTGTAAATGGTCTCTACAGTAAATTAAAAATTGTAAACTTTTTTTAATGGTACAGGACTATTGCAGAACGAGGAAACAAAACATTGGTCTATGGGCGTGGGTGGCTAAAGTGGATTGGGTAACTTGAACTATGGAAGAACTATGTCCCCTGCCTGACCAATGTTATAATTATACACGAGCAAAATGGCAGGGGTTTTAATACGCTTTTGCGTAAACTACATCATTACGGTGTCCTAAACAAAGATCTTAAAGTAATAAATTCATATTTACATAATAGGTTTCAATGTGAAGATGTTAATGGTGTGAAATATTCCGGGTTACCAGTTCAGTTAGGTGTACCTCGAGGCTCAATACTGGGCCCATTCTTATTCTTGGTTTATATCAATGACTTACCATTGTATTTAAAGGGTTTCTGTGACGTTATACTGTTTACAGATGACACCTCTCTTATTTTTAAAGTAGACAGGAATAGACAAGATTTTGACGACGTAAACAGTGCACTCTTAATGGTTAGGGATTGGTTTACGACAGATAACTTAGTTCTGAATGCTAAGAAAACGAAATGTATAATGTTTGCCTTACCGAATGTTAGAAATCTAGGACCCAACATCGTCTTAGATAAAGAGGTACTTAAAACTGTAGACTCGGCAGTTTTTCTGGGTATAACAGTAGATGCCAAACTTCAGTGGGGCCCACATATATCAAGCCTAGCGGGAAGGCTCAGTTCAGCCGCCTACGCCGTCAGGAAAGTAAGACAATACACTGACGTTGATACAGCTCGGTTAGTCTATTTTAGTTATTTTCATAGCGTTATGTCATACCGTATTCTTCTCTGGGGCAAAGCCGCTGACATTCAAAATACGAGTATATTTGTACTTCAAAAACCAACTGTTCGAGCAATTTACCGGCTAGGTGCCAAAGTTTCTCTGAGAGGTTTTTTTAAACATATTGGTATTTTCACGGTGGCATCACAATTCATCTTCGCCAACATCTTATATCAGAAATTACATTCGAAATCGTTGATTCCTGGAACTCACACTAGGATTCCCTGTGTCGTGAGATCCAGGCTCCTTCGTTCCGTTTACATTTTTTACACATACATGTAATAGGTATACATATATTATACGTTACAGTAAATTCCTTAATTTCATCTAATATATTATATATTAGACAAAACATACATTTACACAGTAAAAACAGTGATATTCACAATGTTAACACCAGAAATAAGGACAAATTACGTGCTCCATTTCACCGGCTTCATAAGGTTCATAACTCATTTGTTGGGCTTGGTACCTATACCCTTTTATAACAAGCTAGGTCCCTCTTCTTTGCTAGATTTGCCTTATTTAGTAAAATCTAACCTTTGTTCAAGGGCATACTATTCTAACAACGACTACTTAAACGCTAAGAATAGTTGGTCGCTGTGATTAACTCAAGACAATGTTTATGTTCTTTCTCCAGAATTAACTTACCTACTGACAGGTTATATGAGTTCATATAATTATTTATTTTATTTGACTGTAAAGGTCAATTTATTTTATTTTTATTTATCATTGACATATTCTACTCATTGCAATGTTTTTTATGAGTGGTATTGCCATATGTGGTTAGCTAGACACCTCGATAATTGATCATATTATTCTTGCCTGAGCAACCGGCAGCATGTTCGTCATGCTCCCTTAGATGTCACTGCTTGCGGTAGCGTCGGGGGTCGGGTTGCCTCCTTCCCTCAAATATGGCGAGGGGGTAATGTCTGATCATTGTGTTATGCTCGTGACTGGTCGTCTTGCTGACCTTGGTTTTGTTATTGTTTTTAGGAGTTACAGTTAGTAAGTGTAAGTATACAGTTCTGTTTACGTTTTTAGTTTTGTATTTTTATTAACTGCTTGAGTATACTTTTCATTTTTGTTTGGTATATTGGCGTGTGCTAGCTTACTTATGACAAATAATTTAATTTAATGTTTTGTATTGCGCAATGTGTACCTAAATAATTTTCTGCACTGTTGTATAGAATCAAATTTTTTAACTGAACAGACAGCTGTGCTTCTGTGGAGTTTGTTGCACCACTTCTGCCCAGCTAAAGCACTAGGAAGTGGCGAAGGGCGGGCGTTTTGGGGGACTGTCTCAAATAATTTGGTTGTTCGAAAAGTGCTGATTCTCAGCCTAGTTTGAATAAATGACTTCTGATTTTGAATGTTTGATTGAAAGCCGCGAAATATTAAAATTGCGCTATTTTTGGCCATTGGCTTTTCATGCTTCTAGAGCAGATAACAGATAAATCTATCCTGTGTTCTAGACCCAGCGGCTTAGGCTGGGCGTGGTCTGTCATTGGATGAATTAATTAATGATTTAACATTTTTATGAAGTAGATTAACAAAGTTACGTATTATTGTCTAAGTATATTGCGCGACTTCGTCTGCGTGTTACTTATCACATATCCTGTGGCAATCAGTGGGGCTCGAGGCTAGGTAATAATAGCCACACCGGTCGATCAATCAGGTTAATCTGGGCATCGAAACCAAGAACTCACGCTAACCCGTGGCGGCTGCGATGCCTAGACCGACGAACTAGGCAATAAGTAATGCTTATGTGTGTGTGATTATGTCAGATAAGGTAACAAATATGACAGGGTCAGCTTGTGAGATGAGTCTGCGAAACAAAAACGTAATTATGAAAAACAAAATCTAGCTGCAGTCATCAGCTGCCGGTCTTTTCCTAACTATGTTGGGGTTGGCTTCCAGTCTAACCTGATGCATCTGCCTGCCTTTTCCTATGTTGGGGTTGGCTTCCAGTCTAACCGGATGCATCTGCCTACCTTTTCCTAACTATGTTGAGGTTGGCTTCCAGTCTAACCGGATGAATCTGCCTGCCTTTTCTTAACCATGTTGGGTTTAGCTTCCAGTCTAACCGGATGCATCTGCCTGCCTTTTCCTAATCATGTTGGGTTTGGCTTCCAGTCTAACCGGATGCATCAGCCTGCCTTTTCCTAACTATGTTGGGGTTGGCTTCCAGTCTAACCGGATGCATCAGCCTGCCTTTTCCTAACTATGTTGGGGTTGGCTTCCAGTCTAAGCGGATGCAACTGCCTGCCTTCTCCTATGTTGGGGTTGGCTTCCAGTCTAACCGGATGCAACTGCCTACCTTTTCCTATGTTGGGGTTGGCTTCCAGTCTAACCGGATGCATCTGCCTGCCTTTTCTTAACTATGTTGGGGTTGGCTTCCAGTCTAACCGGATGCATCAGCCTGCCTTTTCCTAACTATGTTGGGGTTGGCTTCCAGTCTAAGCGGATGCAACTGCCTGCCTTCTCCTATGTTGGGGTTGGCTTCCAGTCTAACCGGATGCAACTGCCTACCTTTTCCAAACTATGTTGGGGTTGGCTTCCAGTCTAAGCGGATGCAACTGCCTGCCTTCTCCTATGTTGGGGTTGGCTTCCAGTCTAATCGGATGCATCTGCCTGCCTTTTCTTAACCATGTTGGGTTTAGCTTCCAGTCTAACCGGATGCATCTGCCTGCCTTTTCCTAATCATGTTGGGTTTGGCTTCCAGTCTAACCGGATGCATCAGCCTGCCTTTTCCTAACTATGTTGGGGTTGGCTTCCAGTCTAAGCGGATGCAACTGCCTGCCTTCTCCTATGTTGGGGTTGGCTTCCAGTCTAACCGGATGCAACTGCCTACCTTTTCCTATGTTGGGGTTGGCTTCCAGTCTAACCGGATGCATCTGCCTGCCTTTTCTTAACTATGTTGGGGTTGGCTTCCAGTCTAACCGGATGCATCAGCCTGCCTTTTCCTAACTATGTTGGGGTTGGCTTCCAGTCTAACCGGATGCAACTGCCTACCTTTTCCTATGTTGGGGTTGGCTTCCAGTCTAACCGGATGCATCTGCCTGCCTTTTCCTAACTATGTTGGGGTTGGCTTCCAGTTTAACCGGATGCAACTGCCTACCTTTTCCTAACTATGTTGAGGTTGGCTTCCAGTCTAACCTGATGCATCTGCCTGCCTTTTCCTATGTTGGGGTTGGCTTCCAGTCTAACCTGATGCATCTGCCTGCCTTTTCCCATGTTGGGTTTAGCTTCCAGTCTAACCGGATGCATCTGCCTGCCTTTTCCTAATCATGTTGGGTTTGGCTTCCAGTCTAACCGGATGCATCTGCCTGCCTTTTCTTAACTATGTTGGGGTTGGCTTCCAGTCTAAGCGGATGCAACTGCCTGCCTTCTCCTATGTTGGGGTTGGCTTCCAGTCTAATCGGATGCATCTGCCTGCCTTTTCTTAACCATGTTGGGTTTAGCTTCCAGTCTAACCGGATGCATCTGCCTGCCTTTTCCTAATCATGTTGGGTTTGGCTTCCAGTCTAACCGGATGCATCAGCCTGCCTTTTCCTAACTATGTTGGGGTTGGCTTCCAGTCTAACCTGATGCATCTGCCTGCCTTTTCCCATGTTGGGTTTAGCTTCCAGTCTAACCGGATGCATCTGCCTGCCTTTTCCTAATCATGTTGGGTTTGGCTTCCAGTCTAACCGGATGCAACTGCCTACCTTTTCCAAACTATGTTGGGGTTGGCTTCCAGTCTAAGCGGATGCAACTGCCTGCCTTCTCCTATGTTGGGGTTGGCTTCCAGTCTAATCGGATGCATCTGCCTGCCTTTTCTTAACCATGTTGGGTTTAGCTTCCAGTCTAACCGGATGCATCTGCCTGCCTTTTCCTAATCATGTTGGGTTTGGCTTCCAGTCTAACCGGATGCATCAGCCTGCCTTTTCCTAACTATGTTGGGGTTGGCTTCCAGTCTAAGCGGATGCAACTGCCTGCCTTCTCCTATGTTGGGGTTGGCTTCCAGTCTAACCGGATGCAACTGCCTACCTTTTCCTATGTTGGGGTTGGCTTCCAGTCTAACCGGATGCATCTGCCTGCCTTTTCCTAATCATGTTGGGTTTGGCTTCCAGTCTAACCGGATGCATCAGCCTGCCTATTCCTAACTATGTTGGGGTTGGCTTCCAGTCTAACCGGATGCATCTGCCTGCCTTTTCCTAATCATGTTGGGTTTGGCTTCCAGTCTAACCGGATGCATCTGCCTGCCTTTTCCTAATCATGTTGGGTTTGGCTTCCAGTCTAACCGGATGCATCTGCCTGCCTTTTCCTAATCATGTTGGGTTTGGCTTCCAGTCTAACCGGATGCAACTGCCTGCCTTCTCCTATGTTGGGGTTGGCTTCCAGTCTAACCGGATGCAACTGCCTACCTTTTCCTAACTATGTTGGGGTTGGCTTCCAGTCTAACCGGATGCATCTGCCTGCCTTTTCTTAACTATGTTGGGTTTGGCTTCCAGTCTAACCGGATGCATCTGCCTGCCTTTTCTTAACTATGTTGGGTTTGGCTTCCAGTTTAACCGGATGCATCTGCCTGCCTTTTCCTAACTATGTTGGGGTTGGCTTCCAGTCTAACCGGATGCATCAGCCTGCCTTTTCCTAATCATGTTGGGTTTGGCTTCCAGTCTAACCGGATGCATCTGCCTGCCTTTTCTTAACTATGTTGGGTTTGGCTTCCAGTCTAACCGGATGCATCAGCATGCCTTTTCAAAATCAAAATCAAGTCATTTATTCAAACTAGGCTGAGAATCAGCACTTTTTGAACGTCAAAATTACATAAGACAGTCCCCCAAAACGCCCGCCCTTCACCACTTCCAAGTGCTTTAGCTGGGGAGAAGAAGTGGCGCAACAAACTCCCCAGCAGCACAGCTGTCTGTTCAGTTAAAAAAATGATTCTATATAACACTGCGCATAATAATTTACGTACATTACGCAACACAAAACATTAAATTAAATTATTTGCTATAAGTAAGCTAGCACACGCCAATATACCAAAAAACAAAAAAAAAAAAAACGAAAACTATACTCAAGCAGAAACAAAATACAAAACTCAAAACGTAAGCAGAACTTTATACCTAAATAAAAGCCTCCAGTAATAAAGGGCGTGCCCACTTACATATAGCCGTACATGTAGTCGTAACTCAGTCACAGATGATAAACTAGGACCATCGAAGTAAAATCAACAACGAGTTAAGTTACTAATAACAAAACAAAACCAAGGTCAGCAAGACGACCTGTCACCACAAGCAGCACCCGTTCACGAGTATAACGCAAAGATCAGCCATTACCCCCCTCGCCATATTTGAGGGTAGGAGACAACCCGACCCCCGACGCTACCGCAAGCAGTGACATCTACGGGAGCATGACGAACTTGTTGCCGGTTGCTCGGGCAAGAAAAACTATGATCAATTGTCGAGGTCACTAGCTAACCACATATTGAAATACCACTCATAAAAAATAAACATTGAAATGAGTAGATTATGTCAATAATAAATAAAAATAAAATTAAAATAAAATGACCTTGAGAGTCAAACAAAATAAATAATTATATGAACTCATATAACCTGTCAGTAGGTATGCTAATTCTGGAGAAAGACCATAAACATTGTCTTAAGTTAAACACAGCGACCAACTATTCTTATCGTTTAAGTAATCGTTGATAGAATAGTATGCCTTTGAACAAAGGTTAGATTTTACTTTAGCTTTGAACGCATTAAAGGGCAAATCTAGCAAAGAAGAGGGTAGCTTGTTATAAAAAGATATACCAAGCCCAACAAATGAGTTATGAACCTTATGAAGCCGGTGAAATGGAGCACGTAATTTGTCCTTATTTCTGGTGTTAACATTACTCATTTTCCTAATTATGTTGGGGTTGGCTTCCAGTCTAACCGGATGCAGCTGAGTTCCAGGATGTACTTTAAACGGAGCGAACTGAAAGCGATCAGCAATGTATATTCTATTAGACATTACATAATTACACACAGATATACAGGATATCAACAGGATCGTTCAGTTTATTGACATGTACAGTCAAGCGCACATTATATGCACTTTGTGAAATTCAACAACTATGTATTTATGTATTTAACTAATAAAGTTATTACTTAATATAGTCAGTGGATTTAAAATGATTGAAGTATAAATATAATCGAATCTGAAAGAAAATCTCACCGAATACACATTGGGTGAGGTTTTCGTTCAATTTTAAAACCTTTTAAAGTTGGTTAAAAATTAAATAAATGCAACTTGTTATTTAAAACCGACAGATTCGAATCTTGACACAAATCTAATTTTAAAACTGTATACATGATCCTCCTTTGTGGCTAGGCGCCGTCGTGTTAAAAAACGTCGTTCCTATTTCGACCCTATTTTTGCATACCTACCCTTATGAAGGCTCGGATGAAAATAGAGAAAATGAATTTTTCCAGAAATGAGACCGAGCTAGATCAATTTTTCGCCCCCGTAAACCACTATATTGCAACTTACAAAATCGTTAGAGACGTTTTCGAGAACGAGATTACAAATGTATATAGGTACCTATACAAATATTGCTCATTTAATACCTAGTAAAGGATAGGATATGACAGTTTATAATCAAGACAGAAATCCAATTTGTAAGTTAAGGTATAAGAAAAGAAAAGAAAAAAAGGTATTATTGAGACTCGCACAGAAAGATCACAAGCTAAACACACTTAAAAAAAAAAAACAAAAATAAAAATTATAAAAACATTCCCGTACGAGGTCAAAAGGCCTATCTCAGTTATGATGCTGCAACATTTAAAAGTAAGTGTCGCAGCGCTGGTACTCTGATAGGGCCCGCTGTGATGTCATGGACAATTACAGAAATAAATAAAATAAAATAAAAAATAGATAATAGGGCGAAATAAAAGTAGTTATAACTAAAACCTCCGTGTTGTCACCACAGTCGGGTAAAATAAAAAGAATCGTTTCTTTTTTCGACCTGTAATTCTGCCTACCCGTAAAGAAAAAAAAAAATTGTAAATAAAATGGTAAAAACTCACCAATATATCACCGTGTCACTTAATCAGTTCGCCACGAGGAACACCTTAGACTGACTGCGCGTGAGTTGTAATTCAAACTCAAGTCAAGAGCATTGTTGCGCGCGCGCATGCTATACGTAAGTGTGTTTGCGTGTCTGTATGTATGTAAAGTTAAATTAAATTGATTGGATAAAAAGAACAGGGTCAATTATGAGTTTGTTTAGGAAAGAAAGATGAAAAATTAATATTGTTGAATAAGAATTTGGTCTGTGATTCGTGTGGTATTTTTTTCCAAAAGTATCTGAACGATATGTAAACAAATGGATCAGAAAACGTACTATGGTGGATACCAATTTGTAGTACCACTTATGTGCTTTGATGATTATTTGAATGCTTAAAACCTAAATTCTAATTATAAATAATCTTAAGTGTTTGTTATTTAATACATTCTGTAATTTTGGTTCCACTTTCAGCAAATATAAAAAAAAAAAATGTATTATGTCATATGGGTGTTGTTCTAAAGAGCGCGGGCCTTTTTTTTTGGCGCGGGAAGTGGTCGACTAGCTGTCAGATAGATGTGTTTCAATTTGTATTTTGTTAATTCTGTAGTAATGTGTCTATGAAACAGTGATATTATAATTATGGAGAATAGGAGATGTGATGGTATGGTGTAGATATAGAATTTTATGTTGACAAAGATATGAAATGAATGAATGTATATTATGGTGTTTCATGTTATTTACCTATTTCCTGAGATATCGTAAATGCAGTTTATTTTTTGACAAATTGGGGTAAAGACTTTAAGATCAATTTAAATTAGCTGTTCTAGAGTAAGGGTACACCTTCTTTACTCTTCAGAAGTGGGATGTTACCTGCTTATTTTCTGTGGCATTATAATTGATTCAATTTTGAAGTAGTATTAACAGTTATATTATAGAAAATGCAATGTTTGTAAGGTCCAACCCTAATCTGTTTCCGCGCATGGCCGAGGTGTTTCCACGCAACAGACGTGACAGCACTCAGATTTACTTACAACAAGCCAGAACTACTTTTATGCGGAAGAGTGTCTTTTGCATGGCTCCTATAATTTATAATAGATTGCCAAAAAGTTGGAAGCTTTTAAGTGAAGTGCAGTTTAAATTTAAAGTTAAAAAAAAAAATAACAGAAAGAGCATATTACACCATCAATGATTTTTTATGTGAAAAATATTTTGAATGACTATTATAATTTTGACCTATTTATTTTGACTACTGCTTTATACATATTATTATTATTTATGTGAACGGTGACTATTATATTTTAATTTTAATAATTGAATTGTGGTTATATTATTATTTAAATTAATTTATTCGCTGTATAATTTTAATACCTAATTTAAAAAAGAAAAGAAAAGTTTTTTTTTTTTGCTTATATTATATATATAAGTATAATGGTATAATATACTTTACCTACTTAAATATTTGTATGCAATTTTATAGGGCAAGCATGACGACCTGTTTATAATACTTTTAACAACTTGCATGCTGATTTTTTGTATGTATACTCATGTTTGAACAAATAAAATATTCTTATCTTATTTTATTTTATCAGTTATAATTGAATTGTGGATATACCTACCTACATCACATCTCATGTTCTTTTTGTGCATTCGAGTCATTCGTTAAAACCTTAAAGTGGATTATGACAAGTATATTACCGATTAATGAAGAGAAAGTCTCGGTATTTCTTTTTTTTTTTTTTTTGTTGCGTTGATTTAGTTTATAACGGTACTCGAACATTTTAAAATAACTGTTATGGTTAAAGAGATTTATTTCTCATTAAGAATTTACAAACATTTCACTTTCTTGAGAACATTTTTTAAATAAAAATATAGTGAGTATCATGATTAACTTTGACACACAAACTAAGCAGATAATAGTAAACATTACACAATAACATTTCATTTCGTACAAACAATATTTACAAAACTTACAATTTTTCGATCCACCCGTAAAGAAATAATTACGTGGTCGCAAATATTCTTTAGAGATAAGGATGCTCAAGAACTCCACGAACTCATTCCGCCCGCGCCGGCCCCCTTCTGCCATCTAGACACACTGCTAGTTACCATCTACCTGGTTGCTGTAATATATTTGGTTACCCTCATTTATTAAATTATCACCCAACAGTATACAGGGTTATTGGTAAAACACCAACAACCTCTTAAGGGGTCATTGTACTCAACATTATGAACAACTTTTACTATGGGACCAAACCTGAAATCGCGAAAAAAAATCAGCTGTTCAGTACATTTATGTTCGCATAATCTGTCAAAATGTACTGAACTGCTGATTTATTTTTCGCGATTTCAGGTTTGGTGCCATAGTAAAAGTTGTTACAGTTAGTACAATTACCCCTTAAGAGGTTGTTGGTTTTTTACCAATAACCCTGTATATAAGGCAACACACTTGTACTCCGTCATTTTGCATTATACGCTTGCTAGTAACCACGGCTTTCATTACACGCTTGCTAGTAACCACGCCTTTCATTACACGCTTGCTAGTAACCACGGCTTTCATTACACGCTTGCTAGTAACCACGCCTTTCATTACACGCTTGCTAGTAACCACGGCTTTCATTACAAGCTTGCTAGTAACCACGCCTTTCATTACACGCTTGCTAGTAACCACGGCTTTCATTACAAGCTTGCTAGTAACCACGGCTTTCATAACACGCTTGCTAGTAACCACGGCTTTCATTACACGCTTGCTAGTAACCACGCCTTTCATTACACGCTTGCTAGTAACCACGGCTTTCATAACACGCTTGCTAGTAACCACGGCTTTCATAGCAAGCTTGCTAGTAACCACGGCTTTCATAACACGCTTGTTAGTAACCACGCCTTTCATTAAACGCTTGTTAGTAACCACGCCTTTCATTACACGCTTGCTAGTAACCACGCCTTTCATTAAACGCTTGTTAGTAACCACGGCTTTCATTACACGCTTGCTAGTAACCACGCCTTTCATTACACGCTTGCTAGTAACCACGGCTTTCATAACACGCTTGCTAGTAACCACGGCTTTCATAACACGCTTGCTAGTAACCACGGCTTTCATAGCAAGCTTGCTAGTAACCACGGCTTTCATAACACGCTTGCTAGTAACCACGGCTTTCATTACACGCTTGCTAGTAACCACGCCTTTCATTACACGCTTGTTAGTAACCACGCCTTTCATTACACGCTTGCTAGTAACCACGCCTTTCATTACACGCTTGCTAGTAACCACGCCTTTCATTACACGCTTGTTAGTAACCACGCCTTTCATTACACGCTTGCTAGTAACCACGCCTTTCATTAAACGCTTGTTAGTAACCACGCCTTTCATTACACGCTTGTTAGTAACCACGCCTTTCATTACACGCTTGCTAGTAACCACGCCTTTCATTAAACGCTTGTTAGTAACCACGCCTTTCATTACACGCTTGCTAGTAACCACGCCTTTCATTAAACGCTTGTTAGTAACCACGCCTTTCATTACACGCTTGCTAGTAACCACGCCTTTCATTAAACGCTTGTTAGTAACCACGCCTTTCATTACACGCTTGCTAGAAACCACGCCTTTCATTAAACGCTTGTTAGTAACCACGCCTTTCATTACACGCTTGCTAGTAACCACGC
Source organism: Dicycla oo (assembly GCA_948252095.1). NCBI lineage: Eukaryota > Metazoa > Arthropoda > Insecta > Lepidoptera > Noctuidae > Dicycla > Dicycla oo. The sequence continues at coordinate 18,850,077 of OX411738.1, forward strand.
CTTTCATTAAACGCTTGTTAGTAACCACGCCTTTCATTACACGCTTGCTAGTAACCACGCCTTTCATTAAACGCTTGTTAGTAACCACGCCTTTCATTACACGCTTGCTAGTAACCACGCCTTTCATTTGCCATCATGGCGACGAGGATGGGATAGTACCATTCTACAATTTTAATCGGGGTATCGTGTTGAGTATAGAAATAGAATGTCAATAGAATTGGTAAAATAAGAGACTTTGATGTGACGTCGGGAAATTGGACTTTGTACGTGGAGAGGTTGGAGATGTATTTTAAAGTCAATAACGTGGATAAGAACATGTGGTTGGCGATCTTGATCACCAGTATTGGTGATCAAACGTACGAGTTACTGAGCACCTTGTGCAGCCCAAACAAGCCGGTGGAGTTAACCTACGAAAAAGCCGTTACAATTTTGAAAAGTCACCTTCAACTGAAACCAGCGGTCATGGCGGAGCGCTTCCGGTTTCGTCAAAGAAGACAAAAGGACGACGAAAATATGTATAATGCAATACCTAACCGAGCTTAAAAAAAACTGTCGAAAACCTGTGAGTTTGGCGGAGGAGGAGAATCTGCAGGATCAGTTTGGCGGAGGAGGAGAATCTGCGGGATCAGTTTGGCGGAGGAGGAGAATCTGCGGAATCAGTTTGGCGGAGGAGGAGAATCTGCGGGATCAGTTTGGCGGAGGAGGAAAAACTGCGGGATCAGTTTGGCGGAGGAGGAGAATCTGCGGGATCAGTTTGGCGGAGGAGGAGAATCTGCGGGATCAGTTTGGCGGAGGAGGAGAATCTGTGGGATCAGTTTGGCGGAGGAGGAGAATCTGCGGGATCAGTTTGGCGGAGGAGGAGAATCTGCGGGATCAGTTTGGCGGAGGAGGAGAATCTGCGGGGTCAGTTTGTGTGCGGAGTCACAAGTATAATATCTTCTTGTACTATGGAAACCAGATAACTGATATACTACATACACTACTTTTTTTGTAAATACATACTTATATAGATAATTACACCCAGACTCGGAACAAGCATGTGTACACACAAATGTTTGTCCTGGATGGGAATCCACGACCAGCGTCATGACAGGTGGTATCTTAAACAACCACTCCATCTGGCCTGTCAAAAGTGACGTCATCAGTCAAAGATTATTTGCAGAGGACGATCTGACGTACTCAGGGGCCGTAAAAATTGGCTTCTGGGTTGGAAGCGGCGGAGCGAGATGCGGTCATGGTTGAACAAAAAGCCAGCGCGGAGGTACCAGCAACTGTTCACGCGTTGAGGACACAACGTGTGCGTGATCAACGCGGGGCCCGTGAGAGCGCTACGACGGACACGGGCAAAGGCGCCGGTAGCTGTACGGCGAGCGGCTGGCGCGGGCATACCACCGACGAGTGCTGCTATAAGCATTTTGTACGCAGTAAATACAAGGAAACTGGGCATTTAAGACGCGTGTGTCCAAGGTCACGCTCGAGCAAAGGAAGTGGAAGGAGGCGCGGGATGAACCACGACGAAGCTACTGGAAGCGAGTGGCCTTGCGCTAGAAGGCGATTCTAGTTCGGACGAGCTAGGGGAAGAATTACACCAACTGTGTTTGAACGGGTATACCCCGGTAAGCTTATCATTGCTTATAGATGACAACCATATCAAGATGGAGATAGATACAGGCTCAGCGGTTTCATGTATAAGTAAAAAAACACATGATAAGTTTTTCAGTTTTAGATCAATTGGTAGCAATATCAAGCCATTAGGTGTAATAAGACCGAAAGTTCAGTACATAGACAAAGTTAAATATTTAGAACTGTTGGTGATTGTTGGAGGTACAACGTCTTTACTAGGCAGGCAATGGTTATCCGAGACGGAAATAGAAATACCTCCATTTCAACGAGCGATTAATTATGGTAATATTTTAAAAACAAAATCTGTTACTGTAAATATTTTGTTAAATAGGTATAAAGAGTTATTCAGCGGCGGATTGGGACGGTAAGGCAACACTCTAGTTGCGAGAAGGGGCGACTCCCGTGTACTGCCGCGGCCGCTGCCGTACGCTCTGAAGGGTCAGGTCGATGCGGAGCTGGATGCTATGCTGCGGGCGGGCATCATCGAGCCCGTAGAGTGTTCGGACTGGGCGTCGCCTTTAGAACCGGTACGTAAAGCTGACGGTGGACTCCGTATCTGTGCTGATTATAAAGTCACTTTAAATCCTGTCTTACTGATCAATAGGTATCCGCTACCGAAGATAGATGATCTCTTAGCGAGTATAAACGGGTAACGTTCTTTTCGAAAATTGATTTCAGAGAACATAGTGCTTACAATCAGATCTTATTCTAATGGTGAACAACCATAAAAAAATAACAAGTTCTCAGGCTAACTTACCTTTACAAACATTTTACACTGAGTTTACTATCATATAATAAGTCCACAAGAACACGGTAATATTCGAAGACACAAGTCTTAGTAACACTGACTCTAAACGCCATAGCACTGCTGTTTACCTTTTTTTTTATTGTCTGGAAATCCTCATGGATGGCCTCCACCCTGGGGCGGATGGAGAGGCCTGCCAGACTCTTACTGACTAAAACCACACGGTGTTCTGCTGCTACCTTTAGCCGGGGTGCTGGAGTGCTTGCGCATTTTGTCACGCTCTGTTTACCTACTAAAGGTAATGCTTTCAACTAATAATACTGACAGGACTGTTGTCACCAATAAGCCTGATATAGTGGTGATAGACCGATTAGTGCGCCGCGCAATGATAGTCGATGTTACCATTCCACATGACGAGAACCTCGTGAAAGCTGAGAAAGAGAAACAAATGAAGTATCTCGACTTAGCACACGAGGTTGTTGACATGTGGAATGTGAGCTCGGCTGTCATTGTGCCGATTGTAGTAACGGCCAATGGCCTGATGGCCGAAAGTCTCGATCAACATCTTTCGAGGCTCTCGTTAGGCGGTTAGATCAAGGACCATATTCAGAAGGCAGTACTTCTCGATACGGCTCGCATTGTGAGGAGGTTCTTGTCTCTGCAGCCCTAACCACCGGTAGCTTGGACCTTGCTCCCGCTACTGAAGGATCACTATTTTTTATATTTTTAAATGTTTTTTATAAAAAAATATTTAAAAATGTATTTAATAAGTTTTGAAAATGAATAAAGGACATAATAATAATGTAAAATAATAATAATAATAATTTATTTGCATCAAGTTTTACATTTTACATTAAACACATGGTAGTACAGACGCCAGCAGGTCAACCTACCCGAAACTGTCAGATTTTCCCAATCAACTTTGAACCTAATGCTTTAGCAATAAAGTCGAAAATCTATTAAAGAAATCTGACAGATTGTAGTAGCTTGATGTGCTGGCGTTTGTACATACACTTTAAAGTAAATTATACAATAGTGTGGCGACACCAGCACCCTTGCTAAGTTGCCAAGACAACTTCTGTTAAAGATGCTGAAATATAATGACTATTTGAAGCGCGGGATAAAACATTATAATGTCATTTTATTAAAATAGAAAGAAATTATAATTCTAATAGGTGGGTAATTAGCGTAACTCTTCGCTGAGTATGCGTACTGCGACCGTGTGAGGGTAGCGCAGTCGGTCCGGTGGTAGGTAGATATTGATATTCATTCAGAAAATAGTGCTGTGGTAAACGATATCGATTGTATAATATGTTGTTGAATGCGATAATTTATTAGATCTATCTACTTTAACCTATAGATGAAATTAATGGGATTTTTAACCAAATAGAAACTTCTAGCTGATCTTAAGATAAAACTTTTAATCGTTGGAAACTTTATTTGTTCGTGTAATCGTTTTAATTTATTTTTTTTATTTTGGCATCACACAGTCATATACTTACAAACAATATTATTCTTAAGTGAATTAGTTCCTTACAATAGACCTATAGTGCCAGACAATGTGATATAGTGGTAAAAATAATTATAATAAACTCCTAACAAGATAAGACGCGCAAGAAATACATATTAATTTTTGTATCAGAACTAATGTTCAATGGAACATAGTTTACAAAGTAAAGTGAAGGTAGACAAAGTAAAAAAATGTGAGTTTAAGTTAGGTGATAGGGATATCTAATTTTAAGTTTTTGTTTAAGGTTATTAAGAGAGATATTAAAAAGATCTATATCCATAAATTCTCTATTAAAATTGTTAGCGGAACGGTATATAAATTAATTACGACTGTATGTTTTATTTAGTCGAGGAGGAACAAAAAGTGGTACTGTATGTACAGACGCCAGCACATCAAGCTACTACAATCTGTCAGATTTCTTTAATAGATTTTCGACTTTATTGCTAAAGCATTAGGTTCAAGGTTGATTGGGAAAATCTGACAGTTTCGGGTAGGTTGACCTGCTGGCGTCTGTACGTGAGGGGCGTACGGGTAGTCGAGCGATTGCTTTTAGTGATATTTTACCAAGTAATGATGGTGAATCAGTCAATGAGTTTAAAATTTTGAACAATTGAATAATGTCGAACATATTACGTCTGTTCCGTAGACTTATCAGTTTATGTCTACGCATTGCATCTTCATACGCAGCGTCGTATAAAACTTTTTTGTATCTTTTCTATGCTTTATTTATATGTATGTTAAAACATACGCTCCATATAGTACTACAAAAGTCTAGAATAGAACGCACAAATGAGAATTAAAGAATTTTTAAAGTGATAACCTTTTTAAACGGTTTACTAATTCGCAATATAAAGCCCAGGCTGCGAAGTGCGGAGCTAACTATGTGGTCTATATGATAGATAAATGTTAATTTGGAGTCCATAACGAGACCTAGGTCTCTAATGGTGGAAACTCTTTTAAGAGTTAAGCCATTTATGGCGTAGTTGAAATTTAATGGGTGAGTTTTACGCGTATATCAAAATCAAAATAGAAAATCAAAATCAAAAGTCATTTATTAAAACTAGGCTGAGAATCAAGCACTTTTCGAACGTCAAAATTACATAAGATAGTCCTACAAAACGCCCGCCCTGCACCACTTCCTAGTGCTTTTGCTGAGGAGAAGAAGTGGCGCAACAAACTCCCCAGCAGCACAGCTGTCTGGCCAGCCGTTACTATTTTTAACCGACTTCCAAAAGGAGGACGTTCTCAATTCGTCTGTATTTTTTTTGTTTTTTATTTTTTTTGTATGTTTGTTACGCGATTACTCAAACACGGATGGACCGATTTGGAAAATTCTTTTTTTGTTTGAAAGGGTATACCTCCGAGGTGGTCCCATATAAATTTTATTAACTTTGCTTGGGGAGTTTTTGAGTTAGCTTCAATAATGCGTATATTTCCCACTTATTTTATGTGGATGATGTGATGATGTTTTAATAACTTCCTATCACTGTTATTTACATGGCTATATCTACAATTATTGTGCTCAATTATGTATTCGAATTTGTGTGGGGTAGGTTCCACAACTAAAAAGTGAAAAATAAAAACTTTTTAGCAAAAAATAAAACCGACTTCTAAAACAAAACACTACAAAGTGAAAAATAACTTTAATTTCGGAAGTCGGTGGCAAAAAACGAAAATACAAAACGAAAGACACCGACTTCCGAAATTAAAGTTATTTTTCACTTTGTAGTGTTTTGTTTTAGAAGTCGGTTTTATTTTTTGCTAAAAAGTTCAATTTAGAGATCGGTCTGTATTCGGTTATAATGTCTTTTCTATTGTTTTTAGGTGTTGTGGTTATGATTGATTTTTTCCATTTACTAGGAAACACTCCAGTTTCAATAGACGTGCGAAATATGAAGGTTATTGGTCCTGCAAGTACCTTAGCGCACCTGGATATGAAAACTGCATGAAGGTCATCGGATCCAGCACCTTTTTTAATATTAACCTTTTTTAATTCATTTAATACTTGTTCAAACATACAATGATTTAACTCTGCGATATACATTTTGAGCATTAATAAAAAAAAAGTAATGTGCCTATGTCTACAGTAGAAGATGTGATCTTTTTTTATATTATCTTCTGAATAATTAATATAATTATGATAACAATCTTTAGACATTTTTTTAAACCTACTCCGTAATAACAAGAACGTGCGGTAATCTTGAAGATTACCATATGTTTTCCATTTGTGGTGTAACTTGCATTTCTCGTTAGATAACTTAATAAGAGGTTTAGTGTACCAAGGTGGATATTTTTGTCTAGAATTGAAATTGTAGGTTGGCACAAATTCGTCCAAATTATTTTCCTTCGCCGCGATCGCTGCCGGTCGCTTGGTAATTACGGAATTTGTACGAAAGGCAGTGTCAAATGATATATTGATTACCTTAATTTGAAAAACTTGCAACTTGTTGTAGTTTTTATCAGTCAGGCTACTCCAGGCTGGCGCAGCATATGTCAGACCCTTTTCGCAAAGAGTATGAGTGTTTTCACTCCAGTTAATTTGACTTTATAGAACTACACCGACATATTTGACCGAACGGCTCAGGGTTGGGTATATAATGATTTTTAAAGTTAATGCGCCTGGTGGGTAATGATCGTTAACGTGTAAAAAGAATAACTTCTGTTTTGCTAGAGTTTAATTTTAATTTCCATCTGGTGAAATACATGACAAGTGTGTCCAGCAATAGTTGAAGCTTCCCTCAATTAATAATAATAATAAGAGAGTTACAGAAACCCGCAGGGCAGCATGTGGCGAGCTGTTGGGCAGTAGCGACCCCACGGACCCTATCTCCCGGGAGAAATCTTGTCCTAATCTCTGGCTTGCCTTAATTGGCCGGCTGGAGTGAACACTGACGAGGAACAGAGCTCCCACCGCTTTCTTGCCTTTATTGGCCGGCTTGAGTGGAGATTCGCAAGAGCAAACGTGCTCGGAGGAAGGAAGTATTCCAGTAAGGTGCTGGTAGGGATCTTGACCGTACTTCCGGGATTGTCCTGATAGCCGTGGAATACCTCTCCACTCCTCACGCACCTCAGGAAGTGTTGCCCCCTTGTCGCTACGTCACTATGTGCTAGCGTCCGTTTCCAGGGGCCCATTATTGAGTGTGCAAGTCACCCCCTGCCATTTTATCCGTGTATAATTGTATAACATTGGTCAGGCAGGGGACATAGTTCTTCCATAGTTTAAGTTACCCAATCCACTTTAGCAACCCAAACCCATAGCCCAATATGTTTTGTTTCCACGTACAACAATAGTCCTGCACCAACCGGGGGTTGTCCTTGGGTGCACTTGCATAGTGCATACAGGGATAATCGTTGGTTGGTGCCTCCTCATCATTTAAAATTGTGTAAGGGGCCTCTGCGAGTTCCAAAGGTCCGGGACCCCAGGGTCCCGAGAAATGTGAAGAATAAAAATAATAATAAAGTATTTATTTCACAAAAACATAGCACTTTGCAATGTATACATACTATATAGTTTGAAAATAATATTTGCATTATTATGCAATAGTAGACTTCAGACGTCAAAATGCATGTTTTCAATATATTACAATAGTTTTTTTACTGCTTTTTGTGGGGTTTATTATTTTTCTGTTTTAGTTTATAGTGGAATTTACTTTTATTCTTACAACTTACTTTTATTCCTTTAGTAAGTCAATTTAATTTACTTAGTGCTTTATTAGTAACTTTTACGCGGACAGTAGGAAAACATAGCTTGTAAAATGGTAAGAATGTGTCCAAAAATTTTGCAAATGCTTCGTTTGTAGAGGTTTCCTCAAATACATCGTTAAAAGACAAGCAGGACATAGAATATAAAAACTTCTTCTTATTTTCATCACTAAAATCTCGTTTGAGTTCATACCACCATTTCAGAACTGGTTGCTTCCGCTTTGTAAGCCAGGTAAAGGACTGGGCTAAGTGATCCGATAATCCCAAATCATGTACATTACCTTTCTCGATAGTGGTTGCGATGTGATCAATACAAGTTTGCGTATTTTCTGTTACTCGAGTTGGCGTTAATATAACATGTTTTATATTGTACGTATTTAATAAGTAATTATAATCTCTACTTTCCTTAGATTGCTTTAAAATATCTTTATTTGTATTTCCACACACAATAATTTTCTTTCTTGTATTACGACAAAGCGTCCCGAAAAGGGTGTCTAGTTTATTAAGAAAAATCGTTACATTCGAGGAAGGTGTTCTATATGGACAGGTTAATATTATACCATAATTATTTAATTAGTTCCAAACCATAGCATTCGAATACACGTATTTCACTTAATTTTTGTGTTTCCTGTACAATTTTAAATTCAATGTCGTTTTTAATGAGCAATGATTCCGTGAATGTAATAAACATGTATGTGATATTATATTATTTATGCAGATTTTTTATATAAAAGTTTACTTAAAACGTAAAATTGGTGTTGGGCAAAGGATGTTTTATGTTTAACGCCTGACGGAATATTTGTGCGCTTTTTAGGTTTGATTTGGGCATTGTTCTATGAGTCCTAAGGGCTGACTGCAGAATGAACAGTTGTCTAACAGTCAAGACCTCACAGTCCTCGTAGAGTTGTTTAGTTGGGTATCCTAGATCTTTCACAGATGTTCTGAACAGACCAGAAACCATGATTAACTTCTGGAGGGAGGTGGGCTGGTTGGAATAACCACCGAAGGCCGCCATGGCTCACGTACAGTGGTCCACTTGAAGGACTAAGTGCGGAAACCAAACGATAACATAGAACAACAACATCGTCCGAAGCTCGAAAGTCTTACCAAGGGGTATCGTGATCAGTAGCTATAAACTAGGTTGTGGAGGTCAGATAGGCAGTCGCTCCATGTAAAGTTGTAAAATACTAGTATTCAGCTGCATCCGGTTAAACTGGAAGCCGACCCCGACTTAGGGTGATGATAATAAATAGTTGAAATTAAAAAAAAAATGTAATTATTTTTAATTTAAAATGGGTTGCACCCCCAGGACCCCATGATCAACAGTCGCACATGCAGTCACTACACCAACGGCGGTCCAAGTAACAGCAGTAGACAAGTTAGAGATATTTCCGAACCGGTGGGCAACACGTCCTGGCTGTCATTCGTTACGGGTAGCCAGAAGCCCGAAAGTCTGACAATCAGTCCGTGTTACCCAGTAACCGCTCCATGTAGTATCCTGGTATTCAGCTGCATCCGGTTAGACTGACAGTCGACCATAAATAGTTGGGAATAGGATAGCCAGATTTATTTGGCAAGACGTTAATGTTTGTAGTCGAGCTGCAAACTGTGTGTCTTGTTGCTGCGATTGGAGTTAGACGCAGAGCTGTCGGTTGCGTCTGCGTCTAGCCGTTGTTGTAGACTGTAAATGATAAATAAATGATAAATAATAAATGATAAATAATAAATGATTTTTATTTCTGTAAGTAGGTTTGTACAAACACTTTTACGAGTCAATCATGTTTTTTTTTTAAACTAGATGAGGTCGGCGTTTCCTATCTGACTACTCTGAGAAGAAAGGCCGAAACAAACTCAAAGGTCACAGTCTCTTATAAAGTCCAGACATAATCTTGGTCACTTCATGTGAAGACCATGTAGATTGGTGTCTGACATGGTCTTTTGAGGAAAGAACCACACAGATTGAGAGAACATGTCCAGTCAGTGCACGCATTTGTCATTTTTTGAGTGTAGGCTCCAGACGTCACGTTATGCTGGAAGCAATCATTTTCTTTGAGTGTTCGAGAGACAAGGTCGTGTTGTTCATCTTGTGAGTGAATGTGGAGCCATTAGTTGCATTTGTCTGTGTGCTTATCATGCGAAGTCTGACATTCACCTGTCACAAGACTCTCATCGGGGGTGCGCGTACACCGTGCGACTAGTCACTGCGACAAGTAACGAGAGCGTGCGACTCCCCTAGCCTATCGTTGTAACTCGACGCCAAGTGTGCGGAGGTTTGAACAAAAGGTATGAAAAATGTCAGCCGCCGCCTGTCGTTGCGTCTAGTCTCGAGATGTCGCAGTCGCATGTCGCATAGTGTGCAAGGCAACTTACTGCTGTACTAGGAAAAACTATAACAAAAGGTGACTCCAACGATACTATAATTGAATTAGAATCTAATGCGTCACCTTGAGGTCTGCCACAAATAAGTCCTCTAGACAATTTGGACAACTATTAGACGTGACCAGAATATAATATAGTAGGCATGGACGCATGTTACTAAAAGAGTCATGAATATATCAGGTTGGCGGACAAGTCGCACCAAGATATAAGACTTAATGAATTTATTGATAACTTTGTTATTTACAATAATTAATCAGTAATGTAATCCCCAAATAACTCTATTACTCTGGCCCATCTAGTTGGTAGATTGTTGATGCCCTGCGCCCAGAATTCCGGAGGCTGTGCAGAAAAGAAATTGTCCACTGCCATTTTGAGGTATTCGTAGTTTTGAAATTTTTTCTCACGCAAATAAAGCTTTAGTGGTCGGAACAAGTGATAGTCGGATGGCGCGAGATCCGGTGAGTACCGGATCTCGCGCCACCAAGCGGCCATCCGGGTGCCATCCAAGCTCGATTTTTTGTCGAGTCTCCGAAGCGACATGAGGTAGCGCATCATCATGGAGTAAGTGAACATTTACACGTCTCGGTCGTTTTTCTGTTATTGCGTCAGCCAGTTTCTGAAGCTGTTCAGTATAAATGGAAGTCGTAATCGTCCTTCTCGCAGGGAGAAGCTCGTAATAGAGTGGGCCCTTTGCATCCCACCAAACGGAGAGAAGATGCTTGCGTGAGTGACGGTTCGGCTTTGACTGCGTTGGTGGCTCTGCGTCGTAAGGAAGCCAGACGGCGTGCCGTGTGTTGTTATGATAGAGAATCCAGCTCTCATCACCGGTTACCAGATCTTCAAGAAACTCTTTCCGATGTGGCTGAAAAAGAAGCGATTCACAAATACTAACTCTGACTTGACGATGACTGTCAGTTAGTTGATGTGGAATCCATCGTGCCATTACTTTACGATAGCCGAGTTTGTGTAAATGAGCCTCTACGGTCGAATGATGGCCAGCCAAGAGTCTCTGTCAAATTACGCGTATTTATTTCTGGATTAGCCTTTAAACAGCGGAGTAACTCCTCATCGTCGAAGGTGGATGGTCGCCCAGATCGCTTGCGATCTTCAAGAGTTATATCTCCCGATGCAAAGCGCGCAAACCAGCGGCTTATCTTCCATCGCGATACAACACCTTCACTGAACGCTTTGCTGATGTTAGCGGTAGCCACACTCACGTTGTGTCCCTGACGCCACTCGTAAAAGATGATCGTTCGAAGTTGATGTTCACTAATCATTTTCACAAACTAACCAAATCCTCACTAGCGCGCCTTTATATACCCTTGATGTGATAGCTTCGAGAACCTTCTACAATATTCTTACGTATCCCAGATCAATACTAAATATTCCGGAAAATTCTAGTAATTTACAATTTCTTGTGCCATATTTTTCCGCCAACCTGATACATATTGATGGATGGAGAGGGAGAGGAAGGCCGAAGAAAAGATGGATGGATTGTGTGAGGAATGATATGAAAGTCAATAAATTTAAAAGTAAACCTTTCAAAACAATAGAAGTTCAATTTAAAATTACAAAAGTAAACCTACTAAATTAAAAGTAACAGTGACTGATGTTGCAATTAAAGAAGTAAGTATATAACATTCATTTTGTAGCAGTAACAATAGATCAACACTTAAATTGGAAGGCTCATATTGATAAAATTAACAAGAAAATATCCAGTGCTTGTTATACGTTGTCCATACTATGGTCCGTTTTTTTTTTAAATTCTTAAAATTTGACAGGTGCAAATGTCAAACTATGAAATGAAAAAAATATTTTATTTTATTAACCGACTTCCAAAAGGAGGAGGTTCTCAATTCGTCTGTATTTTTTTTTTGTTTTTTTTTTTTTTTTGTATGTTTGTTACGCGATTACTCAAAGACGGATGGACCGATTTAGAAAATTCTTTTTTTGTTTGATAGGATATACTTCCGAAGTGGTCCCATATAAATTTTATTAACTTAGCTTAGGGAGTTTTTGAGTTAGCTTCAATAATGCGTATATTTCCCACTTATTTTATGTGGATGATGTGATGGTGTTTTAATAACTTCCTATCACTGTTATTTACATGGCTATATCTACAATTATTGTGCTCAATTAGGTATTCGAATTTGTGTGGGGTAGGTTCCACAACTAAAAAGTGAAAAATAAAAGCTTTTTAGCAAAAAATAAAACCGACTTCCAAAACAAAACACTACAAAGTGAAAAATAACTTTAATTTCGGAAGTCGGTGGCAAAAAACGAAAATACAAAACCCAAGACACCGACTACCGAAATTAAAGTTATTTTTCACTTTGTAGTATTTTGTTTTGGAAGTCGGTTTTATTTTTTGCTAAAAAGCTTTTATTTTATTTAATTTGTTAGGGACAAAAAACAGTTAAATGCCAAGCTTAACTAGAGATTCTTAAATTAGCACAATACTTAGAAATACATTTATACACAATCTATTCCATATTTCTGTAACTACATGGAACATTTAAAATATCAATATACTTATTAGTCTCCGAGATTAAAAAACAGACCATAGCACAAACAACAAATGAAAGTGTCACTAGAAATGCTTATTTTGGAAATGTTTATCCATTATTAACTTATGGTATCATATACTGGGGAAACTCGACAAAAATACAATCTACATTCGTTCTACAGAAGAAATGTCTTACGACAATATATAACACTAGGCTTTTGCCCGCGGCTTCGCCCGCGTGGTTGGCGGAAATTATCCCACGGGAACGTACTACCGGGATCAAAAGTATCCTATGTCCTAATCCAGGTCATAGTCTACCCATGTGCCAAATTTCGTCTAAATCCGTTCAGCGGTTTTAGCGTGCAAGCGTAATAATTCAATCATGATTCGAAAGACACGTGGCGCCATCTATTATCATAAGAACGTTATTGTTGTTTTCCTCGGGAACAGCACTTATTTTTGCATAATTATTCTACTTACGGCCCATAAAAGCTGTATTAAATTAAATATTAGGTATTATAATTTTTCATAATTTTTATAACTCCGTTCACTAGGTTATACTAGGCACCTACTCTGTTCTGCTGTAACCTTTATTATAGCAATATATATCGAGGGTTCACGGGCTATTTGTATTAAGCGACATTCTGGCTGATGTTGAGTTTTAATCATATTGAGTTATGATCTACCTGCATTAAAAAGTGAAAAACGTAAAAAAAACTGAGATAGACACAATAGTGTCTATCTCAAAAAGTGGCCTATCAATAGATAGGCCACTTTTTCTTAAAAGAATATTGATACTTTTTTTTACAAGGTTCTTTTTTCGGAATAATAAAACTTTGAAATGCGGAGAGCATTTGTTGTTACAGTTCCAAAAATGTCGCTTAATACAAATAGCCCGTGAACCCTCGATATAATCAATAATAATAATAATAATAACCTGGGACATTATTCACACACGGTCATCTGATCCCAAACTAAGCAGAGCTTGTACTATGGATACCAGATAACTGATATACTACATATACTACTTTTTTTTTGTAAATACTTTTATATGTAGATAATTACACCCAGACTCAGGATAAACAGACATGTTCATGCACACAAATGTTTGTCCTGGATGGGAATCGAACCCACGACCAGCGGCATGATAGGTGCTATCTTAACCAACCACGCCAACTGGCAATTCACAGAAACATCAAAATATACAGCATTTTAATTAGAATTTTATCCCATTAGAATTTTGCTTGCCATTAAAAAACTTAAGGTGTGTTTAGACGGGCACATATTTTCAAGCAATTATTCCCCGACTATGGTTGCTGAAGGTGCTAATGCAGCGGAGAACTAAGTGGAGCAATTCCTAAAAAAAATCTTCAATGGTTTCTGCAATGTTTCTGTTGTTACCTCTTTAAATTCTATATTGTCTATACTTTAAGTTAATTAATATAATAATAATAATAATATCCTGGGACATTTTTCACACACGGTCATCTGATCCCAAACTAAGCAGAAGAACATTGCGCAATAAATAAATAAATATAATATTATGCTCCATATTGCTCAATATTTACTGTTGGCATCGCAGTAAATTGCTTGATGTTGTCGAGACTACGTCAGATTTATTGACCAAAATTCCCCAGAAATTATTAATTTTAGTTGTACAGTATTGAGCAATATATAAGTTGCTTGCTTACAACTGATGCCAATCATAGAAATACAATCACACAAATAAAACTCATTTTTTATCTTAATTTAATTTATTATAAAATCGAATTAACATTATATAATACAATTATACATGAGGTATATAATTAGACATACTAAGGATATTTATGTACAGAGCAACTATTTTGTTGTGTAACAGTGGCGCTACTGTCGCTCTACAGTTGCGCAACTTTTAGAAGTATAAATAAAATATTTATTAGAAGAGGAAAGTAAATTGAGTGTTACTGGAGTAAGAAAAAGACAAACAGCTAGTAAGATCGGAAGGCGTCGTGCGACACGCGGTTGGAACGAAGTTCCGTTCACTCTTGCACACTAAACTTTTGTTACGTAACAAAACATTTTTTCGGTGCAGCTCTCATTCGCCAAGTTTAGTGTGCAGAGTATAACGTGTGCTAAGTATAACGTGCGCTAAGTATAACGTGCGCTAAGTATAACGTGTGCTAAGTATAACATGCGCTAAGTATAACGTGCGCTAAGAATAACGTGCGCTAAGTATAACGTGCGCTAAGTATAACGTGCGCTAAGTATAACGTGCGCTAAGTATAACGTGCGCTAAGTACAACGTGCGCTAAGTACAACGTGCGCTAAGTATAACGTGCGCTAAGTATAACGTGCGCTAAGTATAACGTGCGCTAAGTATAACGTGCGCTAAGTATAACGTGCGCTAAGTATAACGTGCGCTAAGTATAACGTGCGCTAAGTATAACGTGCGCTAAGTATAACGTGCGCTAAGTACAACGTGCGCTAAGTACAACGTGCGCTAAAAAACTTCGTTACAACCATATTTATGCTTTTTACGGTTCCAGAACTTAATTTAAAGTTTGACATTTCGTTGATCTGCTATACAGCACCCAAGTGTAAACATGACACATGGAGCGTTATAGAAAGAGACAGACTGGTATGAGTGACAGAGATAACGCGAGACAGAGACGAACTTTTTACCCGACTACGGCAAAGCCAAAGGAGGGTTACGATTTTAACAGGCTATGTATGTATGTAAGTGATGTTGATCTATTCAGTCAGAATTCCTAAAGTATTGGCCGTATTTTGACAAAGAGCTAGGTATCGTGGGAAGCGCCTTGTTGTTGAAGCCTCGTTCCGCGGGTTAAAGGCTATACGTTTCATAAAATCCACCATGGCGGCTCAGAGTGGATATAAAGCGAATCCAAATAATATTTTTGTTTATTATGGGGTCGTGTTTGGTGTCTAATGAAAGGTCTTAAGGAGTACTTTCTGATAACATATTGGTTATATATAATTATTTCTACAGAAACCCCAAATTTTACTGTTGAATATTGCCAAACCAACAAAGTGGGTAGGTGTACAATGATCCTAAACACGAGACAATTAAAATTAAAACCCTACTACGACAAAAACGCCAACTAAAAAGGTATAGACAAGACATCATACATAGACAGACCAATTATAAATCCGGAGTCACACGTAATCTGTTTAATGTACAGCCTTGGCCATAAGTATTAGGCACCCCACAAACATTTAAACCACAAATTATGGATCAGGTTTTTATGGCACGTCATAATACTTTATCTATTGTTTTAATTAACGTTTGAATACAGTTCATGGACTATTGTTTAACAGATAGCTTTATTAGGTGCACGTGTTTTATGAGGGTGCCTAATACTTTTGGCCAAGGCTGTATGCTGACCTTATTACATAACGTGTGCCTCTTGATTTATAATTTGTCTGTCTTTGTATGACCTTTTTAGTTGGCGCTTTTGTCGTAGTCGGGTTTTATTTTTTAACTTTAATTTATATATATTTTTTAAATCTCGGCTGCGTACTGTGACTTGGTACACAGACAGACGTGTACCTACAGTACCCCCACAATTCGCCAGTCATGTTTAAGTCCCACGTGTTAGAGTGCCAGCCTATTGCCATTAACCGGGCAATAATCCAGACGCTGGCCTGCTACTGAGAAATTCCAGATGGAAAAATCCAATAACAGTTTGCCTGATCTGGGAATCGAACCCAGGACCTCATGTTCAGCAGTAGACCACTAGACCAACAGGCAGTCTAGTAGTAGCACTATACTGTACAAAATATCTACGAGGATTTAGAGTATTAGCACAGATTAATACAGACGGGACACTCCGCAGTTTAGGTATGAAGCTACAAGTACGCGGCGGGCTCGACTTGTCGGGCCAGTTCAACACCGGCCGGCTCGCACGGTCAGTCACTCAGACGCCGCGTCGTAAAAGAAGACAACCCTAACGAGTCAGAAGGTATAAGGGTTACACGATAGAAAGAGAGGCAACTTGTAGGTGAATATAACTGCAGGTACCTGAATTGCACTTTATTGTGTCGTAGCAAGAGTCGCTTTTTATTTAAATGATTTTGCGGAGTGTCCCATCTGTATTAATCTGTGGTATAAGACAGGTTGCAAGGTTCGCTACACACTATGGTGGTGGTCGCCTGTCTTTGGTTTTAGTACAGTCAAGGAAAGAAAATTTTAAATCATCTCAAAGTTAATGTTTACTTGCATCTTATTCTTCCGACTACGAACTAAGTACCTACTGGCAATATTTTAAATGAAAATGAACGACAGTTCGACAAGGTGACATGTGGGAAAGAATTTTGTTTGAAACTTGACATTTTTGCTCCTTGACCATACGTTACTCAAAGGTTTAAACAATTTATCTACATTACAATAATATTAACATAAGGGCGCTTTCACACTTAGATACACTTCATACACAAATAGTTGCCGTCAACATCGACAAATTGTTGTCTTAAATTGCTAAGTATTTAATTTATATTGTAAGTATTACATTCATGACTTGAATTGGATTACAATTTAATAAGAACTTTTTCGTACCTCATTTTGAATAACAATTACATAATTAACAATTATTAACTAGGTATCTAAATTACGCGCTTATCAGAGAATATAACATATTAAAATAGTAGTAGGCGAAGTATGTCAATAATAGGCCGACCATGATCTGTACTGCTTTGTCCAGGTAGTATAATCTGTGGGCAATAAAAGAGAAATTAGTCATAATAAGCGTGAAGCAGAAGAGAAGTTGACTCACACGGACTATTTTTCAGAACTTGTTGCCGGCAACAGTTGCCAGCGATAGTTAGTAATCTAAATGAATAAGTTGCGCCATATCGCTCAATACATGTGGCGGTATCTCTAGCTACAGCGCTGTGAATTGATGTAGTCGTGTCGTGTGATTGTTGCAACTTAAGTTGCCCGGTAAGTTCACCTTTACTGTCAACTTAGTTGCCCGGTAAGTTCACCTTTACTGTCAACTTAAGTTGCCCGGTAAGTTCACCTTTACTGTCAACTTAAGTTACCCGGTAAGTTCACCTTTACTGTCAACTTAAGTTACCTTGCAGTGGGAGCCTTAATGTAATATGTATTAGTCTCTGAATTATAACAGTGTGTGCCTTGGCTAAACTCTCTGTTACTTAGCTAAGCTCCGTATCACTTGGAACGACAACATATCTAGCAAGTTGTGGGCGTATTATACACGTCTGCCTCACTCTTCGGTGAACACAGGTGTGAGCAGGTTTACTTACTGCCGCTGTAGCCGCCTGGCTGCGGGCAGGGTGGAGGGGTCCTCCTTGCAGCAATACTCCCGAGCTCCCTTGATGTAGTTCCTGATGTACATACTCCAATCCATGTCCTGAAAACATAGTATAGTAAGAAAACATATAGAACAACTCTCCCAAATATTAGTGCCACCTTGCACTAAACGATTTACGTTTCATCATCTGCCTTTACGGCCTCTATAACGTGCAGCTACTAGGAAATAACGATACCCACAGGTAAGACTCGTTGTCAGACTTTCGGGCTTCTGACGACCCGTAACGACTGCCAAAGTTACACGAATGACGTGCAACGGCTTGACGTGCTATCCGAGGCACTGAGGGGTCTTGGTAGGTAAAGATGGTCACCATCCACGGACCAACCACGGCAAGCTTAGCTTCACCAAATCGATCGACCCTCAGAGCTGATAAAAAACGGCTTATGTATGTTTAATTTAAATTAGTGTAGCACAAAAATTCTAAAACAATTTTAAAGCACAAAATATTGGTTTGAGGCATTTTTGAAAATAATTGCTGCGGAACTTGCTGATGTGCCAACCTTCAATCCACTCTATCTAACGCTTGTTTGTTCTGCTTATTATACCTACTTTATTTTCGGCTAGTCTCTTCATTATTATTGTAATGACACGCATACCTTCATATCCGTGTAAAAGGTTTCGTTATCACTCTTTGAGATCCTGTGCTGCAGCGCCACGAAGTTGTCATTACTGAAGTGCCACTCCTTGGTCGTGTAGTACTGTAAGACTTCCAGGCCGTAGTTGATTCGCTTCTGGATTTTGATCATGCTGAAATAACATACATTTTTAATTAAAACCGTGAAGTATTGCTGAAACAGTGGACTGTGTAAATGGCGCTTGGGCACGCCACAATTGCGGCGATAAGTCCCCTCTTTGAGGAGTGGTTGGAGAGGCGTCATGGCACCCTCACCTTCCGCCTGACGCAGGTCCTCACCGGACACGGTTGCTTCGGGAGGTTCCTGTTCCGGATAAGGCGGGAGGAAATGCCCGGGTGTTACCACTGTGTGGATCGCCCGGAGGACACGGTGGAGCATACGGTGGAGGTCTGCCCGGCTTGGGCAGAGCACCGCCGCGTCCTCGCGGAGGCGATCGGCGGCGGCGAGCTCTCGCGTCCGGCCCTGGTACAGGCCATGGTACGGAGCGAGAGTGCATGGGAAGCCGTCACCTCCTTCTGCGAAGCAGTAATGCTCGCGAAGGAGGAGGCTGAACGCGTGAGGGAGAGGCAATCTTTGCGCCCTCACGCCCCTAGTCGCCGTAGGAAACGCCCTGGGCGTCGGGAATCAATAGCCGATTCCCGGCCACCGTAGGCGCGGGCTTGCGGATGGCGAGCAACGGGTAGCTCGCCGTCCGGTAAGGACCAGGCTCGGGTCGACGGCGCGTTGTGTTCCACGCGCGCCTCAAAGAGATGTCAGCACTAGCTGAAGGGGTCCTCTAGGGCCGATGGCCGTCAGGGATACGGGTTGTTAAAAAAAAAAAAAAAAAATGGCGCTTTCTTTTCTTTCTTTAATATTGGCATCGCAGTAAATTGTTTGGCATTGCGTGACGTCATTGTTACTCCCGCAACTTTCTTGCGCAATTTCATTTGCCTGTATAAGCGAAGCTTAAGTTGCGGCAACTTTCTGTGGTGATAATGTTGCCTTGATGTGTTAAATTAATGCGCAAATATTGAGAAGATTTTGGCATTTTTGACTTGGTGATGGGTTTTTTACACGCTAAATGAGTTTTATCACGTCTAGTAGCGTTTAAAAGGGACTTACAAAGTCTTCTTTCCCATTAGGAACATGAGCATGTCAACAAAGTATGCGGGCAGCAGGTGAGTGAAGAACAGCGCGAGCTGGTGTGCTATCCACGAGCTCTTCGGGGAGCCTCCGGGGTACCACAGGCAGACGGTGAAGGGGAACTCCTGTACGTGGACCCGGCCTGCAAGACAAATACGGTTCTAATTACTTTGGATAGACCCATTGACCCAATTTGTTAATGTATTTAACAAATTATTTTACATAATTAATTATTAAATATTTAACAAATAATATAAATCATTAATTACATTATATTTATTATAATAATAATTAATTATTTAATAAATTCTCGTGCAATATCGTGTATATTGGTGCGATGCCAAAAATTACGCAATTTTAGTTGACCCGTGTATGCAGACCTTTACTTTTGGCAAAAGATTGGTTGGTGTAATTAATGTTTTTTTTTTTTTATATGAGTACCGACAGGTGAGCGAAAAAATTATAAGATTTGAATTTCGCGTGCCACGTTTGTGTATTCCTATCAATACGCTTGTATTAACTTACCCATATCCAAGGCTTGTCCCCACGTGATCGGATTGATTCCAGACTGTGTGATGTTGCAGATGCTGATCTGTTTGGGCCTGGAAGTGAACAGGACAACGTATGGAAACATGATCTCTTTTATATCTTTTGATAATGAACTTTTCTTAGCTCGGAATGTATGGCACTTCAAGGGCAATTTCTTCAGGTATTAAGTTGCTGAAGGTAGTGACAATCTGGCTACACTTAAATTACTTAATTTTTTTCGGGAATATTACTGCTTATTATATACCACATATGAACATATGTGGTAATGAATGTGCCTAGATTGGTAGGTTGCTCCACATCCGTTTCCGAATGCATACAACCCTAATCTCTTCAAAGTGAGAGTGAACAGGCTTCTTCTGGGTAAGCTCACTCCATATCGTTGACTTTGTCTCTGTCACCTCTGACGTAGAGTAAAGTCAGGAGCAAACCCTTCACAAATATATAAATTAAAAAAAACATCGCTTAAATTAGTGTGATGATCTTTGGCAATAAATTGAATACAATGTTAGCATCACAGTAAATAAATAAATTGTTACTTTTGTTGCTTAAATTCGAGCAATTAAATCAGCCCGTGTAAACACACCTAAAGCTTATCATTTATATTGTTAAGGCGCTACTCCGAGCAAAACACACCTAAAGCTAATCATTTCTATTGTTAAGGCGCAACCCTGAGCAAAACACACCTTTAGCTAATAATTTTTATTGTTAAGGCGCTACCCCGAGCAAAACACACCTTTAGCTAATCATTTCTATTGTTAAGGCGCTACCCCGAGCAAAACGCACCTAAAGCTAATCATTTCTATTGTTAAGGTGCTACCCCGAGCAAAACTCACCTAAAGCTAATCATTTCTATTGTTAAGTTGCTACCCCGAGCAAAACACACCTTTAGCTAATCATTTCTATTGTTAAGGCGCTACCCCGAGCAAAACTGACCTAAAGCTAATCATTTCTATTGTTAAGGCGCTACCCCGAGCAAAACACACCTTTAGCTAATCATTTCTATTGTTAAGGCGCTACCCCAAGCAAAACACACCTAAAGCTAATCATTTCTATTGTTAAGGCGCTACCCCGAGCAAAACACACCTAAAGCTATTCATTTCTATTGTTAAGGCGCTACTCCGAGCAAAACACACGTTTAGCTAATCATTTCTATTGTTAAGGCGCTACCCCGAGCAAAACACACCTTTAGCTAATCATTTCTATTGTTAAGGCGCTACCCCGAGCAAAACCTTGCTGCGTGCGGTATTCAGAGGCTATAAACTCATTAATTAATTAAGAGCAATAAGTTACATCTAAATGTACTTTATTATTTGTGTTTAGGTGTTATAAATACATATAAAACCTCCTTGTAAAAAAATGACTTAAATTATTGATTGCATGCTTTTGCTAAAAGTGACGTTCTATGAATTTGAAGATTACACTAATGGATAGATAATTTATAATCTAAATAATTCACGTTTTATTTTATTTTAAAAGATGGATTTTATGTTTTTATAAAATAATTCCAAAAAAATGCGTGAATTCTATGATAAAGGGGCGTGTGTGGAAGGAGAGGGACAGACTAGGTCAGACAGCGAGACAGAGAAGGACTGAATGCTCAAGGTCATTCGCTCCGGGAAGTGCCTTAAAGTTAGACAACTTACTTCTCAACACCGGTAAGGTATCCCAGAATGATGCAGGCGTTGACTGTTACGTCGACGGGCACCACTTCTGCTGTGTAACTATCGTTACAGTGCATCGTACGAATCACACCTGGAAATATAAAATAACATCACGCTTGTATTAATAGAAGAGGTAGCTAGACGTGTACCTATAGGTCCCACGAAATGGGGCGAGCCTATTGCCATTAAAGGGGCACAAATCTAGAATCCGATTGCTACAGAGAATGTCCTGAAGGAAATCCCCGGTAATACTATGCCCGACCTGAGGATTGCACCCATTGATTGATTGTGGGTCGAATTAAAAGTCCACCCGATCTATTCTGGAAAAATCTCACCGTGATAACGTATGTGAGCTCTCATTCCACCTGATGCTAGGGATGTACGGTACTGACTGCTCACTTTGTGCTCACCTCACCTAAGTTTTCACGGTGAGATTTTTACAGACTGGATCGGCAGATGTGCTCAGCAGTCACTATCACAGTCATTATTATGCTTTTGCCTTGCCGGCCAAGTGCGTGTCGGACCACGCACTATTTAGAGTTCCGTAGTTGGGATGAATTTATCCCAAGAGCAAACTTAACATTGTAGTTGAAAAACATAGATATACGTCACGGTCACTTCTCCAACTGCCAATATAAGTTTGTAATCACATTTTTTTTTGTGATAAAACTACAAATTTACGGTTTTCGGACTTTTTCCTTTACATGTGGCGGGAGACCTTGCTTCTTGCCTAATTTCATGATTCTAGGTCAACGGTCAACCTTTTGATTGGTTTGCGAGTATCAATATGTGTCGCATTTTTTGCGTTGACTTAGAGGCTAGATTTTTGTAGAACTCCAAGGGCAAAGGGCAATTCCAATATCTACGTATTTGATATTAATTTCAACTTAATACCTCCCCGCGTTCCTGAGAAAAAGGGTCTTGACAGACGGACAACGAAATGATAAGGGTTCCGTTTTTTTCCTTTTGAGGTACAGAACCCTAAAAAGCAATATTTCATTAATCAATCATTAATTTAAATGTTTCATTAATAGTAATTATTCTTTTATTTCTTATAAAATGCACCATAACAATGTTTATGATAATAAAGACAATACAATCATAGTAAACGTTATTTAATCAGACTAAAATGATGAAAACGTTGACATACCTTTGCCTGCTCCTACTAGGAGCCCGGTGGCTCCATTCAGATTGTCCACCCATCCGGGCATAGGCTCCTTGTATGCCGCTGCCACTGCAAATGCAACAGAAATATTATAAGTCAGAATCTAAATAGTGAAGCTGTTCAAGAGGGTTGTCGCATTTGGTCACAACTCTCGCTCACACGTGACCAAATTTTTAAGAATGTTAAATGAAAAGATGGGAGGAGCTCGTGGCTAAGTAATAACAACCGCACGGGTCGATCCATCAAGTTAAGCTACGCTTGCCGGGGTTGGTCTGTAGATGGGTGACCATCTTTTCATACCGATATTCCTCCGTGCCTCGGAAAGCACGTTAAGCCGTTGGTCCCGGCTGTCATTCGTGGATCTTTGGCAGTCGTTACGGGTCGTCAGAAGCCCGAAAGTCTAACAACCAGTCTTACCAAGGGGTATTACCCAATAACTGGGTTGTACAGTTCAGATAGGCAGTCGCTCCATGTAAAATACTGGTATTCAGCTGCATCCGGTTAGACTGGATGCCGACCCCAACATAGGAAAAAGCTAGGCAGATTGTTAAATGAAAAGATGCTTTTTTGAAAAATGTAATCAATTGGCGAACTAATAAATAATATTAATTTAGTAGGTTGTTTTAAAACATATTTTCGTTGTGGCATTTATTTAACTCACCTCAAAAACAGATCATAATTATGTACTTATTGAGCCGAATTTATTAGATAACACAATAGAAATGTTTCTTATTATTACCTATTATATTAATATGATACATTAGTTCGCCAAAAGATTAAATTTTATAAAAAAAACTTGTTTTGCGACAGCCCTTTTAAACTGTACTTACAGAGGCAAATTCTGTAAAGCATTTTTTTTTCCAATTTTTGCCGATATCAGCAAGGAGCAATCCAGTTTATGAAGTCGCTACCTATCGCTCGAAATGGTCCGGCTACATCGCTATCAACAAATATTGCCAATAGAGCAATTAAAGGTGCCCGTGTGTGTAGGTGCACCTTAGAAACGGTTTTATTATCAGAGTTATCAAAGTAATTGAGCTATGGTTTAATACTTTCACAGAAGTTTAAACGACGCTTTTGGAATTACATACTACAGTCTTGAGCAGGTGATGTGCTGGGCAGGTCAAGGTGCCAGTTTTAACACCGCACATGCTGCAACAGCACGTGGCACTTCACTTTTCGTCTGATATTTGACCTGCTACATGAGTAACCTATAGGTCAACTTCTTTCTTATATCTATGGGTCAATCCCTCTGAAGTTTTGAACATGAAGCGACTCAAGTAAAATAAAAGATTTCGACTTATTGAGAACCTCCTCTTTTTTAGGGTTCCGTACCTCAAAAGGAAAAAACGGAACCCTTATATAGGATCACTCATCTGTCTGTCTGTCAGTCTGTCACAGCCAATTTGCTCCTAATGTAATGGACTGATTAAGTTGAAATTTGGTATACGTATGAATTTCTGTGACCCAAACACGGAATGAATTTTGAATATGGGGGTCAATTTCGGAGCAAATAAGAAACTAAAGACAAAAATTTGCAACCTTTACCGTGTGACATATCAAATAAAAGGGAGGATCTCAAATATATTTTTTTTTATAATTTTAAAATAAATTGTTTTAAAGTTATTTAAGAAAATAGACGAATATTAACCATTCCCCCTTATCTCCGAAAATACTCCGAAAATGCTGAGCCTAAAATTTTGAAAAGAAAAATACTGAAAATAGTTATAATCTATATGTATATATAAATATACTTATAGATTACAGGAAAACCTATAAGACGTCTATGGTCTTAAAATAACATGTTAAATCTCTCAATATCGTGCGTACAAACTTGCGTTTGCAATTGGAATGTATGGGAGAACATGTTTTCCAACTACAGTGCTAAGTTTGTTCTTGGGATTAATTCATCCCAACTACGAAACCCTTCATTGTTCGTGGTCTGACACACACTTGACCGGGTTTCTTGAAGTCGTTTAAAAATATGAAAACAGTGTTGAGACAAGTCGTCATCTCTTTTTCTACACCTCAGTACAACAGAATTTTTTTATTTTTGACGCGCTAAAGAACCAGCGCAATGTTTGTTAAACGTAAAGTAGTACCGCTACTCACCGATAGATGGCCGTGCGATCACAATGGGGAACTTTCCCTCGTATTGTGACACTAGATCTTCAGTCAGGGACTTGGTGTAGGCGTATGTGTTGGGTTGTGGCTCGATTATTCTGGAAAAGAAGTAAAAAGTTAGCTTAACATTGTGGCGGCATCTACATCGCCACATGCGAACTACGCATCACACTGACGTCACGCAAAAATCCTGCATCGCGCAATCAGAGTTTACCGTACGACTGGCATATATACAACGTCCCGACATCAATCGTCGGGCTAGCCCACCAGACACAACACCCGGTCTGGTCGGAGGATCCTCTCTTTTCTATGGAGGATGAGTGAACTTTACACCCTGTTCCTCATAGGTATGAGGAACAGGTGTATAACATCATGTTTTAATATCCCGAAGTGGTCGGCAGTAGACCCCAACGCTAGTAATATAGTCAAAATAATGTTAAGGGGCGAAGGTATTACCATAAAGACCAATAATACGTTGCTGCCCGACCTGGGGATTCAATCTAGAAAGAGTTCGGTTTTCAGTCTAACCACATGCAGCTGAAAACCAGTATTTTACATGGAGCGACTGCCTATCCGACCAATCTCTACAACGCAGTAACTGGGTATCATGATACCTCTTGGTCTGACTGGTTGGGAACTTATTTAATTCAAATTGAACTTTACTGATCATAATAAAACCTATTAATTTATTTTCCTATCAAGTTTTAGTATATTTTGTTCACTCATTTTTAAGTTAAATCTTTCTTTGGATACTAGATTTTATATAAGGACTGCAGCTTATGACACTAATGGTTATATAATTGTAATACGCTATTACTGTATACGCATGGTATTGTTTGTCTTTGATTGTTCAACCATTTTTGTACAATGATATCTTTATTTATTTATCTTACTTGGGCTGGAGATGCGTCAGTAGCTCGTCATCCATCCAGCCGACGCAGTGCATCACGTGCTCCGGCCGGTGCTTTGACGGGTACAGCTTCTCCTCGAACAGCTCCAGCTCGCAGCGGCAGTATGAGGTCGACACGTGGACAAAGGCCTGGAAAAATGTGAAGAAGCTAATTAGTAGCTTTTAATACTTCAAAGGACTTATTATATAACTCAAACTCAAAGTATTTATTTCAATTGAACCATTTCCAGGTATCCAACTATTTACATATTTTTGAACTGTCAAGATGTCGGTCAGTTAGAAAGATGAACCTAGCTGCCCATTCCAGAGTGTAGTAAGTTCCTATGGAGAAGAACGCTATTCATAGTAATTTCTCTAGCAGGGTAACGTGCCAGTTAACAGTGGCCACTGCACATGTTACAAAAACACTTGACACTTTGTTTTTTGTGTAATATTTTCCTGCTGTAACTATAAACCTTTTAAAACCAATTAGGGATTTGCAAATTTTTCAGGTAACCACAGAACACTTAACTCTCGATTTTTTATATATTTTTTTAAAACATTCTGTGTAGACTGTTTATTGGGTCTATTAAATAATCCATCTTTTATTTTTCAACTCAAAAGGCAAAAAAATAACTGTAACGAACCAACGACGAATTTAGAAAGTGGATTTAGGAGGCAAGGCAAGTTTCTTACCTCCAAATTTTTCACTCCTTCAGCCAATTCCAAGACTTTCTTAGTTCCAACTGTGTTCATTTTGACAGCATCGCGGAGGAACATGTCGAATCTGAAATATAATAATTATAAACTTTAAGATTAAAGCAGTAAGATCATTTATCCTACTAAACTTAAAATTAAAGTGAAAAGATGAGACAAGATGCACACAGGTGATTTAGTGAAGGTAGGACTTGTTTCACGGTAAAAGAAAAAATCGCGAGGAAACGGGTATGTCTTACAACCAAATCTCTTAACCCGAGGTTGAGAGAGAGGGAACATTTTAGACTGATTCTACTTACAGTCTATTGTAATATTTACTTCCAATTGAAGTCATTTTCACTTTAACGAATATCAACTTTGATTTCAGATTGACCTGTAACACATTTTTCCAAAAACACAATCATGTATGTTTGTTTACATGTTTAGAAACTAAATTGCAAACGCCGATTAGTCTATACGATTTTGTGTCTGCGGCATTCTACTGTAATATACTCACGATGATATTTCTTTCTCCTAAGCGCGAGTTCATTAGTTCGTATGCATGTTTATTTAACCAACCTGACGCAAGCGGCACAATGAAAGATGATCTGAGCCTCATTCTGTATGAGCTGACGGTCCTCGTCGGATACTCCCAGGTCTTCGGACAGAATGTCTCCGGCAACCACCTGCAGTTTGTCGAAGAGTTTCGGTGACTCGGCTTTTAGACGATCGAATACCTGGAATATTTCAATTTTAGTTAAAGTTGAGGCCTAGGTGTCGTCTTTCTTTCCTATGTAAGTAATATAGTCTAGATGTGTTCGCGGATGAACGGAAGTTGATTATATGTCTGGAGTACTGAGAGAAAGTAAAATAATTAAATAGGTAAATAAATGCTTGCATGCATGCAGGCTTGCATGTG
Source organism: Dicycla oo (assembly GCA_948252095.1). Lineage (NCBI taxonomy): Eukaryota > Metazoa > Arthropoda > Insecta > Lepidoptera > Noctuidae > Dicycla > Dicycla oo. The sequence goes on from OX411738.1 coordinate 18,877,638, forward strand.
CAGGACTGCGCATTTAAATGTATGTACATATCAACTGCACCAAAACTGCATCCGAACTACTATTTTGTAGAATAGTTACCTTCTTGTCCAAATGTACGCAGTCTGAATAGACCCTAACATATTTTGAACAGATATGGGTATAATTTTACATGATAATGAAAACTCATTCACATTCTACTAACATGTCTCAATATGTTAAGGTGCGTATCGCATCAATAACATTAAAATTAAAAAAGTATGAATATTGACATTTCATTTTATATTAGTTCTACTACTCCATACTAGATGGCGCAACTTACCCTAAAACTCAACAAGTCATCCAATCGTTCCTTACTGCTGTGTCCTTTCTTGGGTCTCATGAGTAGGTACATCTTTTTGACATCAGGACAGCATCTGAGGAGTTTCTCCACCATCACTTTACCCATGAAACCGGTCGCCCCGGTGATGAACAGCGTTTTACCGCCATAGTACTCTGCTATGTTCACAGAGGGCGCCATTTCCTGTGGACAAGGAATGGACACTAGTTATTAACACTGTTAGGAGAGTGCTACAAGAATATTTTGGCACCTGAATGACATTTAAGTGGGCATTGTTGGTAAACATTTGTGAAATTGTCGCAGAAAAATGTATTCATAAAACAAGATGGCGGCCTTAGTTCCGTTTTTGACCGCACGCCAGTTACCTTATAGCGTTGTACAGATAACATCAACGGTGTATTCCCCAATGGATTAGGCATAGGAGTCTATAGGGAACGCGCTTTTTGCCATAATCCGCGCACAAATCCCGAATTCGTGCTGCTACTGAGAATTCTTGAATGAAAAGACCCAATATCGCTTTGCCCGACCTGGGAATCGTACCTATTAGGTACCCCATGCTCAGCACTCGCACTTACGACCTAGCACCAAAGTGGAAGTTGACTAGTCCACACTTTTAAAAATATAATCCAGCATTAATTGCTGGATAACAGAACGTTTAGTTGCTGGATAACAGAACGATTAGTTGCTGGATAACAGAACGAGTAGTTGCTGGATAACAGAATGATTAGTTTACCAAGTCACCAATGAATAAGTTTATAGCTTGAAACCTTGCAACGAAATGAAACTAAATTTTATTTTGAACCTATAGAGTTGTAGTGATGATATCATTGATGATAATTTGTAAATACATATGCATTTGTTACCTTCTTCCTTATGTTTGTTACGGTTGCGATTCAGTTTTGCTCAACATACGACCTGATACCTACTGACCTGAAATTGCGAAATACGTAAAAAATATGAATATTGGTTAGGTTGCGTGAGAGCGACGCGGTTACCTAGCAACGATGCTAATACGAGTATCTGTCACATATTTCGCTATTCTGATTAATTCTTGCCAATGCAAATTTTTGTCCTACTTTAATATTATAGATAAATGTAGTATGTCTAAATGTTTGAACGTTTGATACTCAATCACGCAAAAACGACTGGACGGATTTGGATGAAATTTGGCTCACAGATAGTTTATAACCTGAATTAACAGACATGGGATACCTACTTTTACTCCGGTAGTGCGTTCGCGTGAGGTATTTTCCGACATCCACGCGGACGAAGCCGCTCGCAAAAGCTAGCGACATTATAAATGAGCTCTTATTAAACATTGATTATAAATTAGAATACCTAATTAATATCCTAACAACGTTATATGTGTAAAACCACATTTCGTTGACGCACCTACAGACATTGAAAACTTCGTGATTGCAATAAACGTTATGTTACAGGGGAAGTTATAAACTGCATGAAAATTGTCCACCTGACATTCTCCGAGGTTCGTCTTATCATCAAAAGGAAGGCATAGTAGAGCGGGGCACGTTTGTTCTAGGTAAATATGTAATAAGTACGTTTTCTACACGAAAAATAACACATACTCGTACAGTCAACGTCTAGAAGTCCACTTACACCGCAATGACCATTATCGCCTGCGCTATACTGGCTGCGGCGTGAGTGATGTTCCAACGTTCTTATAGAAGAAGGTCCTAAGTACAACTAATATTGCTATGCCATAGTTTTGTGAGATTGCTAGTCGACTTCTGACTGTTAGACAGTCGGGGTAGACAGAAACTACAGAACGACGTCTGCTAGGACCCTTACATACTCCTTTTGCTTCGTTTACGTCCATACATCTGGGCCAGCAGTCTCGACATAGGTAGCGATCGCTATACGACCGAATTCGGTCGCTAAGTCCTAGTGGGGTACCTATACAGTCAAAATTGCTTGACAATGTCATGCAATTTTTACCGTCTAGGGACTCCACTAGGACTATGCGACCGAATTCAATCGTATAGCGATCGCTACCTATGTCGAGACTGCAGGCCCAGGTCACACACGCACGCCGCGCGCCGGTTGCGAGTACCTTCCTACTAGGCTCCTGACTTTTCTAAAGAACCTCACCAATAAGTTCACCATAAATGATGTCCTCCTAGGGCGCCCCCTACCAGCGGTTTCACATACATCTGCCTCGTCAATACCTATTGTTATCCGCCTTACATTAATTCTCTCAACATGACCAAACCATCTAAGTAAAAACTGAAATATTCAAAGAGTATTCTTTTCAATTTTTGTTACTACATCTTCAAATAAATAAAAAGAAAAAGAAAATTTTTTTAGAGAAGCCCGTGGCAAGTAATAACAGCCGCACGGGTCCATCAGGTTAAGCTACGCTTGCCGCGGTTGGTCTGTGGATGGGTGACCATCTTTTCATACCGAGACTCCTCCGTGCCTCGGAAAGCACGTTAAGCCGTTGGTCCCGGTTGTCATTCACGGATCATTGACAGTCGTTACGGGTCGTCAGAAGCCCGAAAGTCTGACAACCAGTCTTACCGAGGGGTATCGTATTCCCCAGTAACAGCTGCATCCGGTTAGACTGGAAGCCGACCCCAACATAGTTGGGAAAAGGCTAGGCAGATTGACATCTTCAAATAAATAAAAAGAATATTTTTTCTTTACGCAGTTTTCACAGCACGGCGACGATTTGGAAACTCGTGTAACAGCAATTGTTTTAAAACTATCTCAGATCTTCACACATTCACTATCGACTGGGTACTACTTACTAATTCGTTTAACCAGAGTTCGGTATGACAATATTTATTTTACGCAAATACTTACAGAATTTTAATTAAGTCGGCACGAGGAATGGTTAAAGTATGTAATTATACAAACGGGTTCTACTTAATATATATAATACGAGTAAGTTAATTTGTCAACAATGAGTGAGTATTGGTGAAAGCTAATTCATTATGAAGGTAGGTATGTTACCGCAAAATGGATTGTAATTCTTAATTGACATGAATATTTGTCACAATTCGCGACACGCGACTGGCCTGTTGGTCTAGTGGTTAGTGGCCCTGACTGCTATGCCGGAGGTCGTGGGTTCGATTCCCACCCAGGACAAATGTTTGTGTGATGAGCATGATCATTTGTTCTGTGTCTGGGTGTAATTTATCTATATATGTATGTATTTAGAAATATATAAGTATGTTTATCAGTTGTCTAGTACTCATAACACAAGCTCTGCTTAGCTTGAGGCTAGACGACGTTGTGTGATAGTTGTGGAATATTATTATTATTATTATTATTATTATATATTTTTACTTGACTACAGCCCAAAAGGAGGGTTATGTGGTTGACCTGTATGTCTGTATGTCCGTTTCTTTGTTCCCTCGTAACTCCTAAACGAATGAACAGATTTGGATAAATTATTCGGCTTTAGGTTTGTCTTGGTAGCGTGAGTGTTACTGGCTACTTTAAAATAATAATAAAAAAAAACAAAGTAAAATGGCGTATCTATTGTGGAGTCTGAAATTTTTTTTTCTTCTGATACCATCGAGTGCGGTATCAAAATGAAGGGTTTTAAAAGGTGATTCCAAAAATATATACAACTAATATGGTTAAAAGTAATTTGAAGTGACAAATCGCTTTTAAATAACTAAATCATCTGCGAAATATTTCACATTTGTTAACTAAAAAGCTAAAATAAAAGTAATTAAAAAAACTAAAAAATCCGACTGCGGTAAAACTGAAAAGCTAAAAACAAGCCCATTTTAAATTAAATATAACTTGGAAGCAGGCGGGACCCATTCCATTTTTAAATTTTCAAACTCAAACGGGTCCCGCCTGCTTCCAACTTTTATTTAATTGAAAATGGGCTTGTTTTTAGCTTTTCAGTTTTACCGCAGTCGGATTTTTTAGTTTTTTTAAATACTTTTTTTAGAATAAAATTACATTAAGGTCCCCGAAACGATCAATCGCAATTGATCAATTGCCATCAATTTCTATTGTAGTAATCGCTTCAATTGCACTTGGTAGACGATCAATGTGTATAAAATAAAAACCTTTGATATTTTGTATGTGTTCACGAAATAAATGAATTTGAATCAGTCACGTAAAAATCGATCGTTTTGGGGACCCTTTAAAGTTATAGTAATAGTAATATCTGGGAAAATTTAAAACTTCGCTGACTGTCACCATAGTGTAGTTAGCGCTTCTAATACAAAGTCAATGGTTACTAGGTATTTCATTTCGTTCTCAGTACTCGTAGTAGCCCGAAGTTTAAGTTAGTCCCCGTTTGATGACAATTGGCTCGCCCCTATTTGCCAAAAATGCTGGCGACTGTGGCTGTACTAGGTACTGACACATCTCTGCCTACCCTTTCGAAAAAATAAACACGTGATGTTCTTTACGAAGCAGCTGCCTAAGGACACAATTTGGAGCCAGGTCAGCTGTTTGATAATAATTAGCCCATTAACATTCGATAAGTAATATTGAACATGCATTACACTGAAGGCTGCATGTGAACATGAACATGAGTTGCGCAAGCGCCGTTGGTGTGCCTAATTACTGGTAATTAATCCAAACCGCCTTAGGTTATGGATATGGTGGACTTATGTTGCATAAGATATTAGATGATAAGAATCGAAATAAAGGTGACACGGTCACCCGCACGAGAGGTCCGACTGACACATGCCGAGCTGGACTCCCACTTGGTGCAACCTTGAGACGCACACGGCAATGTGGATATTCGATAATTAATGTCTATTTCATATGTCAAACCCATAGAAATATAAGAAACAGAAACAAACTTCTTTCTTATATCTATGGTCAAACTGCTCTGACTTATCATCCCCTGCCTAGCTTTTCTCAGGGTGGGCTTCCAGTCTAACGGAATGCAGCTGAATACCAGTATTATACGTGGAGCGACTGCATATCTGACCTCCACAACCCAGTTACTGACTAGTCGCCAGACGTTCGGGAGGAACTCATGGCTAAGTAATAACAGCCGCACGGGTCGATCCATCAGGTTAAGCTACGCTTGCCGGGGTTAGTCCATGGATGGGTGACCATCTTTACATACCGAGACTCCTCCGTGCCTCGGAAAGCACGTTAAGCCGTTGGTCCCGGCTGTCATTCGTGCATCTTTGACAGTCGTTACGGGTCGTCAGAAGCCCGAAAGTCTGACAACCTGTCTTACCAAGGGGTATCGTATTACCCACTTATTGGATTGTGAAGGTCAGATAGTCAGTCGCTATATGTAAAACAATGGTATTCAGCTGCATCCGGTTAGACTGGAAGCCGACCCCAACATAGTTGGGAAAAGGCTAGGCAGATTGATTGATTGAGTCAGACGTTCGGGCTTCTGGCTACGTGTAACGACTGTCAAAGATTTACGATATAAAGTGATATTGTTTCAATGGACGTGTGTTCTGTATCTGTACTTCCCGAGCGAGGTATTTGTCAAGGAGGTTCTACAACTACTTAAATATGCGATCATGTAACAATATGTTCTCAGGTCACTGATGCAATAAATAATCAAGATACAGTTAATTAATGTAATTGATTACATAAAAACACTAGATTTATAACAATAAACAGATAACACGCCATGCAGTTCTATTGTTTATACACAGTACATAGTCAGCAGACTTGCGCATCATCAACCATGCGGCTGGATAATGCTATTTAAGGCTATAATAAATATGGGAAAATATTTTATTTTTATTTTTTTGACATCTGTCGGACATGCCACCGTCCAGGAGAATCAATCCGACACATTATCTCCGGGTGTTCTCGTCTAGCTAACGAAGAATACTTGCATAGACACAACCTTGTAGCCAGGATTATCCATCAGCAACTTGCTCTGAAATACAGCCTCGTAGAATCGGAAGTGCAGTACTACAGGCATGTGCCCGACCCAGTTCTCGAAGATGGAAATATCACTTTGTACTGGGATCGATCCATCATCACTGACAGGACTATTGTTGCCAATAAGCCTGACATAGTGGTGGTGGATCGAATAGAGCGGCGCGCAATGATTATTGACATAACGGTCCCGCATGACGGGAACCTCGTGAAAGCCGAGACAGATAAACAAATCAAGTATCTTGACTTGGCTCGCGAGGTTGTCGACATGTGGGATGTGGACTCAGCGATCATTGTGCCGATAGTCGTATCAGCTAATGGCTTAATTGCCAAGAGCCTCGACCAACACCTAAGGAGGCTCTCGTTGGGCAGCTGGATCAAGGGCTTGATTCAGAAAGCGGTACTTCTGGACACGGCTCGCATTGTTAGGAGGTTCCTCTCTCTGGAGTCCTGACCGCCGGTAGCTTGGACTCTGTTCCCGATACCGGTGGTCTACTATTTTTTTTTTTATATTTTTAATGTTTTTATATTTTTTTAAATTGAATAAAGGAAATAATAATAACTCGTACTTAAATGCTGTAAAGGTATATAACAAATTACCGTACGCCTTTAAAAATCTACCTTTGACCAGGTTTAAAAAAAAGGTAACGCAATGGTTAAAAGAAAAATGCTTTTACGATCTCAGTGAATACATGTCAGATCGCGGAGAATGACACTGTAATAATAATATTGGTATATATACTTTATAATAATTAATTAATTAAAACTTTGCACTCTGACGTGATAGTAGTTGTGACATTTATTATTTACATATTGTTAATCTGACATTATATTAAACTATCCCTTGAACTGACCTAGGTATGTTTGACATGTAAAATTCTAATGCATGAGTTCTGATTTGGTGTGGCTGTCTACGTGTATTTTAATTTATAATTTAATTAAAATAGCAACATCGTGCTAGACAGCGACGATATTAAATATTTGCACACCATAGGATAATGGTAGAATGTAAAGGGGACACTATTTTTAAGATCATACATTGTATACCTACATTCTAGCAAAAAAATGAATTTGAATTTGAATTTATTTTCCAATTTTAAAAATCTCGAGAAAGATGCTCGCGGCTTAGTAATAATCAATCGATCAGATTAATGTCATTCGTAGGTTGTTGACAGTCGTTCGTTACTTGTAGACCGCTCGAAAATCTCACACCTAGTCTAAAGCCTGAGCTCCCACAGGCGCGTTATTATCTGTTGATAATATGCGTCCCGACCCCTTGCCACACAGCTGCATTTTTACCGTCCGATATTTCTAACGTGTGCGTGTAAACTACGCTACAAACTAAATTTTTGAGTTATTACTAGTATTAACTTTATTAACGCAGGTGAGTGTAAGATCGTATGCGTCCAGATACAGAATGTTCTAAGAACTCATATCGGAATATCGCAGGACGGAGGAAGGCAAGCATCCTACTTCTAGTGCGTCGTTATTATCGCAGCAGTGAGTAGCTTGGTGGCCGTCCTGATACAAAACGTACTGAAAACAGATATCGCAATAACGCATCCGATATTATCGACCGATAAAAGCGCCTATGGGCGAGAGCCTTTACCAAGGGGTATTGTGTCAGCTATTAACTGCATTGTGTAGGTCAGATAGGGAGCATACTGGTATTCAGTTGCATCTGGTTAGACTGGAAGCTGACCCTAACAAAGTTGGGAAAAGGCTAGGCAGATGATGGACCGATTCGCACAGCTGTTATAATTAGCCATGAGCCCCTCAGAAACGTGTAGGACATGATATAATCCATATAATCTCATTTATAGCTATGATAGCATGATTACATACTATTTGTATGTGCACCACGCGTTCACCTTGGCAACTCAGCAGACTACGACAAACACAGAATACTAACTCCTTGAAGTCGGGAAGTTTATTGTTTTGATTCAACACGGAATTAAATTTGGCTACCCAAAGGTCAGTGCGTATGATCGGCACCCTAATTGCTTCACGTTCTCAATCACTATCTGAATGATTCTAAGGATCTATCTAAGCACAATCAGAAGGATTATTGTTACGTTTTGAAATAATATTAATAAATCGTTCAATTGTGGTACGATTAGACATTTTATTTCTTATACTGGCATCACTAGTTTTAAAAATGAGTTTGGAGATTGGTTTGGATATTGGTTGGTTATAGCTTAGAGGGTAGTAGATTTGGAGAGTAAAAAGGAAGCGTATGAGGCAGTGAAAATGTTTTTCGAAACCACGTCTTTCGCGACTGCTTCATTCGAGTCCATGAGCGTTCGAACCTGTGAGGCAGTGGAAAAATAATTCGCAACAGCGTGTGTCGCAACAGCGGCGTTCGAAACAACATAGGGGACCCTATTTGGAGAATAGGAGATGTGATGGCAGAATGTAGATATTCAATTTTATGTTGACAAAGATATTAAATGAATGACTGGATATCTTGGTGTTTTATGTTATTTACCTATTTCCTGAGATTTCTTAAATGTTTCCCTATAATTTGGAGAATAATATTGTCTAGGTAAGATATCATACTTAAATTTGTTTTATCGAATGGGGTTTGAATTCGTATTATGGCATCTTATGCCACAGCATTCGTTCTTTAAGGTGTAGTGATCCAAGTAACCTAAAAGTCATAGTATAAAAAACGATAACGTGAAATAACATGAAAACATAATAACGTAATAACGTGAAAACTTAAAAGTTTAAGAAGAAGTAAGTAATGTCTTTTTTTTTTCTTTTTTTTTATTCCGATCGGTCACCCTGCTATGTCCCCTTAGAGAGACAGATCAGGAAAAAAAATGATCTAATGTTAGCGACGAGGGGACAGTTCGAACTTTATTCACTCCTATCTGGGACAGATAGGAGTGAATAAAGTTGCTAACAGGAGGATAGATCAAACTTTTTATTTGATCTGTTTACCTAAGGGGACAAATCAGGGTGATAGATCGGAATAATCCTTTTCATGTCTGCATGTGTGACAGTGTTGTTATTCTCAAACTTAAACCCAAAGCAAGTATATCAAGTAAACCAATTACAGGCAATTTTGAATTGTCAAGGAGTTGGCCAGTCAGAAATATGAAGCTGGTTACTCATTCCAAAGCGTAGTAGATATCTATGGAGATGAACGGACAAGAAACTCACGGACACTCTTTTAAATAAAAATCAATCAATCTGCCTAGCCATTTCCCAACTATGTTGGGGTCGGTTTCCAGTCTAACCGGATGCAGCTGAATACCAGTATTTTGCATGGAGTGACTGCCTATCTGACCTCCACAACCCAATTACTGGTTAACACGATACCCCTTGGTAAGACTGAACGGTGCTGTCGGTGAACGGGTGCTGCTTGTGGTGACTGGTCGTCTTACTGACCTTGGTTTTGTTTTGTTATTAGTAATTTAACTTGTTGTTTATTTTACTTCGTTGGTCCTAGTTTATCACCTGTGACTTCGAGTTACGACTACATGTACGGTTATATGTAAGTGGGCACACCCTTTATTACTGGAGGCTTTTATTTAGGTATAAAGTTCTGCTTACGTATTTAGTTTTGTATTCTGTTTCTGCTTGAGTATAGTTTTCGATTTTTTTTTTTTGGTATATTGGCGTGTGCTAGCTTACTTATAGCAAATAATTTAATTTAATAATTTGTGTTGCGTAATGTACCTAAATTATTATGCGCAGTGTTATATAAAATCATTTTTTTAGCTGAACAGACAGCTGTGCTGCTGGGGAGTTTGTTGCGCCACTTCTTCTCCCCAGCTAAAGCACTAGGAAGTGGTGAAGGGCGGGTGTTTTGGGGGACTGTCTTATGTAATTTTGACGTTCAAAAAGTGCTGATTCTCAGCCTAATTTGAATAAATGACTTTTGATTTTTATTTGATTTTTGATTTTGACTGGTTGTCAGACTTTGTTGTCTTTTAAATCAAAATATTGATCACTTATATCACTCATGATGAAAATATACATGTGAGAACAATGTTGAAAGACGTATAAGTTACAAGCGTCCGGAATAAAACGATAAAATCTAAAAACAACAAAGTTAAAATAAGATTACAATAGCTAAGAGATTGCCAGTCCATACAGACGGCGCCCGTTCACCAACATGACGCATGGATCAGCGGCATTCACCTCAACCATTTTGAAGGGAGCTTGATGATCCAACACAAGGATAAACTACGGCTTTCACCATCATTTTGAACATTTATATCTACGTATTTTGTACCGATCTTTATTTCAATTTTAATTTTCAGTGTCTATCAGTGGAAACTTGTAAATGGCCTTCAGTTTCATATTATTTACATACACTATCTACGTCAGCTGTAAGTTTCCCGAATAAAATAAAATAAAATGTATTCCGGAAAGTTTATGAGCTTATAATATATTGACATGTCGCCTATGCACCCTTGCGAATCAAGTACGAGTCGCTAGTATTATCCTTATAATAATAAATAATAATAATAACATTTATTGAAATAGTATGTTTACAAAAAGTGTACATATGTTTCAGTATATAACATTAATCTAGGCCTTTAATAGTATTATAATAATCTAGGTAAAAACTATGGTATGAAAAATATAAGATTACAGTTGCAAAATAAAATAACAAAATTAATAGAATTCTGAAGGTAATGTAGTGCGTTGTCCGAGCTAGGTTTACCTGTGTAAACCTACTCGTATAAATAGTGTATTTATATATAGGTAAACCTGTGTTTCAGGCCATATCGAACGACAGTACTTTTAAAAGAGGGTAGTCATTGAATTTATTTGACATATATTTTCAATATCTAAGCAGTAGCTATATTTTGCGTTACTTTATTTTAAGTTTAAACTAGACGTATAGGATATATATGTAGGTAAATACAGTAAAGTCAGCTGTTTTATTTCAGCACCTCTAGAAGTTTTTCCGTGTCTGAGTAGTTAAGTTGTGATAAATAATCGAATAACATTATACTACACCTATTATAGTTTACATTGTTTATTTTAAGCAATTTGTTAAATTTATTATATAAAAAAGGACCTAGAAACAAATAAAATCCTTACTTCCTTACTAATATTATAAATGCGAAAGTAAGTTTGTTTGTTTGTTTGTTACCTTTTCACGCCTAAACCACTGAAGCGATCATCCTGAAATTTTGCATATACATTGTCATGTGTACAGAAACGGACATAGGATACCTTTCATCCCGAAAAAAAGTACTGTTCCCGAGAAAACAACAATAACGTTCTTTATGATAATAGATGGCGCCACGTGTCTTTCGAATCATGATTGAATTTCGCTTTCACGTTAAAACTGCTGAACGGATTTGGATGAAATTTGGCATAAGTTCCCGCGGGATAATTTGGCATAAGTTCCCGCGGGATAATTTGGCATAAGTTCCCGCGGGATAATTTCCGACAACCACGCGGACAAAAGCTAGTTCTATATAAATATGTATTCTCACTATGACCATTAGTTTTTATACCCATCTTATAGATATTAAGTCAAGTCTGTACCCCACATTTTCCCCATGACTAACCACTGGGCGGCCAGAGTGCTTGGCTGTTACGTTAGATGACCAATCATTTACTACAATGATCAGTTATTAAGTCATTCATGGCCATTTAGCTGCAGGTGGCGACTGCAGGTAATGCGGCTATATGATGCGTTCCACTACAGACTGACTACTACACGGCTCTGATAAGTTCGACATTCACAGCGACTGTATTTCGTAGTAGTAAGGCCGGTTTTGTAGTTCACTGACATGCTGAAGATCGTACATAAAACAGAGATATTCGGCGGCTCCATTTCAAAATCAAATTTTACAGGCGAGCGCAAAAACGTAGAGTGGTTACGGGGGAAAGTGAATCGGAATATCTCTGATTATTTGTGAGTTTTGAACGCCGTATTTTTGTATTTGGTAGGGACTTACTTACTGGGCTAGCAAGATAATGCAATAAAATGATTTTTGTAAAAATTATCCCTTACTAGGTTTTGAAATGGGGCAGCCGCTTTTTCAAGCTTAGTGTTTTGTTGAAAAAGCTTTTTGTGGTGTAATTTTAATATATCTTGAAGAACTTAATTATATACACAATATCACGCCTTGTTCCCCGCAAGGTTGGGCAGAGCTGTACCTATAACATACCAACATTTTGCCAGTTATGTTTAAATCTCATGTAGGTAAGGGAACGAGCCTGTTGGCTTCAACTAGGCACAAATCCAGACTACAAGCTGCTACTGAGAAAAAGTTTTCTATTTCTATTGCCTATATCTGTATTTTCTCACTTAAAAAATGGGTAAACCTTCAATAAGTGTTTATAGTTTCATCAAGGGGGAAAACACGAATGCATTTTTTTTTCTAAATAGTTTGCTCAATCAATTTAAATAACGATTAAAAGTCATTTATTTAATGAACCCAGAAATTGATAATACCTTTTAGTTATTGATATTACTTCAACCGGATTTAGTTGTAACATGATCCTTTATATATTTTTTTTATATTAACTTTTGCTCGCGGCATCGCCCGCGGGATGTCGGTAATTATACCACGGGAACTTACTACCAAGATAAACAGGGAACAGACACACAGAAAGATTAAATATACAAATAATATTTAAAACATAAACATCTCTGACTTTGACTTCATTTTGACGTAAAAACGTCTTTTCGCTCGGTGTACTGGTGGTGGTAAGTTCAATACTTGTGACTGGCAACAACATGTAAGATTTCAACCACTGATAACAACGAGACTTGTAATGCTCGAGTAATGGTTGAGCATTCAAAAGATAAGTTATTTTAAAGCAGGAAAAAATTGCAACATTGCGAGAACACGCGCATGCGCGCGACCATCTACTGTTCACTATATGTTGAAATATCAATTCGTATAGCGCAAAAACGTGTCTAGCTAGATCAGTTATTCTGGTGTCTTTGTCAAGAGTTGACAAAGCACTACCAGGACCTAAAGAGAAACAACAGAAATATTGCCAAAAATAGGGTCAAAAATTAATAAGAACTTGACAATCAATCTGCCTAGCCTTTTCCCAACTATGTTGGGGTCGCTTCCAGTCTAAATACCAGTATTTTACATGGAGCGACTGCCTATCTGACCTCCACAACCCAGTTACTGGGTAATACGATACCTCTTGGTAAGACTGGTTGTCAGACTTTCGGGCTTCTGACAACCCGTAACGACTGTCAAAGATCCACGAATGACAGCCGGGACCAACGGCTTAACGTGCTTTCCGAGGCACGGAGGAGTCTCGGTATGAAAACATGGTCAGCCATCCACAGACCAACCCCGGCAAACGTAGCTTAACCTGATGGATCGACCCGTGCGGCTGTTATTACTTAGCCACGATATCCTTTGACAATAGCAAAATAATTCAGAACCCAATCGGAGAAAGCTTGCATCAAAAGAAATGCAATGAGCCTTAAAAGTCTAATGCCGAGCAAAAACAATGGCTATGACAGTGTTGGAAACCATGAAACCGAAACCAAAACGAGTATGGCCTCCCTGTGCAGTGATTACGGTATGTAATCGTCTTGGCATGCTTTCCACCAGGCTTTTGATGGTGTCCTGTGGAATATGTTCCCACTCAGCCGAGATCACACGTTTAAGCTCCCTGATGTTTTATGGAAGTGGTTGGACAGATCGTACTCGCCTTTTTAGGAGGTCCCAGACTTGCTCAATGGGGTTAAGGTCGAGGCTCCACGCTGGCCAATCCAAACGACGAATACCGACCTCTTGCATATAAGCATCTACGTCGCCAGAACGGTGGGCCCGAGCATTATCGTCCATGTAAATGTAAATTACAGTCAGTGCGGGTTGTGCATGTTGACAAAGGATTTCTGTTATATACCTTTGCGCATTTAGTGAGCCATTTTTTTCAATGAATACTATCTCAGTACGATAGCTGGAAGTTACGCCTGCCCAAAACATAACGGACCTTCCACCATAAGGAATGATTTCTTCAAAACACACGTCGGCATAGCTTTCTTCTGGTCTTCGTAACACTCGCTGACGTCGGTCCTCACCATTCAGACAAAGTCAAGCCTCATCGGAGAAGAGTACGCTACTCCAGTTACCTAGTGTCCAAGATAGGCAAATTCTAGCAAACTCAATCGAGCAATCCGGTGCTCACGGAGTAACTTGGGGGCCCGCGCTGGTCGTCGACTGGGAATATCAGCCGCTAAAAGCCTTCTCCTCACTGTCCATAGACTAACTTGTGCTCCTTGTACCCCTTCAAGGTTTCTTTTGAGGTCTATGTACAGTCACGAGCACGAATATGTATACACTTAGGGAAATTTAAAAGCGATTTTCTCGTAAAATAACGATATAAATGTAGAGATGCCTAGCTATTTCATAATTGTATGTAATCTAAAACGCTATGTTTGTAACAACATACAATGATAATCAATACATTAGAAGAAAATCAGTATTAAAAGTGGCCAAGTGTATACATACTATTGCTCGTGACTGTACTTGCAATTGCAGTTCCTCAGCGCCTGAGTCACTAAAAAGCGGTCGTCTTGCCTTCTCTGAACGGAACCTGTCTTTTGGTATCGAGTCCAGGTTCTTTGGACGGTTGAACGACTCACGTTTAACTGCTGTGAGATGTAACTGGCTACACCCCTCTTCCAGCAGCGCTATAATTTTACTAGTTCTTATTGCTTTTGCTGCCATTACAATCGACACAAAGATATCTGTTTTAAGTCACAATAAGGCAGGATTATGCGACAAACATAAATTAGTCTACTAAAAATAATGAACCCGGCCCTTAAACTAACTTATAGTTTAAGGGCCGGGTTTTTTGATCCGTAGTTAACTCAACCAATAGTTAAACATAATAACGAATGGTTGAAGTTTGGCTAAACATGAATGAGTCATGCCATTAGTTACTATTTTTTAGTATGAATGAGCTAACATGAATAATACATTCATGTTTAGCCTTTCACATTAGCCAAAATTCAACCATTAGTTACTATGTTTAACCATTGGTTGAGTTAACTACGGATCAAAAAACCTTTTATCCGCAAACCCGCGAAGAGTAAGTAAAATAAAAAGTCACAAACAAACTGAAAGGGGATTATTATTTTAAAAAACAAAAGTTTCGAATTTGGAATTAACTTTTTTTCATACCCACAGACACTTTATTAAGTGCCAGTAACATAGTTTGGCTATTAAACCTCTGTAGAACTAAATGATTACCAATAACGTAGAACAAATCAAAACCACCCGTTTATTTTCGCAAAGGAGTGTGTTTATGTATATCAAATTCATAGCGCTCTAAAAGCTGCAAAGTACCGAATTTTGTTAACACATTTTCAATTTGTATACAAATATACAAGGTGTAGTATCACAGACGAGTGATCAAATTTAAGGGTGTGGTACAGTCCATCAAACTGAACAACTTTTTCCCGGATACCAACATCGTAATCGTAAAAAAAAGAAGTTGTTGTCCCATACAAAACTTCAATCCCTACTTGACCAAATGTTTTTTTTTTACGATTACGATGTTGGTCCCCGAGAAAAAGTTGTTCAGTTTGATGGTCTGTACCACATCCTTAAGTTTGATCACTCGTCTGTGATACACCCTGTAAGGTAGAAAGAATGTATTTTGTCTATGGCAATATTCGTGAGAGTTCGGTTGCAAAACTTAACGCGAATCCGAAGGCCGTCTTCCTATATTCTTTTAATCACCGTATTGCGCGGACGCGGTTTTGCAATAAAATTCATATACCTAAGTAATAATTATGTTCAATATTAAAACGACACAACTCCGGTTTTTACCAAAGAGTTATATACGTAAAGGTCTTTATTGATGATATAACAACATAACTTTACGACCGACATTGGTCGCAAAGTCCTAGTGGGTCCCTAGACGGTAAAACTTGCATGACAAACACGAAAAAATCACATGCTTGCCAAGCAATCTTGACCGTCTAGGTACTCCACTAGGATATGTCGTGTCTGCAGGCCCAGCTATGAAATACGAAGCGAGACTGCTATAGACCACGCTGCTAGTCAGAAATTCGGAATTCCCAATGGATAAACCAATCAACACTGACACCAGAAACCCCGCTTGCGGTCATTAGAATAACAACGTCATCATCATCTGCACATCCGTTTCCCAACTATTATGAGATTAGGTTCGAGTTTCACCGGACGCAGCTGAATACCAGTATTTTACATGGAGCGACTGCCTCCACAACCCAGTTGCTGGGGTATCACGACACCCCTTGGTAAGACTAGTTGCTTGACCTTTGAATTTCTGACTGTAATACGAATGACTATCGGAATGCTAAACCTACAATTGTATTATCCCTGTTTGTTTAAACTCAAGCAGGATTAGCGCTCATCACAATACGGTAGGCACAGGCCAGTGCGGACCATTTGACCTTGAGCTGGCCCAGCATCGTCATGTACGGAGGTTCAATAAAACAAGAGGTCAGCTTATACAGCGTGTATCAAAAACGTGTGCTCAAATGTAAAGGTGTGGTACAGACCATCAAACTGAACAACTTTCTCCACGGCACCAACATCTAAATCGCGAAAAAATTATCCGCTGTCCCTTACAAAATTTTAATACATACTTGACCCAAATGTATAGAGGCTGATTATTTTTCCCATGGTTCCATGGAGAGGAAAGGAGCTCGTGGCTAAGTAATATCAGCCGCACGGGTCGATCCATCAGGTTAAGCTACGCTTGCCGGGGTTGGTCTGTGGATGGGTGACCATCTTTTCATACCGAGACTCCTCCGTGCCTCGGAAAGCACGTTAAGCCGTTGGTCCCGGTTGTCATTCGAGGATCTTTGACAGTCGTTACGGGTCGTCAGAAGCCCGAAAGTCTGACAACCAGTCTTACCAAGGGGTATCGTATTACCCAGTAACTGGTTTGTGGAGGTCAGATAGGTAGTCGCTCCATTTAAAATACTGGTATTCAGCTGCATCCGGTTAGACTGGAAACCGACCCCAACATAGTTGGTAAAAGGCTAGGCAGATTGATTGGTTCCATGGAGAAAGATGTTCAGTTTGATGGTCTGGTCCACACCCTGCAGACTGTCAAGTTCAAGCTAAAGTAAAATGATTCGCATTTAAAAACGGTACTATAACTTTGTTTTAAATAATTAATTTTAAAAGTGTTAGTTTAGACATTACGTGGCTTTGTCAATGTATAGCTTAACGGAACAATAGGACGTCGATGAGAAAACAGATGACGTCGCTGGGCGTAGCGACAGTAAACGTTTAATGCGGATTTCACCAATTAGTTATAACTGAACGCGATCAGCACGTAAACCACGTTTAAGAGCTGTCATGATTGTCTTTGGCATATTGACACTGACAGCTCTTGCACTTAGCTTAGATGTATTGATCGCGTTCAATTTCATTGGTGAAATCGCGATTCTCGTTGACGTCCAGTTCCCAGAGCGGTGGATAAAGAGCTTAAGGGTATATACAGGGTTATTGGTAAAACACCAGCAATCTCTTAAGGGGTCATTGTACTCATCATTATGAACAACTTTTACTATGGGACCAAACCTGAAAAAAAATCAGCTGTACAGTAGATTTATGTTCGCATAATTCATCAAAATGTACTGAACAGCTGATTTTTTTTGCGATTTCAGATTTGGTCCTATAGTAAAAGTTGTTCATGATAATGAGCACAATTACGCCTTAAGAGGTGGCTGGTGTTTTACCAATGACCCTGTATAAAGAAATAAATAATAAAACGACGATAAACTGGTATTTTTGCTGGTACGGACGGAAGCGATTCGCTCTTGCCCCGTTTTGAAGTTTTGGTTCTGGGATATGTCGGTTTCCTCACAACGTTTTGAGAGCCATGGTGATGGAATAAACTACACAAAGTAAAGCGCGTGCTTGGGTTCGAACCCACGACCCACCACGTAAGTGGGAGCAGTCACTACTCTGCCATTGCTGCTGCAAGTACCATGATTCGGTACTTATGTCGATATCTTATGCGTGCTCATGTTGTGTGGTGAAACGCCCATTAAATGGCCCATACAAACGTTATACAACACTACACAGACAGGCCTCGCTCGCCTCGCCTTTCAAGCTTCATGCGAATTTAGTGGCTCTCCTCAGATCGCATGAGTTCAATAGTACATACTTAAATAATTAGATATTTTATTGGATTAAGTAACTTCTGCCTCACCCTTTAGGGAATGCCAGCGTGATGTTATGTTTATTGCATCCCACAATGTTAACCTAGAGCTAGGTCTATCAATCTGCCTAGACCTTTTCCCAACTATGTTGGGGTCGGCTTCCAGTCTAACCAGATGCAGCTGAATACCAGTATTTTACATGGAGCGACTGCCTATCTGACCTCCATAACCCAGTTACTGGGTAATACGATACTCCTTGGTAAGACTGGTTATCAGACTTTCGAGCTTCTGACGACCCGTAACAACAGTCAAAGATCCTCGAATGATAGCCGGGGCCAACGGCTTAACGTGCTTTCCAAGGCACGGAGGAGTCTCGGAATGAAAAGATGGTCACCCATCCACAGACCAACCCCGGCAAGCGTAGCTTAACCTGATGGATCTACCCGTGCGGCTGTTATTACTTAGCCACGAGCTCCCTTAGAGCTAGGTAACTTATAATAATGTTTATATTATCGCTACTGCTGAGCATGAGCTTGAGGTCCTGGGTTTGATTCTCATCAGAAAAAAATCAGCTGTCCCATACATTCATGTTCTTAAACTCGTCAAAATGTAGGGAACAGCTGATTTTTTTTTCGTGATTTCAGGTTTGGTCCCATAGTGAAAGTTGTTTGTTATCATGTGTTTAAAGGAACAACAGGGTTTTTGTTACATATTGTATATTCGGTAACTGTAGCTTCCTGTGATTTTTCTTCTGTTATTTTCTGTAACTTTTTATTTCGTAATTTTATCCGGAAAAGAACCGAAGTTACCGACATAGCTCGCAGAGTAAGTAACCTGAAGTAACAGTTTGCTGGCCATGTTTGTTGACGGATCGATGGCCGGTGGAGCTGGTGAGTCCTGCTGTGGAGCACCGCGTATCGGGAAACTTAGTGTGGGACGCCGGGCCTCAGTTCAGTGGCTGGGACTGACTGTATGCGGAAGGTGGACGGAAGACAGGATGTTCAGGCGCAGCCTGGGAGAGCCTATGTCCAGGCGTGCATTGCAATACGCTGAGTAGCCGTCGGCTGCGCGTGCGCGGACATGAGTGCAGCATCCCTTAGCAGTCTGATTTCAGCCTATAGATCTGTTACACTACTAGAACAGTTTTTTCTTCTCCCTGCTCCTTATCCGCTAATTACACAGGGGATGAAATTCATCCCATTTTTTTATTTAAGTAGTGGTTCGTCGGAGTAAAGTCATCCCACGCAAATCTGCTTTTGGTTTGAACCAATGTTAACACCAGAAATAAGGACAAATTACGTGCTCCATTTCACCGGCTTCATAAGGTTCATAACTCATTTGTTGGGCTTGGTATAACTTTTTATAACAAGCTACCCTCTTCTTTGCTAGATTTGCCCTTTAATGCGTTCAAAGCTAAAGTAAAATCTAACCTTTGTTCAAAGGCATACTATTCTATCAACGATTACTTAAACGATAAGAATAGTTGGTCGCTGTGTTTAACTTAAGACAATGTTTATGTTCTTTCTCCAGAATTAGCATAGCTACTGACAGGCTATATGAGTTCATATAATTATTTATTTTCTTTGACTCTCAAGGTCAATTTATTTTAATTTTATTTTTATTTATTATTGACATAATCTACTCATTTCAATGTTTATTTATTTTTTATGAGTGGTATTGCAATATGTGGTTAGCTAGTGACCTCGACAATTGATCATAGTTTTTCTTGCCCGAGCAACCGGCAGCAAGTTCGTCATGCTCCCTTAGATGTCACTGCTTGCGGTAGCGTCGGGGGTCGGGTGGTCTCCTTCCCTCAAATATGGCGAGGGGGGTAATGGCTGATCTTTGCGTTATACTCGTGAACGGGTGCTGCTTGTGGTGACAGGTCGTCTTGCTGACCTTGGTTTTGTTTTGTTATTAGTAATTTAACTCGTTGTTGATTTTACTTCGATGGTCCTAGTTTATCCCTATCTGTGACTTGTGAGTTACGACTACATGTACGGCTATATGTAAGTGGGCACGCCCTTTATTACTGGAGGCTTTTATTTAGGTATAAAGTTCTGCTTACGTTTTTAGTTTTGTATTTTGTTTCTGCTTGAGTATTGTTTTCGTTTTTTTTTTTTTTTTTTTGGTATATTGGCGTGTGCTAGCTTACTTATAGCAAATAATTTAATTTAATGTTTTGTGTTGCGTAATGTAAATAAATTATTATGCGCAGTATTATATAGAATCATTTTTTTAACTGAACAGACAGCTGTGCTGCTGGGGAGTTTGTTGCGCCACTTCTTCTCCCCAGCTAAAGCACTAGGAAGTGGTGAAGGGCGGGCGTTTTTGGGGGACTGTCTTATGTAATTTTGACGTTCAAAAAGTGCTGATTCTCAGCCTAGTTTGAATAAATGACTTTTGATTTTGATTTTTGATTTTGAACCTTGTTCCACCACTATTAAGGAGTCCTTTCTAATTCTACATTACTATAAAGCCCTATTCACTAGCATTCTAAGAAACATTCAGCGGTCACAAAATTCCAAGAAGCTACGATGCAAATTGGTTTTGTTTACAAGATTACCGCGGGTGGGGCGCTCAACGGTTTTCCCCGCGCGCGGGTGAGCACAGCGGTTCAGCACAGCGGTTATACGGTCGCAAAGTTTTTCTTAGCACTAATTAATTCAGCAATTGCAGGCACACGTAGCCTATGATATAATAATCGCAGGAATTGATCATCTGTGAGACAGTATACTAGCTGTTTTTCTTATGAGCTTGTTCTTATTCACATAGATGTGGAATCGGGCCGTGGGACGGTGTATGACGTCACGCCTGTGTTCTCGGAGGGGGGCAGGGCGTATGACATGTCGCCTTTGGAAATCAGACACGTTAGTGTACAGGGTCATATTAAATTAGCTAGCGAAACTCCGCAGACGTGATGTTATCGAAATCTTAAGAAACGAAAAGGCGAGAGGTGTCGTGACACCCGGTTGGAACGAAGTTCCTGTCGATTGGAACGAAGATCTTTAACGAGGCTTTTAAACTGGCAGACATTGTGACTATACTAGATGGCTCTGTATCACTATCACTATATATTATACTTAAAACAAAGTCCCCCGCCGCATCTGTCTGTCTGTATGTTAGCGATGATCTCAAAAACTGCTGAACGGATTTTAATGCGGTTTCCATCAATAGATATCGTGATTCAAGAGGAATGTTTATGCGTATAGTATTCCGACATACATGCAGGCGCAGCTGCGGGCAAAACCTAGTTGAGACTATAGGTAGATGGCTCTGAGCGGCATCATCATCAGTCTTACCGGATGCAGCTGAATACCAGTATTTTACATAGAACGACTGCGTATCTGACTTCCACTCCCCAGTTACTAGGTAACACGATACCCCTAGGTAAGACAGGTTGTCAGACTTACGGGCTTCTGACGACCCGTAACGTCTGTCAAAGATCCACGAACGACAGACGGGGCGGACTTTTAACTTATGGCTCGGAGTCTACATTAGGACATTTTTTTTATTTTTTTATTTATGATGGGTTTGCTCTTGACTCTAGTCTAGGTCAGAGGTGACAGAGACAAAGTCGACGACATGATAAAAAAAAATAAAAAATGTATGTACGTCGGAATCTTTTTTAGGGTTTCTTACCTCAAAAGGAAAGAACGGAACCCTTATAGGATCACTCATATCTATCTGTCATATATATCTATCTTTGTGTCAGTCTATCTGTCTGTCACAGCCAATTGCCATTAGGTCAGGATCTGATGATGGGATCCTGGAGAAATAAACGGAACTATAGAGATTTGGGTATTTTTTATAGTAACTTGTGCATTTGCTCTTAGAAAGCACTATTTGGTGATGTGGAACTGATGATGAAGATCATAGCTACCGGAACTACTCAATAATAAGTTTTTCACGGGTTGCGATTCTATTAGGTACTTTAATAATGGTTGCTAAGCAATTTATGCTCGTCACAACGCCTATGGTGGAGCGGAGCTGATGGTGACTTTACCATCGCCACGCATCTCACCACTTGGCACGAAAATTCTAGTGTGAAAGGGCTGTAATAGTATCGGAAAATAATTATGACAGCACTAAGCGTAGTGATCAATGCTTGTTCCTTCTTATTGTTAATCACCATCTGCCTAGCCTTTACCAACCATGTTGGGGTCAGCTTCCAGTCTAACCGGCAGCTGAATACCAGTAGTTTACATGGAGCGACTGACTATCGGGCGTCCACAACCCTTGGTAAGACTGTCAGCAGTATTTCCTTCTGATGCCCTTGCTCGAGGGTTAACCCTCGTCCGCCGGGAATGTGAATGCACGCGAGACATGTTATTGGCTTTTAATTGTTTCTGTAATTACGGATTTCAACCGGTTAAAATTCCTAATGGAGTTACGGATATGTATAATCTTACTGCGCGTCACTCTACGGCATTTTAATTAGTACCTATATGTTCATTTATATTATTATATGATTTTATATTATAACAGGAGCTCGTGGCTAAGTAATAACAGCCGCACGGTTCGATCCATCAGGTTAAGCTACGCTTGACGGGGTTGGTCTGTGGATGGGTGGCCATCTTTACATACAGAGACTCCTCCGTGCCTCGGAAAGCACGTTAAGCCGTTGGTCCCGGCTGTCATTCGTGGAACTTTGACAGTCGTTACGGGTCGTCAGAAGCCCGAAAGTCTGACAACCAGTCTTACCAAGGGGTATCGTATTACCCAGTAACTGGGTTGTGGAGGTCAGATAGGCAGTCGCTCCATGTAAAATACTGGTATTCAGCTGCATCCGGTTAGACTGGAAGCCGACCCCAACACAGTTGGGAAAAGGCTAGGCAGATTGATGTTCATTTATATCATAATATATTGGGTGACTGGTAAAATTAGTGACCGATATTTAAACACATGATTGTACTCATGATAACAAACAACTTTTACTATGGGACCAAACCTGAAATCGCGAAAAAAAATCAGATGTCCCATACATTCATGTTTGCATAACTCGTCAAAATTTAGGGAGCAGCTGATTTTTTTCCGGATTTTTTTTCATTGAGTACAACCATGTGATGAAGTATCGCTCACTAATTACCTGTCTCCCTGTATAGTTAAAGATAGGTACCTACGTATAACGTAAGCACGACCACAGAACAGTAATTATAAGGCCATAAATGAACTCATACATTTTTGCTTTATGGGCCAGGAAAAAACTACAAAACACCTTACAGATTTTGCTTCATCCACGTTCATCCAATCTGCATTTTCATTATTACAATTCAACAATATCCTTTGTGTTACTTTAGTTTTCATGCAGACAATTTTTTTAAACATTATATTATTATGCAATGGATTTTGCTGAACCGTCAAAATAAAATGGATTGTCATTTCGAATGAGTAACGCAATTATAGTATAGATCGCGTGCGTGTGAGGTGGGCCGTTACGCACCTGACTTTTATCAATCTGCCTAGCCTTTTCCCAACTATGTTGGGGTCGGCTTCCAGTCTAACCTGATGCAGCTGAATACCAGTATTTCACATGGAGCGACTGCCTATCTGACCTCCACAACCCAGTTACTGGGTAATACGATACCCCTTGGTAAGACTGGTTGTCAGACTTTCAGGGTTCTGACGACCCGTAACGACTGTCAAAGATTCACGAATGACAGCCGGGACCAACGGCTTAACGTGCTTTCCGAGGCACGGAGGAATCTCGGTATGAAAAGATGGTCACCCATCCACAGACCAACCCCGGCAAGCGTAGCTTAACCTGATGGATCGACCCGTGCGGCTGTTATTACTTAGCCACGAGCTCCTCGACGCACCTGACTTTTATATGACAAATTATTGTAATATTGAGAACAACGGATTGTTGAGCTCACTAAAATAAAGTTGAGCACCACGATGACTGATTTGACATCTACT
Source organism: Dicycla oo (assembly GCA_948252095.1). NCBI lineage: Eukaryota > Metazoa > Arthropoda > Insecta > Lepidoptera > Noctuidae > Dicycla > Dicycla oo. Next base: position 18,901,851 of record OX411738.1, read on the forward strand.
CGTATAATGTACAGCGTTTATTCTAACCACCATTTTTAGGGTTCCGTAGTCAACAAGGAACCCTTATTGTTTCGCCATGTCCGTCTGTCTGTCTGCGGCTTAGCTCAGACTCTTAGTACTAGAAACCATGGCATGGGTATACATATTAATAACGCCGACAAAGTGGTAAAATAAAATGGTGCAAAAAATTTTTTTGGGGTGCCTCCCCACACTTAAAGTGGGGGTGTTTTTTTTCTCGTCTATCTCATAGTGTAGGGTATCGTTGGATAGCCCGTTCAAATATATTGCAGGTCTGTGAAAACCATTTTTCGATTCAGAGATCCGTTTGCGAAATATTAAGATTTAAATTGCAATTTTTTATTAGAGTCAAGTAAATCCCCCCCCCCCCCCCCCCTCTAGCTAAATGAATGTTTTGGATGATGTAAAAAAATCAAGGGTAATAGCGGTGAACGGGAGAGGGCGCGATTGACAAGATCGGCAGACTGAGTTAGCTTGTCGTTTGTCTACCTCCCCCGTCTCACCGCTCACGTACTTCAGCCCGTGACTAGCACTTGCGCGCACACTTAAACTCATCATCATCTACCTTTTCCCAACAAAGTTGGGGTTTAAATACCAAAACGTTACATGGAGCGACTGCCTATCTGACCTCCACAACCCAGTTACTGGGTAATACGATACCCCTTGGTAAGACTGGTTGTCAGACTTTCAGGGTTCTGACGACCCGTAACGACTGTCAAAGATTCACGAATGACAGCCGGGACCAACGGCTTAACGTGCTTTCCGAGGCACGGAGGAATCTCGGTATGAAAAGATGGTCACCCATCCACAGACCAACCCCGGCAAGCGTAGCTTAACCTGATGGATCGACCCGTGCGGCTGTTATTACTTAGCCACGAGCTCCTCGACGCACCTGACTTTTATATGACAAATTATTGTAATATTGAGAACACGGGTTGTTGAGCTCACTAAAATAAAGTTGAGCACCACGATGACTGATTTGACATCTACTCGTATAATGTACAGCGTTTATTCTAACCACCATTTTTAGGGTTCCGTAGTCAACAAGGAACCCTTATTGTTTCGCCATGTCCGTCTGTCTGTCTGCGGCTTAGCTCAGACTCTTAGTACTAGAAACCATGGCATGGGTATACATATTAATAACGCCGACAAAGTGGTAAAATAAAATGGTGCAAAAAATTTTTTTGGGGTGCCTCCCCACACTTAAAGTGGGGGTGTTTTATTTCTCGTCTATCTCATAGTGTAGGGTATCGTTGGATAGCCCGTTCAAATATATTGCAGGTCTGTGAAAACCATTTTTCGATTCAGAGATCCGTTTGCGAAATATTAAGATTTAAATTGCAATTTTTTATTAGAGTCAAGTAAATCCCCCCCCCCCCCCCCCCTCTAGCTAAATGAATGTTTTGGATGATGTAAAAAAATCAAGGGTAATAGCGGTGAACGGGAGAGGGCGCGATTGACAAGATCGGCAGACTGAGTTAGCTTGTCGTTTGTCTACCTCCCCCGTCTCACCGCTCACGTACTTCAGCCGGTGACTAGCACTTGCGCGCACACTTAAACTCATCATCATCTACCTTTTCCCAACAAAGTTGGGGTTTAAATACCAAAACGTTACATGGAGCGACTGCCTATCTGACCTCCACAACCCAGTTACTGAGTAATACGATACCCTTTGGTAAGACTGGTTGTCAGACTTTCGGGCTGCTGACGACCCGTAACGACTGTCAAAGAACCACGAATGACAGCCGGGACTCGAGGCCCGGAGTATGTAAAGATGGTCACCCAACCATGAACCAACCGCGGCAAGCGTATCTCAACCTGATCGATCGACCCGTGCGGGTGTTTTAGCCACGAGCCGCTCTCCACCAGCTACACATAAAACCGCAGTTACTCGTAAGTCTTGTAACAATCTCATCAGAACTTGTTTAACAGTTTCCACATAAATTGTGATTAAAAGGAGGCCAATGTCTTTAGATTAATTTGCGTTTGTATTCGTTAAATCAACGTTGTGTAACTTTTAGTGGCTGCCATGTGTGTGAACCGCGCCTAATTCGGAGGACTATACAGCCGGTAACCTCATCGAGGACTGCTTTTTTGAGGTTCTAAGAAAACAACTCAACAAAATTCCAATTTCGCGCTGCCATTGCTCATTCACCTTAACTGTAACTACGTATATATGAGAATTCATGAACGGAAACTTGTCATCATTCTCATCATTCTCCTGCCCTTGTCCCAATTAATTTGGGGTCGGCGCAACATGTCTTTTTCTTCCATACTTCTCTATTAGTCGTCATCTCGGTAGTCACTCCCTTTCTGGCCATATCATCTTTCACACAGTCCACCCATCGTTTCTTTGGTCTTCCCTTACTCGTATAGCCCTCCACGTTCATACTTAACACTTTCCTGACGACATTTTCCTCATTCCTCCGCATCACATGCCCATACCACGACAACCGATTTCCACACAACTTTTCAGTCACCGGTGTCACCTTCAGACTTCCTCTTACATACTCATTTCTTATTCTATCCATTCGCGTGACACCACACATCCCTCTTAGCATTCTCATCTCATTCTCAATGAACGGAAACTTGTATTGTACACTATTAGGTACCTATACAAGTTAAGCGTAAGTCAGTGGTAACTATTTGACATTGACAGTACTGTCGTACCAATAAGGGCAGTTTTCGCAGAGCAAGTGTTCCCACGGAAGTGAAGTTGACTGTACTAAATAAATGAATAAGCCTCGCTGCACACGGGCCACACGCTACGGCCACGAAACGCCGCCACAGAGGTGTGGACTACAGGACCTCAAGTCTGCTATTACAATAGTGTCAGAATGGTCTGTCATTGATTTCATTGTTGATTTGACACTCCATTGAAAGAAATGGCTTAAAATGGTAATCTCTTACATAATGTTAAAAACAATGTTACTAACCATATATGAGTTGGCTCGAAATAAAGTTTATTCTATTCTATTCTATTCTATAATGACAAATGAAAGACTGACGTATGCGGTAATCTGCTAAAATTTTGACAGCTCCTTTGATCAGTACCACGATTCTATTACGAGACCACTGACCTACCAATGATCGACCATTATGAATTTAGCAGATTACGAACTTTTAGCAAAATGACAATGGGATCGTGTTGGAATGACGAATTAATAAAAAATAGCAGACTTGGGGCCCAGTTCTTTAGCGAGCAGCCTGCAGCGACGGCGCTTGTGCGGCGAGTTCATATAAAATAAACGAAATACAATTGCTTCGTCGATCTGCTCCATGTTAAAAGATAGATCATGGCCGAAATAAAACACAACAGCTGAAACTGGATTCCTAACTACCTACCTAGATACCTACCTTCAACTTGGGCAAGTTCGTTCTCAAGCCAACTTGTACAGAAGCATCGTAAAGTTCTTTGATTCGGCGAATAAAATTAGGCCCTCTGTGAACCGAAAGTGCGACAAAGAGACACCATTGATGTTTACACCACGCTGGTCCCATTCCAGTGTTTTCATCACGTCTTCCAGAGTTGCCATATTTTGCACACACCCCAAAATATTGTTAGTCAGCTGCATCCAGTTAGACTGGAAGCTGACCCCTACATAGCTAGGAAAGGCTACACAAAGAAATCATGATACCTTCCAATATAGACGTAACAACATTTGGAAACGCAGTTGACCATATAAATCAATTTCATTCGTATAATTTTTCGCATAATTAATTCCTTGAAGAACTCTCAGAGTCTTGAAAAAATAGGGTCTGTTAGGTGAAAGGAGTAGAAGCCTATGGCATACCATGGTTTTTTTTTTTTGGAAAAAAAAACAATATTGAAATTCAAATCATACGCACTATGCATCCTGCGTAGTGCGTATGATTTGGATTTCGATATTTTTTAACGATCTATAAAGTTTTTCAAAATTTCTGTTTTTATTGTTCTAGTTTACTTCAAATGTGTAGTATTTATTGATAGAGCAACTTCCTTCACCTATTGTACCCTATTTTTTCAAGACTGTAAAAAAATCATCCAGTATCATTTTGTGTTTTCTTGATTTTAACAAAATATTGCAAAACTAATTAACATCTTGTTAAGTAACTGGATCATAATCTGTATCGTTGCGTAATGGACGAATTAATTTAGTTTGCTAATGTATCATAATTAATAAAAAATGTAATTTGGCAACGAGTGCACATTTTAGAATTGTCGAAATGTCGACCAACGAGTTTGGTGATTTGTTAATACATAGCAATTACTGATTAAGGAGTCCCCTTTGCATCACTTACATGTTGCTAATTCATTTGACGATTTAGAAATCTATTTGTAACTAATCTGGGTAAGCACCAATGTGACTTTTCAATTCTTATTAGGTTCTGAATTTATCTTGTCATTGGCATAAAAGACATAGATAGGTTACCTATCCAACATTCGATGTTTAAAAACGACACAATGTCGAACTACTAGTCGACACGTGGAAGTATTACCGGGAGCGAAAGAGACAAGACGACGAAAATGTGGCTAATTAGCCACATCTTGACGTACCACTTACGGAGCGTGTATAACCTATCTACCTATTTTATCTTATAACATCATTGTCATTGGTAGATCTTTGACAATCGTTACTGGTTGTCAGAAGTCTGACAGGCAGTCTTAGTAAGGGTACGAGTATCATGTTACTCAACTGCAACTGGGTTGTGGAGGTCAGATAGGCAGTCGCTCCATGTAAAATACTGGTATTCAGCTGCATCCGGTTAGACTGGAAGCCAACCCTAACATAGTTGGGAGAAGGCTAGGCAGATTAATAAAATTGTGTTCTGAATTTATTTAGGACTAGGATATTACTACATCAATGGTAACCTGGATTTGTAGTTGATATAAGTCTGATATCGCAAACCCGTCTTGAGCTAGCGTGGTGATCAATGCTCGTGCCTTCTCTGTATGAGAAGAGGCCGTTGCCCAGCAGGTAGGGCAGCAATCGTTTGCATTATAATAAGTGAAACATGACATGTAGAAGACCACAAACTAAACCCCTAATACTAATTACTATCTAAAAATAACATTTGTGACGACACTAGAAAGGGATTTCTCCGACATTCTACCCCTGACCTGAGCCTGATTGCGTTCTTCACTAGGAATAACAATCCCTTTTGATTGTCATTGATATGAATGTAAATAGGATATCGGACTCACTTTTACACGTAATATAGAAATAAGTTAGTTGAAGTCGATATTAAAGTCTGAACAGACATAATCTTGGTCAGTTCATGTGAGGACCATGTAGATCGGTGTCTGAAATGGTCTTTTGAGGAAATAACCACACAGATTGAGAGGTCCTGTCCAGTGCACGTAACTGTCAGTAATCGTGTAGGTAGTTCAACTGAGTGAGTTACGGAATTAGGATGCAGTTCCTGGGATCATTAAACTGTTAGTTTTTATATAACCAAAGTAACAAATGTAAAGATTATTTTATAGGTACATAAAAAAAGACATTTTTATTTTATTTTGATGAATAATTATAAAAACCGATCAAGTGCGTGGCGGACCACGCACAATGAAGGGTTCCGTGATTGGGATGAATTTATCCCAAGAACAAACTTAACATTGTAGTTGAAAACCATGTTCTACCATACATTCCAACTGCAAATGTGAGTTTGTACGCACGCTATTGAGAGATTTACCTATTTTAAGAACTTTTATAAGTTTTCCTGTAATCTATAGGTATACGAGGGTGGTTTGATAAATCAGTGACTTTGCGAAGAAGAAAAAAAATCATGGAGTTTTGTTTTACTTTTCTACATAAGCTCCTTTTAATAATAATACTTATTTCACACTACATAGGCCCATAGACAAAATACCTTAATCTAAAACATACATATTTTTATAAACAAAATGTTGTGTTAGTAGATAAGGCTTAAGAGTATGTTAGTAGCACTTCACTTTGCACTAGCTTGACTTTGTGCTGTCCTGTGGAACTTAGCCGCGGAAGTGACAGAACACCACGTCCTGGGGCCAAAAGTCTTCTTCCATGACAAGGGGCAGACAACAGTTCGATACTCGCACGACGAACGCCTTGAAGTTGACGTTCCGGCGTGATTCCAGTAACTGCACCCTCGGCGTGTACCTCGTCTTTTGTCGCACGTACTCCACGATGTCCTCCGCCTTAGTGCTGTAGTGCAGGCGAGAGATATACACGGGCGTATTCGGCTTTGCAGCACGCAAGCTCACTTCGGGCTCTGCAGGAGCTGTGCCGCAGCGGTTCCTGTTCATTCGTGATCGGCGCTTCCTCCTTTGCACCGTCACGAAACCATCATCATTATCAGCCCTACTCGGCGCCTTTTCTGGAATGGGCTTGATACTAGGGGCGCCAGGGGCACTCGCGGTGACACTAGCGAAATCCCTTTGTAGGCTTTTCAGCAGGGCTGTAGACATTGGCCGCAGGATAAGGCGAGGGGCTCGGGCGGCGCTGCGTGAAGGAGCTACGGTGACGATCACGAGGCTGCAGGGCGCGCCGGCGGGGCGCTCTGCTAGCTCAGCAATCGATGGATGCGCTGGCGACGAAACTGCTGACGCGGAATTTGACGACGATATATCGAGGCCGAGTCCGTGACATGTGTTTATATTTGACGCATCGACAGGTGACCTAATTACCGCCACACTGTTGCGCAACTCGCTAACTTCTTTGCGCGATAAATCAGTGACGGTGTTCTGGGATGCATCTAATTTCGTCAGCACGTCCGCGAGGCGGGCCTTCAGAAATACAATATCCTTCAGAAGGCTCGTTACATCGGCGTGGTCGAGGGTGACGGGAGGAAGCTTGTGTAGCTCCTTCGCCTCCTTCGCCACAAACGTCGGCACGTCGTCAGGGTCGGTCTCCTTGAACAGCGTGATGATATCCTGCAGGCTCTTCTTAGTCCCGTCACGCCGGCGGGACACCATCTGGTCGCGCTTGTTCAGCACACTGATCAACAACAGCTTGGCAGCAGCTGTGTCATCCTCGCTGAAGTATAGTAGTTTTAGCTCTATACACTTCGACCAACGATATTCGAGCTTCTTCAATCCATCAAAATAATATTTTTTGTCAAACCCTTAAAAAATAGGCGTCTGTTTCAGCTATCACTTCCGCATCATGAAAATTTTTGTCGGCCAAGCCGTTTCTTCAAGTTCGGGAAGAAGAAAAGTCACGGAGGCCAATTCTGGTGAACACGGGGGTGCGGCAATAGTTCGTATCGTAATTCGACAAGTTTTGATGTTGCGGTTGTAGACGAGTGGGCCGGAGCATTATCGTGATGCATTTTTTATTTTATTTTCTTTGCTAGATGCGGTCTTTTCTTAACCAACTCTGCATTAAATCCATACAGCAAAGCAGCATAGTAAGCTCCAGTTATCGTCTTGCCTTTCTCCAAAAAATCGATGTGAATGACCTCTTGGCTGTCCCAAAAGACAGTGGCCATCACTTTACCATCAGAACGAACGTTTTGCTTTCTTTGGACCATGTTCACCGGTAGAAGTCCACTGCTTTGACTGTTCCTTCGTCTCTGATGTATAATGGTGGACCCAAGCTTCATCAACTGTTATGTATCGACACAAAAATATCTAAGCATTGCTCAGAAGTTGTAACGCGATTTCGTTTTTGGTCGACTGAGAGTAACCGCGGCACCCATCTAGCAGTAAGCTCTTTCATGCCCAGAACATATGTATTAGAAATGTGAAAGTAACTCTGTTTGTCTGTCTGTTTATCTGTTACATTTTCACGTCTTAATAGCTGAACAGATTTTGATGAAAGTTAGCACAAAGTTAGACCTTGACCTGGGTTAGGACATATGATACTTTTTATCGCTGTAGTTCCTATGGGACTCCTACGAGGGCAAAGCCGAGGGCAGAAGCTACTACTTATATTATATTGTTGACAATATGCAGGTACTTCAACTAGCTTGTCTGATTGACAGCCTCGTTGGTCTAGTGGTCGCAAGCGCTGCTGATGGACATGTGGTCCTGCTTCGATTCCCAGGTCATAAACATAAGTGTTGCTATGTGGGCGTAGGTACACGTCTGCCTAACCCGCGCGACACAGCGGGGGTGATGTTATGTTATGTTCAACAAGATTTATTAACAAACTTCAGATTACCATGTTATAGCGTATAGCGACGTATATTATGATAATTTTAAATAAAAGGTTAAGGCTATTGCACACCATCCGACTGACATCGCGCAATCTATCGATCAATATTTTTGGGGGTCAAAACAACTTATACAAATCAATAATGAATGCAACCTGTCGTTGGTACGGTCAACTGCATATCCATGGTTACAGTGTGACAGCTCCTCAGTAGCTACATACATACATATACTCACGCCATATACCACTCCCATGTGGGTGGGCAGACACTACAGTACGCCACCTGCTGCGATCCTTACATACTCCTACACTACAGTACGCCACCTGCTGCGATTTTTACATACTCCTACACTACAGTACGCCACCTGCTGCGATGCTTACATACTCCTAAACTACAGAACGCCACCTGTTGCGATGCTTACATACTCCTACACTACAGAACGCCACCTGCTGCGATCCTTACATACTCCTACACTACAGTACGCCACCTGCTGCGATACTTACATACTCCTACACTACAGAACGCCACCTGCTGCGATCCTTACATACTCCTACACTACAGTACGCCACCTGCTGCGATCCTTACATACTCCTACACTACAGAACGCCACCTGCTGCGATGCTTACATACTCCTACACTACAGTAAACCACCTGCTGCAATCCTTACATACTCCTACACTACAGTACGCCACCTGCTGCGATCCTTACGTACTCCTACACTAGAGTACGCCACCTGCTGCGATGCTTACATACTCCTACACTACAGAACGCCACCTGCTGCGATGCTTACATACTCCTACACTACAGAACGCCACCTGCTGCGATGCTTACATACTCCTACACTACAGTAAACCACCTGCTGCAATCCTTACATACTCCTACACTACAGTACGCCACCTGCTGCGATCCTTACGTACTCCTACACTACAGTACGCCACCTGCTGCGATGCTTACATACTCCTACACTACAGAACGCCACCTGCTGCGATGCTTACATACTCCTACACTACAGTACGCCACCTGCTGCGATGCTTACATACTCCTACACTACAGTACGCCACCTGCTGCGATGCTTACATACTCCTACACTACAGTACGCCACCTGCTGCGATGCTTACACACTCCTACACTACAGTACGCCATCTGCTGCGATGCTTACATACTCCTACACTACAGTACGCCACCTGCTGCGATGCTTACACACTCCTACACTACAGTACGCCACCTGCTGCGATGCTTACATACTCCTACACTACAGTACGCCACCTGCTGCGATGCTTACACACTCCTACACTACAGTACGCCACCTGCTGCGATGCTTACATACTCCTACACTACAGTACGCCACCTGCTGCGATGCTTACACACTCCTACACTACAGTACGCCACCTGCTGCGATGCTTGCGACAGTGGCTACGACAGAAGAATTATTCATCCATGGTAGGTTAGGTACAGTCAACAGCACACCAGTGATTACAATTTGACATTGATAGCGCTTTCATGTCGTAGCAGTAAGGAAGGTAGTAAAACACAACATCACGCTTGTGTCCCCCGCAGGGTTGGGCTGACGTGTACCTGTAGTGCCCACAGAACAGATGAAAGATATCTGTTCTGTGGTAGTGCCCCACATTTCACCACTTATGTTTAAGTTGCATGTAACGGGCGAGCCTGTTGCCATCAATCAATCTGCCTAGCCTTTTCCCAACTACGTTGGGGTCGGCTTCCAGTCTAACCGGATGCAGCTGAATACCAGTATTTTACATGGAGCGACTGCCTATCTGACCTCCACAACCCAGTTACTGGGTAATACGATACCCCTCGGTAAGACTGGTTGTCAGACTTTCGGGCTTCTGACAACCCGTAACGACTGTCAAAGATCCACGAATGACAGCCAGGAGCAACGGCTTAAAGTGCTTTCCGAGGCATGGAGGAGTCTCGGTATGAAAAGATGGTCACCCATCCACAGACCAACCGCGGCAAGCGTAGCTTAACCTGATGGACCCGTGCGGCTGTTATTACTTAGCCACGAGCTCCTCAGAGCCTGTTGCCATTACCCGGCACAAATAAATATTAATCTAGATAGACTTTCGCAAATATTACATATTGTGGGATACAACCAACCTAATTAGGTAATAATTAAAACAACGCGCCGAATATATTATTAAATTATTTATGCAAGACTACATTTTGTGGGTTCCGTACCTCAAAAGGAAAAAATCGGAACCCTTATAGGATCACTCGTGTGTCTGTCTCTCTATTCGTCTGTCTCAGCCAATTTGCTCCGAATCTAATGGACCGATTAAGTTGAAATTTGGTACACGTATGAATTTCTGTGATCCGAACACGGACGTGTAAATAAATAAATGTTGAATATGGGGGGTCACTTTTGAAGGACAAATAAGAAAATAAAATTAAAAAGTTGATGAGCCTTTTTGAAAAAAATACAGAAGACAGTTCAATACCTATAGATTACAGGAAAACCTAAAAGAAGTCTATGGTGTTAAAATAACATGGTAAATTTACATATTGGTATGGTATTGGTATTGGCGGTATATTGTGCGTACAAACTTAAATTTGCAGTTGGAATGTATGGGAGAACATCTTTTTCAACTATGATGTTAAGTTTGTTCTAGGGATAAATTCATCGCAACTACGGAACCCTTCATTGTGAATGGTCCGACACGTACTTAGCCGGTTTTTTCGGCATAAACAAAGACATTTCTAGTGTAATTTAATTTTACTTACTTACTAGTAAAATAATTTATAAATTGTTTAACAAAAACTTGTACCCATTTGACCAGAACATGGATCAAGAAACAAATGACAAAATGAGAATAGAAAATATACAAAAAACAATGAAACATTACTCGTAACGTTTGAATTTCATTACAAAGTAATTATTTGAAGATTCACTTAACCTGTCAAGCAAAAACGTTTGCTAATTAATGTACATGAATGTGAAATATTTAACAAATACCCTCTTTTCTCTCTTCTCTTGAATTGCAAAACAGTAAATCATTCAATTACACTATGATCAGATACAACTGAATCACAACAATGCCTTTCTAAACTAAATAAAAAGAAAAAAAACTCACCGAAAAAAATATGCAAAATTATAAAAGAATAACAATATCACACACCAGTTACTATCACTTCAAAATCCACATTCAAATATCGAACGATATCGAAATTAAAAAAAAATGATCCGATTTTTTTCCTAAATACTCTTTCCGTCCGTGCTTCGCGCTCGCAACGTATGGAATGGCGATGGTCGCTTCGATAATGGCACATCGACTGCTAGGGCCAACCCCTCGATTACTAAGGACATAATCGTTTAAAAAAAATATGTTTAAAATAAGAACGTAGTAGAACTACAGTATACCAAACACTGCGGTTGTTTTCTACTACTTTCTATTTGAGAGATAGTTTTATTTCAAGGTTTTTTTTTAAATTTCCTAATGTTAAGAGAATCAACTCAAATATGTAAATCGTTTAGTGATTGGAGATTGCAATAGATATGAAGATAGTTTTAAGACAATCTATTGTATTTATAAACAAAACACCGTCAAAGTGCGTGTCGGAATACGCAAAATGAAGGGTTCCGTAGTTGGTATGAATTTATTCTAAGAACAAACTTAACATTGTAGTTGAAAAACATGTTCTCCTTTGTACGTGCAATATTGAGAGATATACCATGTTGTTTTAAGACTTCTTATAAGTTTTCCTGTAATCTGTAGGTATAGAACTATTTTCTGTATTTTTTTTTCAAAATTGTAGGCTTTTTAGTTTCGGAGATAAGGGGGAATGGTAAATTTTCGTCTATTTTCTTAAATAACTTAAAACAATTTATTTTAAATTTATAAACATTATATATTTGAGACCCTCACAGTAAGCCCTTTCATTTGATATGTCACACGGTACAGTTTGCAAAACTTTTTTATTTTATTTTCTTATTGGCCCCCCAAAATTGACACCCATATTCAGAATTCATTTATTTTTTCGTTACACGTCCGTGTTTGGGTCACAGAAACTCATATGTGTATCAAATTTCAACTTAATCGGTCCATTCGATTCGAAGCAAACTTGCTGTGACAGACAGACAGACACACGAGTGAACCTATAAGGGTTCCGTTTTTTCCTTTTGTGGTACAGAACCCTAAAAATATAATCTAAGAAGGTAAAATAGCTTCATAAACTCATAAGCCATAAATGTAATAAAATGTCAAACTTAAACAATAAACATTACTTAGGTACTTCTTAACTGTTTTTTGGTAGCTGCGGAATCCTCAGAACGCGATTCCGACTCGCACTTAGGCCATCCACATACAGTCGGAATTCCGTTTCGAAGGCAGAAAGTTCATACAAAATCACGCACAGACTACCATGCGGAATTTGGAATCAGAGAAAATTTCAAACGGAGAACTAGATTTTGAATGTATTTGCTGCCTTCGAAACGGAATTCCGTCTGTACGTGGGCGGCCTTATTCAGTTTATAACTCACTCCATATTCACAAATGGTGCATACTTTCTTGGTCAACTCACAAAGGTATAGGCAGAGTACAGGCTGTCTTCACATCCATGTCAAGGTTGCAGGTTCAATTCTCCGGTCGTGACAAATATTTGTATTGTTCACGATACAGATGTGCCTTATATGAGGAAATTTATTATTAGTAGGTACAGTCAACCGCAAGTTTGACCCAGTCTTACTTATACTTAACTAATATTTTGTAACATTATTTTGATTTAAAAGAGTGTTCCTGGAGTGTCTTGCCTAGTTCTTTTCCGTAGGAACCTATGATACTAAGCTTTGGAATTTTTTTGATGATGTAAGGAAAAAAGACGTATGTGACATTTTTTTTCGAAATAGAGTTATTTACATATTCGGAATCAGCAAAAAATACGCTTCTACCAGTATTTTTATATTGGCGTAAACTTAACGAAAATCTAATAATTGTCACTATTAAAAGACGCATCTGCCTTTGTATCTTATAATCAGAGATCGGATAATCGGATGCATATTTACCTAAAGTTAATTTTTGGCTAAGAAACTATGGAAGCGGCTACAGTTTTTTTTTTTCTTAATGGATTGTTTTTCTAGATTTTATGTATTTTTATTTTCTCTTTTATTCTTACACACGGTGTCTACATCTCTTTTTATCCTCTGTCCTATCGCAGGTATGCTGGAAGAGATTTCTTTAGAAATAAGCATCACCTTTGTACGTAATTTTCTGTTCCTTTATTCTTGTCTGTTTATTTGTGTGTACATAAACGGTTAAATAAACAAAAGATGACTGTGCTATCGGGTGGGATGATATACCAAATAGGATCCTTAAGAAATTTAAATACCTACTTGTTCAACCTCTAACACATATCTTTCAGCTATGTCTGTCCAGTGAAGTTTTTCCTAGCCTACTTTAAAAAGCATTGTTCTGTATTCAAATCTGGAGATAAGTACTGCAGACTCTCGAAAATTTTGGAAAGTATTATAAATACTAGGTTAATAAAATATCTTGAGGATAACAAATTACTTTCAGATAGTCAATTTGGTTTTAGACCAAAACGATCGACCTGCCAAGCAGTAAACAAATTGACAAATTATATTACTACAAATCTGGATAAGGGAATTGCATGGGAATATTCCTGGATCTTTCCAAGGCGTTTGACACTATTTCTTGCTCTAAACTATTGCACAAGCTTGAAACACTTGGGATAACAGGAACACAACTCCAACTTTTTTTCTGATTATCTTAGCAATTGTTACCAGTGTGTAAAACTCGGTCAGTATAAAAGTTCAGAACTGAAAAACAGCGGCTGCGGCATTCCACAAGGAAGTATTATGGGACCAACGTTGTTTTTAATTTACATAAATGAAGTGTGCAACCTGAAATTACCAGATGGTATCATAATGGCATGACACTGCCCTACTGTTCTCGGCTAAGTCAGGAGAGGAGGTTTATAAATATGCTCAGAGTGGCTTTCACATTGTATCAAATTGGCTTCGTATGAATCTACTAACATTAAATGCAGATAACACCAAATATATTCTATTTAAAATGAGAAACACTAATATACCACTTACTAACCCTACCATTTATGCTCATAACTGTACGACAGATGCTGACGCTACTTGTTCGTGTCCTACTCTAGCTAAAGCCACCATATGAAATATTTAGGTATCACGATAGACACAAGTCTAAATTTCCGCAAACACATTGATTTGCAATGTACTCGAGTTCGTAAATTAATATATATCTTTAAGAATTTATGTCACATTGCTGACTTTAAATTAATTAAACAGGTATATTTGGCTTTATGCCAATCTGTTCTTACATACTACATAACTTCATGGCGCGGTGCAGCAAACTCAATTTTTACTCCCACTAGAACGCGCTCAAAGAGCAATTCTAAAGGTAAAAGCCACCTTTAGGCCTTTCAGATTTCCTACACACCAGCTATACATTGCATGTGATGTGCCAACAGTACGCCAATTAATTATACTGCACTCCATATTACACCAGCACGATGAACTCGCTTACAAGCCAGTACCTTCTTACAAGAGAAGGAAAGATCTAGTTTGCATAAAGCCTCAAACTAGACATGCTTTTGTAAGCCGATTTTATGTATATTGAGGACCCGATTTATAGGGTACTTAATATTTATAGTGCCACTTACAAACATTGTAGTCTGAAGATATGAGAATATTCTATGCCTTATTCTATTCTATGTATGTCTTATTCTTATTATATGTCTTCGCATATTCATATTTTTCTCTTCTTGTTCTCACACACTATTGTCTACAATTCTATTTCATTTCTCCTTTCGCAGGTCTGCTGGAAGAAATTTCTTAAGAAATAAGCAGTACCTTTGTACTCCTAATTATAATTATGTGTTGGTGAGGCGTGTAAGTAGCCTGCACCTTTATTAGAATGATGTGAGAAAAAACTTAACTCAAAGACGTAATGGCGGACTTCAAAAATAAAATAATTTCCCCATTGATGAATCCTCGAGGAACCAATAACATAGAATTAATAGCAGCTAAACATGCCCACGTACCTTTACAATCCAGAGATCCCACTCAGACCCAGGGAGATGGGAAGATATCTCGTTCATGCGTGCGTGATGGCTTGTAGGTCTGTAGCTGCCGGCCGGCGAGCAAATCTTCTTAAATCTACCGGTGGAATGGTTAAAACTCCTTAGTGAAGCACAGATGCAGGTCCATTTATTTTACGAGTATGGTCAAGGTTTCATCAAAAAAGGAATATTAAAAAGGCGGAGCGATTAGCACTCGCCATGTCTCTTTGCGGGGCGGGAAGCACACACACGCTGACGCCATCTATCGGTGATTTTGCGAGAAAACTAAAGAAAGTTCCGATACATGGGCGCTGCGATAACGAATATTGGCGCGAGGATTCATGAATTGAGAAATTAAAATATTTAATTTGAAACACTAACATTATTATATTATAGGAACAAATCCTAAAATGTTATTATTTTATTTTTTACATTGACGCTTCACCATGTGTTTTATTATGTATTTTTCTGTGTGTACATAAATGGTAAAATAAATAAATACATATTTGGGTAAACAAAATTACACAGACACAGAGAAGCTTCTAGAATTACTGCAGTAATTATCTAGATATTTAATTGGTATTTTTTAATTTATATTTAGTTAGATAATAGTATTTCAATAATTATTTAAATATAAGTAGGATAGTATTATTTTCAATAATTAATTAAGTATGGTCAAACAATATTATATCACTTGATCGCTTAGTCTGGGGATGGCCTGAAACACGGGTTTTTATTAACCTAGCTCAGGCACACGCCACAACTTAAAATTTTATTACTAGTATTTTAACACGTATTGATACGAAAACATACCAAGGGTGGATAGAAACCAAGGTGTAGAGTAGAAAAAAAAATTGGAAAAATATCGAATTATCACTATCGATTCTAAATGACTAACTTAAAAAAAAAACCTTTAAAAAAAAAAGAACCGACTTCCAAAAAAAAATACTACAAAGTGAATAACTTTAATTTCAGAAGTCGGTGGCATAAAACGAAAATTCAAAACCAAAGACACCGACTTCCGAAATTAAAGTTATTTTTCACTTTGTAGTGTTTTAACGTGAAACGTCATTCTTATATTAACATAAATTATTCTATTCTATTTTTAATAAATGGCAAGTAAGCCGATGTCGACTATTCTGCCAGTGTCTAAAGTGAACTAAAAAAAACAAGTGTGCATGGAACAAAAAAAAACAAAATTAATAAAAGTATGTTATAGACAAATAAAAATTCTTTGACTGATACAGTTGTACACCATGTCGATATTGCTGGGTTAGTACGGGACTGAAACAAACAAAAAAAAAAAAAAAAAATAAATATATATTATAACTGTTAACACATAAAATATACGCAAGCATACCACACCCACACATACAGAATAATTTATAATTTTATGTTATTGTGACGGATGAAGGACATCAGCGCCACAAGCAGATCTGGGGAGGAATACGTTAGTAGCGAGGGAAAATTAGTCGGAAGAGGGATCTTAAATTTTGGGAGGCGCCTATATAGATCTAAAGGTGGGACGTTGTTTGAGCATTCGAAGAAGATGTGGTCCAGAGTGCCCTCTTCCAACCCGCACTCACAGAGAGACGAGTCTCGAACACGAATTTTTTGCAAAAAAACCGGAGTACAACAAAAACCTAAGCGAATTCTACAAAGGACGGATATAATTGTTTTGGAGACTTTTTTGTAGCTGTAGAACCAAGGTTTTGGTTTTATTATTGGTTGTACTGCATAGTAAAACCTGCCCTTTTTCCTGCCAGTGATATTCCACTGTTCCTGCCATGAGGATTGGAGCTTGGCTTTTGGAAGGCTCAGTAAGTCATACCCCTGATGAGCATTGTAGGTGAGATCAGCTGTTGCTGATGAGCAAGCATCTTTGGCCAAACCGTCAACACACTCATTGCCCTTAATTCCACAATGACTAGGTATCCAAACTAACTGAACCTCTCTTTGACTATTAGCACAAGATAATAAAGATTTTTTAATTTTTAAAAGAAGTGAACTGTGCAGCTTACTTTTGAAGGGGTTTTGTACTAAGGCTTGCAGACAGCTAAGAGAGTCAGTGAAGATAACTGCTTTGTCGATATTGTGATGTGACTCTATGAAAAGACAGGCTTCCAATAAAGCCACACACTCGCCCGTGAATACAGAAGCCTCCACAGGGCATTTGAACTGTAAGATAATTCTGGAGCTTTGGTAATAGACCGCAGCGCCAGTGTTACTGAGATCATTAAGTTTTGAAGCATCTGTAAAAAACCTCTGAAACCCGGTCCATCGTTCTCCCACCGCCGCATTGAAGGCCGAATTCGCCGAAGGTGACTTTTTGAAAATACCAATGTCAAAGAAAATTTTTGGAGTGAAGCATAAGACTTCATAGGGAAAGTTAAAAAGAGGTAATCGGGGATTCTGTTCTATTGGACATTCTAAATTACGAATTTGACGAAATGCTTTTATAATTAAGGGAATTTCTTTGTTTTTCCAGTAATTTGAGCTTCTGCATAAGGCATCTAATTCATTCAATCTTGGTAAAAGCGGATGAGAAGATCTAGATATTAGCCTAGCCAGAAAACGGAAGGCCAAATACTGACGTCTTAGGGCCAGGGGAGGTTCAGCACATTCGACCTGCAATGCGTTAACGGGAGAAGACTTCATACAACCAGAGATGATCCGAAGGCATTTTGACTGAATCTTATCCAGCCCAGCCAAAGCACCCTTGTTGCATGGAACTAGATGGAACGTACCATAGTCTAAAACACTACGAATTAAAGCGTTATAGACCAATTTCATAGTATAGGGGTGAGCACCCCACCAGACACCCGCGAGGACTTTTAAGATCGAAACAACCTTTTCACATTTTTTTATTAATAAACTAATATGATGCTTACCATTTAATTTTG
The DNA here is from genome assembly GCA_948252095.1 of Dicycla oo. Taxonomy (NCBI): domain Eukaryota; kingdom Metazoa; phylum Arthropoda; class Insecta; order Lepidoptera; family Noctuidae; genus Dicycla; species Dicycla oo. Next base: position 18,919,955 of record OX411738.1, read on the forward strand.
AATCCAAAAAAACACCTAAAAATTTTACTTTGTTAACTACCGGAATATTATAACCTGAAATGTCCACTGAGATTGATCCCACTCTTTTGCGAGAGAAAATTACTGCCGAACTTTTTGGTGCAGATAACGACATACCATGCCTTAAAAGCCATTGGTTCAAAGAGTCCAGAGAGAGGCATAAAGATGACGCAGCGTCTACGATAGAGGAATCTGTCACATACAGGACTATATCGTCGGCATATTGGAGGATGTGACAGTTATTATTTAGGCAGGAGTCAATGTCCACCGTATACAAGTTATAAAGGAGGGGGCTCAGCACGGAACCTTGCGGGAGTCCCTTCCAAGTCTGCCTTTCTTCGAAAACCTCGCCCTGGACTCTCAGAACCAAAGAACGAGACAAAAGGAGTCCACAGATGCATTCGATCATCTTAACCGGGAGACTCAGCTGGTGCAGTTTCTGCCTGAGAATGGGAAGAAGAACATTGTCATATGCAGAGGATATGTCTAAGAAGGCGGCCACAACGGATTCGTTTTTGGAAAACGCTAAGCGAATATCTGCAACCAAAATGCCAACACTATCCATAGTGCCAAGCCCCTTCCTGAAACCAAATTGGTAATTCGGCAGTAAATTCCTCGATTCGACTATCCATTCGAGTCTATTTTTAATAAGGTGTTCCAATAGTTTGGCCAAGACTGAGGACAAAGCAATTGGTCTAAGACCATTCGGATCATCTACATGCTTGCCTGGCTTCAATAGGGGAATAATAATTTGTAACTTCCAATGGTCTGGAACCCAACCATGCCTGTAGCAAAAATTAATGATTTCGAGGTAGTAGAGTTTAGCCTTGTCACCAGAATGCACGACAAAAGAATAGGGCACACCGTCAATACCGGGGGCTGAGTCCCGTACATGCCGGAGCACCGCATTCAGTTCTGCCAAAGTAAATGGCACATCAAAAGGGTCCTCTGAAACACTTTGCTGGGACATATTGTTAAAACATTCAGAAGAGAGAGGGACATAAGGTGGAGCAATTTTGTCAAAGAAAAGGTCAGCTGTTTCTCTAGTGATTGGTGAAGAGACTGATGGGGAGCAACCACGTCTAAACCTGTTGATGCTTTTCCAGACTACCGAGACGGGAGTAGAGGGAGATAAGGAGGTACAAAACTTAACCCAACCCACACGTTTCTTCTTGCGAAGGTGACGCCTAGATCTGGCATTTATCCGCAAATATGACAATAGATTTTCGGTGCTCATATCTGCGTTGTAACACTCCTCGGCCTCATCTCGATCTTTGATTGCTGAAGTGCACTCTGGGTCCCACCACGGGGGTGAGGGAATTTGATCACGGGCACTGTTTTTCAGCGGGAAGCAGGAGTCTGCACTAGAGGTAATGGCTGCAACAAATCCCTCATAGCAGTTCTTGGCATGGCAGTGACCAGAAGGATCTAATAAATTTGAATTTAAATTTGGAAGGGCATCAATTTTATCCTCCAATAGTGATGCAAATTTTGCCCAATCTGGTTTGGACAGGTTATATTTCAAAAGTGGAGGGGAAGTTTTCTCTAAATAAGTTTTATTAAACAAAGATATGACAATAGGATAATGGTCACTACCATGCGACAAGGTCGTACATTCCCAATGAGTCGAAGCTGCCAACTCAACCGAACAAAATGTTAAATCAACACAACTCTTTTGTTGACCAGGAGGAGATCTGCGAGTTGGGCAACCGTTATTAAGAATGCAGAGATCCAGATCGTCCAAGATCTCAACCAAAGCTACACCAAAGGCATCACAGCGTTCGGACCCCCATCTGTAATGGTGGCAGTTAAAATCACCCATGACCAAAATGGGTCCATGAGTATTGGAAAATATGTTTTTTAAAATAACCAAAAAATTAAGATGAGGATGAGCAATGTATATTGAAAACACTGTAATGCCTTCCATACTTCCTGCTACAATACTCATATCACCTGTGAGCGAAGGTAAAGGAATGGGCAAAAGAGGGACCCGATTGTTGACAAGGAGAGCCGATCCTCCATAGCCATCAGATCTGTCACATCTGAGAATGTTAAAGTGTGGCATACGAAAGTTAAGACTTGGGGTGAGCCAAGTCTCAGCTATAGAGCAAGCCAATGGCTTGTATTTATTTAAAAGAAATATGAGGTCGTGCTTTTTATGCCACACGCTCCTCACATTCCACTGTAGGAATGTTTGGCGAAAAGCCATTTTTAATTTGTTGAAGTAATGAGATAAGTTGATCGGCAACGTTGGACGGTGACTGGGAACTAGCAGAAGAAGAAAAAAATATAGTAGGTAAGAGTTTTATAAGGAGTTCAATAATAGAACCAGTATTATTAGAAGAAACATTGTTGCAATTAAGACCGCAGCCATTAGGCTGTGTAGGTTGGGGAGAGTTGACTATCTGCTGATGGGCAGTTTTGTCATAAGATGGGGAAAGGGGGGCATGGGTCCTGGGTTTTAGAGTTACAGTTTTGCGGTAGGACTGAGATATTGGAGTTTTGGCAATGTTAGCATAATTGCGGGATGCTGCTGGGATAGCCTTGCTAGCCTCAGCATAGGGAATGGATTTCTCAGCCATGACAACCTTAATAGCCCTCTGCCTACCATACTCAGGGCATGACCTGCTATTAGCGAAGTGATTACCCGAACAAAGCACACAGAAGGCCTCGCCCTCAGAAATGCTGCAACCATCACCGGGGTGATCGTGGCCACATTTACTGCAGCGTGGCTTGGACCTGCATAGATTTGCTACATGTCCAAATCTGCAACACTTGCGGCATTGAATTGTCGGGTATATGTATTGCTCAACAGGGAGGGATGTGTAACAGCAGTAAATCCTATTTGGTAATACTTGTCCATCAAATGTAATAACACATGTTTCAGTGGGCTTCCACTCATTAACTCCGTCTCTTTGAGTTTTTCTGTTAATGCGGTGGACTTTCAGTATTCGCCCGCAGCCTGAGGGTACTGTCAAATAAGATATAGCTTCTTCTTCCGTAATATCTGAGGGAACACCGGTAACAACACCCATCCTTGTGACATTAAATGTAGGGATTGAGGCAGAATAACTATATTTGGTCAACAGATTGTTTACCAGGAATGAGTTTGCATCCTGGGGAGAAGCGAATTCCACTGACACACGATTTCTACCGATTCTGTTAACACCACCACGAACAATGTTCGCAATGTTATTATTCAAAAGAAATTTACCAAAACTAACAGGATGTAGGGTGGTGCCAGCATTTGGTTGATCCTCTAAACGAGAAACATGCACAACATAAGGAGCCTTATCCAATACGGAGTATTTGATTCGACCGATTTGGCTTTTTGGTTGCTTGCTTCGAGGAGAGGGCGTCAAAATTTCGTCGTCTCCGGGACGTTTACGTGAGTTTTGTTGGGAATGAACGACATCCATCTCCGTAATACTACAGACAACATTCGCGAATTGGGTTAATGGATTCGAAGATAAAGGGGAAAAAGGAGTTGAAGGACGTGAAATATCTGGGGGGTCAGGATCAGGGGGTTTATTCTTATCCATCTTGGATAAGACGAGGGGTAAAACAAGACAAACACAGTACAAACCTGGTTACGAACACAAGAACGACACACAAACAAAAATAAGTCACAAAAGTATCAACAGTCACTCAAAAACAGCTAAAAATTCTAAACACACGTGCTATTCTAGAACACCGTGGCGAGAAAAACTAACATAAATTAGAGAAAAGAAGCCATTGCTCGGTAGTGCATAAGCCACTGACGTATAGGGCGTTATAATCGCGCGCAGCGTTATTCCAGAGCTATGAAAGGTGGGCCTATAGGGCTTGGGACCGGACCAAGGGGTGGCTAGACCTAGTTAAAAAAAAAAATGATTTTATATAGGTACCGTAGTAACAAATCAATCTGCCTAGCCTTTTCCCAACTATGTTGGAGTCGGCTTTCAGTCTAACCGGACGCAGCTGAATACCAGTATTTCACATGGAGCGACTGCCTATCTGACCTCCACAACCCGTTACTGGGTAATACGATAAGACTGGTTGGTAAGACTGGTTGTCAGACTTTCGGGCTTCTGACGACCCGTAACGACTGTCAAAGATCGACGAATGACAGCCGGGACCAACGGCTTAACGTGCTTTCCGAGGCACGGAGGAGTCTCGGTATGAAAAGATGGTCACCCATCCACAGACCAACCCCGGCAAGCGTAGCTTAACCTGATGGATCGACCCGTGCGACTGTTATTACTTAGCCACGAGCCCCCGTAGTAACAGACTACGGGAAATAATTGGGTGACATTAACAATTTTATGCACGAATTTTTTTCACTTTGAGAGGGCGGATTACAGTCCCTAGACTCCCCTTTCATTCACTTAGATATTTATGTATACAGGACAAGTTTTAAAGCAGTGCGCAAATTTTCACAAGGTGTTATACCCATGAATATGAACAAATTTCACTATGGGACCAACCATGAAACCACGAAAAAAAAAATCTTCTGTTTTATACATTTTGGTCGAGTAGGTATTGAACTCTTATATGTATGAAACAGCAGATTTTTTTCCACCCTGGGAAAATTTGCGCACTGCTTAAAAACTTTCCTGTAGATGAGGGATAGGGGGCGTCGATGGCGGCAAGAGTTCCGATCTTGTCCACGCGCCAAAAGAGCCTGGTACCGTTGTATATGCGGCTGTCAGTGATCAGGGCCGAGATTGGACAGGACTTACTCGTACATACATCAATAATTTGGAGTGTTACTAATTCTGTTTATCACTCCTCATGAATATGCTTGAGCTTTGTATGGGTCATGAGAAGTACGTACTTAGGCAAATGAAAGACGTGATTACTAGCAAGCGGATAATGCAAACTGACTCACTACATGTGTGTCGCCTTATACAAGGTGTAACATAAATAACGTACAACCTCTTAAGGGGTCATTGTAATCATCATTATGAACAACTTTTACAATGGGACCAAACCTTAAATGGCGAAAAAAAAAATCAGATGTTCAGTACGTTTATGTTCGCATAATTTATCAAAATGTACTGAACAGCTGATTCCTTTTCGCGATTTCAGGTTTGGTCCCATAGTAAAAGTTGTTCATAATGATGAGTACAATGACCCCTTAAGAGGTTGTGCGTTATTTATGTTACACCTTGTATATGTATACTGTTGGGTGATAATTTAATAAATGAGGGTAACCAAATATATCACAGGTCACATCAACATTGTATCAACCAATCTGTCTAGTCTTATCACAACTATGTTGGGAAAAGTAAGTATATTGGGGTCAGCTTCCAGTCTAACCGGCAGCAGCTGAATACCAGTATTTTACATGGAGCGACTGCCTATCTGACCTCCGTAACTCAGGTACTGCGGGTAGCAAGATAAGTAGGTAAGTACCCCTTTTGAAAGACTGGTTGTCAGACTTTTAGGCTTCGGACTACCCGTAACGACTGTCCAAGATCTATGAATGATAGCCGGGACCAATGGCTTAACGTAAAGGATGGTCACCCATCTACGAACTGACCGCGGCAAGCCTAGCTTAACCTTCGATAAAATAGAACACAATACATGTTTATTGTTTCTAGTATTACAGCTAGCAGTAGCGGTACATATGTCGTAAGATGATTTCATAATTCGAATTTTCGCGAAAACCCTAGGGATATTGCGAAAACAAGGATAATTAGACAACGGTGAGAACATTTTTCAATCTTACTGGAAAAATTAGGTTTTTTGCATAAACACGGGTTGCTCTAGTAACATGTAGGAGGAGCTCGTGGCTAAGTAATAACAGCCGCACGGATCGATCCATCAGGTTAAGCTACGCTTGCCGGGGTTGGTCTGTGGATGGGTGACCATCTTTTCATACCGAGACTCCTCCGTGCCTCGGAAAGCACGTTAAGCCGTTGGTCCCGGCTGTCATTCGTGGATCTTTGACAGTCGTTACGGGTCGTCAGAGGCCCGAAAGTCTGACAACCAGTCTTACCAAGGGGTATCGTATTACCCAGTAACTGGGTTGTGGAGGTCAGATAGGCAGTCGCTCCATGTAAAATACTGGTATTCAGCTGCATCCGGTTAGACTGGAAGCCGACCCCAACATAGTTGGGAAAAGGCTAGGCAGATTGATTGCTCTAGTAACATTGAATATCCTTAACTCTGATTGGCTAGATTTTTGCTTACTGACCAAATTTGATTGGTTCCTAGTTTTTCCTAGTTTTAGCTTTGAAGTATTATATCATAGAGTTATGAAGGGTTAGATATAACAATATCGATTTATAGGAACTTTACTTTTTACACCTCTGTAGAACTATTCGCATTATTTTCAAGTCCAACCACACATTTAACCACAATTAAAACAAAACACTGCTGAGTCGCTCTCAAAAATACAAACAATATACCGTGCGTGAATGATTGACATTTAAAAAGTAAACCAATCAGAGGACGTCTCGTTTTGGCCGCTCCGACCGGCCAATCAGCGTTCTTATTTGATAACAGCTAACGTTTCATTTCGCAATATTACTAGAGCGACTCGTGTTTTTACAAAAACCCTATCTTTTTCCAGTAAGATTGAGAAATGTTTTCACCATTGTCTAATTATCTGTGTTTTCACAATATCCCTAGGGTTTTCGCGAAAATCCGAAATATCAAATCATCTTACGACACATACACAAAACTATAATACCGGAAACAAAAGGTTTAAACGTCAGCATTATGCTTAGGGCCCATAGCGGGTTGCTAAGCGCTGGTTCTCAGCTCAGACCCTTGACTCCTGTTTACAAAAGATAAAATAAAAAGAGGTACAATTATTATATTGGTATTATTTTTTTTTTTACATTTCTCGGGACCCTGGAGTCCCGGACCTTTGGAAGGCGTACGAGGAGCCGAAGCCAACTCGCAGCCCCCTTAGATAATTTGAAATGATAAGGAGGCACCGACCGACGATTATCCCTGTAAGCACTATGCAAGTGCACCCAAGGACAACCCCCGGTTGGTGCAGGACTATTGTTGTACGTGGAAACGAAACATATTGGGCTATGGGTCTGGGTGGCTAAAGTGGATTGGGTAACTTGAGCTATGGAAGAACTATGTCCCCTGCCTGACCAATGTTATATATTATACACGGATAAAATGGCAGAGGGTGACTTGCACACTCAATAATGGGCCCCCGGAAACGGCCGCTAGCACATACTGACGTAGCGACAAGGGGGCAACACTTCCTGAAATGCTTGAGGAATGGAGAGGTATTCCACGGCTATCAGGACAATCCCGGAAGTACGGTCAAGATCCCTACCAGCACCTTACTGGAATACTTCCTTCCTCCGAGCACGTTTGCTCTTGCGAATCTCCATTCAAGCCGGCCAATAAAAGCAAGAAAGAGGTGGGAGCTCTGTTCCTCGTCAGTGTTCACTCCAGCCGGTCAATAAAGGCAAGCCAGAGATGAGGACAAGATTTCTCTTGGGAGATAGGGTCCGTGGGGTCGCTACTGCCCAACAGCTCGCCACAAGGCAGCAGCCTTGCGGGTTTCTGTATCTCTCTTGGTCTGGCTCCTCATCCTAGACCCGTTTCGGCAAAGTAAACTCTACCGGCACAGACTAAAGTTTGGAGAGCGCAAGCCCCACCACGTCGTCAACGTAGAGATACAGCGGTGGGGTTGGTATTATTATTATTAGAATTACTGCAGGGTTTGATTTGGGCATTGTTCTATGAGTCCGAGGCAGAATGAACAGTTGTCTAACAGTTAAGACCTCACAGTCCTCGTAGAGTTGTTTAGTTGGGTATCGGTATGGTTTTTTACATATAACTTTTAGGACAGCTCTTTGAGCTCTCTCAGCTCTCAGCAAGTTGGTGTTTAATGCACCACCCCACGCGGTAATGCAATATCCAATTATAGACTGACACAGTGTGAAATAGACCATCCTCAGTGTACCCATATCAGCGAGTTCTCTCAGCGATTTGAAGACGTAAATGAGCCGCAGTATTCTGGAAGTTACCATATCGAGCTGTTTGTCCCATCTAAGGCATCCATCAATTTGCAAACCTAGATATTTGACACTATCGCATCTGTCCAGTGTAGGGCAAGTACATATAGGTATTTATGTATAAAAAATAACGAGTCTTTAACAGTTTGACTGATCCCGTGCGGCTGTAACCATGTAGCCACGAGCCCCTCTCCACATCAATATTGTAACAGGTGAAAATCAAACTCAGAATCGTTCGCTCGCCAGTCCGTAGCAAGCAATGGGATCTTACCGCTCAGATTGCGCAAGAACATATACTTGCACTTGGCCGGTCTTAACACTATCACTTTATTCTTTTGAAGCACGTGTTCTGTCGAAACAACAAAATAAATGCTAACACGGACATTTCGTTACGTAGACCTTGAAAATTTCTTCTCGATTTTAATTATTACCTACTTACCTTATTACAACCAACCTCCGGTCGCGGTAATACGAAGCATTAACCAATTTTTACTTTTGAAGTGGGTTAGTAGAGGTGTGACTAATATATTCGTAATAGGTACAGGTATTACAATACAAGCCATGTACGAGTATATTAATATTAGGATATGCGAATATAGAGTAATAGGTTACCAGGTAACCTATTACTCTATATTCGGAGATGACTAAACTCGCCTAAACCGACCCGAGGCGGGCGAGTGAGCGAGATGAATATTGTATGGTATGAATAGAACCTGGCTGCTTGCTTATCGTTGTAAAATGCGTAATGTGTGTATTGTAAAGTTATACACGTCGGGCTTCGTATGAAAGCTGCACGAGTTGGTTACGGCTGGTTGGCAATGAAAACAGTTTTTTTTTCTTAATATGGTCACTAGTTTCTGTCGCATTGTCTTAGTATTAGCTAATACTGATATTAGTTTATAATAATATTTGTAGTGACCAAAGCTCACAGTAGTCACAGCGACTCCATAATGTAATCACCGTTTCACTTCTGTAATAGGCATACGTGAACATATTCACGAGAATCGAGTATTTCATATTAATTATTATGGAGAATATTAACGCAGGTATCAATATTAGATTGAGTAGCTAATAATGAATCGGTTCACTAATATTTGACTAATCCCCAGTAATAGGTATGGTATCATAATATGCGATAACCAATATATTCAATAATCGGATTACCTAAAAATGACCCTAATATAACATCTCTATGGGTTAGGCATCTTTTTGTATGGTACCTAAGGTACAGTCGCGTTCTTTAATATCTGAGCATGTTCATGAATCAAAAATATATAGGCAATGGTAAGTTACGCAAAACTCTAAACAGCTTTGGCTTCCAATAAATTGTAAATAATCTGTGACATCATAAAAATATGACTACATTATATCAATAATATGGCTACAGACAAATACTCTAAAAATTGTACAAAATCAATTGTTCATATTATTTAGCGCAAAGTTACGTTCACAAATATCTACGCAATTTTTCTATGAAAAATATCTTGACAATTTAACATGTCCCGAATTGTTGTCTTAATTTCTTTAAACAATCTCTTTACAGAAGTATATCCTATTGTAATCTTTTTTCTATTAAATGTTAGGTTTTCAGAAGAATAAAATAATAATTTCAAATGTTATTTTTATTTTTAAAACCGAAAGTTTTAAATAGGTAGGTATAGTCTGCGTTGACCCTAATATTTCCTAAAACTTAATTAATGAAATAATACAGCTACTACGCAACGCTGTCAGATTGATACAGTCTTATTACAAACGGCAACATTGCATTATTACTCGTAATTCTGCTCCGGCAAGCAAAAATAAATTTAATGATAAAGGCCATTTAGTTCAATATTCAAAGCATATAGTTTACGAATCATAGGTTGCAGCAAATATATTGAAATCTAGAGTATTTAGATATATTTACGTTCCGAAGAGTACTTAGTCAGATATTTTTTGACAGCACTACCGTAAAATACTTATGAACAGTTTATATATGATTACATTTTATTGAAGTCTAAGTTTGTATAGAACTATATGATCATTTTAACGCTTACAATATTTTGAAACATTGTCACTGCCAATATTAGTGAACTCGACTGTACCTACGGACATCCGCATGTCACTAGTGTTAGTTAGATTATACCAGAATACTATAAGGCTTCAACAAATACAGTAGTAGTAAGTAGTGGCAAATAAATTGCTAGGCAGCCCATTGTGAGATAACTAACTACTAAAGGAAATACTCGCTTTTAAAATCACAAACAATGAATGTTTTTAAATAGTTAGGAATTCAAATGAATGATAAACTTTAAATCAAATTAAATACTAAAATTCTTAAAGAACCTAACACTAGTAACTACGAAAATCACCCTATTAAAATTAAAATCACCAGATTAAAATTAAAATCGCCCTATTAAAATAAAAATCACACTACCTATTAAAATAAAAAACTGGTCATGAGCGAGTCGGACTCGAGCGTGTGCTTTTTACAGACATCGTTTTATTTTTCCTGTAATCTTTACATAAACCTCTATCACGCAGAATAATTTCAGATTTTTCTCTATGCATACTTCGGAGATAAAGGGGGGGGGGGGGGGACGGTCAAAAGTCGAAAACTATGCGACCTAAAAAAAAAGAAGAAAAATGTTTGAGAATGTGCAAAGAGTGTTCTTTCGTAGGATACCCCACATGCCCTATATATATTAGCCTCACTTCGATTTTTTAAGAATCCCTTACAGTCCCTGTTGCAAAAAAATATACAGGGTGTCTGTTTACGGTGTAGCGAAAATTAAGGGTGTGGTACAGACCATCAAACTGAACAACATTTTCCCGGGGACCAACATCGTAATCGTAAAAAAAAAAGTTGTCGTCCCATACAAAACTTCAATACCTACATGACCAAATGTATGGGACAACTGATTTTTTTTTTTCACGTTTACGATGTTGGTCCCCGGGAAAATGTTGTTCAGTTTGATGGTCTGTGCCACATCCTTGATTTTCGCTACACCGTAAACGGACACCCTGTATATATATTTTTATTTCCTTCTTATTTGCAAAATAATTGGGCAAACGTCATCTAAATTTGTTACGCTTTCAGCCTAAAACGGCTGAACGGATTCGGTTGAAATTAGCATACGGGTAGGCCATGACCTGGAAAAGGACGTAAGCTACTTTTTATCTACAAACCACGAGGGCGAAGCCGCGGGCGGAAGTTAGTATGTATATAATTTGATTACCTACCATTAAATAAGTTATAGTGAGCCAACCTTAAAAGATAGACATATGCAATCGCGAACTTTTTTTAGAACTTTTTAAGAGAAAAAATTCCGTCATACATGATTGTTGCGTAACTTTAACCGCTTACGCAACGCACGCAACGGAAGCTCTCAAACAAAAGGGATAAATTTCCCCGTTTTTAACCGACATCCAAAAGGAGGAGGTTCTCAATTCGTCTGCATGTTTTTTTTTTTTTTTGTATGTTTGTTACGCGATTACTCAAAGACGGATGGACCGATTTGGAAAATTCTTTTTTTGTTTGATAGGGTATACTTTCGAGGTGGTCCCATATAAATTTTATTAACTTTGCTTGGGGAGTTTTTGAGTTAGCTTCAATAATGCGTATATTTCCCACTTATTTTATGTGGATGATGTGATGGTCTTTTAATAACTTCCTATCACTGTTATTTACATGGCTATATCTACAATTATTGTGCTCAATTATGTATTCGAATTTGTGTGGGGTAGGTTCCACAACGAAAAAGTGAAAAATAAAAACTTTTTACCAAAAAATAAAACCGACTTCCAAAACAAAACACTACAAAGTGAAAAATAACTTTAATTTCGGAAGTCGGTGGCAAAAAACGAAAAAACAAAACCCAAGACACCGACTACCGAAATTAAAGTTAGTTTTCACTTTGTAGTGTTTTGTTTTGGAAGTCGGTTTTATTTTTTGGTAAAAAGGTTTTATTTAAAAAGACAATTGTTAGACTTGGGAGCGATTGCCGCAGGATCAGATAAACAATCTTATAAAGTCAATAAAAAATCGTTGCCGACAAGTTTTAAACAACTGAGGCGGTCACACTTTGTGTTTAATTACCAAATAATAATAATAAAAACATGTCGGCATTTAATTTTGTAAAACATGAAAGGTTAATTTCGTTGTAACTTTATTTTATACTGCGTATGTCACGGTACACATATTGTTAATTATTGTGATTATGAACAACTGAATGAAGGATTTTGTTGCTTTAGTCACTAATCAGGACAGGTCCTCTCAATCTGTGTGGTTATTTCCTCAAAAGACCATTTCAGACACCAATCTACATGGTCTTCACATGAAGTGACCAAGATTATGTCTGGACTTTATAAGAGACTGTAACCTCTGAGTTTGTTTCGGCCTTTCTTCTCAGAGTAGTCAGATAGGAAACGCCGACCTCATCTAGTTTAAAAAAAAAACATGATTGGCTTGTAAAAGTGTTTGTACAAACCTACTTACAGAAATAAAATCATTTATCATTTAATGCATCAAAAAATGCTTCGTTATTATTTATAAAAGAAATATAAATATATTACAATGGTAAAAATCGTTCAAAAGTTCAAAACCGTCCATGTTGCTTAGACTTTTTGATGTGTGTATATATATTATGTACAAGAATATAAAAAAAAAGAAAGGTGAGGAGCTAATAGGGCATCTAAAAATTCGTCCGCATCGCTGTCAATGAAAAAAGTGCCCAAAAGGCAGCATTGCCATGTTGGATGGTGTAGCAGCAGCGGTGAGGTTTGTTGAAAACTTAGACGTTCCTTTTAGATTGTGTAGAGGATTTAAATAAAAAACGATGCGTTACTTTTACGAGCAAATTATGTATTCGCCATCTTACATTATTCAAGGAGAGGGGTGTAGGAACAATATTGTAAATAGAACCAATCACGGTTGAAAGATGGTATGACGTAGTTTTGGTTTCATTCCTTGCCCCAAGATGTCGCCATCAGTAGAAGTTCTCAACATGCCCCCGGCCTTGGAAGCAGTGGCTTTCAATGGTCTTCAGTCGCTGCATCCGTGTCGATCACGTCCTGTATTAGAGGACAAATCTTGGTAAGTGCGCGCCTCAGCACTCCCGATGACGTCTGTATATCCGCCACCCGAGATATACCATCCTTTCCTGGGATAGTGCAAATTACACGTCCCAAATGCCACTTCAAAGGTGGAAGGTTATTATCCTTAATGACAACTAAGGAATTTGGTTTGAGTTCATCCTTATTCGCCGTCCATTTTGTCCGCACCTGCAGCTCGGAGATGTATTCCTTCGCCCACCGGTTCCAGAAGTGTTGGCGAAGTTGTTCTACCCTCCGATATCGCTGGAGACGACTAGCAGGAACATCGCGTAGGTCGTCGCCGGCTGGCGCAGTTAGTGGTCGGCCAATAAGGAAGTGGCCAGGAGTGAGCGGGTAAAAGTCATGAGGATCGGGGGAAAGAGGAGACAGAGGTCGGGAATTTAGTACGGCTTCTATTTGAGCCAATACTGTGCTGTACTCTTCGAACGTGAGGTGCGCGTTGCCTATCACACGACGAAGATGGTATTTACTCGACTTTACTCCTGCCTCCCACAGACCACCAAAATGCGGAGAATAAGGGGGAATAAAATGGAATTTAATATTTTGACTAGATGCGAATTCTAAAATATCATTACCACAATTAGTTAAAAATTTTGAAAAATCGTTCATTACACCCACGAAATTACGACCATTATCGGAGTAGATATCTGCAGGCTTACCACGGCGTGCAATAAATCTTTTTAAAGTACATAAATACGCTTCACTGGAGAGGTTACTGACTAAGTCCAGGTGTATAGCACGTGTTACGAAACAAACAAATAGGCAAATGTAGCCTTTGATAAGCCTAGCACCCCTACCTTTGCGGTTCAGAATGAGCACTGGTCCAGCGTAATCTACCCCACACCGAACGAATGGAAGACTAGGTGTAACTCGCTCCCTAGGCAAGTTACCCATCATAGGACTAAGCGTCTTACCTCTAATGCGAGTACAGGTAACACAACTATGCACTACGTGGCGAGCCAAATTCCTACCTCCGACAGGCCACCATGATTCGCGTAAATGGAAAAGTAATGCCTGTGGAGCAGCGTGGAGAAGCTGAATGTGCTCATGACGAAATAATAAAGTGGTAAAATAATGTTTAATATGAATAACCATTGGATGTTTTTTACCGTAAATAAATTCATCTGAATTAACTAAACGACCACCTACGCGCATTACTTTGTGATCATCTAAAAACAAATTTAATTTAGACAAACAACTTTTACTTTTAATAATCTCATTATTAGATAATGCCTTATATTCATCAGGATAAGACTCCATTTGACAAAGTCGAGCTAATGTTTTATCTGCATAGTCTAACTCATCTACTAAGGCTGCCGGTACGCTTATTATTTTTACATCGACTGTTATTAATAAAACGTAACATAAAGGCAGTCGCACGTCTCATACGTTTAAATTGAGAGAACCGATGGAAGGGAAACAAAGATAACTCGCAACAATCCTGAGCTACCACGGCGGTGACGCATGACTTGATCTCAGGTAAGTCATGATGTTTGAACGAGTCCGAACTTTTGTGATCGTCTATAGAAAAACTAGGATCACGAAGAAATTTAGGTCCCTCCCACCATAAGGTAGACGAAGAAAGTTCTTCCAATCGAGCACCGCGTGACGCTAGATCGGCGGGATTATCTCCACTGCTTACGTGACGCCACGGGACGTATTGTGTAAGTTCATGAATTTCTGCGATCCTATTTTGAACGAATGTCTTAAGTTGGTTCGGCCTCATGTGTAGCCAGCCTAAGACAATCGAAGAATCTGTCCAAAATACTATGCTATTAAATTGACAACGTAATGAGTTGCGGACCTTGTCATACAGACGAGCACCCAATAAAGCCCTACAAAGTTCGAGACGTGGGACACTAATAGGTTTCAAAGGTGCGACCTTTGTTTTAGAAAACAATAATCTAACTGATACTGTTAAATCGTTGTTAACTGTGCGAACATAAATACACGCGCCGTACGCCGTCTGAGATGCGTCACTAAAAATGTGTAACTCAATATACATAGGCTGTGTACCTATAACGTGGCGTGGTATACGAATAGTGTTTAGCGCTTGCAATGAAATAACAAACCGGAACCACACGCGCGCCGTGTCATTAGGAACGTTATCATCCCAACCTATTTTCAATAACCATAATTGTTGTAAAAGAACTTTGACAACTATTATGACAGGACTTAACAAGCCGAGAGGGTCAAAAATTTGCGAAACGTTTGATAAAATATACCTCTTTGTAATTGGTTTGGCATTTTCAATTTTAACGTGAGAATTAAAATAAAAGTTGTCGCTTGCGTTATGCCAGCCTATTCCTAAGGTTTTAGAACTAACATTTTCATCTAAACTTAAAGGTTTAAACTTACTACACGACTGACGGTCATCATCGTGTTTAAAATTAAATATCCACTTCCTAAGTGGAAAGCAGCCAGACTGCAGCGTCTTCCGAGTTTTGTCGCATAGTTCTAATAATTTACTTTTATTATCTAAACCTGTAATGTAATCGTCGACATAAAAATCTTCTTTTATAGCTCGAGCGACATCAGGATCAGGAGATTCAGAAGCTAATTGTTTCAGGCACCTAACACTTAAAAAAGGCGCGGAGGCGGTTCCATACGTCACGGTGTTTAATTTAAATATACCTAACGGCTTTGAGGGATGGTCACGCCACAGAATCATTTGCAAGCTGCGCTGACCCTCATCTACCAGGCACTGCCGATACATCTTCTCCACGTCAGCGCACACGACGTACTTGTGCTGCCGAAAGCGGAGAAGAATGGCAATGAGATCACCCTGTATAGGAGGGCCGACTAGTTGCAAATCATTCAGTGACTTACCAGAGCTCGATGGTGCGCTTGCGTCAAACACCACGCGCAACTTGGTGGTGGTGCTGAGCTCGCGGAACACGCCATGATGCGGCATGAAATAACACGGGGATTCATAGGAATCTACCTGTGTCATATGGCCTAAACTAAGATACTCCTGTAAAAAGTTGGAATAAATAATTTTATATTCAGGCGAACGCTGCAGACGTTTTTCTAGCGCTAGAAATCGACGTTCTGCTTGTGTATAAGAATCCCCCAAGGTATCAGGTGACTGATGGAGTGGAATGTGCACGCAGAATCTCCCCTCGCTATTGCGAGTAGTAGTGCGAACAAAGTGATCTTCACATGCACGTTCTTCCTCAGTCTGTGCGTCTCTGACCTTGGACGGTTCCTCAATCTCCCAGAACAATCGAAGTTGCGTATCTAAAGAATTAATAATATTGCAATGAATTGGCGCATTTTTGCGCGTATAATTAACTATAGGTCCGGAAATAATCCAGCCTAGTTTGGTGTTCTGTAGAAACGGACCACAAGACAAACGAATCTTACCGTCTTCTAACAGATCCCAAAACCTATCTGCGCCAATCAAAATATCAATATTTTTGTAGTCTAGAAACTCAGGATCGGCTAACCGTATGTTGTCTGGAATACAGACTTGCGCGCTTAATTTACATACGGCAGGCATCGAAGCCGTAATCCTAGACAGCACATAACAATTAATGCGCGTAGTAAATGAATTATTGACGCAGGATTTAATAACGATACTACAAGCTTGCGAACAATGTACTACCGAATCACCTACGCCTCGAACTTCGTTTGTGGACTGTATTAATGGTGCGTTTAAAAGTTGACATAGTGACTTAGAAACAAAACAGCGCTGGCTTCCATTATCAAGGAGTGCCCGCACTTTATGGTATCTTCCGTGCACATCTGCTACTTCAACGATAGCTGTTGACAATAACACGGACTGCACACCTATAGACTTAATCGATTGCGTTTGCATGTGTGCCTTGTTTACTTGAATAGGGACTGCGGAGTCCGGGGCGGCTGGTGCGGCCGCGGGGAGGTGCACCTGCGCACGCGCTTCCCTCGCATTAGCACGCGACGCCTCAGTGTTCGTTGTGGAATGCAAAGCAACAGAACTATTAGCGTTATCATTGTGCAATAATGAGTTATGTTTTTGATTGCAGTGTCTACAAGGCCCAAACCTACAATCATTTATTGAGTGTCTCGAATGTAAACAATTCTCACATAAGTTGTGCTCGCGTACAAGTTTAAGCTTTGTGTCTAAGTCGCATTCGATAAACTGTTTACATGTATACAGTGGATGATTCGCGTTGCATTTTGCGCATGTTAACTTACCGCGTTGTTTATTTGATTTACTTAGCCCGCTGGAAACATTGCAGTGTGACATATTATGACGTTTTGAGTGTTGTTTTCTACTGTCAGTGCTTTGAGCTTCTTTGCTATGTGAACTCTGCAAAGCGTCCAGCATGTCTGCTTTGTTGCGCAAAAAGTTAATTAAAACATCCACCGATAAACGTTTAGAATTGTTCTCGTTTGGGTTCGGGAACAATGTGCACTTATGAGACCCCCATTCTCTTTCAGTAATTTTATCTAATTTCGACACCATGATATTAATAATCAAACTATCCCAGTAGTTTGTAGGTTCACCTAGAACCTTAAGTGCGCGTAAATTTTTCAAAATAGTGTCTATTAATGTTCTAATTGAAGAAGGCGACTCTTTAGTTAATGCAGTTATATTTAACAAAGCTTTGATATGGTGATCAATTAAAAGTCCGCAATTATTATATCGGTTGAGCAACAAGTCCCATGCAACCTGATAATTATCAGAAGAAAATTCTATGGAATGTATAACTAGTTCTGCACTGTCTTTTAGGGACGATTTGAGATAGTGAAACTTTTGGATGTTGGAAATATCTTTAGAATTATGAACGAGTGAGGTAAATGTGTCCCTGAATTCCAGCCAGAGCTCATAGGAACCGTCAAATGTAGGCATGGAGATAGTGGGTAATTTCACGGAATGTATTTGATCGTTTTTATGACTATGACATGACCTGGAGCAGTCAGCAACCTCATCAGTGTTCAGCATAAACTCAGCAAGTGATATTAAATTGTAGTAACTATCTTCAAAATGTTCTCTTTGATT